>OZ026526.1:62893321-64105606 GCA_964019695.1 Loripinus fragilis
AGACAGCAATGATCAGAAATGCATACAATCAAGTACCACACATGTCCCAGGATATACAATGGGAAAGTAACAGAATCAAAATGAACATCACAAACAAGATCCAAGAGGTCAACTCTTTCCCTTCAGATGACCTCAAAGCAGCAATGAACAGACGCGATAGCAGGACAAACGCATTTACAAGACATAAATAACACAAACAACCCACAAAAGAAGTACCGCCTTGGAACTATCGCTAAAATTATTCTACTGGAGGGCTTAAACCAGTTTCACAGCGCACCAACCTCACCTTTAGTTCAGATGTGGATCCAGACTAGATGTTTGGTTTGATAAAAGACCCCTAACTTATCCATGCATAATCCCCCAGAACATATAAATCAAGATATAAAAAGGAGTTAAAGCAAAGATAAGGACTCAACGGTGCATTAAACTGAATACCGAGCAAAAGAAATCCAACAGGCAAACCCCGGTGTGCCTAAGCCTAACGTCCTTTTTGTGGGATATAGGCAAATAGTGCAGAACCAGAACGCGACGTCTGATCAGGTTCTGCACTGTTGCTTACAAAATATTCTTTTAAAATTTGAATGAAATTGAAACTAAATGCCCAGCACCCCTTAAATTGGAGTTCTCCGAAAAAATGCGTTTCAAACCAGGCTACTCAGCTACACAGACTGGCTAGAAAGTTAAAATTTCGCTCGTAGCAAGTTTACATATGATAATTTCAACAAAGCGAATAACAAAGGTGCTGATCAGACTGCGCAGATGCGCAGGCTGGTCCGCGCCTGTGCTGTTCGCAGCCCCCCGAAGACAGGTTTTCTCGCGACGAGGCCCAAAAATTATACGGCTATATATTGAAAGTTACAAAAATGCAAATTGAATAACAAGCTCATCAAGTGTTTTGCTGAAAGAAATATGCTTTTGGCAACCGTCATTTAAAAGTGAACTTGTATATTCTCCAGATACTTGTAGCCAAGTTTTTGAAATGGGTTTTGATTAAGCAGCATATGAAGAAAAACAACTTCAACTTTCCTTTCCGAGGTGGCGGTTCTATTGTTGTCGATTCATTGTTTATTGTTGCTGCACCCATTGTTTTCTGTATGACCCTTGCTTTGATGTGCAGTAATAGGTGTCGTTTCTCGTTTTGCAATCATCGCGCTGGGGACGAGAGTGCTGGTTGATTTACTTTTATTGTCTTTTGATGGCATGTGGCTGTCATTGTTCTATGTCTCTTCCTCATGGTGCCGTGGTTTGATCTGGAGTGTGTGATTGTGGCATTTCCTGGTCATACTCACTTACTTTTTCAAGAATCTACCATGATAATAAGACATATGATCAATGGTAAAAGGCAACCTGATGCTATGACATGGCCCCCAGCAGCATCATAGCTCTTTCCTGGCCAGCTCAAGACCCTGGACAATGTGAAATACTTTTTTGTACATTGTGTTCCTAGTATATCACCCAAAGAGATGACAAATACGAATGACAGACTCTGACCATCACTAACTCAAAAGTATGTTAAGTGGTAATAAATGGCGAATGGATAATGCCAAAATCCATTCTACTGGTTATGACAATCAGGCATCCGACAGAAAGTAACTACTGTAAATTCGGAAATTTTCGCGATAATTTTATTTTTGTGAATAGCGTTAAAAGTTATATTTGAGTTAAAAGTTATTTTATACTTCACCTTTTCGCGAGGGTTATATTTTCACGAAACTTCGCATAGGCGAAGTTTCGCGAAAATAAAAACCTCGCGAAAATTTCCGAATTTACAGTACTATTATAGAAAGCCATAAAGTAATTACTATTATATACAAGTATGGGCATAGTCAATCTTACACTACAACTTTGGAGCTTGAGCCTTGTGTAACTATGTGCTGATATCTGGGTCTGTTTTGTTTGTTAATATATCAGCTGATAACAATGTTGTTTAGCACTTGTGTTGGGACAACTCTGATTAAAATGAGGTAATGCCCACAGGCTCTGGCAAAACTCAGACAGCACATGGAATAGCTATTCAAGAAGTAGCATCCCCAGATACCTCCGCTGGTGTAGTGATTCTAAGAGTTGAGTCTCAGGCCACTGAACCAACTAAACCGCGAACAATTAAGCCACAGAAAAATGTAATAAAACCATGTAATGCCAAAGGAAAAATGGAGTTAAAAGTAGCTGTAACTCACATCCAACCGGACTATAATGTTGACAATAGCACTTCCATAATTTTACTTGGATCATACATATATGTAGAGAATAAGGTAGTGCCTTTTAACAATAGGTTATGTCTTCATACTATAAGAATGTATCATGAGTGTGAGGGTAGGATAGAAAAATACGTCCCGAGGATCACCGTTTGGCATCACGAGGCTTGCCGAGTGATAACAAACGGTGATTCCAAGGGACGGATTTTTCTATCCTACCCTCACATGAATAATGGATTCTTTTTCTTGCTCACCACTGTTTTTATTCATTTCAAAAAAAGCTTCCAGAATTGCCTGAATACGCTAAGATGCAATTTCACATGATGACGTCACTTTAACATAACAATGACGTCACTTGACAGCCATGTGCTTGGGTTCCAATACAACCAATGTATGTAGCATTTACATGACAGCCTGGGTAAGATAGCATGGGTAAGATAAGATTTTCTAACCCAGGGTAAATCTCAGATGTCCCTATCCGGTGTGCAAGAAATTGTACTC
This sequence comes from Loripinus fragilis, assembly GCA_964019695.1. Lineage (NCBI taxonomy): Eukaryota > Metazoa > Mollusca > Bivalvia > Lucinida > Lucinidae > Loripinus > Loripinus fragilis. The sequence goes on from OZ026526.1 coordinate 62,896,018, forward strand.
CGACTGTCTTTCATTGATTGGCATTGAAACAGGCATTAGTTCAGTTGTAGAGTATATGGCTCCACTCAATGTTTAATTCAATGAGAATTCCAGCCTTCAGCATATTCTTGAGACTTCTTTTGCAGCCAGATCAGAAGCTGGCCAGTGATATGCATTCGTAATATTTTATCTGGCCACGACTACAAGGCGCTAGAACTTTATTGTTGCAACACTTTGAAGAAAGACGGCAACGTGTAGGAACTATTTCTGAGACCATTACAATCATGCAGAATGAATATGTAAAGAAATGGTAGATAAGCTGATAAACTCAGAAGAATTAAGAGGCTATTTTAACAAGCATCAAAAATTCACTGAGACTGTCATAAAACCAGAATCTGGCTGAAGTACATGGACCTTGTTCTCTTTTTTCTGATACTAAACAAAACAACTAAAGAAAATGATCTCGACCTGGACATTGTCTCATTTACTGCCAGTAGCATCTGTTCTTCACGTATGATTATACTAATTATGCCTGCTATGCCCCTGACGGCTTCTGGCAAAAATATGAGACTGCTTCCGCCATCTCTAGTAATGCATGTAAAGTTTGTAAACTGCCGAGTATATTTGTGGCTGTCTGCAATCACACAGCCCTACATTTCCAAAAGTTGACGAAAGTGGTTGGCAGCTTAACAGTGATATTTGCTTTGAGTGTTAATGGTCAATTTGTAACATTATACCACACGAATTGGTAGAAATTTTGCACAAATTCCTTTGCAGCCAAGAAGATACGGAGGATGACCATTCAGGCGCTGAACTATCAAACTTGGCTGACATTTCTATGACGATGACTGTAATGAGAGTAGCTATAGCATGATAATAATAACAATGTTTTGAGCAGAATATGTTTGTATTTTATGAATAAAAAATACTGATATTGTTAAATTTTCAAATGATGTTAAGTCCGTTACGTTTTTATACATCTGAGAAAAGTATCTAAAATGCTGAATGATCAACTTAATTGACTCTGGACAATGTATTTTGTATATTGAAAGAGACCATGATAACTAGATAATGTTGTTCACGTTACTTCTTCCAACATTAGATACTGTAATTTACATTCTTTTTCCATGTATTAGTCTCAGAGTAAGATAAATGGGACAGAACTAATGCAAATATCAAGTTCATCACAACCAAAAGTAAGTGAGTATGATCAGAAAATATCACACTCACACACCGCAAACCTACCAACGGCACCGTGAGGAAGAGCCACAGAACATTTATAGTACCAATACTTATGTTGAATAAAAATTAAAAAGTGGTAAAAGAGCAGGATATATATGCTATCATATTAAACATTGTTTTTTGATGAATATGCAATGGTTTGATTAACACATTAAATAGTTATACGAATTTATACCATGATTCTGGCCCCAAGATAAGAGTGCGTAACAGAAAATTATTTTCTTATTTCTCAACCAAAACATATGTTGTGGGTACTCAAAAGGACCGTCTCGATGAACAATCAACCTTGGCTAAGATTGAGACGGTTCTTTTGAGAACCCAAAACAAATGCTTAAACTGATGGGTAAAAAAGTAATCGCAATTCCACGCTAAAATAATTTGTTTAACTGTGCCTATGCCACGATTATCTTCTGAGACTCCTGGTTTATTCTTTAGATGTTTGGACACTTGTGAGGTTGCATCAAGATTCAGTCTCCAAGGAATTTTAGGCCTTGAGCTGGCTAGAGACCCCCAGGAGGAATTTCGTACACGATAATTTCCTGATACTACAATATACAAGCCACAAAATGAAATGTGTTAGCCTTCTGACAGTGACAGCGTTAACATGCAACATCAAGTTACGTACGTTACCCACAAAATAACATAAATCGTTCCTGATAATGTCTCAAACATGACATGTTTGTACTTATTTGCATGCTGGCACGGGTTTATGCAATTCTTATAACACAGTAGCATATTTTAGCTTTCATTTTATAAATTTCTTGAGTTATTATCGTTGAATACGTCACTTAGTGTTTCATACGTTATTTTCAAGCATCAGTATGGCAGTTACTGACTATACATGTATTACATTTGTCAGTGAATATAGCAAATCTATAAGGCTGCTACTTTAATGAATTGAAGTTCCTTATTATGGTTGCTTACATTATTTCTACAGGCCCATGTTACGTACGTTAGCTTCAAAATAGCATTAAACGTTCAAGATAATGTCTACAACATGACCTGTTCGTACTTATTTGCTTGCTGGCATAGGTTTATGTACTTCTTACATCACATTTACCAATTTGAATGCAAAAGGTGATAAAACATACCATTTGGTTCAAGAGTTATGAACATTTTCACTAACATGTATCAAACGGACGGACAGACTCACATAGTGATTATCGTGTAGGCCCAATGGTCGTGCCATTTGAAAAGAAACAATATGCAGACCACTTTTCCTGCCATTATATGGATTTGAACCAGTGCATGAGATCTCCAACAATGTGGTATGTGCGACCAGCTAAGCCTCCGATCAGCCTGCGCATACTGATCAGAGCCTTTGCTAGTCGCTTGAGTATTTTATGATTGTTACGCTAATGACTGAACACCATTTGGAGTTTCAAAGCTTAAAAGAAGGCTGCAGAGGCTCGTCCGAGTCTACACTTGTCAAAACGTAAAATTAATGGAAAGGTCATGCCGCGGCTCATTTTTGAACGATACAAATAAATTGTTCAACCTTTCTAATCGCTGGTGTCCGTTATAATATGGTAAGTGTGTCATTCTACAGAATTGGTATTGTCGAAATAGCAAGTATAATCAGGAAATGTCACATTCACACACTGTAGACCAACCCACGGCACCATGAGGAAGAGCCACAGAGCACTTACATTCACAAAACACCAGCAAGACAATCAATGTCTCTTATCCCCATCAAGGTGATTGCAAAACTAGAAGGACATAAGGACTGAATAACAAAACAAGGACAAAACACAAAGTCCCCCACAATCAATCGGAGCATCAATAAATAATGAATCAACAACACAAGAACCATCGCCATAGAACGGTCTGCAGCCTAAGCCACTTGAGGCTTAAATGCATTCTACCGGTACCAAAACCAGCAAGAACTGACTTGCCTGCCCAAGTTTCTGGTGTAATCTCTTCCACTTTAAATTTTAGAATAGTCCATTGTGTTAAGAAGGGGGTTAGATAAATATCCTAAAAAGTACTGCAAAAATTGAGATTGAGAAAAAAAGGACAATTGAGTAAGCTAACAGTGAATATCAAGATGAGTTGTTACACTGTTTGCCAAGGCATTTTTAAGGTCTGTTTTGTTATTCAGTACTTTGTGTCCTTTTTGTTTTGCAAATATATTGATGGGGAAGAGAAATGTAGTTGCTTTAATTTAGTGGTCTTGCTGATATATTGTGACTGTCCGTGTTCAGAAACTCTTCCTCATGGTGCCAAGGGTTGGTCTGCAGTGTGTGATTGTGGTATTTCATGCGCGGATCCAGAAAGTTTATTAGAGGGGGTCAAACTAAGACGGTTTTGTTTGTTTGTTTATTGTTTTAGAGGGGAGATAGGATCCAAAACAATACCACTATACATGTAAGCAGCGGGCCATCATCGACCAGCAAGCGAAACGCTATTTAAATGGCGTTTCGCTGGCGTACCGATGATGGTCCAAAATTGAATGTTGGCTTGGCAGCTTTGCAATTTTTCAGGGGATCCGGACCTGTATTGCTAGAAAACCCTTTATATATTTTTTTAGATTTTTCAGGGAGGGTCGGACCCCCTGCCCCCCCCCCCCCCCCTTCTGGATCCACCCATGTATTTCCTGATCATACTTACTCACTTTTTTCTGTAGTGTTGAAAGAGTTAACTTCAAGTAGTTGTACCCCTTTATCGGTATGCATCATTTCTGTTGTCTTTTTAACGCTATGTGCAATTTCTGTTGTTTGTTCTGGTTTGAGGTTTTACGAGATGATGCATTGATAAATTAGGGGTCTTTCATGCCAACCAAACATATTTGTATCTTGATCCACATCTGAATTAAGGATAAGGTTGGCGCGCCGTGAAACCGGTTTAAGCCCCCCAGTAAAATATTTTTTACATGTACTCACCGTTCGAAGGCGGTGCTTCTTTTGTGGACCATTTATGTTATTTCTGTCTTGTTTTTGTTATGCTTTCGTGCGCGTCTGTTTATTGATGTCTTGTGGTCACCTGCTGGGAAAGAGCTGACCTCTTGGCTCTCATTTGGGATGTCTAATTGTGAAGTTGTCACTTTCCCATTGGTATCCTGGGTCAGGTGTGGTGCTTAATTTTATCGATTCCTGATCTTTGCACGCTTACTGACTGTGTTGGTTTAAGCATATTTTACTCATTCTCTAGTATACAGTAAACAAGGCACAAGGAATATAACCAGGCAATTAAATGAAAAGGATTTGACAGTAAGCATAAGCTTATATAAGTCATCTCCTGAAAGGTGGTATGATGTTCTATGCAAAATGTGTTATTGGAATGAACAAAATATATGTATATATGCAAACGAGAGACTTACTTTGTGTTATGCGCGGATATACATGTAGAGGGACGGGGACAAGCGGTCAGCCCCGCCCCCTCTCTATCTGAACTAAAGTTTGACCATAGAAATACTATTACGACCCCATCCCTCGAGAAGCGATTGGTACCTTCTCTAGGGAGATCCGCAATGCCCTCTACTCTAATTTTTTTTATCAAAATCCTCCTCCCCTCCCCAAACACACAGACGGAATTTTCTTATTCAAAAGCATGAGTGTTATATTTCCTTTCAAATTTTTAAATGCCGTCGCTAGAGGAAAAAGGTGCGGTCGCCTGGCTTCTTTGTTTATTTGCTATGTGCATATAAATTAAATTTGAGCCGCGACATGAGATTTCCAACAATGTGGTATGTGCGACCAGCAAAGCCTCATATCAGCCTGCGCATGCGCGCAGACTGATCAGAGCCTTTGCTAGTCGCTTGAATATTCTATGACTGTTAAGCTACTGTCCGAACAGCATTTGGAGTTTCTAAGCTTAAAAAGAGACTGCACAGGCTCGTCTGAGTCTACACGTGTCAAAATACCACATTGTTGGAAATCACATGTTACGGCTCATATTATGTTTGTAAAACTAGGTTCTTATTTTATTTCTTGATACATTTACCAGTGGAAAATGATTGTATCATTTCCTTAATGCTGTGCTACACATTTCAAAAGAACCCAACGAAGGCCCAAGTGAGCCTGCGTATCCACTATGTAATATAATATGATATAATGGCCATGAGCTTTTATACTTATGTCTAAAATAAAAAGAAATCAGTTCTGTTCTTAAATTCCAGCGTTTCTTCTTTAAGAACATTTCCCTTGTGGAATGAGAAATCACTTTTACCACGTAATATGACGTCCCTTGAATGTTACTATTTTTATTACGCACGTGAGTAACCTGCTAAATGGGTGCTACGCCAATGAATTTAACTCATGTCGTCTCGAAGTTGTCTTATGTATACGTCTGCGAGTTCTAACTCTGACAGACAAAACGCAACTCCATTCCAGAGTTATTTACTATTAGAGTATCGAAATTTAAACCGATATGGTTGTATGCTGATTCTAGTCTATTTTTCCGCACGCCCAAATGGCAAATGTTTATGTTTATTCATTTATCAACTTGTTTCGTGGGTTGGGGAGAGGCGGGTTTTTTTAATCTTCTAAAGCCAATCATGTTTAACAGAAAACAGTGAATGTTTTAACCCTTAAAGCGCCAAAAAATGCATCTGAAAATGTCGTCTGCTGAAGTCGTCTGCTGCAAATAATTGCCTAGTATTACTGACGAATTAAGTATACAAGCAAACAGCGTGGACCCAGATCAGACTGCTCCTATAGGAGCAGCCTGATCTTGGTCCACACTGTTTGCCATAGAGGCTTCTTAAACATTTCAGCAGACGAGAAAAGCAGACAACTTTTGTTGTGATTGGCGCATTAAGGGTTAAGAGATAAGATAAACAAACACTCAAAGCTCCTCAGCAGGCACATGACGTCAAAACAGCGTTGTATCCATCGACGTTGTTACGACGTGGTCTGACGTCATCTGCCTGCTGGGGTAACATGTGATTACTTTTAACTATCAAACTATACTGACAGACTTTAAAAACGCAACACTTGGATAACAGCTTTTATTAATGTCTCGAAAAAGAAGGCAGAACAATAATTTTGATTGTATGTTCAAGAGCATTCATTTGTAAGTAAAACATGGAAAACTTGTCCAACTAAGATAAATTTAATGCATTACAATGTAACATTTTTGAGATAGGGGTCAGCTGTTTCATGTGACCAAATGTTATGAATGAAAGATTCCATATTTCTTTAAATCAAGAAAAACTAGAAGCATCAAGTTTGTATCATGTACTTTGTTAGTCATCGAGGAATTATTCTCATATTGATTGACAGGTCTGCGATACAGCATAATTGCGTATATGACGTTTATCTGGGCGTACCCTTTCATTCAATAGCTTGAAATCTCCTCTACTTAAGAAATATTTAAATGACTAAATTCATACGGAGCAAAAAACAACGTCCACTTTAGCTGTACATTTAAAACTAAAGTGTTTGCTGAAGAAGCCAACCCATGATGACATTATCGAAGCAAAGGAAGTTTACATTCAACAGTCTTTTGGAAGATATAAGGGGAAGTTAGTGTTGCGTAATTAAAGTCCGTCAGTATAGTTAAAACATGCGTTGTCTTGGTTGCTTGGTTCTTTTTGTGTACCCACATCAATATTTTCAACTTCACAAACTTCCTTCAATCAGCAAAGGGAAATTTTCACAGCATCATGCACTGTCTGTTCAAGATCATCAATTTGCTCACAGAGTTTTCTATTTACCACCCAACACCCCTAAATATGAAAACGGGTTCATCTTATTGAATAGGGTAGGCAAATTCGTTTTGCATAAACATGTTTAATGGGTTAGAGCAACTCACTAAAGCTTGACAAAATATATATCAGGTGGCCATGACGAGATTTTAGAAATTTCCAGCGGCTCCTTGTAATTAAAGTCTATCAAACCCTGATAGTTTCTAGATGACAGAAATTCAAAAATCTTCAGACCACTTGCTTTGTTTTTATGCCAGTTAATTTCCAGTTGTATCAAAGGTATATCTATAGAATCAAAAAATAATTCACCTCCTAAAAGAGCGTCATATTCTTTCGTTTCAATATCCATTTTAATAACTACTCGCTTCCCTCTAAACAATGGTACAAGATCGTCTAATCTGATGGTGTGCACAAGAGTAAGATTGGCATTTCCTTTTTCTCCATCGGTCAAGTTCCTGATGGCTTTACCACCCATGTTGCCTGCATGGTCTGTTAACGTAACCTTGGAGTACTGATCAGAGATCGCATTCCAAATAAGGGCTACTTTATCATGCAGTTGTCCAAGGCTTAAGGACTTCGACAGCAGTTCAAGATTTTCTACCAATGGATCAACTGCAACAACTTTTCTACCGATGTGAGCAGCTACCAAGGTGTATACTCCTATATTGCATCCCAAATCTAGAAATTCTACATTAGGATTTTCCATCAGAAAACGTGCTATGCTATTGACCAAGCGGCCTTCCCACATACCTTTAACATGGATGAGTTTTGAAATAAGTTGATCACGTTCTAAATCGTATGTACAGATTGTAACCGTACGCATTATATACTTTAGGGGCACGCATTCGGCTGTTGGATGACTATCTCTTTCAGTATCATTGAACATACGCACACATTGGCCCGCTGACTTCTGCTTTTTCTGTGAAAATCGTGGTAGACCAGGCACGCATGGATAATGAACATAGTCTTCCAGTGCTGGAATGGTAACACCTGTTCTGTTAGGGCTGTCCTTTGTGAACAGTGGTATGGCTTCTTTTGATTCCTTGGGTGAACTCGTCGTGTATCTTTCAAACGATTTAGGACTGTGTGTATTTGTATCAGAAATGGAGGCATAGATGATTAACGTAGTAACGCAGAAGAGGACAACCATACATAATTTAATGTATTTGATTTTCAACCTCATGTTGATCAAAAACGAGCGGTGGATTTAGCACTTAATTTTTCCATTACCTGTAAAAAATAATAATAAATGCAGATTAATGGAATGGATCACGCCTGGATTACCGAGGATGACAACTTGTTGCCGAAAATGATTGTTGCAATCCAGTTTTGTAATACACTCGACGTAAGTGTTCAAAATTTGAAACCAGTATACCTTTAACCCTTAAAGCGCCCAGAAAAAAATGCATCTGAAAATGTCGTCTGCTGGGGTCGTCTGCTGCAAATAATTGCTAAGCATTGCTGGCCAATTAAGTATAGAAGCAAACAATGTGGACCCAGAACAGACTGTTCCTATAGGAGCAGTCTGATCTGGGTCCACACTGTTTGCCATAGAGGCTTCTTAAACATTTCAGCAGACGAGAAAAGCAGACGACTTTTGTTGTGATTGGCGCATTAAGGGTTAACCAACTCCATTAGCTGTAAGCACTGAACTCTGGAAGTGAAACCCTAGTGACGGTGACTTGTGTACTTTGTGCCCTTTCTGGGTTTGTAATCATCTTGCTGGGGAAGAGACCTGGCTGTTTTACTTTTATTGCCTTCTTGGTGTCATGTAGCTCTTATTGCTCTTTGCCTCTTCCCCGCGGTGCCGTGGGTTGGTCTGTAGTGTGTTATTGTGGTGCTTTCTGGTGATATTTACTTACTTTATTGTAACTTCATATGCGTAATTTAATTTACTTTTACTCTTGTTAAAGGTGTTAAAAGAACCAAATAAACCTGCACTTCTGTGCAGACTGGTAAAGGAAAACCCCTTTTCTATAAGGTTTCATGCAGTTAAGTCAGGATGGTCTATTGTACTCAAACAAAAAAGTTACGTCCGATTTTCATGGTACTATATCTATCAATCCAGTTAAGATGTCGCAACAAAAATAAAACCAAAATGTTTATCAAACGTAGGACACACAAAAATGGTTATAATTTGAGTTTATCTTCTTATCATGAAGGGTTATTGAACCTAATGTGCACACAGCTTTTTCCATTATCATCAGGAAGTTAATCATCGTAACGTGACACATTTTACGTTAAATGGCAGCCAGAAACGTCCGACGATGAAAAAATATCTAAAAATTCCAATTCTGCTTATTGAACGAGCGACAGCGCAGTTTAAAACCTTTAATTTGCGAAATAAACTGAAATTACCTCCCTTTGAATTAAACAAATAACAATTTAAGAACTTCCAAATATCCTTATGAGACCGTTTTTGTTTTAATGTGTTGTGTTTGTTTATGACAACAATTACATAAGAGAACAACAAAATCTATGGCTGATGTCGGGCATCAACAGTTTACTAAATCTGTTTTTTATACCCCACCCCTTACTGCAAAATCATCAGAAAATTTCCATTTTCAATTGGTTTGATGCTGATTAGTCTTAATTAATGTTGAAATGCTTGTGATGACGAAAAAAAAATCAAATTTGTCCGATTCTGTTGATTATAAAAATATGGACCAAAAATGCATTTTCTGAGTGTTTTCAGGCACGCTCGTGATCGATATTTTATCACGTCAGAGCATGTTACAGATAAATGGTTGTGGTCGTAAAAGCAATGCATACAGATAGCAAGCATAACATCTATAGAGTTTGCTCAATGGTGTTTAAATGTGCTTCAAAAAATCCAGATTATGACGGACACACAAGCTATTGATGTTGTGACTTTTGATTTTAAGGGTACTCGTGTTCGCTGCTTTGTCAGCGGCTCTACTGATTATCAAATGAATTTATCTGAGTTGCAAAACGTTTCTAAATGATCACAGTTGGTAATGTGAAAATTTGAATGAAATGCGTTCATACATTTGGAACTGGCAGACATAAACGTCAAGCGGACATAACTTTATTGTTTCATTATATATTTTGTGAGGCTACAGCAGACATATTTCATTTATTTCTCTGAAGATCGATTTTGTCTTAGCAAACAGTGCAGACCCTGATGAAAATGCCGCATGATGCGGCATTTCATCTGGCTCTTCACTGCTTGCCAAAGTACCCGTTCTAGCTTCGGAAGTTCCATGTAACTTCATACAGTTAACCTACCTTTATTTTCCATTGAAATCTCCTGTTTATATTCTACAAAGACATTAATATAGTTTACGTTAGTATTTTTTCTACTGTCAACTTTTATTAAATAAGTAACTTTTTACCTACATGTATTAGTGTCGTCTGCTGATAACCTTTGCAAAAAGTTTAGACCCAGAATAGGCCCGGCGAAACGTCGGGATTAATCTGGATCCAACTGATAGTATTCCTGGAAGATTTTTCGAAAAAATAAAAAGATTTTGAAAAAAAATAAGCAAACAGCAAAAAACATGCACAATTACCCAGTAGGCAAAGAGTTAAAGGATTGACTGAACTAAAACAAGTGTCAGTTTACGAGGCTTGATTGTAATTAGTCTGACAAAGTAAACAATAGATTCATTATTGAAAGCAAAGCTTTGATTGAATTTCCAGTCGGACGGTACACTTTAAATCTCTTTTTTTACAAACGTCGACTTTTATCGTTGCAAACGAGTCCAACCCGTTTGAAACTCATATTTTCTTTTTCTTTCTTTTTCTTTTTTTTTTTTTTTTGGGGGGGGGGGGGGGGGGGGGCAAGGCCCCACTTATAGCAGCTTAGAACCTATTTATGTAAAAATTATATTGGTTAATATAAAAAAAAATCTTGCCATTTAATCATCCAATTAAATTACATATGCATATATCTAAATTTTGACTGTCTATTTTAGCGACCTCGAAGGCCAGGGTCAAATAAACAATCATAAAGTTTTGAAAAGTGCATACACTTTATTTTTCACTATTTTAAATATTCTCTTCACCTTTTCAAGAGGGAGTTCGATCATTACCCGCAGTACCTGCAGTTCGACTAAACATTGATCGAACCCACTTCGGTCCAACTAAAGTGGCTCACTTCCGGAACTGCGGTTTAGCCATGCTTTTCGCTCTGGGTCCTCTTGAAAAAATCTTGCCGACAGTGTACAAAATCGTTAGTTGATAAACTGTAAAGTTCTATTTTTTGGAAGCTGTGAGCTATCTATCTTCCCATACTGCGTTCAGTTGAATGTAATCAAATCAGGAAATGAATAGCAGTTTTGGTGTTGTTTCATTGTTAGAATGATATCACAGGGGGTTAACTCAGTCACAGTGCGGGGTGATTCTTTATGAAAGTTGTCAATGATGCTTTATGAAAGGGTTACAGGTGCTTTATAATTTCCTTAATCAGTATAAGGTAGGTGATGGGAAACCGCATTAAATGAAAGATTCTCGAAGCCCGAAAGTATTTTATTTTTATTAATTCATATAATTGAAAAGCTAATGGTTTTACTCTGTCAGTCCTTGTGATGATGGTTTATGTGTCAGGGATTCATGAGCGGTTTAATTCAGATATTGTTAAAACCCATAACAAAAATCAGTATATCTATCAAAGTACATATTCCATCAAAGATAGTGTGCATACAACTTCAAGTTCAATCTAAATGTGTTTGTAAAAATCAATTTTCTCCTCATGTAAAACTATAAAGGGCTTATTTTAAATGACTAATATTGACAAGCCAAAAAAAGTGGTAAAGAATCAGTAACCTATTTTGGTAACAGGTTCTTTACCTGTACGAATGATCGATAAATGGTTCTTTATGAAAGGGTTTGGATGCTTTATGAAAGAATTTGCAAAGATGTTAATGGTTTTAGAATCAAGTATCAAGGCAATTAGACCTTGTACTGAAGCCCTGACTTATTTTTTTGATTGAATTAAGACTAAACGGCCCAGTCAACAATATTTCTGTCATGTTGGGACTCCTCCAAGAGACAGGGAGTGACTTAAAGGACCCAATCCCATCCAAATTTGCCGCAAGTCAAGCAAATCACGCCCTATCATTACGATTAAGGTTAAGATTTATTTCAATATTATATCAGTGATGCCGAGACATAGTCTCTGATTTCGTTTTTGATTTGATTTGTTGTCTATGGTAAACAGCTTTGGTCAACTTAACTACAGTGTCCCTATGCAAGCATACAGTAGGGCAGTTTACCATTACTTTTGCTCATTCTTATACAAGTAACTGGCAACTTGGTCTTCTTGAATCATCAGGAAAGGAAACAACTCTCCATGAAAAATATGCTGGGTGCGATCTCCTGTCTGCTTGCATATTAAGCAGATGGGCAACTGACTGAGCTACAGAGTTCAGATTGTTAGCTAAGCATCGCATGTGTGTGTCCCGAGGGTGGGGGGCAGCGGGTTTGCATCCCACCTGGAAGATCACAAGTTGTTATATGTTTCCTTAGAAATACTGTTATTGACAACCTCGAGAAGAAGTAGGACCCCTTGGGTCCAAAAGCTTTGAAAAGGAGGCCAGGTCCGCACTGCCCTCTGTGAAAAAACTAAAATAGAGTTTTCAGGCCACCCAACCCCCCAGACAGAATTTTCTGGATCCTCCCATGCATCATAAATATCCAAACCCTGCTATCAGCATCCAGTACTGTAGCATTGTATCTGAGACATCAATATGCCAAAAGGAGCATGCGGTGGATTGATGGGGTTGGCTCGGCTCAGCATATTTGGAGGGACTTCACATGAATTAGTGAGAGTTGAGCCTGACAGGGTTTGTTCGTTTGCTTGTTTTGACTTGCATGGCTTGATTCTTTACGCCCGAGTCAACAATCTTTCGGTCTTGTCGGGATGGGTCTACCTGGATGGGTCCAGTAATAAGCAGCCGGTAAAATATTTGTTTGCTTTATTATTTTTCATCCCAGTCGGATCTGGACGATTTCTTATCCTTTTGTTTTATACCAGTTTCTGTGTCTTGCTCTAGGACACAACACAGTGACTCTGACGTCTGTGAGTCTCGAACTAGCAAACCTTCAATTGAGCCACTGCGCCCCACACAGGCATGAAAGATTAAGGCAAACATTGTCCATGATAACTTTAGTCTTACTTGATAGTCTACTCTTGATAGACAAAAAGAGACATGTAGACAACAACTATTTACATGTTTTGATTCTCAAAAGAAACATCTCATTTAGACGGTTCATTTGAGTACCCAAAGGAAATACAAATTATTTTATTTTTCAAAATTCGCAAACTTGCCTCGCCTAATGATATATCCAATCATTAGAATCTAACAAATAACCTATAAAAAGCAGACTATTTGTGAACCCTGTCCCAGACGCCAGATTTCTCGTTCTGGATACCTGCAGTTGCAATTTTAGTTCTCTTCGCTGGAGTTGTTTACTCATAATTTGAAAACGAAACAACATCTAGCAATGCACAAAGCTCGTGCAGTATTGAGATTAAACATACCGGGTAGGCGGCCATTGAAAACGCTCTTAACAATCGACGAACGCGGATAATAATCGCAAGAAACGGTGTTTACGATTGCCAATCGGGCGACAAATGACAATAGAAAACCCTGTTTTATCGATTTTTGATCTGCGTTCGTCGATAGTGTTAACGTTTTCGATTGCCACCTACCTGGTGTGATAAAGTAAAGTGTACGGCTTTTGTGTCTGTACGGGTGATAATCCTCACTTACGCTTACGGCACATCTAAAGTTTTGGCCATTAAGAAGCCAAGTTCATGTATATGCGAACATTATCCTTTTATGCATTACCCATGTCCCATACCTCGGGGAAAGGGTGCGTGTGATTTTGGGGCGGGGATACCCTCAAGTACTCTTTCTACAAAGGCTTGGTCCCCCTTCCCCGCCTCCCGACAAACATTTCAGGATCCACCCTTGAATAGCGTTTGATGTGGCACGAAAAGTGATTAAAGCATACAAGCTGGCTCCAAGGCGCTCCGTGCATTTTCTTCTTGAGCTATAAAAGCTAGCTAGACTTGAAATATTGGGTGTAGTTTTTAAAATTGACAGAAAACAACATAGATGCGGACAAATCTGCACAATCTGTCTGCACAAATGCAAAAACATGTCTTCATTCGGTGAGTGACAATCAAGCATAAACGTCAAAGGATGACTGGGCTTACGTCTGATGCAACCTCAAAAAGCAAGCCAAAAACTGCATTTGATCATTACACCCAAGTCGGCTGCTGCATATATTTGTTTAGATTATTGACAATTATATTAGCACGGAAGCAAACTGCAACAGTCTGTTCTGGGTCTACATCGATTGGTATGCGTTCTTAGGCATTCGTAGCTACTCTCAATTATTCGTGGGTAATCGGGATATTTAGACAAGCAATGAAAACAAGGAAGAGATAGTAGAAGGACTTTCCTTTAGAGTAACTACCCCATCACGCGCATACATTCGAGCCAGTCCTGGAAGTTGAAACAAATTTGGCAGATTCAGGAGCTCAATCAGGATCAGTCAGTAGCTCCTGGCTGGTGGTTTTACTGATGGTGAGCTACCATATTTTTCCAAGTCAAAGAGCCAGGGCCAGGGCCTCTCGACATTAACGTAGTTGTTTTCTTCTAGCTATATAAGTAGCTGTTTTAGACACTCAAGTTGCAGGATCAATTCTACAGCTGACTAACGAGGAACGTTCAATTTGGAACTGATCCCCCCAAGCATGGATGGGCTTTTTTTTATGACTGTCGTGAGAGGTGAGAGAAAATCTCGCGAATCATCACGAATCGTCGCAGATTTCTGTTAATTCGTACCCAATTCGTGCTGCATTCGGCGTATTCTCAACTAATTCGTGATCTATTCTTTAACTTATTAATAAGGTTATTGTACATCGTAGTGAATTAGGCACCCAGGCCGAATCCATACGAAGCCCGCGAATATTCGTAACTGTTTCTTACCTATTTCGTAAATGAATCGTAGAACATAACGAATGAATTGAAAAAAATACAATTCTCCACGAATCCTAACATTGATTCTTGATGATTCGGGGATTTGTGGTCTGTGGGGAAATAGGACAAGCATTACCCAGTAAAGTGTGGGATGCCCTAACATGACGGAAAAATTGTTGACTTACCCCTCTCCTACCCCCCTCTCCTACCCCTCTCTCCTACCTCCCCAGACCCTGGGGATAGGGTCTTAAGGTCGAAATTCAACTTTTTTCCAGTACAGCATCAACACAACCCAACACCACCAAAGAAATTTGTACCGGGACACCATGCGCGGATCCAGGAGTTTTTTGTCGGGGGGGGGGGGGGGGGGGGGGGGGGGGTGTCCAGGCTCCTCAACTTATTTTACAGTTTAAAGAGGGGGTCCAATGGTTTTATTATACATTTTCCAGGGGGGGTCCAACTTTTTCCAGGGATGGGGGTCCAATAGAAACCCATAAACTATAACTTGTGATTTTCCAGGGGGGTCTGAACCCCCTATCCCCCCTCTGGATCCGCACATGGACATTGTGGCATTTTGGCGCAAATAGGCTCAGCCGAGCCTGTGCGGCCTCCTTTTAAGCTAAGAAACTTCAAAAGCTAGTCTGTCAATAGTTTTTAAGCGACTAGCAAAGGCTCTGATCAGACTGCACATATGCGCAGGCTGGTCTAAGCCTTTGGTGCTCGCACATACCACATTGTTGGAAATCTCATATTGCAGCCCATTTATTGGTGCAAAAATGCATTACGGCTGTATATCAGGACGAAATTGCATTTGTCTCATAAAGAACCTGTAACTTCTTTCATAAAGAATATGTAACAACTTTCTACAAGAACCTGTAACCCGAATTTTAGGCTCATATAGCATTTGTAACCTTTCATAAAGAACCATTAACTTCGAATTTTTTTGAAATTGGCTAAAACGTATATTTAAGGAAGAATTTAAGCTTCATATACCAAATATATAATATAATGGTTCGTTTCCAAGCATGTTTCGCTCGATAAAACTATGAAATATACACATATGGCATTTGTTGCAACTTAGCATCTCTATTGTAATTGGTGAATTGTTGGATAGCTAAACTGTATGATAAATGCATAGACTATCATAAAACATGCTGCTTATATGTCTTTTAACAAAATTTGACTCTAAAACTGTCTAATATAACCATTTTCATCCCGTTTCTGGCATGAGCATCGCATCTTGTCAAGAATCATTAACCCAAAGTAAAGAATCTGTAACCCTTTTCATAAAGCATCATTGACAACTTTCATAAAGAATCACCCCGCACTGTGACTGAGTTAACCCCCTGTGGATATGAAAGTGGAGTTTAAATTGCACAAAAACGGCTGTCCATGGACGCCGCCATGTTTTTATTTCTTCAATTGAAGGTATGTTTAAACGTACAGTCAAACATCTACCAAACTGAATTCGATCAATCACCCGCTCAAGCATGCGCAATAGATCTTCCGGAACTAAACTACGGTTTATGATCGAACTACCTCCAAGCCAAGTACTGTTTTGGGGGTCTGGGATATCCAGTAATTACAAGATATATGTTGTGTTTGATCGATAAATCTTCGCAGTTTTGTTACACCTGAAATAAATACAAGGTTGCAATAACATGCGCTCTTAGGCGTAGACTTCGTATGAGCACAATAAGCTACTTGTGCCTCAATTATGCATTCGAGTGCAACCCTGCGCAAAAAGAGGGCCTTAAGGTATTCAATTTGGTTTTTGGAAGAAAAATGCAGCCAGCAGTGTCTACTTGTGTGTCTTGAGAGCTCATTTTAGCCCTATGAAATGCTCTGAAACCATTTTCCCACCCAAGGATTTCACTCCCTGACCCCATATAAGGGAGTACCAACAGACCCCTTTTAGAGTGCGAATTCTATAAAATGCCTCAGGTACGCGCCAGAACGTACTATGAAACATTATTTTATCAGAATCTTTAGAATCGCACTGCTACAGGAAAACCGTATTGCCAGAAATAAAGTCAGTAGATGACAAAAAATCAAATTGTCAGTTGAGAATTCTGTGAAATCGTATGCTATTGTCTTTGGCTACTATGTAAATGCTATTTTAAGCTGTTTGCTTATCTTCACAGCCATTTACCATTGTGCCTTTGTAATCACTTAGACCTCACCAACTGCCTATTAATCAAAATTCATAGCTGGGCTTAGGGTAAAATGTGCATTTGTATATACCCTTATTAACATCAAGACAGAATAACAAAGGCAAACGTGAAACAAATAACACTAAAACACTGTCCTGGAATGGTCAGTAAAACCACTTCCATTTTAACCGCGCCCAATTATCTTTTTCAAGATATTTTTTGTTTAAAGGTTAATTCCTAAAACAGCCAGCAGACGATGTCGCCACGACAGAAGAATGAATATTTACAGGTACATTATAAAAATAATTAAGGCCATCTGAGATATAGTCAACGTTGTTAGAAGTTGCTTTTTACTTCCATTTAAAAATAGCTATTGGAATATAGGATCATTTTATTGTTCGAACACTGTTATTGAAAATAAATGTATTGTGTTTCAAAATGCTTACATGAAGATAATTCGGGGAAAAGTCCGTAAAACATGACCTACGTATCATTTGTTTCAATATTACTTTTAATCTAATACTCAACCTAGTTCAGTAGTTGTTTATCCTTTTAACTCAGTAAGTGCTGAAAATCTAAAATGGAACCTTCCGTTGGATTATTGACTTATACACCCCAGTTCTCATTGCATTGATTTGTGAAGAAAGGTGGCAAATAGTCCCTGATCACACTGCTCCTCTAGGAGCAGTCAGACTTGTCCTCTAGGTGCAGTCTGATCAGGACTATTTTGTTTGCGCATGCTTTTCCTAGAACTATTTCTGTTTGCACATGTTTTCCCTGTTTGAGTAATTTGGTTCTGGTAACCAGAGAGTTAACTTGACTAACCTGTTATCAAATGAATCAAAGACTGCGACAGAGACGAGAGTAAATTGCAATAAAGGAAAGTAATAACAGTGTGTTTTCAACTTCTCTGATTGACAAATAACCAAATCAACTTAAGGGCTTTCAACAGACAAATAGGCCAGGAAAGGTTAAAACATACCTTGCTGCCAATACGGAATTGTCCACTAAATGTACTTACCGATATGTTACAACTTTTCGTCAAAAACAGTTAGTCAGTATAGTCAGGAAATACAACAATCACAAACTGCAAACAAACCCGTGGCATCGTAAGGAGGAGCCACACTACAATCACATGACGCCGTGAAGACAAACAAAAAACACAAAGGAACCAATCAAGATGAGTGCCAAACTAGAATTGACTCAAAATAACGCACAACAAAACATAGAACAATTACAGAATCCCTAAATGGGAGTAACAACCAACAACGAATCAACAACAACAGAACTACCGCGTTAGAACGGACAGCAGCCAAACCACTGGAGGGCTTCAACATAAATGTTAAGCTCGCATGGAGGATTCCTAACTATTGCGAAGCGGATTTTCTCAATTTCCTTACCCACATCTGGCTATTTTTTGTAAAAACGAAACAATTAAATGCTTTTACCCGCCCAGTATCAAACTAATCTTCGTCATTGCAAACTTTCTGAATACTGCTTACCCATATCAAACGACTTTTTATAATAACACATTTCTGAAACGTGCTTGTCCATACCGAATTTTTCCACGTCAAAATGAAATTTCAAAATATGCTGACTACTTTGCGCCAGTGCGAAAGTACTAAATTTCCTAAGATATTACCCGTTTCTAAGCGACAATTTTTCGTCAATGATAATTATCCAAAACGTGTTAACATAAATGACTACTGTGGGCCAGTATGAAATTTCTGAAGGTGCTTACATTTTCTGATTACCTTTTGTCAATAGAAAATTCCCAAATGCACCCATTTCTGACCACTTTTGCCAAATACAAAATTCGAAAATGTGCATTAACGGTTCTGACTACTTTTATTAATACAAATTTCGTAAATGATACCCATTTCTGACTGATTTTATCAAAAAGAATTTCATAAGTGTGCATAACCGTTTCTGACAACATTTAGCAATAAGAATTTCGTTAATGCACATACCCATATCTGACTATTTTCGTCAATCGTAAATGTGTATAGTAGGCACCCATTTTGTAACCCTAATGCCTTTTGTAACCCGATAAAAAATAAAAAGAAAACAAGGTAACAAGATGTGGGTCTATTGTAACACACTTTATTGCCGCTAGAGCATTTTTACATGGGATAGTGTATTTATCATGTACAGTCCCCACGCATTTTGTAACCCACAATTATCACTCAAACCTGAGAACCATTCTCAAATCAAACCAAATACCGAAGTTAACCTCAAACCAAAGCGAATCGCCTAGAACAGATCCAAAAGCCTAACCTATCAAACCGAAATCGAACAGAATTGCAAAGAATAGAACCAGACCCAGAACCGAGCTCTGCACTAAACTGAGCCTTACACAAACCCAACAGTGGTTCTGAGTGCTTAAATGGACTTAGAGGTTTGGAAGTTACAATGGGCTTGGTAGATAGTAATGATTCAGTGAATTTAATGGGGATTTGATATTTCGTGTGTTTCAGTGGACGTCCTGGTTTTGGGGGATTAATAAAGATGTTTCGTTACTTTGAGTGATTTTGGGTGTCTCAGTGGACTAGAGGATTTTTGTATTTCAATGAACTTGGTGGGTATTTCAATGGTATTGGGTGGTCTGAGTTTTCAGTGGACCAGGTGCATTTGGTGGTTCAATGTGCTTGCTTTTTGCGTGCATGTGGACTAGGTGGTTTGGTGTGACTCATTGGAATTCATGTTTTGGAGTTAAGGGTAATTAATGGACTACTGTGCGGTTAAGAGTGTTACGGTGGGCTTTGTGATTTGAAATGCTTCAGTGGACTGGTTGGTGTGAGGTGTTTTAACTGACTGGGAATGTTCAGAATGTTTCGGTGGGAATTTCGTAAATGTGCATACACATTTCTGACTACATTTGTCAATACGAATTTCGTAAATGTGCATATACGTTTCTCTCTACTTTTGTAAATACAAATTTCGTAAATGTGTATTGTATACATCCATTTTGTAACTGTAATGCCTTTTGTAACCCAATAACAAAGGCAGCAGAATGTGGGTACTTTGTTACACATTTTGTTGCCGCTAGCGCATTTTGTTAATGTAATAGTGTATTTATTATGTACAGTACCCACGCATTTTGTAATCCACAGTTATCACTCAAACCTGAGAACCATTTTCAAGTCAAACCAAATACCAAAGTTAACCTCAAACCAAAGCGAAACGGCTAGAACAGATCCAAAAACCTAACCTTGCAAACCTAAACTGAAGAGAATCACAAAGAACAGAACCAGACCCAGAACCGAGCTTTGCACTAAACTCGGCCTTACACAAACCCAACAGTGGTTTGGAGTGCTTAAATGGACTTAGAGGTTTGGAAGTTACAATGGGCTTGGTAGATAAAGTTGATTCAGTGAATTTAATGGAGATTCAATGGTTTGTGTGTTTCAGAAGATGTGCTGGTTTTGGGGTTCTTTGTAGATATTTCGTTATTGTGAGTGTATTTGGGTGATTCAGTGGACTAGGGAATTTTTGTATTTCAATGAAATTGGTGGGTGTTTAAATGGTATTGGGTGGTCTCAGATTTTTAGTGGACCAGGTGCATTTGGTGGATCAATGTGCTTGATTGTTGTGTTCAACTGGACTAGGTGGTTTTGGGTGACTCAGTGGACTTCATGTTTTGGGGTTAAGGGTGGACTACTGTGCGGTTAAGGGTGTTTTGATGCACTTTGTGGTTTGAAATGCTTCAGAGGACTCGATGGCGTGAGATGTTCATACTGATTGAGAATGTTTAGAATGTTTCAGTGGACCGATGTTTATGGATATTTAAAGGGCATGAAGACTGGTATTCGTGTTTCAATTTGAACATCATAAATGCCAATCAAAGGGTTACTAAGTTGTCACTTTCCCATTGGTATCCCGGGTCAGGTGTGGTGCTTGATTGTATTGATTTATGATCTTTGCCCTCTTTCTTACTTTTATTCAAGTTGTGGGCGTTGCATTTCTATCGACAATATCTCCACATTCTGTTACCCAATTTTATTGGCAGTAAAATAATATGCACTGTAGACCCACATTTTCTAACCCTGGCAACACAATTTGCTACTGGTAACAAAAATGCATGCAGGTAACAAAATAAATGCCTAAAACGCATATCCATTTCTAACTACTTTTATCAATACGAATTTCTTAAATGTACATAGATATACCCATTTCTGCAATTTTTTTGTCAATACGAATTTTGTAAATGTGCATACCATTTTCTGACAATTTTTGTCAATAAGAATTGAAATATGTAAATGGATACCGCCATGTCTAACTACTTTTGTCATAAGAAATTCATAAATGTGCATCTGACAACGTTTGTTAGTGCGAATTTCGTAAATGAGCACCTAAAACAAATGCTAAAGCTGGTGGATAATAAATTATTTACAAGTGCACCTTATATTTTGTTTGTTTATTTGGACCTACAGCATATGTTTTGGTTGAGAAATAAGAAAAATATTTATCTTTTATCTCGCACACCTATCTACAGGCATGTGGCCATGTACTTGTTTCAGGCATGTGTGCCTGTTGTCTTAAACTGTCTGAGACCAGTGTATTTTTCTTCTTTGTTGATCTGACTGAAATGCTGATTGATAATAATCTCCCAGGATAACAGAATGATTGGTTAGATCTCCTCTCTCGGCAGCTATCGATGAGGTAAAGATCATGGGACTAAGCGTTATAGTTAAATCTTTGGAAACTAATTGGCTCTGTCATTTAAGGAGCGCTTCCTGCGACATCTTGTCAATAACATTTGTGTGTATGCCTTGGAACTAGTTTGTGGAATATAGCTAAAAGTACATGTCTATACCAAAACGTTAAGCTAGTACTCGTTGCACAGCCGTTAGACAGCACATGTATGGGCGATTGGATGTTTATAGATGATAAAAGATTGATGGTCTATATTTTATGGTTAGCGACAGTGTTATGATCTTATTTTCTCAAAATATTACTAATTTTGGGTTCGAAATGAAACAATTTATCATATTGCACCCAAACCAGCCAAAAGTCCTTAGGCACATTTTCAAAATCTTTTTCACAATACTTTATGACATGGTTTTTAATCGGGAGTAGCATGGAATTTGTGGGGTTATTTTCACTTCAAAGCCCATCAGGCCATTGGTAAGCAGAAACAAATTCTGCTGTTGTTGTGTTTTTTCCACTGCAATGCCCATTGATAACCAAATCGAAGATGACATTAAAGCTAGCTGCCAAATAATTGATGTAAATCAAAGATTAACTTATTCCCCAAAACACATTGTGAACAGCAGTTCTTTATGTGATACTGTTTGGTATACGGAACCCGTTCTGGAGTTATTTTTTGCATTTTACTGTACAGTTATAACAATGTCGAAGAGTGCATCCAAGATACCCGCAATTATACATCTTGAAAAATCAACTTTCCTACTTATTTTCATAGAAAGTATAAAAAGACCTTTAAAGGTTTTTTTGGGGGGGGTGCAGAATCTGATTGCTGTGCGTGTGGGTTTTTTTCCATTTTTATATACCTTGATTACCATATCCAATATGGCTACCAGACACCATCTTGAAATACTGGTTAGAATAAATGACCTGAAATTTTATTGATATGAAATATTGTTTTCTATGTTCTTGTATGCAGAAACCGATTCTGGTGTTGTTTTTGCAAGTTATGCACCCTAACGCCGAAATTAGCTGCATTCATCATCCATGACCAAGAGTCTTAATGAGGTGCTTTGATTTTATTGTCTTCCTAATTTCTTGTGACTGTTAGCGTTAAAGTAAAAGCGCTGCATTGAGGGGTAATATTTTAACCGAGTTGAACGCCAATTCTGACAGGATAATTAACAATTTCAAGTCAAAATGACTAGTGCATGCACAATCTGAGAAAAAGAAGCACACAAGAGCACACAAGAAAACAACACACAAACAACCACCCCTCTTCCCCACTTAGATTATTGCCAAACTTGCAAAAATAACCTATCCCCGAGTTTATAAAACGTTTCGGTGCTCAACTCAACTGAGCATGACATTTAAACTGCTCTTAAAAACTTAAAATGTTGAAAAACAATGGCTTTTATTATGTTCAAACTCTCAGATGTTGTATTTATCGTGCTAATAAATGTTAAAATGCCAACAATTGGTGTTGGCATTTTAAAACTTATGCGTCTGATAAATGTCATGCTCAATTGAGTTGAGCATTGAATATGTTTATAACATCGGGCCAGGTCACAAAATAAAGAGAATAAACACAAAACCTTTAAATGCAATAGATGCAACAACAACGACCATATTTGGGCCATTAGCAGCAGAATCCCAGCAATAGAACTGATAGCAGCTACAATGTATAGTAAAACCTGCGTAAAACGGCCACACTCAAAAAGGCAGAAAATTGGTTTTCAAGAGCGATTATCGCTTAATGCAGGTCAAAAGTATTGCATAATGCTCCAAGGGGAGCATTCTGCTATACTTTCGACTTTCATTAATCTTCCATTTGTCATTAAGATCCTTGTTTTGTCTGTTTAAGTGGCCGTTTGACACAGGTTGTACTGTACAGCCTTTAGTGATTATTGGAAAATTTATTCTTTCTATTGGCCATATACAGCAGACTTTGGATGGTCCATTGTACTGTACTTATCGAGAGGGTCACGGGTTAAAATTTAAAAAAAAAACATTGTTTTTGTTTTATGAAGATATTTTTCTTCGGCAAACAGTGTTGACCCTGATAAGAATGACACACCGTTCGGTATTTCTTCTGTTTCTTCACAGGTTGTTAAACGTTATTACTGCATTTAGGAGAACATTTAAGAGTTACCAGTATCCATCTAGCTGGACAAATGTTTATCTTTTCAACTGGTAACACCCAAGGACCATACTTGTAAAACAGGAATCATTTATAACCACACGCTGAAATGGACAGTGGAAATACAGACACGCTCGTGAATTAATTGTTGTGTACATAATAAATTTCCAATTATTTCTGAGGTTTCTTTGACACTGAATACTAGGAAAAACAAGACACATTCTCGCCGGGCAATTCAGAAACAATAAATTTACGTCCCGTCCTTCGACTTAATTGAGTTTAGAGTATTAGTGTAATAAAAGCTATATTTCTACGATACATTTTGCTGATTCCATTGATTTCAGATGTATATAAACTGCAGCAGACGACATTTGGAAAAATGGTTCTTTTAACCTTGTCTTTGCTAGTGGCGACTTTTGTCGTCTGCTGATGATATCTGCAAACAGTCTGGACCCAGACCAGGACCGACAGAACATCGGTCCTGATTTGGACCTAAACCGTTGGACATTACTGTTTACCCCAGAAAATATAAGGAATATCAGGCCCATAAGATATTAAAAAGGTAACAACCCCAGAAAAATATTTAAATTCTGTACCTCGATATATATATTTACTGACCCAACATTTTGAACCTCTCAAAAAAAGGTACGAGCCTACGTATATATGAAAATGTAAGAGTAACCCTCCCCCACACACATACATGGGATAGTCACTGGCTCCTGAAATAATTTTTTTTTTTGAAAAAGTTGATTTTGAAAAAAAAAGTCAGCAGATAACAACAAAAGCATATAGAATATTACCAAGCATGAAAAGAGTTAACACCAAAATCAGTACCCCATAATGTTCCATCCAAGTCGCCCCTAGAAGGCAGAAAACGATTCAAATTTAATATTATGGCGTATCTGTCGCGAATTCGAAGCAGGAAGTCAAAAAAATCAGACCAAAGAAAACTTAATACTTTGCCAACGATTCGCATGAAGTTTCAAATCTTTGCTACATGTTTTGCAGTTTTAACAAGATTGCACAGATCTAGCTTAGTCGTCTGGTGTTGTTAGTGTTACTTTACGGATCGAATATAATTTATTTTTGTTTGAGCCTTACTTTGACTTTAGTTCAATGGTCAACCGTACGTTGCGGGGAAGTCTTTGAGAATAAATCAAATTTTAATATTTTATATTTTATGGGAATCACATGAAATATATACTTAGAGGCTGATAATTATGTATGTATTGCATATATATATATATATATATATATATATATATATATATATATATATATATATATATATATATATATATATATATATATATATATATATATATATATATATATATATATATATATTTGAAACCAAAAGCCAAAGCTGCTGTAATTGGAGCTTAAGCTCATTGCATGCTCAGAAATCCGCGTGTTTTTATCATCTGTTGAACTTTTTTTCAAAACCAATGTTTTCAAAAAAGCTTTTCAAGAAATCCATTAGGGTGACGGACAGTTTGGTTCCAGATCATGCCCAACATAACGTCGGGCTTGGTCAGTGTACAAAGTGTTTGGATATGCTAGTGGTAGCTTTGTCTCAGCATAATGATGTAGAATGACTAGGCTCGCCGTATCGTCGGGCCTGTTCTGGGTGCAAACTGTTTGATTAGGTTATCAGCAGACTACTCATGTAGTAAAGAGTTCAGGTATTCAATAGACTGTCCATGCGAGGAGGTCTCAGCTTACAATGTAGATTGACTGTGGAAGCCGCATATTAATAACACAAAGCGTAATGGCAATACTTGTATTCATAGACTTTTGGCTTACTGTAAAGGCGGCAACTTTATATTCATATCTGGGCGTGGTTCGGGTATTTCAATAAGGAAGCGAAATCAGATTTTATTTATAACTTGGTAAAGAGTAAATAAGCTTTTTGGGACGCGCAAACGTGCGTGCATTTCATGAAAGTCCTGACCTCACATGTATTAACCATAAAAGCGCATATCACAAAAAGTCGTATAGTTTTGTTGTCTACCGAAACATTTTGAAGCCTCTTAAAGAAACAGTGTAGATCCAGATCAGACTGCTATAGGAGCAGTCTGATCTGGGTCCACACTGGTTGGGCCTATACTTATGTTAAACAATAAGCAGACACTTTTAAATGCAGTTATTTGCTGGCGTTTTAAAGTTTAAATAATTACTGTAATTACTAAGGTGTCATGGTACAAAGATACAGTTACCTTCGAATAAAATCACACCTCATTTTCAGCTTTTACCCATGTCTAAAGTAGACCAGTCCTATTTACGCATTCACGAGGTGCCACCTTTACAGTAACCAAAAGTTCAATAATACCTCTAATCAGTGAGCCAATAGCCTGATATTCCCTTAGTGGAACGGTTGGTCTTCCACTAGCAGGTACATTTGTAGCAGTCGCTTCTCAGTAGTAAACCCAGCTTAAATTAATATTAGATAATAAGCGGCTTTCATGCATAGGACAGTGTTAAGAATAGTGACGTGACTTTTAGAACCGAGTTCTTCTGGAAGTGGGCTAACATTTCGGTAAGTAGGAATCAAATAAAATTAAAAAAAAAAATTTGTGGAAAAGTGATTGCGTTCGTCGGTTTAAATAAATGAACTGATTGTGTTTATCAATTGACCGACTGATTAATTGATTAAATTGTTATTGTTATTATCATTATTATCATTACTATTAAGAATTATTATTATTATTATTATTATTATTATTATTATTATTATTATTATTATTATTATTATTAGTTCTAGTAATAGGAATATTTCTTTTTCATTATAATCATAAAAACTATAAAATGAGCCGTGACATGGGATTTCCATCAATGTGGTATGTGCGACCAGCAAAGCCTCAGATCAGCCTGCGCATACGCGCAGTCTGATCAGAGCCTTTGTTAGTCGCTTGAATACTCTATGAGATTTAAGCTACTAACTTAATATAATTTGGTGTTTCTAAGCTTAAAAGGGGGCTGCACAGGCTCGTCTGAGTCTACACTTGTCGAAATGCCACATTGTTGGAAATCACGTGTCAAAGCTCAATTAAAATAAAATAGAATTTATATCAAGATTAGTAACTATACTCAAATCATATGTACTTGTTCATTTATCCACTGATGAGTAACAGTCAATTTCTCCATAGTTAAGGAATAAAATATTATTGTCAATGCATACGCATTGTCTTTGTGTAGCAAAATTAACCAATGTTTAGTAAACACATGCTTACACACATGAATAGTTCAAAACCTGCTTATATTTTTAGTTAGATGGAAATGTAACAGCCTCAAACTAGATTTAATGTATCATAGTATTTAAACAATTCATCAAAGTCCATCGACAGTAAAACCTGTGTAAAACGGCCTCTCAAAAAAGACAAAACAAGGATCTTAATAACAATTGGTATATTTATGAAGGCAAAAGTACTTGGAGCATTCTGCAATACTTTTGACCTGCATTAAGCAATAATTGGTCTTGAAAACCAATTTTTGGTATTTTGAGAATGGCCGCTTTTCACATGTTTTACTGTATTCATTTATTAAAAATACAGTACATGTATATGCCAACCTATAAATTAGTATATATCAAGGGTACTTCTAGCGTTTTACACATGTTTTGCTGTATTCTTTTATTAAGAATACAGTAAATGTATATTTAAACGAATAAATAAGTGTGTATCAAGGGTACTTCTAGCGTTTTACACATGTTTACTGTATTCATTTGTTAAGAATATAGTACATGTATATGCCAACGAATAAATTAGTGTATATCAAAGGCACTTCTAGCGTTTAGCACATGTTTTACTGTATTTATTTATTAAGAATACAGTACATGTATATGCCAACGAATAAATTAGTGTATATCAAGGGCACTTCTAGCGGTTTACACATGTTTTACTGTATTCATTTATTTAGAATACAGTACACGTATATGCAAACGAATAAATTTAATTTAGTGTATATCAAGGGCACTACTAGCGTTAATCAAGTGGCGGAGCTCTCTCGTGGTTCAATAATATTACGTATCTGAGATATTTAAAAATGATTTCTAAATGGTATGGCTCTGTTCAGATAATTTCTAAAAGCAAATTTTACATTCGATAAGAGTTGCTGATGTTTCGACCTAAAATCAATTTTGAAACTATTAATATCCTGTAAAATTATCATGCTTAATTGAACACATTTTAATGCTGTTTTTTATATGAGCATTTGTATCATGACTTTGCCGCCTTTCCTTTGATCTAAACTGTTTAAATAATTGCGGCAAACTCGTCTTCGACTCGTCCCGCCTACAAGAGGGAATATTTGTATATACACTCGTAAAATTGTACAACAAAGCTAACTTATAATAATGATAGCCTACCAATTTTATGTTATTGGGCAGATTACCATGAGCTGCTTCAGTGGTTGGAAATGCTAAGTCAGTGCTTGCGCGGCTATGAATAATGAGTGAGGAGCGCATGGTACTGTAAATTCGGAAATTTTCGCGAGGTTTTTATTTTCGCATAACTTCGCATATGCGAAGTTTCATGAAAATAAAATCCTCGCAACATGGCGAAGTCACTATGTCGTTTACTGATATACGAGGGTCATCCAATAAGTTCTGAAAATGACCCCATAAAACAAAACCTGTTTCTCTAGGACGTGTTTCAATAATCTTCACATGTTATTTAGAATATAGGGAATTTAATCACATGTTCAAATAGTTTCCAAGTTGCAATCGCAATGGTTGCTAGGCAACTAAAGAACACAAGGTAAAGGGCCATGGGCGGGACACTATATATGGTATACATGCCCAAATTTTTAAGAAATTACAAACTCCTCTTAAAAACTTTTTATGTAGATAAACAAAGACATTATGTATGTTTATTCTGAACGTCATAGATAATGGTTTAGCTTGTGACTGTGGTGTTAGCAGGGTTTTGATTATGACATATCACTTATTTTGCAAGAAATATTTTACTTAAATATGGGTTGTACTAATAGTGTACTATATTTGGTATATACCATTTATTGAAAGTTAATATTTTCTATTGGTTAAGAAGACTATAGAACAGATTTATCGAAATATGTATCTATCAATGCGCAAATTGATTGTAATGACTTCTATTAAGTGTTCAAAATTTACTTTTTTTCATAATTAACGCTTAAAGTAAGGCAAAATGTAGTTTTGTGTTGTTGCCTAGCAACCAAGAACGTTCAAAATAACTAGGTTAATGTCATTACGGCATTTGCTTTTATGGTTCAATAGTGTATTCAGACAACATCACCAACCACTAATATAACTTTGCAAAGAAACAGACACCATCTTTATCTAACTCTACCCCCAGCAGAAATTAGTTAAAAACGTGATTTTTCGTGGCCATGGACTCTCACAGTGTTGTCTACAAATTTGTACAGCATAAGATCAGGTCGTGATGAAAACTCAAAATTTCAAACATGATTAGGCAACACCCACGGTCACATGCAATGGGTAATATAATTTAGATTACAATAAAAGTTTCTGAGATATGAGACCATTGTCAGAACTTATTGGATGACCCTCGTAAGTAAACCATGCCCGAGTCGCAATGTTTTTACATCGCAAATATGTCTTTTAACGCTATTCGAGAAAATAAAACTCTCGCGAAAATCTCCGATTATATATACAGTACTTCATCCTCTGCTAGGTAACGTTTAAATCAAGGAAACATTCCGACATTGCTGAACAATTGTTGACTGGGATGTAAAGCATCAAATCAAGCACAAATATAATCATTGAATGCTGATCATCGTAAACATTTGGAGAACACTATCTATTTTATCAGACAATCTGAGTGAAGATTTTATGAGGTCCTGTCGTACCGCAGGGAATAGTTCCTCATATTTGGAAAGCATACTGAATTGGATTGCAACATACAATCTTTCCAAATATAGACTCTCTTCATTTAATCACTCGTATTTCAAGACGTTATGTGAGTTTCACAGGGAGTGTACCTCAAATTGTATTAAAGGAGCTACAGCAAAAGAAAACGTTTCATCGAGGCAAGGTCTGCTATAAATTATTTGAAACAAAAAACATATTAATTTATTGCAAACCTGATAAGTATATCTGACATTTTATCCAGGGTCAGATACATGTTTTCTTATCCTTCCCTTGTTATATAACTAGGCTGTCACGTGATGACTGTTCATTGGTTGTATTTGGAACTCAAATACATGGTCTTCAAATGGCGTCAATGTTTAGTCAAAGTGATGTCATAGTGTCATATTGCACCTCAGCTTATAAAGCGACTTCTGGAAGCTTATTTTGAAATAAATGGCAATGGTGAGCAATAAAAAGAATCCATTATTCGTGTTAGGTTGGGACAAAAAATCCACCCTGAGGATCATCGTATGGCATCACTCGGCAAGCCTCGTGATGCCAAAGGTGATCCTCAGGATGATTTTTTCAGTCCCACCCTCACACTCATGATGGATTCTAATATTGACCAGCAAATGCATCAATCCCTTTTCCCTTTTGAAATGGGAACCTCTGTTAAAGGAAAGACTTTGCTCCCAGAGGGAGCGAATTCTTTCTTTTAAGAGCAGTTCCTTATCGCATGGAAAATCACTTTTACCACATAAGGTGACCTACCTTGAATGTTACTATTTTTATAACGCACGTGCGTAACTGCGTAATGGGAGCTACACCAATGGTTACTGGAACATTTTTGTTATTGTTTTCAGATGAATGCATTTGGGAAAGCTGAGAAGCTCAAACGAACAGAATATAAAAGTATGCAGGCCAAATAGGTGAACTACGCAAGAAAACAAAGTCATCATATCGTCACACTTTACGTCATGAAGCTTCTTCGTATTTTAGTGCCTTTATATTTACTTGTTGTCATTGAATGCCGACGTGAGGCTCGTCGGGACAGAAGCCGACATGCTGGTCGCCGGGCCGTGAGAGACGAAGCCAGTAGTCAGGCACAGGGGACATGTGAACTGGAAATTTCTTGTAAGGGGGACAATACACAATCAGCTCCAGTGAAGTTACCAATAAAGGGTCCCAGGGGACCTTCTGGAAAGACAGGATCAAAAGGGGAGCGTGGAGAACCTGGGAAGCCCGGCGCAGCAGGATTACCAGGTAAAATTTTATTATTTAGCCACTAAATACAGAAAGGAACATCTATTTTAATAAGGATTCATTCTTTTGGAACAGTCCACTTTTCTTTTTGTGGGTTGCAGGTCGCTTCTCTCAAACAATATACTTAGTTACTTAAAATTTATTAAACAGTGCATATCCTCGTGAGACGCCGCAAATTGTGGAGTTTCATCAGGATCTGACCTCTTTTCGAAAATGCTCAGAAAACAACTTTTATCCCGTGGACTTAAAGTTAACGTGAGCAGACTGGATAGAACGATCATTGTTATTATTATCAGACACTCAGAGGCGATTCTTTTAGGGATTTTAAACACGGTTTGTGCCGTTAGGTTGGCACCGTGAAACTAGTTTGAGCCCTCCAGTAAAAATACTATTACTTTTACTGACTGTTCCAAGGCAGTGCTACTTTTGTGTATTTTTTTGTTATTTATGTTTCCTGTGTGTCATGCTTTCTTGTCTGTTTATTGCAGCCTTGTGGTCACCTGCTGGGAAAGGGCTAACCTCTTCGCTCTCTTGTGTGTGATGTTTTATTGTGCTTTTGTCACTTTCCCGTGTGGTGTCCTGGGTAAGGTGTGGTACTTGATTGTGATTTTGCCTCCTTACTTACTTTTATAAAGAAAAATCACGTTGGAAATACAACAGTTGCTTATTCATTTATCAGTCAAGTCATTTTAATTCGAGCTACCCTAAACTCAAAATAATTAACTCGTATATTGAATAAAACTGATATACAATTAGATTAGCCCACATTATGCATTTTAATAAAACCAAATTTGTTTGCCGTTTCCTACCTATCCAGTTGTTTTACACGAGTCCCAAAACATTTTCAAGTCTCAGCATGATTTTTTTTTTTACTATTCATGTCAGCTATTGGGCAAGATACATTATTTTTACTTTCCATGTCTACCTATTGGACAAAAAGCATTATCATTACTTTTCCTGTCTGCCTATTTGAAAAATAGTTTCATGCTTGCCTATTGAGTAAAATGCAAAATGCATTTTGCTGAATAGGTAAATAAAAATCGAGTTCTGAGACTATATTTTTTAGGTAGGAAAGCTCATATTATGTCATACAATTAATCTCTGTCACTATTGCAATTTCCTTATTCCTCCAACAATATTTAAACCAAGCTTTCCAGCAGGCATACAACCTTAAATCAACGTTGTATCAGCGATGATGCGACTTCATGACATCCCATCGACGTTGGTACGATGTTTAATCGACATCATGTGTCCGCTGAGTTGTATTCTGAGTATCCAAGCTAACTTGTTTGTTAGCTTCTTGAATATGCTAAGAAATAGAAATCTTCCTACCTGCAATAAATCTCTAAAATCCCCCAGAAAGATGTGGCAAACCAAACATTTTAAATACCTTATTATTTTACTTATGATAGTGTTACCCATCCTATTAGGCTATACCAGGCAGAACAAATGCCAACCTTTAAGAGGAGATTATGGGCTCCTTACAGGGAGTAATAAAGAGGTACCATGAAGAGTTTATGTATTTTCTGATAACTTTCTCGGTGAAAGAATTTTGGTTTTATACAAGTAAGTCTCCTCTTGGAACCTCCTTATTCCAGTGAGATATTGACATTGATTTTATCAGTCTCTTATGATGTTAATCGGCTTTAGATCCCTCATAAACTGAAATATAGGCATTTAAGGATGCCCCCATAAAACTACGTGGTTATGACATTCTTTATCACATGACGTCGTACCTCGGAGTGATATAGCGCCTTTTATTAAAATCAATTAACCACTAGTGGTTTGAACATTTAATAAAGTTGTATAAGGACATCCATAACAACGGCGCGTACATAATGACAATTCATCTAAAAATGCAAATAGCGTAATTTTAATGTCATATGATATATAGAATCTAATCGCGGTGCCCTTCAACGTTTAGCAAAAAAGTGACAAAATGCTTGACAATCCTCATATTGTATCTCTTTTCCTCAAATCATTTAATAAGTTCAATAATATGAAAATACTCGAGTAAGATCTCTTACGTTTAGTAATTCTAGAAAGCAAGAGCAACACAATTTCAGAGCTCTAAAATACCCTTACCTCATTATTTTACTCTAATCAAGCATTAAAACTTCAACATTTTATCTAATACAATTATTTCTTTCGGAGATATTTCTCTTAATACCTCAGGTCATGTTTACAATTTAAATTCAAAATTTCAATCTAATTAAGAACCCTAGAGAATCGAAATATTACATCTGTGTGAATTGATTTTAAGCTAACAAACCAACAAAATAAAACAAAAGTACTTTTGTTATTTTTATGTTTTAACATATTCCAAAAAGCATAGGACAGAACAGAAGCCCCAGAACGGACTGTAGATTTCAAACAGAGGTCAGATAGTAATAGTTGGTTTTGAAATTATTTTCAGCAAAAGTTATTCACAATTGGTAGCATTGACCTGGTCGTAACCTATTCTTCAATCCGAGAGAGTTTAAAATGTTTTAGCTTCTTTTGTGGATCATTGATGTTATTTCTGTCTTGTTTTTGTTATGCTTTCGTGCGCGTCTGTTTATTGATGCCTTATGGTCACCAGCTGGGAAAGGGCTGAACTCTTGGCTCTCGTTTGTGATGTCTAATTGTGAAGTTGTCACTTTCCCATTGGTATCCTGGGTCAGGTGTGGTGCTTGATTGTATCGATATCTGATCTTTGCCCTCTTTATTCCCTTGATTTAATAAGAAGCTTTATTGAGTGATACAGATATTTTACCATATGGATAATGCGCATTATGTGGGTGTGATACAAGCAATATGGCTTTGTCTCACATGTTATGATACCAGTAGGATACATGGGAGGGAGTGTATGATCTTTGCGGTGTACATTTATTATCGGTGCGTGAAAGCCTTGTCTATATCAAATACGAAAAAGCAACAAATTTCCTGTAAATACATAATACATGATACAGGTTACACCCAATAGAAGCACTATTGTTCCATTATCCCTATGGCGCACGATAACACTTTAAAGACCGATGAACTTTTCCATAAAATTGGATACAGTTAGGTCAGGCTGGTCCATTGAATATAATGAGGGGTCACAGGTTGTAATTTCAAAATTTATATACATTTCTTGAAGACCGATTTCGTCCAAGCATACAGTGCAGACCCTGGTAACATATCGCGTTATGCGGCATTTTATCTGGGTCATCACTTTTTGCCAAAGTACTCGTTTAGGGTTTCTGGTCTTCAAAGGGTTAATCATTTGATATTAATAGTTATATCTTATTTTTTACGGGTGTTTCGTGGATATGTATTTCGTTATAATGGCATACATTGAGCGCATCCCAGAATATCGATAAATAGTAAGCTGTGGTTGTATCTACTTTTATTCGAGATTATTACTTTTAACCCAAATAGATGACAGCATACAAGGAAACCTGTATCGATTCTCAAAACTCTCTGATTTAAATCATATTGCAGGATACAATAAAAGATCCCAAACTGCTTCAAATCCATTTATATCTCAATTTGACATTTAGCAGGCAATCGTCCCACGCCAGCTACAGGATAAATACTACGCAATATTTCGCCTAAGCTGACATTTCACACTTTATATACTGGAAACACATAAATGCGTATTCTGGCAAACAGGTGACATTCCATCGGGGTCTCCACTGTTACCAAGATATAAACAATCTTTAATGGATTCTCTACATTTTAGGTGTAAAAATTCTAACCTCTGACAATGAACCATCAAGGTTCATTGTATCAAACCAGCTTTTAGAAGTCATAGAGGATCTTACATGAGTGCTCATGTTTTATTGAATTTATTAAACGAGTTGAGGAAAAAAGATTAAATGCTAGACTTACCGAGCATTTTATCTCTTTTTTGCAACGAGTTTAATAAATTCAATAAAACAGTAGCACGGATATTATATTCTATTTTTCACTTGCCATTAAAATTAATTAAAAATCGCATTTTGCGCTACGTTATAATAAACGTCGTTACGTTACGTAACTTAATCTGTAAACCACTGTTGGTTTATCGATTTTGTGCATGGTGTCATATCACTTCATTCGGGCTAGGGCTGATACGGTCTACTCGGGCTGAGATCAGGGCTGGGATATAAAAAAAACGTGTAATAATATATATGTACAAAGGGCTTTAAGCCTTGTGGTTTCAGACAAGAATAGCTTTCATCTCGAAAATATTAATTAGCCTGTGTGACCTAGATATGCAACGGACAAAAACATTTAAGCAATTATCAAAGAGCGCTATATAAGGATCTTTCCTGCAATGTTTGGTCAAAATCCAGCCAGTACGTTAGGACGACATACCCTTTAAAGCAAGTGTTGACGACGGACTACACACGTTTCACGACGGACATGCAATTGGTCACATTCAGCCTTGGGCTCAGGTGAGGTAAAAGAGAGAGAGAGAGAGGCAGAGAGACAGAGAGAGACAGAGAGAGAGACAGAGAGAGAGAGACAGAGAGAGGGAGAGATGGGTTAAAAGTTTGATGGTTTATGTTCTTAGTTTTCTGTATAAGTCGTTTAATTCTAATAATAAGAATACAAACCCCTAAATAGTAATGCTAAAAATATGGTATAAAGCAATCTAACCCCTGAAGCGCCAACCACGACTGCAGCAGACGACAAATTTTGCGACATATTTCCTAGATTTCGACAAAAATAAGGTATGATATATTTCATGAGAATCGTCTGCCAGCAGGCGATTCTCATGAAATATTATGCCTTGTTTGTTGTGTTTTAAAAAGGGCAAAATTTGAAATTTTCGTCTGCTGCAAATTATAGGGGGCGCTTTATGGGTTAACACTTTGTCTACCAGTCTTCTGCAAATAATATTTGAAAACAGTTTAAAGCCTTATTAGGAACGACGTTGTTCCCATCTAGATCGTAACTGGTAGACACTCTAATAGCACAGAATGTAGCACCATTAGATAATACATTGTGTAAAAACTAAGATATTATAAGAATCTAGAATATACTAAAAGTATGAGAGGTGGATAATAAATATACCACCCAAAAAACATCGTCTGACATCATGAGGCGTGGTGAGTGATGACAGACAGTGATTTTGAGGCATCTGTTTTTCTATCCGCCCCTCACACAAATGATAGCTTCTTATTTTGCACACCTTTCAAATACTGTATCAGGGCCCGGAATAACAATGCCTCCTTAACGTTAAGCAAGACTTAAAGGTCTTGTGAACCTTCAAAAAAACTTTTTTTAAACTCCTATTGATTGAAAAGCCAGTAATGAGAGAAACAGAATGTTGAAAGCCCCATCAAAAAATTCAAAATAGTTACAAAGTTATGAAGGTTTCAAAATTTAATTAGATAAAAATATGCGAGAGGCTCATATGACGTCATTTGAGCTTTTTGAAATATTAAATTTAATATATTTCATTTATTTTAACGTTATTTAATATTTTATTTGCTGAAAATGTTTCAATATGATAAAATACAACATTTGCATATAAACGCTTTATTGTGCTGTTTTTAATTGCTTAGAAATCGCACTATATAAAATATGACATTTTGAAAAAATCATCTTGAAACAATAATGTGGGCGTGGCTTATTACTAATTTGCATGATTTTAAAACTTGCATAACTTTTGACTCGGTTGGGATTTTTCGATGCGTTTTTCAGCATTCTGGTTTTCTCATCACTGTCATTTAAATCATGAAGAGTTTCAAAAATCTTTTTGAAGATTCACAAGACCTTTAAGTTAAAGCTGCATAGTCTGTAACTTTTGATATTTTTCGATTTTTTTTATTTTCTTTTTAAATCATTTGTAAAAGTAGAGTTAATAATATATATGGGTTTTTATTACGATTTTATTCAATTTTTAAGGTTTCATAAATATTCATAAATATGCAAATTAGTAGATTTACATATCTGACCATAGGAAGAAAGACATGTGTCTAAGCTTTAATTTGACACCAATTTTAGTGCTCTAGGATAAGCAGAATATGTTCTTAAAATGGTATCCTTTGGAAGCAAAGACTGCACCAAAGAACTGAAACTAGAGTGTGCATAGAACCCTAGATATGATTGAATTTGCACGCCTACACCCCCCCCCCCATTCTCGAAAACCATATAAGGGTGTTGCCATGGAAACCATGCATTTTCACATAGCCTATACCAAACTGTTTTGAGGTGAACTTCGTTTCGCATTCAGAGTGTCCCACTTAACAATTTGGTATGATATTAAAAGGCCCTAGGAGTGCCTCAACCCCTCCCCTAGGCTTATAGTTTTTACGTGATTTTCCCTCATTTTTTAAGTTTTCATGTATATTCATGAATATGCAAATGAGATTTTATTCATATAGGATCACTGGATAAATGGACTTGTCAAATTGCACCATTGATTATACCAAAACATGCAACAATGACAATATTGGGATGAAATCAGCCAATTTATACTTTTAATGATTTTCCCTTATTTTTTAGCGTTTTTTTATTAATATTCATGAATACGCATATTATGCAAATATTATAACTTGCATTTTTGATAATGGAATAAAAGACCTATGTCTTAGTTTTTATTTAAAGTACTGCCGCATTAATAAGAAACGCGAAAAATCGACTTTAAGTACATTTTTCACGTTATTTTCTCTATAGGCGCGTTGCTGAAATTCAAATTTTCGAAAAAACTTACCTCATCGTCATAAAGGATGAAACAGGTATTAAGGTCACTGCCCATAGCAATAACCGTAACTCTAAATCATCAAGGGAGGTAATACTTGGTAGCGTTCGATTATGACAAAGTGTGATTTTACGCAACTATGATATGTTTTCTACAGACAGTAATGCCCGTTACACTGCACGTTGGTAATCTGAAAGTGATTGATATCACATTAAAAATGCAAACAAAATTTTAAGTATAATGAACAACAAAAGTTGGCATTCTTTACGGATACTAAACGATGGACGCTCAGCTCTGCGAGAAGAAAAAAATCAGTCAGTGCAATGGAACACGCATTTTACCAGGGAAATGTCAGTCGACTGTTCGCGGTTTTTTTGACTGTCCACAACAACAACAATGATATAACTACTTGTATATAGATCTATGTATGATTTTCTGGTTTTATTTTACCTGCATTAAAGTTTCACCAAGTCACGTTCTCTAGCGTCTACTTTGAACCTGACGTGCGCTAATGACGTCACTTGCTCTTATGACGTCATTATGCGTAAACGACAAGTATTGAACTTGACGTTGACGTTGAGAGTCCCTCGCTTTAGTTTGCGTCCTAAACAATTTGCCTTATGTCAAATGTGTCCCAATATTTAGCTACAAGGGCTATCTTGGGCTAAGGTTGATCCAAGTATAGCCGTGAGTCTAAATTATAGTAGGTCTACTCTAAATCTACTACGCTGGGAATTCTGCATCAGGGTTTGCAAACAATAAAGGCGCAGACCAGCTTGCGCATCCGCGCAGTCTGATCAGCGCCTTTGCTATTCATAAATTGAATAGAATCGTATGTAAACTTGCTCCAAACGAGCTTTCACTATTCTATCTAGTCTCTGTGGCTGAGAAGGCTGGTTTTGGTATGATCTTATCGGAAACCCTAAAGACAGGTTTTGTCGCATCGCTGCTCATTTATATTCATGTAAATACGTACCCAATCCACAAACCTGGTTCATATGATATGCACATAGAAAATGTCTAGCCCCTCTAGACTACTCGTGGCCAATTCCGCCATGACCAACGCCGACGGGATCCGTACCAAAAATAATACTCCCTCCCCCTACGCGCCACTGAATACATGTACCCCCTATAGTAGCGGGAAGGGTGTGGGCATAAAAAGAACATTTCTCATATAAATGCGGGCTTAACCAAAGCATAGGTAAGTTATAGGTACTCAGTGAGACGGTTCTTTTGAGCACCCAAAGCAAATATAAAAATAATGAGCAATAAAATATTTACAATGTTACGTTAAAATTTTTGCTAATCTCAAAGTTTACTTTACACATGTTACATTTGACATTTTCAACCGAAAGATGTCCGTCAAGGGATATATAGATCTAATAGAAATAAACCTCCTCTGGTCAAGTGTTAAAGGTCTGGCCTTGCTTCGCGGTCGGGCATTAGTATGGCGCCCGAGGCCGCAACAAAGATTTAAAAACATTTCAAATTCTTGGATGAGTACATGTATATGCATCGATAATTTGAAGCGATGCATATTAAAACAGCATATTTTTCACCTAAATTAGACATGCAGAGTTACCCCGTGACCTTGAAAAACGGTAAATGTCCCCAAAACATTACATCTTTATCCTAAGGATGTATATATGCAAATTTGGTCAAAATATATCGACTAGGTGTTCAGACAAAATGCAGATGTTTCTTCTTACCGTGGGTGGGGTATTTTGATATCGTTTTTGGTATTAAAAAGTCTTCTCATATATGCATATAAATGTTCCAAGTATTTGGAGTACATATAGTTTCATTTGGAAGTTCACAGTGAGGTATTTCATTCAACAGTGTTTGGTTCCTAAGGTTTTAACATGCTTAGAAGTAAGAAATGCCTGCTTAGTTCATTATTTTGCAGTTTAGGGGGTAGGGATAATTATTTGGTAATATCTCACTAATTAGACGGTGATTTTTTTTAAAAATTTTGTCATAATGCGTCTTATATAATGATCACTTTCCTAAATAAAAATTAGAAAAAAATATTTTTTTAAAGTATGTTTAAATATTGAATTATCAGTCAGTAATTGCTGAAAATAAATGCATAAATATCGATGAATGCTGGTTTGAAAGCGTGATATGAAGAAAAATACTTGTAAAGCCGCAAAAGAATGGTTTGAGAAAAAGTTCTTAATTATTAATGGCTTCGCATGCTTGTTTGAAATAACGATTTTCAAATATAAAGTTGAGTTACAGAATACTTTATTTGTCTTAATGAGTTTCCAAAAAGCTGCATGAAAAGGCCAACATAGGCTTTATAATGAAGAGCTGTAACTTTTGAACTGGACGGTAAATTTCCTTTATTTTGCGTTATTTTTCTTATAATATGATGTACTACAGAATATCAAAAAATGAAAAAATTCTATTTTTTGGAAAAAAATCGCCCAGGTGTGGGCAGTGACCTTAAATTCAAGATGAACGACTCTACTTTATTTCTGATTGGGTCGTACGCTCAAAAATTGGTAGCATCATATTAAAATGGGGAGATAACTCAATGTTTGCAAAAAACAGAAACGTAAAGTACGGTTTTTAAACTGATTTTGTATTGACAAAAAGACGTTCTTTTTCGCAAATTATTTTATTTTCTAAAAGTAAGTTTACTGTCATTAATATTTGTTTGAGTTTTATTGATTTTTATAAATTTAAACATAGTATATAAGTCGTATTCAAAGAACTGTTAGAAGAAGATGCTGACAATGGGCCTGGGTTTGGATGGACGTCGCCTGAAACGACCAATAGAACATAGAGCCAAGATATTATAATAGATAAAGCAAAGTTTTTAACTATTTGCAGTGTAAATTTTACATTTGTAGTATAATGTTTACCTGCGATACTGCGTTTGGTGAGCCCTCTTAATGATACTTGGTAGGCAAGATCGTTATTGCAACGCAACTCATTAAGGACTATAAATGTGTATGATATTTTAGATAATACAAAGAATGTAAGCAGAATGTATAATATCCATGGAAGCTTACAGGCAGAGGCAACTGTACGCACAACGGCAACTTGAATTCCACGTTTGCTGTAATTCATGTAATTGTTATCAAGCGGAATAAAAATAGTTCAGTTGCCGACATGTGTACATGTGTACAAACCGCTACAATGATTACATCAGTTGCAAAGGGGAACAGACACACCCCACCCCACCCAAACCTCTTAGATTTCGTATCATGTTGTGGAAAGAGAACAAGAAGATATGTAGATAAGCACAGATGAAGCAACATAAAGAAAACATGGAGAAATTGAAATTCAGTATTCAGATAGAATAAGATTTTTAACTAGCATATTGTAAAACAGTTGTTTGTTTCAACCTTTGTGTAGCATCTCAATAGCTTAAAATATTTTCTGTTGATTGAAATGGTCCGTGAGCAACTACAACAAAAACAAGTAGAAATGTTTTGCAGTTTCACTGAAGAATTATTTACAATAAGAAGGAAAAGTGAAACTTAACATCAGGAGGGACTGCAGCTGAGATACCGCCCCTCCTGGTGTCAACTTACACGTATCTTCCACAGTGTGATACGCGTGATCAACAGAAATTTTCGGCTCAATCAGAAAATAACATTTTGTTACCGACTTGTCAACCACTGAGCTGTAGATTCAGAGTCAAGTGAGAATTTGTAGCAAAAGACCAAACACACACGCTGTCAAGTAGGGCCGTGACCCATTCTCACCCATCCCTAAACCGACAAGCCCAGCAGGAGTAGCGGGACGTTGTGTCGCACTTGGCTGAAATTACGACATTTCAACAGCCAAAATTATAAAAATTGCATTATGGATATATCATACTAATGATCAGTACCTTGGAAAAAAAATATAAAATAAAAAACATAAAATGAATGGATGAATGAATTGAAAAAAAAAAAAAAAAAAAAAAATCAGGATGACCATTCAGCCATGTGCCACATAACAGTATATTGAGCTTACACCGATATTGCATTCACATGTCTGTTAAAAATGTCAAATAATAAAGAGCATACAGGCTTATATATTGATAAGCCTGCCGTAAAGTAGACCATGATCTATATATAACGGTAGTCCATTATTTACCGCCTTTTCGAAACGAAACAAAAGGCTAATGAATGGGATTTGATGTTGGACGATCTCGTGCATAACGCATGCTGATCTACAGTGAGCCAGTTCAATAATCTAGGTTAAGTGTTCCTTACATTTACATATGTCATAACATGAAGTAAGTAAATAGGTTTGTGCGAATCTAATACATGTATATATACTACAGCAGTCGCATCAGTCACTTTGTTCAGAGAAGCAAAATCACAACGAACACCCAGGATTTTTGTATGACCAAGTATTTTGCACGCTAATGGAATATTTCGAGGTTGTCTCAGACATACAGTTAAATAATTAAAGTTGAGACATTAGCAAAATGACCAACTGAATAGATATACGAATTATCTAATTTGCATACTCATGAATATTAATGAAAACATACGAAATGAGAGAAAATTGGCCAAAAAATTAATGGGTATATCTACAAAATTACCACTACACCAGCTGCTAACTATCTTATTCTTCAAGATTTGGTACCCAATAAAAGTTGAGACAAAGCCATTTGACTAAAATGATTAAATATGCGAATTTTCTCATTTAAATATTCATGAATATTAATGTAAACGTAAGAAATAAGAAAAAAAAATGTTAGAAAAATTAAGGGGGTATACATACAAAATGTCCTATATGTCTGCTGCGTACTAGCCTAGACTACAAAACTTGGTACCAAATAAAAGTTGAGACATTGCCATTTGACTAAAATGATTAAATATGCGAATTATTTATTTTAAATATTCAAGAATATTAATGTAAACATAAGACATAATACAAAATTTTTAGAAAAATAGAGGTGGTATACTTTCAAAATTACCAGTACGCTAGCTGCTAACTATCCTATCTTACAAAACCTGGTACCAAATAAAAGATGAGACATAGCCATTTGATCAAAATGATGAAATATACGAATGATCCAATTTAAATATTCATGAATATTAATGAAAGCATAAGAGATAAGAGAAAATTGGTAGAAAAATTAAGGTGGTATACTTTCAAAAATACCTATATATCTACTGCTAACTATTGTAGACTACAAAACTTGGTACCAAATTAAAGCTGAGGCATTGTATTTTGACCAAAATGATTAAATATACGAAGAATCTAATTTGAATATTCATGAATATTAATGTAAAAAGTATAAATAAGGGAAAATTGGTAGAAAAATGAAGGTGGAATACCTACAAAATGTCCATATGTCTGCTGTTTATTAGACTAGACTATAAAATTTGGTACCAAATAAAAGTTGAGACTTTGCCATTTAACCAAAATTATTAGATATGCGAATTATCTAATTTAAATATTCATGAATATTAATGTAAACATAAGAAATAAGACTAAATTGGTAGAAATATTAAGGGGGTATACCTACAAAATTACATGTACTCCAGCTGCAAACTATCCTAGACTATAAAAATTGTTACCCAATAACAGTTGAGACATAATCATTTCACTTAAATGATTAAATATACGAATTATTTAATTCAATTATTCATAAATATGAATGTAAACATAAGAAACAAGACAAAATTGGTAAAAAAAATAAGGTGGTATACCTACAAAATTAACATGACGCTAGCTGATAATTATCCTATCTTACAAAACTTGGTATCAAATAAAAGTTGAGACATAGCCATTTGGTCAAAATGATAAGATATACGAATTTTATAATTCAAATATTCATGAATATGAATGAAATCATAAGATATAAGATAAAAAAGATAGAAAAATAAGGGGGTATAGCTACAAAATTACCTATATTTCTACTGCCAACTATCGTAGACTGAAAAACCTAGTACCAAATTCAAGTTGAGACATTGCATTTTGACCAAAATGATTAAATTTACAAATTATCTAATTTGAAAATATTCATGAATATTAATAAATACTTAAGAAATAAGAGGAAATTTGTAGAAAAATTAGGTGATTTACGTTCAAAATAACCACTAAGTCAGTCGCTAACTTTGATTAACTTCAAAACTAGATACTAAATAATAGTTGAGACATTTTCATTTGATGAAAATGATTAAATATACAAATGATCTAATTTGAATATCCATAAATATTAATTTAAACATAAGAAATAAGACAAAATTGGTAGATTAATTAAGGTGGTATCTCTTCCAAATTACATCTACACCAGCTGCTTACTATCCTAGACTGCAAAACTTGGTACCAAATAATAGTTGAGATACAGGTATGTGACCCTATGATTATAGGTATTCGAAATATCTAATTTTCATATTCACGAATATTAAAGAACACATAAAAAGAAATAGTCAAAAATAGTAGAAAACTAAAGTGGTTTGACCTACAAAATAACCTATATTTCAGCTGCCATATATCCTTGACTACCAACCATGGTACCAAATAAAAGTTAAGACCTATGATGAATATACAAATGATCTCATTTGCATGTCTCATGAATGTATAAGAAAACATTAAAAAGAAAGAAGAACACAGAATGATGAAAATTAGTTCTAGGCTTTAATTTTAGAATAGGATAACTAGCAACTGACATATGCGTAATTTTGTTAGTACACCCCTTTAATTTTTCCAAAATTTTCTCTTATTTCTTATATTTTGATTAATATTTATGAGTGAGAATGTTAGAAAATTTGTTAAATGGACAATTTGGTAAAAATGCAGTGATTTGGCATTATTTGGTACCAAGAGTGGTTGTCTAAAATAATTCGCAGCTGAGTTGTAAGTATCTTTGAGGGTACACCTTTTTATTTTTTTATGATTTCCTAATGTATTCATTAATTTTCATGAATATGCAAATTTGCTCACTAGCATACTTTACCGCTGAATGAAGCTGCTATGTCTTACTTTTGTTTTTTTTATCGAGTTAGTACTTTAGGTTTAGTTTCTGCTGAGATATAAGTAATTTGTAGGGACATACCCAACTGTTTTGAAGTGCATTGTTTGTTGCCATAGAAACCACGCAATTTCACATAGCTCAAATGGGGTTATTTTGAGGGCAATACTTTTACCTATTGATGGCGGTCCCACAAAACAATTTGACGCCAATGAGAAGTTGTCCTGAGGACGCAAGGCTGGTCTAATTCGACCATTGGGTACTATGGAATTTAAATGCTTTTACTTTTGATATATAGATAGTGTAACACATTTTGTGGGTATTGTTAGGAAAAATGGACATAATGACGACAGTTAAATCAAAGCTACTTGTTGATTCTCAAAACTCACTTCTCGTTTATCACTTTAAAAGCTTGAATCTAGTCCAAAATAGTGCTATGAATGAAACATT
This sequence comes from Loripinus fragilis, assembly GCA_964019695.1. Classification (NCBI taxonomy): domain Eukaryota; kingdom Metazoa; phylum Mollusca; class Bivalvia; order Lucinida; family Lucinidae; genus Loripinus; species Loripinus fragilis. Next base: position 62,940,931 of record OZ026526.1, read on the forward strand.
TATTACAATAGCTGGACACTAGATACGCAAAAAGTAAGTGAGTATAAACAGGAAAAACCATAATCACTCCTGCAGATCAACCCACGGCATCGTGAGGAAGAGGGACAGAACACTTACAGTCACAAGACACCAGGAAGACAATTAAAGCAAAGCAACTATCATTCTCTTCCTCGTCAAGGTGCTAACAAAAATAGAAAGAACACAAATAGATGCATAATAAAACGATGACCAACACAGAACCCCCACAAATATTCCGAGGTACATTAAACAATGAATCAACAATAATGTAAGATTCTGTATGATTTTGGCGGCCATCTTGAAAACATGCAAATAAGCTCAATAAGACGCCATTTCTCAGCTTGCAAACATTGGTTATCGGATTTAGCATACCGAATTACCTCAAAGGAATGTGTCAGACCCTTTGTCTTCAGAAAAAGTCCATACTTGATACTTTTAAAATTCGTATTTTGTGATTCTGTTTTCTGCGAGTATAAAGTTATCTCCCCTTTTTCAATTTGGCGCTACCAATTTCTGAGTGTGCGACCCCCCAAAAAATAAGTGTATACATTTATCTTCAATTGAAGACTAGTTTCATCCTTTAGGACGATGAGGTAAATTTTATCAAAAGCATTCAGAGACTGCGCCTAATTGTATATCAAGTGTGTTGGTGAAATGCACGAAAACAGAGTATTTTTCACACGGGGGTAGCAACTTTGCAAGCGATTTTCCGAGCCGTCAAGCATGTCAGAATGCTGTTAATCATGTTTTTGAATAGCAAATTTATATGTTTCGTCGTATTGATCAAGTTTTACGCATTTTTACCAAAAATAACGGTATTATCAGAAACGATATCGAGGGAAATGTTCTATTTTATAGGGTAGTAAGAGTTATCCCTCATTAGCTATATCTGCAAATGAAGAAAATGAGCCAAATTTGATTTAAAAATAAATAAAAGATAAATTGATTTTAGAAAATAAAATAATTTACGAAAAAATAATGTTTTAACACTGCAAAAAATCGATTTGAAATTCGTACTTCACAATTCCTTTTTTTGCAAGGATAGAGTTATCTCCCCATTTTTAGATATGACGCTACCAATTTTCGAACGTACGACCCAATCAAAATTAAAGTAGAGGCATTTAGTTTTGATTTGAGATCGGTTTCATCCTTTATGACGATGAGGTAAGTTTTCTCAAAAAGTAAGCGTCATATGAAATTCAGCAACACGCCTACTAGAACTTTTCGATATGCAGGTAGAAAAAGCTGCAGTATTTTTTGAAAAAAATTTCAAACTGATGTTTTTGCTGTGTTTTTCTGTAATTAGATGGAATTTTGGCATATTTTTGGCTCTTTTCAACGGGGGAGTATTACTGTTGGTAGAATGGACATAAACTGACCCAGTATATTAATATTATGCAACGGTTGACTAAATAATTCGTCCGTGATCCCCGTGTAAGTTATATACTGAACAAAAGTGAAAACGCTACACCCGAGTTGTTTGCCATTTATATGTAAAATGATGCAATCCAGTAAAGCAAATTTAAGTGTATCTGACTGTTCAAAGACTGGGTTATGCATAAAGTAAAAGGTTTACGGATGTTGTCCCGAGGGAACACATGAAAGTAAGAAAGAGTGCAAAGATCAGGAATCGATACAATCAAGCCCACACCTGACCCAGGATACCAATTGGAAAGTGATAACTTTACAATTAGACATCACAAACGAGACCCAAGAGGTCAGCCCTTTCCAAGCAAGGGATCACAAGGCATCAATAAACAGACGTGCACGAAAGCCTAACACAAACAAGACAGAAAAAAATAATTTAAATGTGACAGGGGTCCAATTTTTCAAGTTACAAATTTGAACAGAAATCTCACACAGGTAAGGCCTTCAGAAATCATCTGCCAACCAGATCCGACTGAACGAAATTGTATTCTTAGACATGTGGCAACCGAAAATATGCACTGATCGTCTAGAAAAGCAACCTAAGAAAGCGGGTTTGTCGTCAAATTGGCCAAGCTTGATATTTTAACACTGAAATCTCCATAGGAAAATCAATGTATTGTTGCATCTTAGTCTGAGCACATTACTGGTCGAGAAAGGACAGGAACAATGTGCTGATAGGTCTACCTGATTAGGCAAAAGGAAGAAAGTTATCAGAAATCGTGATAAATCGAACATTACCAAATATTTAATATTCCCTATTTGTTTTTGTCAAAGGGAGAAATTTTACATTTTTTTTTTTACAAATTTGATAAATTCGAAATTGATTTCTGAGCTTGTTTCAAGTGATAATACAGTTTTCTTGTGTATTAATGCAACATAAGTATGACGAATTATGATAAGCATAACAATCCTATTTGCGCATGCGCAATTGCAAAATTCAGTGAATAAAGCTTTAAACACAAAAATGAATTAACCCAGACATCAAACGAAACAAATTGGTGGAGCTTCGACGAATCGCTTGCTGGATGTCTTGAAAACATTATTAAGCTTTAGTAAATACTTTTCGTCCAATGCTTTCTTACAAAATATAAAATATTGTAGTGTAGCATTTTCACTATTGTTCAGTATAGCATAAAGTGTATCTATCGTTCATATAAAGTACTGCTGCATAAATTAGAATCGTGAATAAATGACTTTAGATGTACGTTTTCAATTCACTTCGCAATGAGCATTCAATAATCGTGAATCACTTCAGGCAGTATTTTGAGAAAAGATATTAGCTGGTATTATGGCTAATTTTTGCTCTAATAATTTTGATGGTAGAATTTGGGCATTTTAGTCTACTTTTTTGACACTTGACAGGGATAATCCTGGGATAGGCCTAGTCCATTTTGTTAGAAAACTATTATTTCTGCTAAAATGGACGTATTTTAGCTGGGCCTCATATATAAGCTATTCAAAGCTCATGTCAATTATACTAAAATAAAGATATTAAGGAATCTTGGGCCCATCAAATTTTGCAAAGGGCACATAGAAATTTCAAAAGGCCCATTAAAATTATGTAATCTGTATGGATTGGAATAGGATATGGGCCATTGGCACATTTTAAGGGCCCATCATCATTTTGGTCCAGGCCCAGTGAACCATAGGTTTTGGTGACGAAGACGTCTTTTGTAAGTTTTGGTGACGAAGACGTCTGAGAAACGTGTTTCAGACGTTTATCAGCAAAACTGACGTCTGCAGGACATCTCAAAAACGTTTTAAAAAATAAATGCAAACGTATTTGACGTCACCAATTTGTAACGCTTTTGGAGTGACGCACACGTCTTGTGTAGCGAACGTCTCGGTCACGTTCAGGAATCACTAGCAAACGTTTTTAAAACGAGTTCACTGCAGATTTATAATATTTTGATATATTTTTAAACACAGTTTGAACACCAAATAAAGACGTCATTGTTTTGGGATTACCATCACGTTTTAAACACGAATTAAAACATTATAAAAACATCCCCATGCAAGGGTTTCGTTAGGTTTTCATCGATTTTTGAAAACTAGATGCAAACGTCCTTGACGTCCGCTTTTGGAGTGACGCACACGTCTTGGATATCAAAACGTCCCAGTCACATTTGGAATCACTAGCATACGTTTTTAAAACGAGTTCACTGCAAATTTATAATGTTTTGATGCAGTTGTGAACACAGTTTGAACACCAAACGAAGACGTCATTGTTTTGGGATTACCATCACGTCTTAAACACGAATCAAACGATATTAGAGAGTCCTCGTCCTCGTGCAAGGGTTTCGCTAGGTCTTCAACATGTTTTAAAAACTAAATGCCAATGTATTTGACGTCTTCAATTTTTAACGTTGTGTGAGTGACGAACACGTGCTATATGGCAACGTCTTCAATAGTGTTAGTGGAAACGTCTCCATCGCGTTCAGGGTACGTATATAGAAAGACAAACAACTTTTAAAACGTTTTCCTTACAGTTTTGCAATGTTCCACGGAATGTATGGGGTAACAAAAACGTCTTGAATACTAAACAAAACGTTACAAAAACGTGTTCATGTAGGGTTTTTATTCAGTCTTCTGCACGTTTTGAAAATGAAATTTAAAGGTTCTGGACGTTTTCAAAATGTAACGCTTTTGTGGTGACGATCACGTCTTAAACACGTTTTACCTGGGAACGTCATCGTTACGTTCATATGACGTCGAATTGATCACTGGGGGATTATCCCTGACTTGAGTGTTATCTTTGAAAGAATGTATGAAAACAGCTCAAATTAACTAATTACAAAAAATGAATGGTTGCCTATAATACTACATATGTAGTTGAAAATGTTTAGGCCGTTTACCACTGTAAAAGTTGTTTTTATAAAACTGTCTATAATAGCCACATCACGCTGTTTTAGTAGAAAATGTCCTTACAAACAAAGCAAACAGTATTTACTTGGATCAAACTGATAGTATTGGATCAGTTGGATATGTGTCTACGCTGATTGAATCGATACTATCAACTGAATGGCAGTGCTTAAAAATAAAACTGGCAAGTACAAAGCAATCGCGATTTTAAAATGTGTGATGCTTTTGACACTTACCTGTAGAAATTTAAGTACAGATATATAGGCCGTCACATGGCTGTTACACCATTTGAATTTCCCCCGCTTGTCAAAAAGCCTAAAAATGTCGAAATTCCCAAGAGATTAGGGGTCAGGGCAGTGGTAGTAGATTCTTCAAACAATTTTCTTCTGACACTGCAGGATTTTCTAAATCCAGATTTGTGCCTAACGTTCGGAAAAATGCAAGTAATAAAATATTATTCCAGATTTTCGCGTTCCTTATTATTACGGCAGGACTATAGTACAAAGAACTTCTAGTGATAAGGCGTATATTTTCCCTAGTTAACATGATTACAAACACCAAATTTTCAAATTAGCTAATGTTTTTGAAATTGGTGTAGTTCAGCAGTAAAATATGCATAGTAAGCAACAAAATACGTTTCAAAGCGATTCACCATTTACAATACCGTGAAAACGTACACTTTCTACTCCCACCCCTCATTTTACGTCTTTATACTGGGTGCCATTTAGACCAGGCTTTGAGTTAATGCATTGCTAGTTATAAAAAAGTGAAAGTGCTAAGATGTTAAGGATAGAACTGCTCTTATTTTCCCAAACCTTACTGTATTCCTTCTGCGCATGCGTACGAAATACACCTAAAATTGTGACGTTTGTAATTGGAAAGATTAAAATAGTGTCTTTCAGTTTATTTTTAGATGCTTTGCCCCCCTAGACCCAAGATGCCCTTTGGACAACGACATGTCGCTATAAACATTTACAACATATGTAAAGGGCATTTTGTGTCTAGGGGGGGGCAAAGCATCAAAAAATAAATGAAAGACACCAATTTCATCTTTCTAATGACAAACGACACAGTTTTAGGCGTATTTCGTACGCATGCGCAGAAGGAATACGGTAAAGTTTTGGAAATAAAGAGCACTCCTATCCTTGACATTTTAGCACTTTTACTTTTTTAAAACTAGCAATGCATTTACTCAAAGTTTGGCCTAAACGGCACCCAGTATAAAGACGTAAAATGAGGGGTGGGAGTAGAAAGTGCACGTTTTCACGGCATTGTAAATGGTGAATCACTTTGAAACGTATTTTGTTGCCTGCTGTGCATATTTTACTGCCAAACTACACCGATTTTAAAAACATTAGGGCAATTTGAAAATTTGGTGTTTGTCATCATGTCAACTAGGGAAAATATACGCCTTATCGCTAGAAGTTCTTTTAGTAATCTATGGCTAAAAGCAGCTGATATATTATTAAAATTGTACATATACCCCCATCTGTGAATCACATTTTTAATGTGTTCATGAATATTTATGAATATGCAAATTAGATAATTTGCATATACAGCATGGGGATAGTAGGCATATGTCTCAGCTTTAATTTGGTATTAAGTTTAGCAGTCTAGGATTAGTAACAGCTGAGATATGAGTACTTTTGTAGGCATACCCCCATTCTCAAATCTGCTATGGGTTGCCATGGAAACCATGTATTTTCACATAGCCCAAACCAAAATGTTTTAAAGACAGGGGATCCCAATGACCAATTTGGCACCCATGAAAAATTATCCTGGGGGTGCACGGTAACCTAAATTGGATGCCGGGGTAATTGAGCTCCGCATTTTTATTCAAAATTAGCTTCCAAATACGCGCTGAGATGCAAACTAAATGATGACTTAACTTTGACATAACATTGACGTCACTTGACGACCATATACCTGAGCTCTAATACATATATGTGAAGCGTCCATACGTGACAGCCTGGGTTAGATTACATGGATAAGATTAGAATTTCTGAAAAAGGTTAAAATCTCAGATTTTCTTATCCGTCGTTCAAGAAACTGTTCATTCCTCTTAGCATAGCTTGTCAGACAATTTGATTTGCTGTTAAAATTTTACAGATCTTAGTAAATGAATTTGACATTGGAAATAACATCTACACAGAATCAATTTACAACAGACTGCGTTTGTCTTCAGTAATGATAGCCCTTGGGATTTTATAGTGAAGCTGGTAGATATGTTTAACTAAATTTGCAATGTCAGCAAAGAGACTGTCTGGTACTTATAAATGAATGGCATATTCGTTGTACGAACTTTGTAGACAATTAAGACCCAGGTTATATACCACAAAATTTGGTATTTATCCATGGTCTGCATATTTTGTTAATCTGAAAACAATCTTAACCCTTAAAGCGCAAATCACGAATGTTTGTTTGTTTGTTTGATTTTATTCTTTACGTCCACTCAACAATCTTTCAGTTATGCGGGACGGGTCTTCCTGGGCTGAACCAGTACTAAGCTAGGATAAATGTGCCTTGCTCAAGGACACAACGCAATGACGCCGGTGAGGCTCGAACCCGCGGCCCTTCGGTCTCGAGTCAAGCACTCTACCACTGAGCCACTGCGCTCCCCCAAATCACGACTGCAGCAGACAACAAATTTTGCGACATTTTTCTTAATTTTCGAAAAAAATAAGGTTTGATATTTCACGAGAATCGACTGCCAGCAGACAAATCTCATAAAATATCATGCCTTATTTGTTATTTTTGAAAAAGCAGCAACATTTGAAATTGTCGTCTGCTGCAAATTGTAGGTGGCGCTTTATGGGTTGAGGGATATAAATAGATCTTATCACAGGACATGTATGTACAGACCAAGGAGCTTTATGAAGCGATATTTCTGTAAAAGTTTTCTAGCCATAACATGATTTTCTACAATAAAATTCATGAAACGTTTTTCTGATACACTCAAACTAACCATGCCCAAAGATTTTATATACATGTATACTGCTAATTCAAAGATAGATGAGAATCGTTGTAGACAAAAATATGAGCAACTCCGGGTAATGGGTACTTTATACAGTCAGGTGCATATCATTTACTGCAGTACATGTATAATATACGTTTCTATGAAAACTAGTATAATATAATCCTATTATCATGCATATTTGAATCATCTGTACATGGGCAGCTAGCGTTTCTTTGTCTTGATTTTCATGTAAATACAATTTTCTTACTTGTGGTAGTCTATAGGCACGGCGATGATATCCCCTGAAATGTCCTAATCTACAAGTCTAAATTAATACAATCAATTTCTATTGCAGCAAAGGCATATAAAAGTTAGACTTTTTCTGAATTGTATGCACGTATGTCATAAGCAAGCCTTCTTATGTGTCTATTCTATATAAGCACGGCGCTGATTTCCCCCGAAATGTCCTAAATACATGTCTAAATCAATGCAACAATTTCTGTAACAGCAAAGTATATTAAGGTTAGACTTTTCTGATGCATGTAACAAGAAAGCCTTCTTAGGTGTTTGCAACATTGTAAGTCTCAAACTAGCCTGCTTATAGCCACACCACCAACACTATTTTACTATAACAGTATAGCTATTATATTATTTCGAAAGCGAACATTAAAGCTGCAGATCAACCTGTGCAATTGCGCAGGCTCATCTGCACATTTTTTTAGTATAATGCAAAAAAAGATTTTTCTCATGACGGGCCTCGTCTTCAAAGCTGAAAAGAGCTGCTGTAAGCTAAATTTCTAAACAGAAAGAATGACTAAGGATTTTCTCTAGCTTTGATGTCTTCTGGGGATGAAAATTACGGCACTGAAAGACAAGGACATGAATTGACCCTTAAAGCGCCAATCACGACTGCAGCAGACGACAAATATTGTGACTTCTTTCTTAATTTTCGAAAGAAATAAGGTATGATATTTCATGAGCAAGCAGACGATTCTCATGAAATATCATGCCTTATTTGTTATTTTTGAAAAAGTAACAAAATTTGAAATTGTCGTCTGCTGTAAATTATAGGTGGCGCTTTAAGGGTTAAAGAGCCTAAAAAAGAGCAAACAATCTAATAAAAGGCGTTATGCCCAAAGGAATGAAGCGTTTATCTCTGTCGCGTTTCTTGAAGATACATTCGACATACATCTATATTGTATCAAAATATAAAGAGTTTGTTTAGTTAAATCATATAGCCATAGTCAGTCCCTCTGAATACATGTAGCTGCTGGCTTATTATTATATCCGCGTTTTCTTTAGAATATAAGGGTAAATTTATTTCGTACCACAGTTGGTCCGTCGTTCGTCTGTCTGTCCGTCCGGCACGGTTCTTGTTATCGTATCTTCCTAAACCGTTGGACGGAGCAACTGCAAACTTTGCAGATGCATAGGTAGCATACTGTATAGGGTACTTGGCGATGCATAGTGTGACCTTGACCCTAAGGTCAAAGCCAAATATCTGCATCTCCTCCTAAAACAGTTGGATTTTGCAACTTCAAACTTTGCAGGTGCATAGGTCACGTGATTTAAAGGGTACTGGTACATATTTCTTATTACCTTAACCCTTAACCCCAAGGCCAAGGTCTAATAGTGCATTTTTCTAGTAAATGCATTCCTCCTAAACTTCCCCAAATGAAAATTTTTAATACAGTTATCCCCTAATGGTAACATGTTTGATGTCTTATTTGATCAAAGGGAATCCACCCAAGAATGGCGTTAACTCAGAGAATAAAAGAATAAAAAGAATAAGAGAATAAAAGGATAGTTTTTTTTCCATAGCGAATTAATATAAGCATGGCTCCAAAGGTGTTGGAAGTATTAGAAACGGTTACGGACGAAAGAAAGGATGGACAAGCAAAAGCAATATGTCCGTTCATTTTACCAAGTTGTAGCTTAAATACTTTTTGAGATATCTTGGGTACAAGATCGGTATCTTATTATACACAACAGAGGACAATAAATCTGTAATGAATGCAAAGTTATCACTAAAGAATAGTAAGTGAGTATGATCAGGTAATACCACAATCACAAACCGCAGACAACCCCATGGCACAGCGAGGAAGAGCGAGCAACACAACTTTCACGAGACAACATGAAGACAAACTAAGCAAAGCAACCAGCTCTCTTCCCCATCAAGATGATTGCAAAAATAGAATAGTCATAAAGCAACGCACAACAAAACATAGAACAACTACAGAATCCCACAATGGGAGCAGCCATCAACAACGATTCAACAACAACAGAACCACCGCCTTACAACGGACAGTAGCCTAAGCCACTGGGGGCTTAAATGCGTTTTACTGGTACCAAATCTTCGCCCTAGGTAAAGGAAAGGGTTCATTTACATAGAATTGCTTAAGAAAAGGCCCATTTTCTTCCTTTACAGCTGGTTTTATTGCCATGTAGGTTTTTCGATCGCTTTTTGGCTGATTTCACTTTACTGAAATGAAATATGTTTTCTGTAGGACATTAAAGTGAATAACAACACTTCCTTTCAAGGATAGGATGCTTCATAAAGACTGAAATTGGCTATATTGATTCACAGAGGAAACCAGATTCCTTATTCCGGGCCTGACCGTGTGATAATCGTACTTATTGCATATGGGTAAAATCACTATTTACAAATGGGGTTTTCCACTCTTCATTTGGACCAGTCCATTTCTATTTTAAGGGTTGCTGGGTGGTATTTTTCGTTTTTAGTAAACTTTAATAGATTTTGTGAGGAAACAGTGGAGACCTTGATCAGACGCCGCGTTCTGCGGCGTCTGATCTGCGTCCGCACTGTTTGCATATGTCTATTAAAACAGGTCGCTTAGCTTATATAGGTTAGCCCTTTGAACACTAAGGGATTTCTTAGTGTACTAAGGGATATTCTGATGAAATGCCTCCTCTTTGTGGCAAGTCATCTGGGTATTCACTAACCGTCAAAGCACTCCATCATACAAAGCGTTAAACGTGCATGTATAGCTATACATAACGGGGCTATAAGTCGACTTTTGAAGATTTTTGCACTTATCGCATATGCGCAAATGCCTCCAATAAACGCCCAGGCTGGTTATCCAGGGGGAGCTTGAAGTCTATAAAGACTCAGTCTCTGTTTATATATTTATTTACTTTATGTATACGAGCAGAGAAGGCCCAGGCAAGTATGTGGAATTGTGCAGACTACCCAGGCATTCGTTGCTCTACAATGCGATAAGTACCAAAATCGCATGCACTTGGTCATATCATTTTGTTTGGCTGAGCAGTAAAGGCTCTGATGAAACTGTGTGTATGCGATAACATTCGCTGATTCAGAGGGAGGACAGAGGGTCCAGACCCCCCCCCCCTCTGAAAAATCACAAAATTATAGGGTTTTATAGCAATGCTGGTCCGGATCCCCTGCAAAATCACAAAGCTACCGAGCCCGCATCCAATGTTGGGCCACCATCAGCCCGCCAGCGAAACGCCATTTAAATGGCGTTTCGCTGGCGGGCCAATGATGCCCGCTTATAGTAGTATTTGGATGCTCTCTCCCCTCTCCCCCCTGGATCCGCGCATGGATAAGTACCAATATCTCATGTGCAGGTTCGCTTTATTTTATGCAAAATCAGTACTATGATAGATTCTTATTAAATCTAGTGAACATTGTGAATGTAGGAACATATTAGATTGAATATCCATGTACTTTAATCAGGACGTTTATAGTCTTTTTTTTACTGATATGACACAGTAGCGGAATTAATGCCTATCAGACCACGTCTCATTTATAGCCTACTTAAAGGACGGAAAAACCGTATTGCAAATTCAAAATGTGGACCGCAATGTCAGACGAAGGAGGCAGTCAATACAAAGGGTCAGTAAAATATACATGCATCGGTCATGTTTGTCTATACGATGCCATTAAACTGTTAAAATGTTCACGCCCATTCCAAGAGCATTCTACGGATTTTAGAATCTGTGTTAAAGTTTAAAAAGTGCCCATTTACTTCATTACATAATATTCATACTGTGTCAACTATTCATACTGTCAATATCCTTTTAAAAAAATTTCAGTGCGCAAAAGTTACCGTTTACAGTAAAACCTGTTTAAAACGGCCAAAACAAAGATCTCAATGACCAACGGTAGCTTAATGACTGTTGAAAGTATTGCAGAATGCGCCCCTTTATTAAGTGAATACCAGCCAGCTATGCATTTTTTTTTCTCTTACTCTTGTCACATGATTGAAGTACTCACGGCTCCATTGAAATATCAATAAACCTGCTCACATATTCGGAAGATGCACGCTCAAATTTGGAAATCTATGTTGCCTCTCGCACCAGTTTTTTCTAGCTACTAGACTACTACTACTACTACTATTATTATTATTATTATTATTATTATTATTATTATTATTATTATTATTATTATTATTATTATTATTATTATTATTATTAAACTGTAATGGCTTTAACATCGATGGCTCGTCTTCGTCTACCATGGTAAACTTTCTGCTAGAAAAGAAAATCTCTTTAATCCTGATATCCTTTTATTTGTGGAGGTTAACTTATAATAAGGCAGTGTTTTCTAAGTTCATTTTCAAAATATATACTGTGTGTAATCATAAGAATTGTCTCAACGAGGCGATTCTAATGATAACTCAAACATACCCTTATTTTGTGGAAGATTTTGTGTAGTATTCTCATTAAACCTCCAGATCTGGTGCTATTATCAACTCTCAGTAGCTCGAACTAACCTTAGCTCAAACAAGTATTTATGATTCCAAAAGTATCCGAGCTATTGGCGATCAGCTGTATATAGTTGAGTCAGAACTTATGTTGACACCCTCTATGCACTTGGTGTTTACCTGGGCTCAAAATTATAATGTCTTCTTAAAGTAAAAGACCTAAATTCTGAGACATTAGCAGTGGTACCACTGCCTGAGGGCTTGTCCATACAGATCAAAGGCTTATCCTTTTTAGGTGATTATGACCTCCTTCCAGGGTGTAATAAAGTAGTTCCAATTTTTTGATAAAATATTGATATTTATCTAAGTGAGAAAAAATTTGTTTATACATTGAGATACTGAAACTGTTCCTTATCAGTTATTCCAAATATTCCAATAATGACTTCTATTGGACAGAAATATATGCATTTAAGTACTACCTACCCCACCGCATTCCACTGGACGGCGATTCCGCTACGCTCATAGCGATCACAGATTTTCTCAAAAATCATTCTAAATCGCCGCGGAAGCGTAGACAACCACACGATTTGGGGACTTGACGCTTCCAGTACGATTCCACTATGCTTCTACTACGCTTCCGTTACGCTGCTGCTACGATCCCACTACGACAATGAAGTTCTGGCTACGTTTGGTCTAAGCTAATGGCGATGCAGCTGGGGCATTGCTGCGACCTAGGCGATGAAGCTACGGTTTGGTTGCGCTTTCGTTTCGCTTCAGTATCCTTTCTATATAAAAACTAAAGCTCAACTGATCAGTTGAATGTCAACAATAGACGCGCTCAAATCACTATGTTTCATCTTGCCATTATAAACCACAGACCTATTATGTTGGACGAGGTCAAGGTAAGACGGAGGCGGAGGGCCAAAAGGTCCTGGGTCCATCCATGATTATCCGCAGACAGACGGCTAGCATTTGGGCACTATGACCAATTAATAAGAGCAATAAGCATGGAATATAGCTCTAATTACTTCTTTAATGACATGAGAATGGAACCGCTCAGAGTTGGTCCTAGAATCCAAAAGAGCGACACTAACTTTATGAGAGCATTTGAACCAGGCCTGGAGTGGGCCAGAACGCAAAGAGCGTAGCAGAAGCTAGGCAGAAGAGCCATGACACAGTCGCCGCGCAAGCGTGTTGGTCGTAGCGAGGTCGTAGCGAGAGCGTACAGAGCGCTACAAGATCGCGCAGAGCGTAGCTGCATCACGGATGAATAACTCGGCGATTTCGCCAAGATGTGACGGCGATTGTGCTACGATGCCCATGAGGCCCCCGCGAAGATTAAGAATCCGATGCGCTTCTTCTACGACCTTGGCAATTCTACTTCGCTCTTGCCATTTCTGCTTCGATTCCTGTCGTGTTGACCAAAGTTTCGAATCGTAGCGGAACCGCCGTCTAGTGGAACGGGGGATTTGTTACTTATTGATTTTTTCGAATACGAAAAATAACGTTTCAAACTTCTTCAAATTAAAACTGTTTTATGTATTCTATAGATCACAATGACATCCTTGATCTAAAGTACTGTACCGAGCCTGGCAATGCATTAAACATTTAAAATACCATGTTGAAATATCAATACTTAACTGTAAGGAGACGTTGTAATTTGGGCCCTGAAGTGCACACTTTATGATTATGATTATTTAACAATGTTTGCACCTCCACTTCGGTCCAGTCTTTACTGTACATGTTACTATTTTTACATTTCAGGTAAGTCTGCTCCAGCTACTCCAAAAGTTGCTTTCTTTGTTGGAATAGGCGACAGAAATTTGGGCGTCATAGAGAAAAATACAGATCTCATCTTTGATAAAGTCATAACAAACATCGGTGACGGATATGACGTAGAGACAGGCCGTTTTACGGCACCATTTAATGGAGTGTTCCATTTTACCGCTGTAGTAGCTGCTGTTGGAAGACAAAAGGTACACAACTTATTAAAGACATAGAAATTTAAGCAATAATACTGGTACCACTCATTATGACTCTCTCCAGGGGTCATATTCGGCAGATCAAAAGGACAGCCATAATGAGGTGATTATGACTTCCCTACAGGGGCAATACAGTGGTCCCATGAAGGGATTAGGTAATTTATGATAAAATATTGATCTTTATCTTAGTGAAAGAAATTGGATGAATAAGCATTTTTATATGACTTCTATAAAAAAAAATACCTCCTCTAATTGGCTGAAACTAGCTTTCACTGGTTGTGACAGATCTTCATGTCTACCAGTTGTGATCTAAATTTAGTCTAGGACAGGTAGATATTAGATTTGTCAATGCTGCAAGCCAGCTAAAAGTAGACTGAACTAAATTTAGCCCAGGACAGAGAGACATCACTTTTGTCACTGCTGCCTGACAGCTAAAAATTCAACAAACGTGACGGAAGGAACGAACAATTTAAGTAAAGTAATAAACATACAAACGGATGAAAACTTTATACCACCCCGCATAAATTCTGGGGGTAAAATATGCAATCCAAATTCATTTCTGATCATGCATGGTATAACTTTTCAATCGTCAATGTAGAGCATCAATAGTACAGTGCCTCTTAATAATTGAGAAAATTGGTTAGTCTGCTTCAATCTATAAATATTCATCAAACTTAAGCTTCTGTCTAGATATTATATCATACAAGAATGAATGATATCTCAAAATGTAAGAAATTGCATTTTTATTATGAAAACTTCAGACATCCTAAAGATATATGTTACTGTCTGAATACCCTGCGTCCTTCATTTTATCGCAGATATCAATAAGTTACGATATTGAGAGATAAAACGACCCAGTCTGAGAATAGTGTTGACTTATTTGCTTGCTGGGTGATTTTGCAAGCTTTTGTCATCTGCAGGATATTTTTGTTTAACATTTCAAAAAAACATAATTCAGGAATTCTGGAGTATCAGACAGTTTGGACTCGTACAGATCATGACCGACAATTTGTCAGGCCTGATCTGGTTCCAAACGGTTATCAGCAGTCGACCAAAGTCGCAACTAGCGGAGACGCAGTCACAGGAAATTATGAACCAAAACCTGTGCAATTTTGCACATTTTTTCACTTCCTGCGAGTGCAACAATATACGATTATTGATTTCAATAAGGTAGACATAAGGATTTATCTAACCGAAAAAGTTATATGAGCCGCGGCATGAGATTTCCAACAATGTGGTAAGTGCGACCAGCAAAGGCTCAGCCCAGCCTGCGCATACGCGCAGTCTGATCAGAGCCTTTGCTAGTCGCATGAATAATCTATGGCTGTTAAGCTACTGTCCAAACAGCATTTGGAGTTCTAAGCTTAAAAGGATGCTGCACAGGCTTGTTTGAGCCTATTCATGTCAAAACGCCACATTGTTGGAAATCACATGACGTGACTCCGAGGTTGCATGGCCGATGTTTCCTTATGTTTACCTAAATAGTAGTCAATAAACGTTTAGTTAAATGACTTTTCAATCGTTTATTTAAAAGCTCTTTTTTCTTACTTTTGAAATTTGCATAAGTGTATTGCTGAGGTCATTCTCACAAGATTAACAACTGTTTTTCAAATATTTTAAGCAGTATTTCGCTTTTTGAAATATAATTGAGATTCACTCTATGTGCAGAATGTAAGTTACAAAACGCTGTTCACATTTATTCATTCAAACAAGTGAAAAATATGTTCATGCAGCGCAGCCAAAAACATGATCATTCTATATTTAGCTCTGTAGAGGGTGTCATAAGGAAAGTATCAGATATATTAGCCTCTAGAAACTGGTTTGAGCTAGTAGTCATTTTATATCCACATATAGGCCAGTTTGAACCAGTCTTCAGGCAGACATCGCTTATCAAAGCAAATTAAGCCAATCAAGAGAGAGGATTTTCTTCAGTCATATAACAACAAAAATCGCGAACACTCACATATATTTCAAGCATTGGATTTGTTTTAGAAATATTGTCGCATCGTTCCTGTTTGTTTGTTTGTTTGTTTGATTTGATTCTTTACGTCCCATCAACAATCTTTCAGTTAAACAGGGACGGGTCTTCCTGGGTTGAACCAGTACTAAGCTAGGATAAATGTGTCTTGCTCAAGGACCACAACACAGTGACGCCGGTGACGCTTGAACCCGGGGCCTCTCGGTCTCGAGTCAATCACTCTACCACTGAGCCACTGCGCTCCCGCATCGTTCTTGTAGTCACTTAGGTAGGATGCACAGTACATCTGGTTTCCTCTGCAAAAATCACGACAAATATCTACCAAGCAACTACAGGACAATATCACTCTTGTGCCCAGCTGGAAAAGTAATGAAAATCATCTTTATAATTACGTTATCACAACCTCTTCAATCTGGCTTTGTTCCTGGTGATTCGACCACTTATCAAATGCTCCACATGTACCAAATGTTCTGTGAAGTTGTTGACAACGGTAAAGAAGTCTGAGATGTATTCTGTGACATCAGCAAAGCCTTTGAAAGAGGATGACACAAGTGATTACTCCAAAATGACGTGGTATGAGATGTTCGAGAAAGAGTCTGGCCTAGATTTCTAGCTATACGGGTGGTCTTGAATTGGTAAATTTTCAAAGTGGGTCGAAGTTCTAGCTGGTGTCCCACATTTATTATACCCCCCGCAAACTTTGTTTGTGGTGGGTATACTGTTTTCACGTTGTCCGTGTGTGCGTCCGTGCGTCCGTCCGTCCGTCCTTAACGTTTTTTTTTTTTTTTAATATCTCGAAGAGTCATTGCTGGATTTTCATCAAACCTTGCAAACATGTTCATATATGTAAGACAAATACTTTAGACAAAAAAGTAAGGGCTAGGGGCCAATTCTATTAGAGTTATTTCCCTTTGTAGTTCTAAATGGCTTTTAATATAGGGTTTTATGCTTATGCTATTATAGGCCATACACGGGCCGATCAACTCCTACCACAGCTTTTGATGGAACACTTTGATACTTTGCCTATACAATGTAGACACATTGAACATATGCATGAAGGAGTTTACTTCAGAAAAAAAATGACAGCTGTGAGAACTTAGACAATTTTCCCTAATAAGGCTTTTGTATATGCATAGACGGTGCCTTCATGTGCCGATCAACTCCTACCACAGCTTTTGATGGAACAATTTGATACTTTGCCTATACAATGTAGACACATTGAACATATGCATGAAGGAGTTTGGTTAAGCAAAAATAATTTTTGACAAAATGACAGCTGTGAGAACTTAGACAATTTTCCCTAATAAGGCTTTTGTATATGCATAGACGGTGCCTTCATGTGCCGATCAACTCCTACCACAGCTTTTGATGGAACAATTTGATACTTTGCCTATACAATGTAGACACATTGAACATATGCATGAAGGAGTTTGGTTAAGCAAAAATAATTTTTGACAAAATGACAGCTGTGAGAACTTAGACAAGTTTTCCCTAATAAGGCTTTTGTATATGCATAGATGGTGCCTTCATGGGCCGATCAAATCCTACCACAGCTTTTAATGTAGGAATCCAAATTATTGGGATTCTTAAAACATAATCACTGCCATCTAGCTCGCATCCTATGCTTTGGCCAGAAAAACATACAAACACCTCAAACCGTGCTCCCTGTACCGTGGTACATTTAACGGTTGCTACTAGAACGATAGACACTTGACTCACATCCTTTTGCAAACAGTGTAACAATCCAAAATGTCACATTAGCACCGACGACACGTTTCACACAATGTTGTTATCTATCTATCTATCTGTCTATCTATCTAATGTGTTTAGACTAGTTATACCATTCGTAAGTATTGAAAACTCCACATTCTCATGGAGATGACCACGAGAAGCCCCACAGCTTAATCTCAGATCCTATTCTCTATTGTTTAATTTTACATGTAATTAGTATTGATTATAAAGCATTGTTACGCGATTTATGGTTGTCATTTTTCAATATAATTAATACATTTGGTTTGCCAATTATTACACGATGTGCAGTGCACTTAATATTCTCTGGACCAGAACTATAGTAAATGAAAACCTTTCTGTGTATTAGATTGGGAATCGAAGGGTTGTTAGTTTGAAAACCTTATCTGCGGAGTCACGGTGTTCTATACTTGAACAAGGCGCTTCATCTGTGACTAGAAGTAAAATTGTATTTGATGGTGGAAAAGCGTAATCGATTACGTAATAAATCAATTACTAAATCGGTTTACTTTATCGATTTACACTGTGATTAGGACAAATACTTGTCCTAATCATCGAATAAATCGATTATATAAATCAATAACTGGACTAACCTCCACTATTTGCTTGTACAGTAAAACATGTGTAAAACGGCCACTCAAAAATAGATAAAATAAAGATTTTAATGAAAAATGGTAGCTTAATGAAGGTCGAAAGTATTGCAGAATGCAATTCTTTTGACCTGTATTAAGCGATGATTGGTATTGAAAACCAATTTTCGGTCTTTTTGAGAGTGGCCATTTACACAGGTTTTACTGCACTGTGTGTTTTATTGCAGGCTGCTGTGTATCTACTGAAAGACAACGTGATGGTCGAGACTATCTGGGCAGAGAGTTATCCATACTGGGCAACGTCAACCAACACAGCCATCTTGGAATTGACATCCGGTCAACAAGTTTGGCTACAAGTATTAAAACGCGCCCCCTATTTGCATGGTTACATGTATTCCACCTTTTCTGGTTATTCTTTGTTTAAGACTGAGGAAGAAACCGTGGGCGATGACGCCAATGAAATCAGTGACATAATTGATAATAACATTGAAGACGTCGATGAATAAGAGTACATTTTTGATGGCTGTGATGTAAATAGAGCACCTCATGTTATGATGTCGCCGTTCGAATCAATAAATTTACTGATTTCTTCTGGCGGAAGCCACGCTGTAAAACTATAGAGGCTACAATCATGAAAAAGTAACAAATACAAGCAAATTGAGTTTACGCATTACAAACATAATAAGTATCATCCATAGTAGTTTTCAGTTATCTGTCCTTTCTTATACCAACAATTTAACACTTAACTTTTAAGGAAAATTGATATCTCATTTTCCGGAGACATTAACATTGGCGTCAGCGGGAATAAAAGTATTTCGAATTTTACATCGTCAACATTAAAAGGTTTTTCACATGGAATATGAAAGTTTATTGCTTTAGGTCTCTCATATAATATATTTATCATGCTAATAAATGTCAAAATGCCAACAATTGTTGGCATTTTAACATTTATGAGCAGGATAAAGTTCGTGCTCAGCTGAGAAGAGCATGGAAAAGGTTTATAACCTCGGGGCCTGCTCTCTTTTAAACGCTTGAAATGCTTATCAGCCATTCTAAGAAATGGAGTTTCAATGACGCTTGGCCTACCATTATTGAGAAAAAGAGAGAAAGGTGGGTAATGATTAAATTTTGGCAATTTCGGACCACTTCGATTTTCAGACCACTGTGTTGATTTATAAGGAACACGCGTTGTTGTGCATATTTTAAGGAGATTGCATTCAATTACGGCATAACATTAGAGCTCAGTCTGTGTGAATAAATCTAAATCGAAGCAAAGAAAATGTTGAAAACACTTTATTGTTTGGCTATTTGATTAGTTTAAACTTTATTAAATTTTGATTATATTTATCCCAATTTGACAATAAACCAATCATATCAAACTAAAGCAATTCTTCCGATGCTTTAGTGGTTAGACTATTGAACACCAGTTAAACTATATAGAGACTAAGTTACATCACTATGTCATTCTTTCAAGAAGTATCTTTAGAAAGGCCGATTATCTAGCTAACGTTTAACCATCTTAAGAGCAGTACAAAAGTAAACAGGTTAATAGTCATCACCCATAGGGTCAGTCAAGCACGTATTAAACTTGCATAACCTTCATCGTGCAACATAATGTATGGGAGGACCAAAGGTCGTCAAATTAATTACTGTTTTATAGTTTTAATAAATATGTAACATACATTTATGTTACATGCAATGCGAAAATCGCAGTGAAGTGCATTCTGTCACAAAATTTAAAAGTTTGAAAGTTGATTAAAACAAATTTGGAACTTGTACCGGTAGGTGATGATAACATTTGCTTCCATATACAAAAGTATTTTAAACTTTAAAGCGCCAATCACAACAAAAGTCGTCTGGTTTTGTCATCTGCTGAAATGTTTTAGAAGCCTCTATAATCACATCAGACTTCTCCTATAGGGGCAGTCTGATGTGGACCTGTTTGCTTCTGTACTTAAATTAGTCATTATTCGCAGCAGTCGACTGCAGCAGACGACATTTTTAGATGCATTTACGTCGGCGCTTTAAGGGCTAACCCTAATCTGTCTTCGACAAAAATGTCTGGCTACTGCAATGCGTTTTTGGCACAACAGAATGAGATGATACGACACATGATAAATGGGATTAAAACCGGTTTTTAGGATGGATCCATCCAGTTAGATTGCCGGTACAGGTACGGTTATATTCAAACGCTAAATTTCGTTGTGTTTCAAGTATCTATATGTTCCGGTGCATTTTCATTAAACTTTGCTTCATTAAAATTTGCTTCGGAGCAAGAAAACCTGTATTTGAGGTTTGCGAAAAACAAAGGTACAGACCAGCCTGCATTTCCGTGCAGTCTGATCAGCGCCTTTGTTATTCACTTATTGGAAAGTATTATATTTAGGCTCTCGTTTGTGATGTATAATTTTGATGTTGCCACTTTCCCATTGGTATCCTGGGTCATGTGTGGTGCTTGATTGTATCAATTTCTGGTCTTTGTCCTCTTTCTTACTTTTACAACAAGCATTTTTTTTTCAATTTTCTTGCTTGTCTCTGTACCTAAGGAGACTGGTTTGACTCGCTTTGTCGGAACCCGAAGACAGGGTTTCTCACGTCGAGGCTCACCTAAATTTATTGATAAACCATTTCATGTTCCACAGTTTCCAGACTATTTGTCCATATCCGTATTATGCTTGACGTCGCATGCACTACACTTCTTTCTATCTTTTTAAATACTAGGAAGCATTTATATGGTTGTGAACAGGCATTACTTTTCTTTCTCTCTCTGTCTTGTTTTACTTGCAGAAACTGTCAAATTTACTTTGATTTTAATAATTGTTAGTCTACAAATGCATGGTTAAGTATTGTTTAGTCAGTATTAGTGATAATGTTGTAAATACGTTTACTGTTACAGCTACTTTGGCAAAGATTATTCACAGACTAGTAACATATGTTTAAGTAATAAAATGTATATAACTTATTCAGCTTGTTTTATATGAGCGTTGCTACATGTTCATGTACATGAATGAACAACCATGCTATTTCCCCACTTTTTTCATGCTTTTTGTTGCCTGTTGATTTTGTTTTTTCAAAATCAACTTTTACGAAAAATTATTGCAGGAATAACATCAGAGTGTCAAACACTTTAGTTCTACATCAGGCACGACGTCAGAAAATATTATGTATTGTAGATTTTAAGTGATTATGGCCAGTAAATGCCACACAGATTGCAAATCAAATTTTCGCTCAAAGAGGAACACACGCACGCACGCATGCGCGCACGCACACACACACACACTAAGCAAAGCAACCAGTTTTCTAGAACGTGATATTCTAGCTGTATACCTGTTTCACCCTCACACGTTTCAATGTTATACATAGGGCATATGGGTGTGCTGTATTGTTTTGCTTTTTTATATTTCATGGAGGCTATCTAGACCCCATTGTTCCCCTTTCAAATGTATTTGCACATTTAGTGGGGGGGGGGGGGGGGGTTCTGGGATTACCAATGTTCGACTTTATTGTCCGTCCATCACTGTCATGCAGACACATTTCTGTCCAGCTCTGCTGTAATTGGGTTGCTTGAAATGGTGAATTTGTTAATTAAGCAGTTGTCATGATTAAACTGACTTACCTAATTGGCCTTAAACCCCTATCGATCACATTGTCATCTTATAGAACTCCCTTTGCGTCCTCATCAAGCATCGAAGTCCTTCATTATCTGGAGATCCACACCTAGAGAAATCATCCAACCTAACTGGCCATGAAGTTATAAATCTTGTTTCATGCTTAAGTCGCATGAGAATGATAGTTTTATTCTTCACAAAAGTCAAAATACTAACAAACAAGATGACGATTTTCGTGCTTAGCTCACGTGAGAATGAAAATTTTATTCTTCATAAAAATCAAAACACTAACAAACAAGGCAATGTGTTTCTTGATTAGCTCACATGAGTATAATAGTTTTATTCTACACTTAAATCAATATACTAACAAACAAGGCGGTGATTTTCTTGTTCAGCTCACATGAGAATGATAGTTTTATTCTTCATACAAATCAAAATACTAACAAAGAAGGTGATGATTTTCTTGATTAGCTCACGCGAAAATGATAGTTTAAGTCTTCATCAAAATCAAAATACTTTCAAACAAGGTGATGATTTTCTTGTTCCGCTCACATGAGAATGATAGTTTTATTCTTCATAAGAAATCAAGATACTTACAAACCAACTAATAAACAGTGCGATTGTCTTACTCAAAACAGCAGGTAATGGCATTAGTTCTGGTCAAAAAAACGTGACAATGGTTGACTGAGGTGGCGGATTGATCTGATTATGAACCAACATTGTATATGTTCCTTATTGTTTTGTATTTATGTTATGTTTGTTAATATGTTTGTTTCAGTTGTGGCACTATGTTTTAGAAATTTGACGTTTCACGCGCAATGTCATCATACATGTATCAGAAAACTAAAAGCTATGTATATCCCAAAGCTGACCTTTTTTGTCAATTTCTTTTGTGTAATTGCCTCAGATAGGGGTTGCTATATCAGCTTATAGGACAGCAATATGGATATTCTACGCAGCTACGCATATATCTTGGCGCCTACCCATTATCTCTTTGAATTATATTTTACGCTTGCAATTACTATGTTCCGTAAGCTCCTTCGTCTTCCTTGCACTCCGATGTCTCAACAAAAACGACCAGTTTTTCTTCTACAAAATCCTCTTGTTAATGATATGCATGGTACATCACCTAATAGAACTAATCCGCCATACCTGCTTGGCCCTAGAAAAATACGAAATAGATTGTCAAATATTTTGCGATATATCTAAGGCCTTTGATCGAATATGGCATCGAGGCCTATTACATAAATTAAAAAACAATCGCATAAATGGAAATCTCTTGATGTGGTTTGAAGATTACCTAAATGACAGAAATTAAAAGATTCTCATTAATGGAAAGTCCTCGTCTCAGAAACCTGTTTCAGCAGGCGTTCCACAGGGGTCTGTACTTGGCCCTCTGCTATTTTTAATCTACATAAATGACATTTCAGATGATTTGACTGGTTTAGCCCAACTATTTGCCGATGACACATCATTAAGTTATTCATCAGCAGACAAACACCAAATCGAAATAATCTTAAACGAAGACTTACAAAAATTAAGCGAATGGGCAAAAAAATGGCTTATTATTTTCAATCCCCAAAAAAACTGAAGTAATGGTAATCTCTAATGTCTTTAACGATAACAATTTTGATCTCATAATGGATGGCACGATTCTAAAGATTGTTGAAACCCATAAACATCTAGGAGTGCATCTGTCGTCAAATAACAAATGGTCAAAACATATCGATTCTATAATAGAGTCAGTATCGAAACAAATATCTTATTTGAGGAAAATTAAATATCATTTTTCAAAGCAAACCCTAAATACTCCCTACAGCACTTATATACGACCACTTCTTGAATATGCTAGCGAAGTTTGGGATGGTAGCACTCAAGCAGACGCAAATAGATTAGAGCAAGTTCAGTTTAATGCAGCCCGAATTGTTACCGGACTGCCAGTCTTTGCTTCCTTAGATTCGTTATATTATGAAACAGGATGGGAAACACTTTCACAGAGAAGAACAAACAAAAAACTGACCCTTATGTTCAAAATTGTAAATAATGAGACCCCAGGTTACCTTAAAAATCCCCTGCCAAACAGAGTCGGAGATCAAACACACTATCAGCTTAGAAATAACCAAACTACGAGGTTCCGTATTCTAGGCTGTTCATATGAAAATTCATATTTTCCATCAACTCTAAGACTATGGAATGAACTAGATCAAGACACACGAAATTCGTCCTCGGTACTCGAATTCAAAAATAGAATCCAAAGTCAGGTTACTGATAAACCAACAAACTACACGATACCAACAGAAAGAGCTAACGAAATATCTTTCACCCGAATAAAACATAATTGTAGTAGTCTTAATGCGGATTTAAATAGAGTAAATATTGTCCCCAGTGCTTTTTGCAGCTGTGGAACAGCAAACGAAACAGCCCAACATTATTTTTTTCGATTGTAACTTATTTATTGTTCCTAGAAACCGTTTACTAGCATCATTACCGGCAGTTCCTATTACTTTAGATACACTCCTGTACGGCCATGATCTTTTGACTTTTGAAACCAACAAGGAGCTTCATAAGACAGTTTTTCAATTTATAAAGGACACGGGTAGATTTAAGTAAGGTACTTTAAGAATTGCAAAACAAATATACAAATACATAGAAAGTAGTGCCGTTGCCACACCTTTTCAAACAATTTGGTTAACTTTCTGAACTTAAAAAGTAGACCGTCTCAGTCAATTCGTTGTACTATTATACTATTTGTACATGTTTTGGGGAGAGGATTTTCTAATGTTGTTATAACTTGTATCCAATCCCTTTGTTTACAACAATAAAATATGTTTAATCTAATCTCTGGTCATACATTTTAAAATGCCAACCATAGTTGGCATTTCAAAATGTATCGACCAAATACAATATTAATGCCATAGGCTGCTGTTCTCAGTAAGAAGTTGGAACCTGGCTATCTTATTGCCAAACTCAGTACTTAATAGAAAGGTAGTAGTAACGGTATGTAAGCAATAATTATTGCATAAAAAGCCGTGTGTCGCACGCTATTAACAGCCATGTTTTAACCGGCAAAAAACATGTATTAATCAGGCAATTCACGTGCTATTGAAGCACGGCTTTTGTACTTTACATATACGCATTCTAGGCTGTCACCAAAGTTGACGTCATCACTAGTAATGTGCAAAGAAATGAACGTAATTTAGTGACGTTAGGATGACGTTAGTCTTTGCTCTGGAACAGGTGTTTAAAAACCTACGAATCCTTCATGCTATTGCGCACCATCATAGTAATACAAAACGAACTTTTCGAAGCATTTTCCAAAGTTTACAAGTGTCAAAATAACCAACAGATGTCAATGCATAGAAAAGCATGCTTGATCCCTATAATAAAAATACAACCCTGTTGAAATCTGATACGTCAGGTCCTGCAAAGATACTTATTTCACAGGCGAACGGCAAAATTAAAGCTTCCGCCCTATACTGGTTCCTGAACATGCTGATTAAAATGTGGAAATTGCAAGGAAATACCACAATCATGACAATCTTAGACAAAGTCAACCTTATGGTGCAAGGTAAAGACCCAAGAACACACTCAGGCGATTGATTTTGAGTTTGAGATTGTACTCAAGCTTTATAACCTCAGGGCCAGGTAACCAACTACGTAAAAACCCATACATATACAAACAAGAAGGGCTCTTGTTATCCCAACTGGAAAAGATGTAATCACTATAATATCTAAAAAGTAACACTAAAAAGCAAGCGAGTATAACAAGGAGATTCGACGAGCATATACCACAGACCAACACGGCACCGAGAGGAAGAGAGAACAGAGCACTGACAGTCACATAGCAGCTGGAACAAAATAAGTAAACCATCAGGCCCCGAGGTTATAAAACTAATTTCATGCTCAACTCAACTGAGCATGAAAGTTCAACTGCTCATGAAAACTGAAATACCGACACTTGAAGAAGTTTCTTGCTTTAAGTATCTCAGATGTTATATTTATCATGCTAATAAATGTTAAAATGCCAATAAAATGCCAACAAGTGTTGGCATTTTAATATTTATAAGCAGGATAAATTTAGTGCTCAGCTGTGTTGAGCATGAAAAAGTTTATAACCTCGGGGCCAGCTCTCTCTTCCTCAGCAAGATGATTGAGAAACTAGAAAGGAAACAAGAACAACACGATTTAACAAAGAGCCAATACAAAACCTACACACACACAATGGGGGCAACAACAAGCAATGATTAAACAACAGAACAGAATCATCAGCCGTCTATAAAAAATAATTACTGGTATTCGTCCTAAAACTGGACGCAAAGTGTCATCTGAGAACTACTTTTTTTCTTAACCCTGCCATCGTTTGTTAACACAGCAAAAGTTAATAGACTTCATATTTTGTTAATAACTTTATTGATTTATCGTAACAAGAAAATGCATTTAAGGCCATAGTCTTTTCGTTAAATGGCATGAAATTTCTTTTCAAACCTCACCCGTAAAATATCCTATATTATTCATAGCCTGTCAATGCACAAATCGTAAATTGTGTTCAACGTCATAAATACTTAACATCTGTCAACAATTTTAGTGATATTAAATGTTCGTGCGGAATGAGACTTTTTCTGCTAGATATAATTACAGATATGCTGTGATAAATCGACTTGCTTAAGCTGAAACCCATTGTGGATGTATTAGCAGTCAGTGTAGACCCTGTTTGCAAGCGACAGATGCAATTCGAAGATTCTAAAAGATAACAGAGAATGACCAGGAAATGCCACAATGGCACGCTGCGGACCACCCACGGCACCGTGAAGAAGAGTCACATAACAATCACAGTCACAATACATCAAGAAGATAATTAAGTAAGTAACCAGCACTCTGTCCCATCCCAATCAAGATGATTGCAAACCTAGAAAGGACATAAAGCATTGTATAACAAAAAAGGATCAAGCACAGAAACCCCACAGTAGGAGCAACAATAAACAATGAATCATCAACAACAGAACCGCCGTCTTAGACCGGACAGCAGCCAAAGCCGTGACCCTAGAAATATTGATAATTGGCAAAGATTGAAAAGCAAATAAAGCATGCTCTAGCACATTTAGCGGGTATCTTACAGTCCTGAGTGATATCACAAAGCAGTGAAATAATGGGATTTATGCTTGAGTTGCAACGTTAAAATGTTTAAGCCCTAAAAATAGAAAACATATTCGTACGATTTGGCACTAAGTTTTATTATAAGACACGTTGTAGGGTTTCCTAAGGGCACTGATTGCGCTCTTTTGGTTGCGGATCTATACTTGTTAGTTATGACAGAGACTTTATGATGTCTCTTTCTGATGATAAGCAGGCTGATATCATTGACACTTTTAACACTACATCAAGATACTTGGATGAGATTTTAAACATACATAATATATATTATATTTTGACTATATGGCAAGTCAAATATACACTAAATAAAGTCAATAACTCCGATACTGAAGCCTTGTTTTTGGATTTGCATTTGTCCACTTCTAATGATATTGGTCCAGCCAAACTTCACGATTAAACATGACGATTTTGATTTTCAAATTGTCAATTTCCCATTTTTAGATGGTGATGTACCTAACACTACATCCTATGGAGTTTATATGTCTCAACTCATCCAATTTGCTAGTGCATCTAGCCATGTTTCAAACTTCAACACTCGTAACAAACGTGTAACTCAGAAACTTCTAAAACAAGGCTATTGGTATCATAAGCTTCGCAACACTTTTTCTAAATTTTATTGCCAGTACTATGATTTGATATCTAAATTCCATGTCAGACTTGCGCCAGGAGTTTTTAGAACAGGATTTTTATGGCGACTTAGTGTATAAATTAAGGAGAATTGTTGCACTGATAATTTTTCAGCGCATTTTAGTAAATAATTGCTCTTTATAAAAAGATTGATTATAAAATCAATGTATTGAGACACACTGCATGCTTGGTGGTCAACCCAATCACGATTGACAACTTTGCTTTCCTCTTAAATTGCACACCGGCTGGTTGGACGTCAGACTCTATGACGGTTCTGACTTAAAGACTTGTTGATAGATAGATAGATAGATAGATAGATAGATAGATAGATAGACAGACAGATAGATAGATAGATAGATAGATAGATAGATAGATAGATAGATAGATAGATAGATAGATAGATAGATAGATAGATAGATAGATAGATAGATAGATAGATAGATAGACGGATGGACGGATGGATGGATGGATGGATGGACGGACGGACGGACGGACGGACGGACGGACGGACGGACAGACAGACATACAGACAGACAGACAGACAGACAGACAGATAGATAGATAGATAGATAGATAGATAGATAGATAGATAGATAGATAGATAGATAGATAGATAGATAGATAGATTTTTTATTTTTATTTAAGTCTCATCTTTGTACAACATAATATTAAGTACATATCATAGCTTAGATACAGTACAAAGCCATTGACAGGTGAATGATAAGAGAACATAACAGTTGCATTTTACATAAGTCACACTTTACAACCAAATTTACATCCATTTGCTTAAATATGAACCGCCGCGGCTATTTGGCTATCTACTGTACACAATGTATACTGGCAGCCTAAAATACTTAAAGCTGCATAGTCTGTAACTTTTGATCTTCTAATTTAAAAAATAATGTTTTTATTTTTCAAGAACATAGTAAAAATACTCAAATTCAGGTAAATATTTTACCATTTCCGTAAATCTTAACAAGTTATCACTATCAAAACAACTGCATTTATGTTAAAATTCAACGGTCTAGAATTATTGGAGGGACGCAAATAATAACCAACAAGAGAAAACAACACCTATATGATAAGTTAATTCACTTTTCCATGCAGTTTTCAGCTGTACTGAACATATTTATTGTGAAAGCATAGCTTTATTCTACTTTTACAAATGATTTAAAAAGAAAATAAAAATTTTCGAAAAATGTTCATAGTTACAGAGTATGCAGCTTTAAGATGTAGATGAGAGATTGGGGCCTGATGTTGTGTCTATAGTCAGGCCTATTGGGGTTTAACTGTTGGATTTCTTTTGCTCCGCAAATAGTTGTATGCGCTGTTGAGTCCTTATCTTTGTTTCATCTCTTTCATTGTCTTGATTTGTATGTACTGGGAGATGATATATCTTTCATGCGAACCAAACATCTACACTTATGAAATCTTCCAGCGCATACAGTAAACAATTTGGTACAAAAACTTATTTTTGTTAAAAGCATTCAATTTATTTGTTGTTAAGCAAAAATCAAATATTATTCACATCATGTGTGAAAATTTCAGAACAATACATTGAATAGTATGCAACATACAGCTTATTTAATTTGAAAGGGTCAAAATCGAAAGTCACCAAAAAATTGAAATTTGGCTCAAATATCTTTTTAGAAAAAGGTTACCCTTTGAAAGCAAAGACTACACCAAAAAGTTGAAAGTGTTGTTACGTGCCAGGCGTAACCTCAAAAGAATTCAGGAAACCAAAATTTGGTATTGGAAAGTCAGCAAAAAACACTTTTAAAATTTAACAAAATTTATCAAAAATAACAAACTTATCATTTACAAAAGCAATGGAAAATATTTATACAATCAAAGAAAGTCTAATTTATAGTTCCTTATAAGTCCAAACTGTCCCTCAGAATATTTATCAACACAAGTTCTGCAGAAGTTTCTGATCCCCAGATTATGAAGTCAAATCAAAATGAACACTATGTCTGGATCCAAAACTGAATAATCCAAAGTAATCCAGAATGAATAAATTAAAAACAAACTATATCTAGGTTAGAATTCCAGCACAAAAGGTTTAGACTTTTAAATGGTGAAATCATTTCAAAGATGCCCTTATGAAAATTTACTCTTATTTGTACTGTTTAAGAACGTTCCAGAACAATCAGGTAACAACTATGATATCATATGTTATATATATTTATTCTGGAAATTTCCAGAGGTTTCTCAATGATTCTACTTACTTCCAGAAATTGCTCAAAGCTTCTATTGGCATGGAAAAGAAAGTTCTAGGGAATTCCAGACTTTTCTGGAAACTTCCATGACAATACATTTTTCATTTCTAGATGAATAGTCATCCTTCTAGAAAAATCTTATGATCAAATAAACACCTTGTTTACAACAACTTGTTTACCATAAATATCTCCAATATCTGGGTCAACAGAAACTTAGTTAACAACATATTAAACAGAAAAACATCATGCATGTTACAGTGTAAAGTGTGCACGTTTTCTAAGCCAGAGTATCTAATTTCAGATAATTAGGACTCATCAGTGACCTTCTTATGGTTTCAAATTTCCACAATGGAACTCATGATTCCAAAGGAAAATAAAATATAATCTGCTCTATTGATGTTTTGCTGCCACACAGTACCAGTGAGGCGATTTTTAATTTCATTTCTCTGGATGATAACAGCTAAAACCGTCATTTTGTAATTTCAGAAATGCATGAAATTCGTGTGATTTGCTCAGTTGAAATTTGAAAATTCCACACTGTGAGTATCATCAGATGAGGTCTACTGCAAGCTAGTAGAATAAATGTTTTACCATGGCCATCTTGCTCCTCAGATTTAAACCCAATCAAGCACCGTATATGCGATGTGATTGTCTGGAATTATTAAACTTATGTATGCGTATTGTCCATATACTATTATATAGAGGTTGAAGATAGAAGTTTGATGAGTTTTCTTATTTATGAATAATACAATACAGACTGACTAACCTTTGAAAATAATTGATGTGGGACCACACCTGACCCGGGACATCATATGAGAAGGTGACAAAACACAAGAAATCAGCCCTTTCCCAGCAGGTGATCACAAGGTTACAAGGAACGGAAGAGGTATCATGCCATATATACAGGTTATTATATGGCCGAGGTGTGCCTCTAGGTCATATTGGCACTGTGTAGCCATATTGGCCCGAGGGCTTTAGCCCGAGGGCCTATATGGCTATACAGTGCCAATATGACCTAGAGGCACACCTCGGCCATATCATAACCTTTTTATTACATCCGCGTAGACTATTTTGCCTTTTTTAACCAGTAGCGCCAGTGAGTCCGAAAAACTGGCGAGATGAAAATTGCAGCAACAAATAGCGTGACATAGAAAATGACGTCATAAGATAGCTTAACATTGTTTACATTGTCACTGACGACGAGATATTTCAACAGACTTTTGTCAATAAAACAATCAAAGACAGCCTTAAGATTAGCAGTCATGTATACCTAGATACGTGATAATACGGGTATATCTTTCTTCTTTCACTGTATTTCATGGAAAGTCAAACTTTTCACCGAAAAGTGTTTTATTTGAAGATCTAACAGGAACTTAACGATCCCCGATCGCTCATCTATCCGATCAGCTTGACACAATATCAGCATCAGGGCTAGTCATTTTGTTTGTTTAACCGAAACTGGCGAATAGCCTAAAACTGTTCCTTGTTCTGATGTCTCATTCTTTATTATTCTGGCATTTCGCTATTTTATGGCCAGAATCCAGTGTAAAATACATCGGAAAACAGGGTCTCCTAACGATTCTAAATATACTCAGCCATGCCTAGCCTAGTTCTAATCGAAAAAGTGCACGATTCCTTTACGTCATCACTATGAGGCAGTGCCAAAAATCCATAATGAGGCCCCCAATATGGATCTTTGGCATCGTCATGTGACTGTGCCATTATGAATTCAGTCCAATTGAAAATATTACCGAGTGCTAACGGCGATTTTACTATGTAAAATGTAGAAGGCATGTAATAAATATTTTTTTAAAACGATCGACGCAGATATTTTTTACATTCTCGCGTTTTATCTATCATTCTTTCAGCGTCAAGGTGAAAATCATATATAAAACTAATGAAAAAGAGCAAAAAAAATATATTTACATAACATAACATACTTCTAAATCTCTTTGATTGATAATCATTGTACTGTCTTCCATACAGAGATCAAATCAGCTTTTCACCAACAATGAAATTATAAGACTTCGTATAATAACAAAAAGATCCACAAAATAAGCACTGCCTTGTAATGGTCAATGAAAAACACTGGAGCGCTTAAACATGTTTAACGACACAAACTCCGCCCATAATTTTGGCGTGGATACACCTAAAGTATCTTCTAACACATACACTTTTGATTTGGCATTTCTCAAAAACTAGAATTTTGAATAAAATAAAAATGGAAATAAATAAGAACAATGTTTTCTGGTAATGTATGGCTGTTTTCAGTGAAACTGACCCAGAACATTTGAAATATTGAGGTTTGAGCTGAAACGTCAAAAAACGAAAGTCACACATTTACCACTTTTTAAAGAAATCAATATGGAAAACAGAATAGTGTTTAGCATCATATTTCGTAGAAGCGGGCTTGATTTCAATAATGTTTCTAGTACAGTAGATGTATATCCAGAAACTTTGACAAGGTCAATCGGTGAATAAGGACTTCGTAAAACCTTTTCTAAATTTTACCACACACACTTAGAGTTGGTTGTTAAATACAATATTATTTTAAAAACTCTTCTGCAACATGGCATATTTGAGCTGGTATTTTTGGTGATTTTATTGGAAATCCTTATCTAAGTGGTCAATTTAAAAAGATAATTAAACGATGTAAAAACAGAAGAATACGACATGGATATCAAGCGACAATCTGCATGCCTGGTTGTAAACCCAATCACGGTCTATACAGGGTGTCCTAGAAAAATGAAACCCATTTTAATTCCTTATTACTCTAAAACCCTTCAAGCTGTAAAAAAGTTTATATACCTGTTTTTAGGTATATTATTCTTCCACATTTGTGTAAAATAACAGTTCAATTGCATTAATATATTTTGAGATATTGCGTAAAAACTGACAGAACCCAGTTCTATTTCCCCCAAGAATGGGATTTTCACACATTGACCTTGTGATAGAAATTTATTAGTTAATAAATTTAGTTAGAAGTTAATTAAATAAGATTACATTTGATGGACTTATTAAGTTGTTATATTTTCTTTAAAATGTGATATTTCACATGTGATTTACATAACTTCACATTTTTTAAAAGTTTATTTGTTTAAATAAGCATTAGTGACACATTTTGTGATGAATAAATGAGTTAAAAAGCCATTCTATTCAAATGTACTTACTTCATCCACCATTCAATTTCTAGGGGAAAATGAAAACATGGTGCCTTCGGTAATGATGCAATATCTCAAAATCTAAGAAAGCATTTAAGCTGTAATTTTACACAAATAAAGTCTACTGTTGTACCTAAAGACTGGTATATAAAACATTTTTACTGGTTGAATAGTTTCAGCGTAATAATGAATTTAAAATGGGTTTCATTTTTTTCTGGGACACCCTGTAGCAATTGTGTCCTCTTTAATTGCACGACGGTTGGTCAGGACGGCCCTTAAGCTTACACCCGTTCGTTGGTGCCTGGTTCTTGTCTTTGGCTGGGTCCACCGTGGCTCAACGTGAAGTTTTCTTTAACTCTGACTATCTGTGAATCGTGGGCCGTGTTCTTTATTTCATCATAGTGTGTTTATTGTATTAGAATGTTTGTCTATAGTGATGCATTGCACAATTAAGCTAGGAAACCTCCATGCGAGCTAAACAATTTTGCGTTTTATCAACAACAGAATCTGAGGGCGAATATTTGGTACCAGTAAAATGTATTTAAGCCCCCCCCCCCCCTCCCGGTGGCTTAGGCTGCTGCCCATTCTATCGCGGTGGTTCTGTTTTGGCTGATTCATTGTTTAATGTTAATTCGTTCCTCCCAGTGGATTGTGAGGGCCTATGCTTTGCCATTGGTTTGATATGCATTACTTAGTGTCCTTTCTAGTTTTGCATTGCCTTCCTGGTGGCTTGGGGCTGTTAGTGTTCTGTGGCTCTTCCTGTACCATGGGTTAGTATGCACTGTGTGAATGTGGTATTTCCTGGTCATACTCACTTATTTTTCGAACAATTACCTAGTGTAATCAATTTTCGTTTCTTTGATATTCCCACGAGAAATATATTTTTTCTGTTTTTAAAATACTACTTATGGCAAAATATTGAAGTAGGAACGAAATAGAAACAACCGTTGAAAATGAAAGCGCTGACAGGTGAGCGTCAATTTTGTTTGTTTACTTGTGTTCTAGCGCCCTTTTCCCCTTGGTGTCATAAGGTTGGGCACTGATTTGTGATTGTGGCATGCTATGGTCTTATCCACTTCTGTACTGTATAGCTCTAGAGCTCTGTCTCTCTCTTTAACTTGAGTATTTCCCCACCATAGACACAAAGCTGACACAAAAATTATATCAAAATGTAAACATCTTTGGGGCAATTAACCGTATAAGCCCATTGATGCTTCGTAAATTACAAAATTGATTTCCTGTTGTTCATGTTATTGGATTGATAAAAGTAAACTGCTTGTTGATAAACACGTTTATGACTGTGCATGCTTGAAAATTTTGCGTGTTTTGTCGTCTGCTGATTAATTTTTCAAAACCAACTTTTTCAAAATAATCTTTTAAGAATACCATCAGAGTGTAAAACAGCTTATGATGCAGATCAGGCCAGACATTTTATCGGTCCCGGTTGGGGTCCAGTATGTTTGCAAAAGTTATTAGCAGAAGACACTATTAGACGAAGAGTTAATTAACACCTTCAATGTCAATAGCGGCTAATGTCATCTACTTTTGCCGTCTTATGTTGTACAGGTATATTTTATTCCTCTGTAGCAAATATTGCGAACCAAGAACAGACTGATCTAGATCAACAATGTTTGGATGCACAGTGAAATCAGTCTGATGTGCGAAGAAGACCAATACCAGACGACACTAGCAGACGACATATTCAAATTTTTGTGGCCGGAATAGAATCAATTAATGTGCCTTATGTGCGTTCAACCCTGATTTTGTTGCTTGCGAGATACAAAGGCGCAAACCAGTCTGCGCATCCGCACAGTCTGACCAGCGGCTTTGTTGTTCGCTATATATTGAGTATAATAGAAGGCCCCCAGGGGTTTTGAGGATCTAGGGAGAAGGGGTTTTTTTCATGGAGCTGGGGAGCACTGGTAATTATCATTTTAGGGGAGCTGGGAAGCAAGCTCATAGTTTGGGGGAGGGTTAGAAGAAAACAAATAAATTTAAAAAATCTCACCTTAAAGGAGCATGCCACGGACACCCTAGCACGAGTGTGAATTCACATCGTTACAGGGCTACATGTATCTACACGCCTGGTATGTAATTATCTCTATCTAGACAATTGACTGAGTTTTATTAAAACTTTGAATAATGCTAATCAGATCTATACTTACTTGATGAAACTGAAGTTAAACATACGTATATGGCCTAATAGCAATTGCAAAAAAGTAAAAAGATTTAAGCCGTTGGAAAAAAAACTCCTCCTCCCTCTTCACCAGAAAACCAAATGGTCTGTCCCTAATTTT
Organism: Loripinus fragilis; assembly: GCA_964019695.1. NCBI lineage: Eukaryota > Metazoa > Mollusca > Bivalvia > Lucinida > Lucinidae > Loripinus > Loripinus fragilis. The sequence continues at coordinate 62,976,245 of OZ026526.1, forward strand.
ATATAAAAAGAAAAGAATCAAAACTAGAGAGCATTCCTCCATACCTACTCTACCAGGGTACAGCAACAGCATTTTAAGGATGGTCTCCTACTTTGAGCTATCATATATATCATTTATTTCATTAAATAATTATGTGTCGTGTATTCCATGGCTATATAAGCCCTGTCCTTGCATGTATACATGTTGTAGTAAAAAATAAGCCATGCGCTCGTGTATACAGTAGCTTCATAGTTTTTAAGTATGTGAATTTAATCCTACGTAAACAAGGTGGCCAATCACGTGATCAGCATGTTTCCCAAACCAGTAAAATCGTTCATAACTTTCGTAATACTAAGTCAAACTTCATGCGGTAAAGTGCAGAAAAAGCCCTCATATTTAACTGTACAAGACAGTATCAAAGTTTCTCCTGGGTTTGCTGTAATATTTCCAAGATTACCTCGAACAACTGAAGAAAAAAACGGAAAACTCTCCGCGATCTGGTTTACACTTCAACTGGTCGAGGTAATCTGGAAAATGCAGCGAACCCAGGAGAAACTTGTACACAGTCTTGTGCAGAAAAATATGAGGGGGTTTTGCACTTTACCGCATGAAATTTGACTTAGTATAACGAAAGTTATGAACGATTTCCTTACCCGTGATGTCCGATTACTGGTTCGTAAAGTCAGTGAACCCCATCAGGCACCACGTGATTGGCCACCTTGGTAAAGGAAAATATATTTTAGGAAGAATTGGCTTATATTTATGGGGATTTGGGGAGAAGCTGAATTAAATTTAAGGATTTGGGGAGCAATGGCCAAATACTTTTAGGGAGCTGAGGATTTTTTCAGGGATTTGGGGAGATCAATACATTATTTTAGGGATCAAGGGAGCACAGACCCCCTGGGGGCCTCTATTCATTTGTACATACCTATCTTCATATTTCTAGCCGCTCTCTGCAGCTGAGAGGGTTCGAATGAGTCTCACATTGACCTAAACACAAAAGACAGATTTTGTTCCTCATGACGCCATGTGTTGGTCTGTGATGCATAGTAAAGATGGTCCGCACTCTATAGAACTGACGCATGCATGGTTATTGATAACAACACAGTTGCAATAATGTGAAACACTGTTTCAATCATATGCGATCCAGATCACCCTGTGCATCTGTGAAATGTTGATCATGTCTTTATTGTTTTATAGCTAAGTTTAAGTTAGCTGTGAACATTTAGATTGACTAACTCTTAATTAAATCACATAAGAAAGCTCCTACGATGTAGGTTTCGTAACGTTCCCACTGGTTTCCTAGGCCAGGTGTGGTACTTGATTGTATCGATTCCTGATCTTTGCGCCCTTACTTACTTTGATTTTAAATGTACCATTATGTTCCTGGTTTACGAGTCGTTATGTGGTTTACTGTGTTTCATCTTTCCGTACATTTTAAGCTAGCTGCCAGGGCTATAGTGGGTTATAATTGAATATACTGAGTTCCGAGGCCAGCGCAACTCTTCAATAAATTAATCATATTTTTATCATTTAATATATAATTATCAAATTGGCAACAGTATAGCGCAGTCAATTGCCCATTTAATCCGTAAAATAAAATCAGCAACAATTCATAAACTTTCGTGAATTTTCGATATTTTTGACATAGGGTCGGTTTTCCAAAATAAAAAAAGTCAATAACGAGTGTGACCACCGTAAGAGTTAATCACAGCACAGCAACGACTTCTAATGGACCTTATGTACCGATGTTGAGGGGGGAGTGTTCCAGTCTTGAAGCAACACTGCGTGAAGCTGTGCAAGACAAGCAGGCTAATTAAGGCAAGTATGCACACGTCTATCAAGCTCGTCCAGATGTGCTCAATTGGCGAAAGATCTGGCGACATCGACGGTCATTCCATAATATTAACGTTATCTGCTGTCAAGAACTGTGTTGTTGCACGCGCGGTATGGGGTAGGGCATTATCTTGTTGCAGTATTGTCACGCCATTACCTGCAAGCATGAATGGCAAAACCACTGGTACAAGAAAAGTAAGTAAGGGTGCAAAGATCAGGAATCGATACAATCAAGTACCACTCCTGACCCAGGATACCAATAGGAAAGTAACAAACTCACAGTTAGACACCACAAACAAGATCCAAGAAGCCGGCCCTTTCCCAGCAGGTGACCGCAAGGCACATAAACGCGCACAAAGACATAGCAAACACAAGACAGAAAAAACATAAAAGATCCACAAAAGAAGTGCTGCCTTGGAACGGTCAGTAAAATATTTTACTGGAGGGCTTCAACCGGTTTCACGGCGCCAAAGTCATCTCTCTATTTCCGAGTATTAAGATTTCCGCTTACAGTCACAAGCATCAGGGTTGAAATCTTGTGCGTATGATACCCCATCTCATTTGAATCAAATTTCCGGCTCCTAAGAGTACATTGTGGCTCCCGTAAGTTTTTCAAATCTGTTTTAATTGATTCAGAATAGCCGTGAAATAATTATCTCATCGAGTAACTTGTTCCATGGGTTTACAATTCTCAATTAAGGTGAAAATGTATTTTCTAAATAGTAACAGCAGTAAGTGTCTATTTTCGTAGTTTAAAGCTATGTCCTCTTGTATGAGAAATCTCAGAAGTTCAAAGAACCTTGTAGTTAGCTTAAAACTTGGATCATATATCTCATGCACCTTTTATGTGATAGTGTGAGCAAATTTAAATATATCAGCCTCTGATAGTATGGTAAAAGTAAGAAAAAGGGCAAAGATCAGGATTCGATACAACCAACTTGGTACCACACCTGACCCAGGATACCAATGGGAAAGTGACAACTTCACAATTAGACATCACAAACGAAAGTCAAGAGGTCAGCCCTTCCCCAGCAGGTGACCACAAGGCATCAATAAACCAACGCGCACGAAAGCATAACAAAACATGACAAAAATAACATAATTGATCCACAAAAGAAGAGCGGCCTTGGAACAGTCAGTATTAAAAATATTATACTGGAGGGCTTAAACCGGTTTCACGGCTCGCCAAACTCACCCTTAGTTCAGATGTGGATCAAGACACATGTATGTTTGGATTGTATGAAAGACCCCTTACTTATCAATGCATCCTCATGTCCTTAAATTCTGGCAACGGTTCTGGACTGCTTTTAGAATATTATTGTTTTATACATTGGGCTCCACACAACATTACAAGATTCCAATTTAGGACTTACGAGGGATTTATACAATTAGTTTAATGATCTTTAGTCCAAAAATGCATTTTTATTGAGAGGTAACATCGGCCAAGGTTTGGTTAGATTGTTCTTTCTTGATCCACAATGTTGGAGACACCCAGCAGGGTTTCGTACACACTTTTTATCATTTTTCTAAAAGTGATCACACATTTTTTAAACTTCACTAAGTTTAATCTTCAAGCTCTTAAAAATTGAACAATTAAGGTTTCTTCTTAGTTTACAGATGGATAAACAAAAATGATGTCCGTTTATCAAATAATAATCTCCTAATTCTGACAGCCTTAGCAGTGAAATGTTTATATACAGGTTTCAATTTTCAGTGTCTTGCGGTTATAATTTTTTAAAGACCTGTGAGTTGGCAAGTTTGTTTTAACAAGATGAAATCATTTTACCTTGTTTTGTAAAATATTTATATACATGTATATGGCAATAGCAGCTCCATAACAAATGAACAAAAAGACAGAATGTGTCTGATGTGTGTATTTTGTCAATGAGTGTTAGTTAACTTATCATTTATGTCCTTCCACTGGTATTATCGTCTGCTAAAATGTTTAAGATGCTCCTTGGCCAAACAGTATAGTCACAGATCAGATTGTAGGAGCAGTCTAATCGTGGTCCACACAGATAGCCTTCAAACTGATATAATTTGAATAATGTTAGAAAATATATGCAGCAGAACGACTTAAGCAGATATTTTGATGTATGCTTTAAATGTCATACAAATATACAATATACAGGTAGAGCGATTTTACAGCTGTAATTTTCAAATGTAAAATACAGATATTTTTCGTTTTTTTTATATTTATTTATATTTTCTTATTTTTTTTTTATTTTTTTATTGTTAAAATCATAGATTGTGGGTACACGATAGAACATAAACATCTCTGCATGAAGCTTTCTATTAGACAAATACAGATTGAAACATTGAAATAATTCCCAAATCATCAAATTGACAACCCTATATCCTTAATAAATGAGCTGAGTTGTGAGGAAAAAAACTCCTGATCACTACTGCACAGACTGATTAGCACCTTTGTTTATCGCTGTTGCTAGTGAGTGTATCTTTTCACCACAAGACCGGATTTCTTGCAAAGTGGCTATTAAGTCTTTGCATGCTCACAGCGACTTGCTGGTGACTATAGTAAACAATTTGCATCCAGACCAAGCCCGGCAAAATGTTGGGCCTGATCCAAGTCCAAGTTGTTTGACACTCTCATTTTGTCCTTGAAAGGATTATATAAAAATGCCAAATTGAAAAGCTAGCACAAAACAAAAAAATGCATGCAAAATTATCGAGCATGAAACAGCTAAGTAACTGTATAGTGATAAAATGAGTGAGACGGTAAACTCCTAATGATTTCTCTCAGAGTATGTCTTCCAAGTAAGCTTAAGCTTACAAGTCTGCTGGTAGGGATATTTCTTGAAACCACTGCAGCTATATGTAAACAAATGTCAATAACTACTGATTTAATAGATTTTCCACAGAAATCAAATCGGGGATTTTTCATATGGGAAAGAGGAAAGTGTTTTGAAATATGTTCAAAGTATATTTAGGTAGAGCCAATAAAACATCATTGGGTGTCTCCAGCAAGCAAGACAACTCAATGTGTATTACGTCATCAGCAACCTCTCAATTAAGTCCACTATCTTACATGTATTTGCTTTATTAACACACTTGCTTATATGTTAAATGGAAACAAAAATATGAATACAAAATGAAAGGAGAAACTCTAGAAACTGTCTCACAACATCCATACCAAGGGGTTGAACTCAGTGACAATCTGAAATTTAATGATCATATTGATAATATCACTAAAATCATCATCTAATCTTAGATTTTTGAAAATGAACTTAAATTATTATCCATCAAAAGTGAAAGAAAGAGCTTATGCCAGTCTAGTACGTCCCAAGCTGGAATATGTTTCACCTATTTGGAATCCCTCTCAAAAACACAAGTAAAACATGGTTTACACATATTTATTCATATTTTCATTTACACAGTAATATATAAATATACAGTTTACAATACAATCATGATGGGATTCAGAAAAAAGTCAAACGACCAATACAAATCTGTTTCCCTTTAGAGAAGAGGGTGCAAAATTATGAGTATGTCCGGTGAAACTCAAGAATATGAGTTATATTCAAGCCAATTATAGTCCAGGCGCTGATTTCTGTACAGGCCTTAGTTTTTGACTTGGCACAACTTACCTGCCAGAAAAGGTTTGACTGCAGAAATGCAATCCTGGGGTCTTCTGCAATACTCCTAGGTACGTCGTACAGTTAAATTGTGGTAGCAGTTTTGCTGTAGGACGTCATCTTTGAACGTACCCTACGCTAAATGAGGCTTAGGTAAATTGAGAGGAAAACACGCCTCACGTTCAACCATTGTTTCCTATTCAGCATATTTCCCTTTAAATTTATACATTACATGAATGCAATGGCATACGATAGTAAAGCAATGTCAAAAATTTGTATATATGGTATATTAGACGTGAAAATGTCTAGCGGAAGGGGTGATTTACCCCACCCCCTGAATATAATGTATCCAAATTCAAAAATAAATGAAATCTTCCCCATTTCTTAATTTATCAAGTAAAATAGCATATTTATAATCATACTTAAACATTATTCTTATAGTATGTTTGGCATGTTTTACATTTGTTACAAATCAAAGAAAGAACATACCACCTGAAATGACAATTCAGGAATGCGTGTATTACACAATTTTCAGTGTACATTCTCTGCTGCAATATATTGTATCTGTGACCTATACTAAATTCTTATATATGGACATGACGATAGCCTTAAAATCATTAAATGAAATGCAGCAAACAGCCAGTATGCGTTTAACCATTATACAACATGATATTACAGTTATATGCGTTACTTACTTCAAATGTTTTACTATTTAATGCAGTAATATCATTAGTATATGGGCTACCAAACGACCTCCACAAAATGAGGTTTGTAGACTGTAAACTTCTAAAACCAAATTATATTAGCCACATAATGAAGTGTGTTAGCTTTTTGGCGAATAAGGCGTTACCCTGCAATAGTCTAATTCACTACGTTACCCTGCAATAGCATAATTCACTACGTTACCCTAAAATAATAGGAATTCTTATAGTGCTAATATCCAGGTATGTCTTATTCTTACGTATCAATATAAACTTTTATTTGAAAGAAAATTACTAGCAATATGATTTTAAACGAATTTTGGCACCTGTTATTACAGTTATATATGTTACTTTCTGCTAAATACAATATTTTAATGAAATGACAGTTCTATATCACCAATAAGAAAGCCACCAAAATAAATGCAATTATAGCTTGTCAGCTATTGACTACAATAACTATATTGATAGCTATGATTTGAGGAAAAACTTACACTTGATTCCTAAAATTACCATTTTTATTTACAATATTGGTTGAAATCGAGAAATGAAACATTAAAGCAAACGTTAATCCTTGCCATTGCAAAAAACTGTTTTAATCGCAACGGTTTCTGTCCCACATACCTATTCATATGGTTAAAACAGCTTTATATCCAATCATTATCCAGTTCGATGAAGAAACAATACAACTGGTGCGAGTAACATATACAACAAAAGTATTTAACCCATATTACACTAGTGTTCTTTTTGTGGGACATAGACAAATAGTACAGGATGTTTTCTACTGTTTGCTAACAGGATGTTCTATTAGAATTTGAATTAGAATGAAAAACAACACCCAACAACCCTGAAGACGAAAATGGACTGGTCCATTTGATAAAAGTGGGGTGTTTCATTTGACTTAAAAGGGTTAAGGAGGTTGTGACATTTATCATACGCTTTGCCTGGTTCTGCAATGTTAAAGAGTATTGTAACAGAATGTTTTTCCAAGGTTCTTTATGGTTATACATTTTAGAGGTCAAGGGTTATCACTTAGAACAACTCTCTTGCATTGTAAAGATTATATTGTAGCTATTGCAAAATGAATGGACTCAAATAAATTATTGGAAATTTTGTTTTGCGTTATTAATATCAATTAGGCATAGTCTAAACGTGGAATTTGTTCATGAAAATCGTTATCATATTCAGCATGTGAAACGAGGACATAATCATTGATGCAAGAAGGGCATCCCATTAATCCTTTGTCTGTTCCAAATCAAACTAAATTGATGATAAATAGTAACGTAAATAAAATATCAAATTAGTAAGCACATTTGATTTTAGTTCAGCAATGAAGGTTCATGCGAGCCTGTAAAAATATGTCATTAGACACATCAGAGCATTTGCTGCTTGTATATGTAGATGAAGGCAAACGCTAGCTCCACTGCACCAGCATAGGAGATTAAACGGTGCATTGGCCCATGTGAGGTAGGTACCAAAATTGCATATAGTGGTTCAAATCTTCAATTGAGCATGCACAAATTACATAAGAGAGGTCAGCAATTGTTGTTGTTTTTTTTATTTTATGGCAACAAAATTCACACTTGTGCTACTGTCAAAGATCATATCGAAGATAAGATATTCAAAATCTTGTGTATTATACTTAAGGCCAAAAGTAACTTTACACTGTTATTATATATACCTTTTCTGGGTATTGGTGAGTGGTATTTTAAATGTGTTTAATTCATATTAAAGTTCAATCAATTATTCATATGACCTTTCAAATTTCATGTTGTTGCTGTCGTAAATGCAACCACAATGCCCTAATGAAAGAAGCAAGGGGGCAAAATAAACTTTTCCAAAACACATCACTTTTGATGTGTTACTGTAGCTTTGCAATTGGACAATTTTCAATTTTAAAAAACCAGTCTGAAAGACATGCTATTGAATTGTCGTTTAAAGTTAAAATCAGCCTGGATTACCCTTAGAGTAACACAAATTAGAGTTGTGTTTTTACCTACATACCCCTTTTTGTGATCTTTACAATGCTTTCAATGGAATTTCCCATAAGAAATTGTTTGCCGTTTTTCTTCCAAACCGATGGGAATTTTTATCAGACTATCTCGTCACATACTCAGGGCAGAAGTCCCAAAAATCGTTGGTAAAAAATCCTTATGCCATCTGAGATAAAGCTTTTAGCAGGGACTAAAATTTACTATTGTTTTAATTCAAAGGGAGATAATTTCAAAGTGAACAAACTTTAAAATGCTGCCAAAAACAAACTATACGTCAAAGACAGAATGTATTGCAGTATTTTTAATGTGAAATCGATGGCCCGTAAAATAGCATGTTCAAATCCTAGGTTTACTTTGGATTTTGTTAGGAAATGCTGATTTTGTGCTTTTAATGAAAGCACAGATAACTTGAAAGAAGATTAATTTACCTAAGTTGTTTTTCGTGAATTAGGACAGGGCGGGAACCAGCAACTGATTGCAATATTTAATTTGGTTAAACTCAAAAGCAGTAAAGATATATTCGATAGTTCAAAGTGTAAAGTTACTTTTGGCTTTAAGTATATATCATATAACATATACAACAATAGAGTCACTGCTTTATCAACCTCTAAGATTTATACTTACCCTTAAAAGAAATAGCAGTATGATTTCCTTTGGGAGGAAGCATTGCAAATATGACATGCATAATTATATACGTTTATGCATCCTTAAAAGCATTACATTTAAGTCTTTCATTGATGGCAAAGACTACTGCACAAAGTGTTTGTTAGAACAATTGACTCTTTGTATGTCTCTATAAATCACTACCCTCAACATGTTTTGTGATTTTATATAATTTCCTATTTTGTGCAATGCATTTGTTTTCTGTTGGAAGAAGCAAGATATTTTTTTAGAAAAGTTGTGTTGATTTTAATCACTTATTCATTCTTATGTTTGTATACATATAGCGCTTTGTTATCAAGAATTATATTTACAAAACTCCTGTAATAACTTGGGCATGCCACATTCAGTATAGTGAAACGTATCATCAGTTATCTAAGCATTGATTGATAAAACTGAGTAAGATCTCAAAACTGCATGTTTTTGAACGTTTTATTTTTCCATCCAATATCTTAGAAAATTTTAAAGTATATTTTACATTACCTGAGTGTCACAATGTCTTATTCAGCATGACATAACTCTTGACTGATAATGTCATATGTGTTTAAAAAGTTTCTTAAGCAGCAATTAACATGTGTTCCTTGGATATGATGATATCATATGAGATCGTTGTCATCCATCATAACTGATTTTAACCATTTTAATGGAAATGCTTCTTCAATATAAAACCTCTCCTTAAAAGGTGATATTAGTTTAGCAAATGACCAAAGGTACTAACAGTTTCATTAAATAAACTATAAAAGGTATGCTGAAAATAAACTAAAATCTATTTAAAAGCTGAATCAAGTAATGTGTCATCATCTGTATATGCATATAAATGTCAGTATACAATTTGATTTTAAGAGATTATCTTATAAAAAAAACTGATTACAGGCACGTATAATGCATAACCTCTATTGTAATATATATATAAATTCTATCCTACCAACTCTTAGGTAATTGATTTTGTCTAGAATGTAAGCATAGAAAAATAGTATAATTTTATTACCATCTCTCTAAACATATAGAAATTTGCATTTTTTCTATGGGAAATTAACCTAGGTATTATACAAGGAGCTCACCTATATTATGTTACTGACTTTGTTTGCATAATGTGTTCAATAGTTACTTGGGAACATAAAATTTTTTCAAATGACTGATGAGCCTTCATTCAATAAAACTTAGTTGTGTTGTTTTTCTCCTGCGAAATATATTAAAAAAAATTCTACATCCTTAATATTTTAGCTTTTCAGGGCCCAATCGTATAATGTCTTCGATAGCATTTGGGACATACATAGGACCTTATGATATTTGATATGGTTATATATGTTACTTTGATAAATTTGACAGAAATGGAATGTATTCTACTACTACTAAAGAGCTGTCTATTTCTTTGTTTATGTGTTTTAGAATCTTTAACTTTGGACAAATCAAAATGATATTTCGTGGAGATGAAAACTTAAAAAAATTCTTTATTGCAAATGTAAATGTTTATAGATATAGTAACTTAATAAAACTGATAAATATTTAGAACAAACTGCTGTCTTGTTATAAATTTAAAACAAAACAGGTCTGAAATTAAATTAAATACCATATGCCACATATATATATGTGTGTATATATATATATATATATATATATATATATATATATATATATATATATATATATATATATATATATATATATATATATATATATATATATATATATATATATATATATATTATAGGAAGTCTTAAATTTTGTAATGTACGTTACATATTGTCATACAAGCATTAAAAATGGACCTTTGCACCACAAATGCAGTTAAGTACAACTTTTTACTAACGTGTATCAATAGAATGCTCAATTATGGTTTAAAAAGTCAGCAGATGGTATTACATGCTAACTTGCAAAGTGAAATGGTTCTAACCATATTCACCGTTTTTTGGGGGGTAGTCATATTCAACAGCTTATAATTCTTAAAGTAATTATGATAGAAACAAGATGTTTGCAGTTTAGAAACAGTCAGGTAATTATCTTTTTCAAACATGGTATGTAAAACGTATTTACCCATTAAAGAACTTATAAAATTAAACTTTGACCAAAATTAATTGATTTTATAAGGCGTAATTGAAGATATAACGTAAATGACAGTTATAACATAAAAGTTGTGCTTCTGGATGCAAACAATTTATTTTCATAATTGTTTAGGTCCTTATTGAGGTTGTGGCAGTAAATAACGACTGTATGCACCATCTGGATTAAAACCTGGATACCATTTCTTATTCAAATGTCGCCATTTTGTTTTTCATAGTAAAAATGGGGTAGGTGTACAAAACGACTACTCCTGAAAAACTGCTACCACAATTTGACTGTACGACGTGCCTAGAAATGTTGTTGAAGGGTAGTTCTAACTATTTCTGAAGTCAAACCTTTTCTGGCTGGACAATTGTGCCAAGTCAATTTTCAAAAACCTAGCTCCTTGACTATTAGCATTTCTACCGTATAAATATACATAATACCGAGAGAGAGAGTGAGAGAGAGAGAGAGAGAGAGAGAGAGAGAGAGAGAGAGAGAGAGAGAGAGAGAGAGAATCCATCCTCAACGCTCAAACCGTTTTTTGTCTAATATGTATTTTTGTACTGTAATCATAATTCTATGGTTAGTATTGAAATCAGATGTAGGTATACCGAATAGTACAGTATTTAAATCTGGTACACAGTAATTTCCTAATTCATTCAGCATTATTGTCCTGATTTCATTATACCTTTGACATTCAAAAAAGTAATGTTTTGTAGTTTCTACTGCACCACAGGCACAGTGAGGACTATCGACAATATTTTTGGAAAACAGATGATTATTGAGAGCACAGCAATCTGTTCTTAGTCGAGTATATCGTATCTGAGATAATCGGTCACTGGCATAATAATACTGAGGGGGCCTTTTTAAATTTTTGTTTAGTTGATATTTAAAACTTTGGACTGAACTTGATTGTCGTACTTCAAGAGCTCAATCGTTACACGCTCTTATACTAGAGGGCAAAAAAGATCTATAGTACAGCTGGGTTCTCGTCAGTGTATGTCTAAGATTGTTTGCGTTTCATAAGTTATAAATGGTAGAATCCTCCACAGAAGCAGGAATTAATGAAGAAAGATAATTTGGTGAAACACCAGTGTCCATTTGATAAAAGAGACATAGCTTATGTTTATATCGTCTTTTCTCAAGTGGCTCCCAACCTGTTTCCTGATAAAGCATATCTAAAGAGACTAGTTAAGTAGCTTAAGTGGCTATTCGTGGGTTCAAAGACTAACGCAGCAAGATGGGTGACAAATCAACCGTACATTCCACGCAATCCCAGCAGTGTAACTGGAAAGATAAATCATCTAAAATGGCCCAGCCTACAACGACGCTGAGTACGTGCGGAAGTGACTAATGTATAAAGGTTTTAACTGTTTAATCGCCGAGCCAGTGAATTACCATCCTACCACTGCCACTGTACGTTCCACTAAGAGAAGCCACAGCATGAAGTTCATACCAATTCAACCACGGATAAATGCTTATCAGAACTCGTTTTACTCAAGAACTGTGACCACTTAAAATGTGTTACCAGAATCCTGTATTGCCTCTGCGAGTTTGGATGCTTTTAAATCCACAATCCAACTCGTTCCACTTGTGCCATCCTGTGTACAGAAGGATTAGACTTCTTTGTAAAATGTAAATACATGTTGGTTGTTAGACTTTTTTGTGGTGTAGTGTGACATCATTTTTGCATGGGACAGTCGAGATACATTAGCATACATATTTAATACGATGTCGGAACAGGTCACACTGCAAAGATGTACAGTCACCATTCCTTGATGTTAATGTCTACACGTGGATGTTGTCGAGTACAACCATTGAAGTTGATGTTGAAGTATGGAATATAAATTTCAGGCCAGCAATAGTATGCTTTCTGCTGCTTCTGCCTCTCTCTTCACCAATCAGACACCAAAACTTTTCCTCGCCACAGGCAGGGATAGAACATCGGACCTCAGGCATCAAAGGCAAGTGAGATAACCACTAGTATATTTCAAAACATAATTAGGACTGCATTGTTTCGACCATTCTTCTTCTTCTTTGTTTCTTAGAGTTCGTCCGCTGATTTGTCGGACCACCCGGATAAACCGGTAAAAGGGGGACAATGGATAAAATGTTCTAAATACTAAATGTCACCAACACCAGTGTACAATATTACACAGTGAGTAATCAATTGAATAAGTCTTCCAACACCCCAAGAAGTTCTATTTACAAGAATAAGCTTTTTCAGTTAGTTTCAAAAGTCTCAAACACCTTCACCTGAAGTTCTATGTACAAAGTGAGCTATTACAGTTTTTTATATTGGATTGATTTGCACAGCTGCTTATGCGAGGGCCAATCTGATCTTTGACAGTCTTTGCTACAGTAGCTGGAGCTTTTACAGCCTGTACAGCGGCGTAACGATGTCAAACTTCCTTTTTTCAAACAGCGTGTACATACAATTTCCGAATTGTCACATTTATCCACTGAAATACTATAATGCTCAACTTCAGCCTCTGCAGACAGTTTATTTAAATCCGATTGAACTTGGGCTGTGAAAAGTGTGTTGGCAACTTCCCTTGCGATGGTTAAATATCTGGAAGACTGAGAAACATCAGATGTGCGATCCAAGCAGGCGGAGTTCTCTGACTCTGACTGGCTGACCACAGAGAATTGTGGACTGGCTACCGTCTCTGTTTCTTGCAGCTGGTATGACTTAGAACCATCAGATGTACGATCCAAGCAGCTGGAGTTCTCTGACTCTGACTGACTGACCACGGAGGACTGTGGACTGGCTTCCGTCTGTGCTTCTGCTAATAGTCGGTAGTGCAAGGCGAGGTTATCAGCTCTTAGCTGTCTGGGTAATCGCATACGCTTCTAGAACTCTCTTCCCCTGGCACAATCCCTTGCCACTTGAGCTGGGGATTTCTTCTTTGGCTTTGGTTGTGCTAGCTGTACATCGGAAGAATCTTCACGTTTCTTATCAGTATGTTGACTTGCCCCTCGAGCTGAAGATTTCTTCTTTGGCTTCTGTTGAACTGACCGAACATAGGAAGAATCTTTAAGTTTCTTATCCTTTTGTTGACTTGCAGATCTAGAAGCATGTGAAGATTTGTTTCTTCTACGTTTTCTCCTTTTATTTGGTAGCTTGTCGTAGGAAGAAAATTCTCTCTTTTCCTGATGAGTTGCTGTTCCTTGAGCGGAAGCGCAGTTCTTCATTGGCGTCGATTCTCCATTCTTGGTGGGAAATTTGGTAATGAGAGAAAAATAATTCCTCTTGCGTATAATTTTATACGGATTATGCTTTTCCTTCTCCCAAGAATGCAGATGATTTCTAAAAGGTCATCTGGCATAAAATTGGTAGAAGAACCCTCCTTTTTATCCATTTTTTAAAGTTCCAAAATCCCCCTTCGACATTCGCGTGCGACATCTTCGAGCGCCATCAACATACATATTAAGGGACTTTTTTTATCAACGCGGGGACTTTTTGACGGAGACAATTTGACTTGGGGACATTTCCAACACGATAGCCAAGACACGATACACGACAGTCATACAAACAGTATTTTTGCGATATTCGGAATAATTTGGTTTCTACCGCTATACTTTGTTGTCTTTAAACAAAAAATAAATCGGCAAAAGAAACATAATTTAAGGTATGGAGGCATTAGTCATCGACAATTTTATATTTGTACACGTCCAAAAATTATCACCAAATATGTCAAACTTTTATTGCAATTGAAAAGAAGAGTTTGAAGGTGGTTTAATATTGCGTTACTGAAGAGGCGGGTGGGGTATTTTTGTTATTGTTAATCTGTTTTGCATTATCCAGGAAGCTCAAAACTCCGTTCACCTTAAAGTTTAATTGGCTAACAGAGGCATTATCCTGTTTTCTGTGCCGCGGCACAAATAAATTTTCGTGAAATTTACAATGCGAAAACTAATGCAAAATATGGGGTCCGTGGAAACACCCCAAACCACCCCAAAACACCCCAAACCACATCTAAACCATCCCAAACCACTTTCTTAACACCAAAAATATGTTTTTGTGATAGTATCAATAATATAAGAAGAAATTTAAAAGCATTTTTATTACGTTGACCTGCCATGTTAGCCCCAAACCACCACCATACCACCCCAAACCACCTCTAAACCACCCCAAACCAGTAAAGTAAACAAGTACTAATTAGCTACTGGTTCGGGGATACTTGAAACATCTTCATGGGTATATACAGATTCATACTGTCTTCCAAGGATGTCTGCTTTGTCCTTAGCTCCGGAGAAAAGCCTTCCATTCTCTTTGAGAGGAGAGATCCCAGTGTTGTCTTTCCTGGTATTTCTGATGTAGCTCCAGAATCGCTTCTGTTCTGAACGGTGTGAAGCGAAAAAAGGGGATTTACTGTTTGTGTGTGTGTTGGTCCAGAGAAAGAGGGGGGTAGAGAGAGAGAGAGACAGAGAGAGAAAGGGAAGGAAACAGAGAGGGGGAGGGTGTGTGTGAGTGGGCTTGTTTGCATCCAGGGAGACTGGTCTGAGGTGGTTTGGAGGTGGTTTGGGGCTAACATGGCAGGTCTACGTAATATACGTAATACAAATGCTTTTAAATTCATTCTTCAAGTCTTCATACTATCACAAAAACATATTCTGGGTGTTAAGAATGTGGTTTGGTGTGGTTTAGATGTGGTCTGAGGTGGTTTGGGGTGGTTTGGTGGTGGTTTGGGGTTAACATGGCAGGTCTACGTAATATACGTAATACAAATGCTTTTAAATTCATTCTTCAAGTCTTCATACTATCACAAAAACATATTATGGGTGTTAAGAAAGTGGTTTGGGATGGTTTAGATGTGGTTTGGGGTGGTTTGGTGGTGCTTTGGGGTGGTTTGGGGTGGTTTGGGGTGTTTCCACGGACCGCAAAATATGTAAACAAAATAAATTCTGACCTTCCCCTTGTTGGGCCCTGGAAATGCATAACGAAAACATCAATCCACATTTTTGCGGCAAATGCAAGGGGATTTGCTAGCTCTCACTCGTATGCACAAATACTACACTTTATTCCGTCTGTAACTAGTCTGAAAATGCATGTCCTATTAAAGGGCTACTGCTGATTTGAAATTCAGCTTATTCCGTCTAAATATACACATTAGGAAAAAAATAGTGACAGGCTTCTAGGCATTTTTCAAGATAAATAAAATCTCCGTTGGTTATATACTCCTGTTATTTGTGCCAGGCACAAAAAAACTTCATAAGACGTAATTTAACTTTACTTTTCGTTGGAATAGTACTCCTGTTAATTGTGCCAAGCCTAAGAAAACTCATTTTAACATGTATTATTTTATGAATGTTCCCCCAAAATATACCAAGCCCCGTTTTTCTAAAGATTGTATCCCCCAAAGAAACCCTTTTCCCGGGGAAACTTCCCCTTGCAAGGCATGGAATGAATGTCTGTCAGAAGAAATTCGCTCTGTATATATATACTCCTGTTATTTGTGCCAGACTTTAAATTTGTTGAAGAGAGTTTCCTTCCCTATATATATACTCCTGTTATTTGTGCCAGACTTTAAATTTGTTGAAGAGAGTTTCCTTCCCTATATATATACTCCTGTTATTTGTGCCAGACTTTAAATTTGTTGAATAATGTTTCCTTCGCTATATATATACTCCTGTTATTTGTGCCAGACTTTAAATTTGTTGAATAATGTTTCCTTCGCTATATATATATACTCCTGTTATTTGTGCCATGAAATTTATAAGAAATTTTAGAATGTGAAAATGAAGAAATTGAATGTTAACATTTCCGATTTCTTCTAGAAGTAAAATGTCATTTAGAAGCTTTTTTTTAACTTGGTGGCACAAATAACAGGAGTATATATATAGCGATGGAATGAGATATAGTAACTTTGTTAATGCCTTTCAAGGGGAAGTTTCCCCGGGAAAGGGGTTTCTTTGAGGGGCTATTCTTCATAAAAATGTGGCTTGGTATTTTGGGGGGTGACTATTTTAAAATAATTCATTAAAAATTCTAATTTTTAATGATCTGGCACAAATAACAGTAGTAATATACCGGCGAATGTGAAACAATCAAGCAAAATTTTGCCACATGCCAAGGAGTGAAATATCTTAATTTGCGATCATAAACACACTTAATTGTCAATTAACTGGAGAGCAGGACCTAGCGTATCATTCAAGTCTTGATTAATCATGGAAATCTACGCATGAACAGATTTTCGAGATAAATATAGATTGGAATTCAAGTATTTACACAGAACCGTGAAAATAACGGAATAAAGATTAAGTGTGATGGCATAATTATTAAAGCCATTTGACAGCTGAAACTAATAATTATTTAATCATTTAGCTAAACAGTAAGCAATATTCTTCAAAATGAAGAATTTTGACGGAATAAAACAAAAGATCTATAAATAGATTATTCTTAAATATGCATTTCCAGGGCCTTCCAAAAACGTGAGTATCGTTGTTTTTTTAATTGAGAGAAAAAAGGGCTAAAAGTATTTGTGCCGCGGCACAGAAAACAGGATATTGCCCTAACAGATGTGAATCACACAACTGTGCTTTATTAAACAAGAACAGCTAAAAGATCAAAGTGATGAGTAACAAAAATCAGAAAATGTTCAGTCTCTTACGATTTTGATTTGTTTACATACTAGCCTGTTAAATGTAGGTCATCGAGAATTGCAACTGAGGTCATCAATATCCCATAACTCCATTCACTTGAGTTTTGAGGTATTCCAAAGTCTGCTACAGTCACATGCCACATTGGGTATCAACTTTAGATCTGCACAATTCACTTATGGTCATGTGACTTTGTTGACAGGATCAGACGCCAACAGCTGGATAACATTTTTTTGTATAAATTTAGAGCTTGTGTAGTCAAAAATACAATGTTGCATTTTAACGGGTGAAATATTGACATTTTGATAATTTATAAGGTAAGTTTCATTCAAAAAACTGTTTTTTTCCACATATATCTGACTTGACAACTAAAGCAGAATGTAAACTTTCAGAATCCTTTATCAATGATGTCAAGCATGTGTCTCTCACTCTAGACTTTTTAATGCTTGCAAAAAATAAGTCAGATCTGGGTCTTTCTCCTCTGGTAAGATGCATTCCTCAGCCCTTTATTCCGCCTTTGGCAATACATCTTTCTATATTTGTTCAAATAATCCACTGACTATACATTGGGGCAGATCCAGGATGTCTAGAGGGGGTTCAAATTTACAAAGGGGGTTAGATTTGTTAATTTTAGAAGATCATTTATCATGTTTCCTGATTTTTCTGAAAATTCTCCATGAAATTAAATATTTTAGTCTCAAAGGGGGGGTTCCCTCTAAATCTGCCACTGATACCTGTATGGTTTACTGACTTTCTGACTGTACATGGGCCAAGCCTGAAGTAAACAGGGCTGCACATGATCTTTTTATTATGAGAACTTTGATGGGTTTTTTAAGTTTTTGGTGGGTATGTAAAAAGTTAATTAAATTCTTATCTATTTTAGCCGTTTATTTAAGGCAATATAGTTTGTTAAACTTGGCATATGATAGACTACACATCAGTACTCAAAACTACACATAACTGCCTCCTTGACCACACATACACGACTTTCAATGTAAACAGGTCTGCAGTACACTGTGAAAAATCAGTATCAGAAAATTTACACAATCCCTTCTGACAACAGTACAAAATCAATCATTTACAAAGGCCGAAAAGAAAAATATGTGTGATGAAAGTTACATGGAATTTTAAAATAGGTACGATGGGTAGGAAAACATTTTTATTTTGTTTAAAGTTTTTACATGGGGAAATAGGGAAATAAGATGGCCAAACTGGGAAATCCCATCAAAGCTCTCGGAAACGCAGAATTACGCGTATTGGTACGCACGTTTTTTCCCTGGGACGCATGATTTTCGCTAGGCGAGAGTCCCGCGTACGCATGTTTTTTTTTAGTCGGCACGCGCTAAAAATCCAGGAGCTGATAGATAAATACACACTGGGAGATCAAAAGCCCTTTGATATTATTGATCGCGACACGTTTTTTCGAGCCGCGGGAGACGAGATTATTATCCTGTCTCTGTTGACCAATCGTATGACTAGGACTGCAAATCTGACAGGTGATTGACAGGATTACCGATGCAGGACAGTGTGATTATTAAGAGATTATTATTAAAGTAATTAAGCAAGGATTATCGGATAATTGTTTGAAACAGATGCGCTACCTATTTACCGTTAATTAAAGGGAGAAAAACTATTTTAAACAACATCGGACTACCGACTTCCGAATTCGACTGATTTGGGATGAAAGAGAAAACATATTTAATTGCACTCGTTTGCGATTTGAGCAACATAAACATGGAGAAACAAACAATAAGTTTACGGATTCGTTCATTGCTACGGCAACCAAAAGAGTCTGAGAATTGTTGAAGAAGAAAAAACGATACAGCGGTAAGCCGTTTACGGTAACGTCCGAATGACAAAAGTTCCAAATGAAGCTACGCTACAAGCAGTGCGATGAAATGTATCATCGGTTCAAGCCGAGTGAACACAAACAAATTACTTTCAGCAAGTAAAATCGTTTATTCTAAATCATGGAAGCCATGTTAAATGGCTAAGTTATGTCAGTCTATTCATTTCAATCGCCGATGCGTTTTTTAGAAGAAAAAAGACTTCCATCTGCATAAGATTATACTAAACAGAGGACTGCTGTCTGTCTGTCTGCCTGCCTGTCTGTCTGTCTGCCTTCTGTCTGTCTGTTTGTCTGTCTTGTTAGTGAATAAAACAAGTACCAACAGTTTAATCTTTTATTTTGATAAGGCAAAAAAAAATGTGTGTTCAGGTTACATAAAAAATATACCAAAATAGTTTGTTTTGTTAAGTAGGAACAATCCATTAATGCTTTAAGGGTTGAATTCAGTTGATCTTAAAATTATTCAAATGTATCACTTCCGGCTAAAATGGAAAAGATATACGGTATGCACAAATTGGTGGGTCTCCAACTTTTTTGGAGTGGGACTCCCACTTTTTTCAGTGGGACTCCTACTTTTTGCCAGCTGGGAGTCCTGAACTCCTGTTTTCAAAATCCTAGTGAGAGCTCTGTCCCATGGAATTCCACTTAAATGCTTTAAAAATTTAGGGTCAGGGACAAAAAATTAAGCACAGTCAGGTAACCGGAAACACACAATTTTTTATTTTAGGCCAAATCAATATTTTCCTACGAAATTTTGTTATTTAAAAGAAAAGAAAACTATTTAGATTTATCACATGACATCGTGTCTGGGGGTGAAATAACCCCATGCAATAAAATGTATAAACCACTAAAGGTTTACTGGAAACATTATGACGTCCGTAACAATGTTGCGTACATAATGACAAAATTATAGCATTTTTACAGCAGAAATGAGATTTCATAGTAATCTTAATGCAGCACCCTAGATAAGCAGCGTATTTGCGTAAATACGCAATTAAAATCCTCAAAAAAGCAATTAAAATGAAATGTGTGCGTACCGAAAAGCAATTCTAATGATCGGTATGCAATTACATGCAATGTTATTGCTTACTATTTGGTCCATTTCGTTTCCATTTGGGTAATAAACAAATGCCAGTCGGGTATTGATTTTATTTTACTAGCGAACGTGCAATATAACTCCAGTTTTATGAATATATCGGTGCCTAGTCCAGTATTTTGCGGAAAAGCACTATGATGAAAGTGAAACTTTGCAAAGTGTACACGCTCGTATGTCAACAAGGGGATGAGATTTGCTTCAGGTACAATAAAATCGGCTAGTTTGATACTTTAGAAAGGCAGACGATGGGAGTGAATATAAATGCAAGCACATTCCCGATGGCTTCATGCAATAAGAAAACGTGTAATCACAGAAAAAAAAATGTCACATAAAAATATGAAAATATGCATTTGTTTTGCAAGTACGCAATTGAGGATAATCAGGTTGGGTAAATACCCAATTGACCCAAAAGCTTATCTAGGGCGCTGTTAATGTCATGTGATAGATAGAATCTAACATTCGCGCTCCTGTATTATTGTATTATTAAATTTATTAAACTTGTCGTGAAAAAAACATTTGAGCAGTCTCGCCAGTGCTTTTGCTATTTCCATTCAAAACATAAGTGCATTTAGAAGACGTTGACACGCAACCAACGTTGGTCTTTATTGCACTTAGTGCGAGCAAACCAAAGCCCAAACGAGTCTGCCCAGTCTCGCTATATAGAGCAAAACGCATTCACACAAAATCGACATAACGGTTGTTGTTGTTGCTCCTGCAAAAGCTCAGACATGTGCGCATTTGCGCACGCAGACACGAAATCGACGTTGTTGTTGTTGCTTCTGCAAAAGCTCAGCCGTATGCGCATTTGCGCACGCTTGGCAGAGCCTTAGCTACTCAGTAATTTAATAGACTTAGGGTCCTGATTATAATTTGTTACTCTGATAGTGTTCCTTGAGTTAATTTACAGATTCGACAAGCCAACCACAAATTACATGAAGCAGCATGGGCGGATCCAGAGGGGGGGGGGACAGGGGGTCCGGACCCCCTCTGAAAAATCACAAAAATATAGGGTTTCTTAGCAATGCTGGTCCGGATCCCCTGAATAATCACAAATCTATCAAGCCAGCATTCAATTTTGTGCACTCATCGGCCCGCCAGTGAAACGGCATTAAATGGCGTTTCGCTGGC
Organism: Loripinus fragilis; assembly: GCA_964019695.1. NCBI lineage: Eukaryota > Metazoa > Mollusca > Bivalvia > Lucinida > Lucinidae > Loripinus > Loripinus fragilis. Next base: position 62,997,724 of record OZ026526.1, read on the forward strand.
GGGCCGATGGTGGCCCGCTTAAAGTGTTTTTTTGATCCTCTCATCAACTAAAAAACCTTTGTCAAAGTTGGACCCCCTCGGACAAAACGTTCTGGATCCGTGCATGAGCAGTACATGTCACGATATTTAAACCATACTTTTCTTTTCTTACGTATATCTACACTTACATAACCATAGTTTGAGAACTCGTTAGAATCGCACATCCAATGCGATTCTAGTAACGAATACCACCAACAGAAAAACAACAAACACTGGAAATCCACTGACATGTGATGTACCTCTCATGTACATAATGTATATGTTGACATCTGCACGTGAAACAGGAAGCTGCCAGGTTTCGAGCTTTGGCACGACGCAGATAATATTAGCGGATGTTTTGAGTGTGATTCCAGTTCAAACATGTGTTTTGGGTGCTCAAAAGAACCGTCTCATCGGAACGGTGAGACGGTTCTTTTGAGTACCCAAGACAAGTGTTTGTTGTTAAGAAACCAAGTTATATGTCATGTACGCATTATTATCTGGAATTCTGGTTACTTTTTTTCATGTACTTTCTCCAAGAAAATATTGCAATGAAGACAGCGGACCGTCGAAGCTTATTGTTTAAAATTCTGAAATCTTTTTTTGTAAGCCAATTCCGATGCGTAGACGCATCTGCATAACCATGCTATGTTGTCGTTTGGTGTATAGGTCAAAGGCTTGCTCGGGAGATTTATGTATATTTCGCAGATGGGATTATTTATTCTTCTGACGTATATGCACAGCTATCTAGTGGGACTAGAGATATTTTTGTCACTTCCTTCCCTTCACTCACGTTGACCTCTATGAGACGACGTGGACGCCCTGCTTCAAGGTCAAGAATAGTGCAGAAGTTTATTTCAGTCTGTGCATCTGCGCTGTGTGACGTGAACCCCCGTCTGTCAAATACTTATTTTTAAAAGTCGTGTAACAATGTCAAATCTTTTTAATTTTGTCAGGTTTCGCTGTCCCTTAAAGCGCCAGCGAAAAAAATGCTTCTGAAAATGTAATCTGCCCCAGTCGTCTGCTGCATATATTGACTAATGTAGGCAAACAGTGTGGACCCAAATCGGCTGCTGATAGCCTTTGCAAACAAGTTGGACCCAGATAAGGTCCGACGAAAAGTCGGGCCTGATCTTGATCCAAACTGTTTGACTCTTTTATAGTGTTGTATCAATGATCGATTATAATCGATGATCAATCGAAAATTTATTTTGATTCCACTAATCGATTGTGTTTGGTAATAATCGATTATAATCGAAAAGATTCACACCTGACTCTATTGTAAGCTGCTATTCTAAATTTGCCACTTTGCTACAAGAAAATGCAAGGTTAAAGATATAAACTGTAATTATAGCAAGTGCACACCTTAACTTTTTGCTCACTGTCCTAAATGTGTGCTGTAACATAGTCCAGTGATTTTGTTACATGCGCATCCTGCATCTTTTGTGCATAATTTTGTCTCTGGGATGCAAAGTTTTTATTTCAGCGAGTCCCAGGATGCACTAGTATTGCAGACTTGTCATTAAAAATAGTGTTCTGGACTCATAAGTTTGCAGTTGATATGGGAAACAGCGAGTCCCAGGACCCATCAGCCCAAAATTGTAAATGAATCACTGATAGTCACAAACAGTGAAGACCCAGATGAAATGCCTTTCATCAGGGTCTACTTTGTTTGCTCAGACAAAAACAATCTTCAGATAAAGAAATGCAATTTTATTTCGAAACAAGGCAAATTCGACGAATTTATATCCCCCGACGAAGGGTTATTTGAGAGAAACATGAAAATCACAAAACATAAATCCCATTTATCTAACCCTTAGTTCATATAGTATCATTCAGATCATATCAAATGCCTGTCAAGTATGTTTTAGTGCTTAGTTCAATAAAAAATATATTTACATCTGCACAATTTCAATATCTGACCATTAAACCCAACCTAAGAGGTCAAGATTGTGTGTAAATTCAAAGTGTTACCTTGCATGTAGCTCTACACTTCTCATAGGTCCAGATAAGGAAATTTTATTTGCGTAAAATTTTGATTATTTCCTTACCCATTAATTTAAACATGTGTTTTGGGTGCTCAAAAGAACCGTCTCATTGAGACGGTTCTTTTGGGTTCCCACAACATATGTTTTGGATGAGAAATAAAGAAAATAATTTTCCAATACGCACTCTTATCTGGAGGCCTGACTTCTTCCACTTTACTTTCATATGAAACATGCCCACTTTCAGAAAAGAACAAAAATACCCTTTGACCCCACCTCAGGGGTCGTTGGTGTGTGTAATGACAGCACACTTGCGTTCATGGTGCTCTGTGCTCAATTCCCTTTAATTTGATATGCAACATGACTACTTTCAGTAAATGATATAGGTTGACCTTTTGACCCCACCCCTTGGGTCAAGCGTGTGTCTGTGGGCAAAATATTTGCTACCATGTTGCTGCCAGCGTTGTCAGCTTTAATTTGATATGCAACATGACTACTTTCAGAAAAATATATAGTTTGACCTTTTGACCCCACCCCCTGGGTCGAGGGTGTGTCTGTGGGCAAAATATTTGCTCCCATGTTGCTGCCAGCGTCGTCAGCTTTAATTTGATATGCAACATGACCATATTCTGAAAAAGTTTAATTTTGGCCTCGGCCCCACCCCCTAAGTCCACCAAAGGGGCTCGGAATCAGGCCTTCAAACTGAAACCCTGTTTGATATGTTTCATATCTATTGCTGCTCTGCCTGCATGCAAAATTTCAGCAAAAAATATTAATAAATGCCTTAGTAATTGCGAAATTTATATATTTGACCTTTGACCCCTTAGGTGGGGTCAAAGGGGGTAGAGTAAAACTTTGTCACTGCCATGCTTATCTACAGGCACTTGGCAATCATGGTCTATAGCGAGTATGTTAAATATAATAGCTTTGATGAAATGTGAAGATCATCACAGAAAAAAGCTAACATAGATTTGCCTTATAATTGCCATTACTTAATCAAGGGCAATAACTCAAGTGTTAATGGGTCGATTTTGACCAAACTTATAGGATATCAAGAGTCCATGGTACTAATCATTTGTACCAAGAATGAATTAAATCTGACAAATAGGTACTGAGATATGGATCCGGACGGACGGACAGAATGGACGGACAGACGGACGGACGCACGGACGACGCCAAAACTATATCCCTCCGACTTCGTCGGGGGATAATAATAACCTGTGACCCATTGATGCATACAATGGACCTTCCCAAGTTTATTGTTTCAATCCAGAAGGAAGAATTCATTAGTGCATATAAAGGGTTTTAATGTCAACGGCTGTTCAATTTAGATTGCTGTCAGGACCTGTTGTGGTAAGGTACTGTTCATAAAACAGCATGAAACTGATGCTTAATATTTTGATAAAGCAGTACAAGGATAGACATTCTTTGGGATGGAACCTGTGTTTCCCTAACATTTGATAACTTTCGATTATAATCGATCATCAATCGAAACCTTCTGACCGATTATTTTCGATGATCGATTATGAAAAGTCCAGTAATCGAACAACACTACTCTTTTATGGAATTCCTGAAATCAGCAGACGACACTGTCCGTCATTCAATCACTGCATTTTGTCACGTATGTCATTTATACACAAGGGGGATTTCGGCTTTGAAGTCGACAAAGAATGTTTCAACTTTTGACATCAAAGGTCATGCCAAACTTATTTCTGCATGTTGTAAGCACTCATGTCTCTCCAAGGCGATTCTTCCGAGCAGACTCAACAAGTAACTCGGAGGCACATTGGATATGTGGCAATCTAAAACGTTAATACTATCGACGAACGTAGATAAAAAAATCGTTAGTGGCAGAGTTTTAGATTGCAGTTTGTCGCCAGACTATGGCAGTCGAAAACACTGTTTCTAGCGATTTTTGATCGGCGTTCATGCGCGGATCCAGGGGGGTGTCCAACTTTGACAACTTTTTTTAAGTTGATGAGGGGAGAAGAGAGGATCCAAATACCACAATAAGCGGGCCACCAACGACCCGCCAGCGAACCGCCACATGGCCCAACATTAAATGCTGGCTTTGTACATTTGTAGCTTTGTGATTGTTCAGGGGATCCGGACCAGTATTGCTTTGGAAACCCTATATTTTTGTGATTTAGAGGGGGGGGGTCCAGATCCCCTGTCTCCGATGGCGTTCGTCAATTGTTAAGAACGTTTTCGATTGCCGCCTATCCGATGTTAGGGGGTACACACAATTTGGTCGTTGTATATATGATCGTCAAATTGGTGGACAATTTAAAACGTCAGTGAGTCGAAATTACGGATTTAATTAGTAAATCATTTTCAGGTAAGAAGATAACTTTGTTCACCAACATCAACGAAATGACGTACAGCCGATGATCCTGGGATTATCGGCGGAGGTGGGGGGGGGGTCAAAGCCCAACTGACAAAAAAGTTCTGACATTTTTATATGTATTTTAGTCCAACTTAGTTAACGGTGTACTTCAAGAGAACTATGTTTCCAAGGTTACAGGGGGTGGGGTCATGCATTCATAAGCAACTCGTGAGCCTTCGCAGACCTGACGTTATAAACAAACCCACCACTTGAACAGAAGATAAAACAAACTGAATACGCATCTCACCAATTAAAACCACTTAAACTGTCCCGCCTTTCCCCAACCCTCTTACCCTCTCCCCACATCGGACAACGCATAATATAACACAATTGCAACAGATAAGGCTCAGATGAGCCAGCGCACTCGCGCAATTGTACGGATATAAAATTTTGGCGCACAACTCCGAAAAGGGGGATGTTTTGAAAATGTTAAGATTCTCGCTTGTAACTGTATCTGAAATGACTCGTTTTGGAAACTTCGAAGATAAATTTTCTCGCATTTTTTCGTTATTGGGCCAAAGCATGTATTTTGGGTACTCAAAAGAACCATCTCGATGAGAGGGTTCTTTTGAGCGCCCAAAAACACATGAACTAATGGATGCTGTATAAGGTAAGAATGCATATTATAACAATCTATGTAACCTTTCTTCAATTAAAAAATACAGCTTTTACTGATTTTAAAGAAGAGTTTGTTAACAGAATTAGAGAAAACGAAAAAAGAAAATAAAGATTCTCAGAAAGGCAATGATCTTTTGGGTATGGCCTGTTTTGGGTGGGTAGGTAGGAGCACGGCAAACCAACATTTTTTTCAGGTCGGCCTACTTTGATTGCTCTTGCGCATCAATAATAAACACCAACGTCTACTAAATGTACTTATAGCGACTGCGCATTCGTTGCAAATCGCCGTCTATCTTCTAAATGTATAGTTATGTTTTGAATGATGAGGAGCTAAGGCTCTAACGAGACGTCGCATTTGCGCAGACTCGCCTGAGCTTTTGTTGCTCGCACATGCAATAAGAAACTCACCAACGATTGCATGATTACGTCCACTAAACGATTATATTTCATGCTGAGTAGCACAGGCTAGGCGAGGCATATGCACTCGATCAGTTTGCCTTATTTTTTTTATTGACGTACGTGTTTTTAAACGTATACCCAATTATGTAATCACCAGCATGAGGGGATATCCGGACCCCTTGAAAAATCGCAAAAATATAGGGTTCAGTCTATGCGCAATACTGGATCCCCTGAAACATCACAAATCTACCAAGTCGGCATTCGATGATGGTCCGCTTCAATAGTCAATGGTGTAGCCAGAAAGAACGCAGGAACGTTGAAAAAGTTACGCACTTTAAATGGAGACTACTGTATCAAGCAATAATTTTCTACAATTAAAGAGCAGTTCCTTGGGTATGGAAAATCACTTTTACCACATTAGGTGAACTCCCTTGAGTTTTACTATTTTTATTACGCACATGCAGCAGAAAATTTGTGAGCGCGTGTCTACAAGGGAGGGGTTCATTGTCACCTTCTGACTCGGGGAGGGGGGCTATCAGATGGTATGAAAAAAATACAAATGGTGCTTTAGAAGATAAGGCTTTTATAAATGGACTATTAGTAACTTGTTTGAAGGTCAGATAAATATTTTTGTACATAGCCCACATCCACGCAGTCTGAGCGCCTTTGTTTTCAATTTAAAGGAAATGATCATATCTAGACTTGCTATTGGCGAGCATTAGTAACTCAGCAGGCTGGTTTTATCATAACCGCTTTTTTAAATTTGATATTTCTTGTGAAGTTTAATCAATTCAACACCAATTTCTTTTGTAATCCATTCTTCATTTAGTACCTTGCTACCATGCGCAGAAATGGCGCCCGCTTTTGTATTAAATTAGATATACTTGATGAAGTTAAATTGATTGAACATTAATTTCTTTGTTTATCCGAATCCAATATTATGGCGATCGCTAGCCTCCGCTTTTTTAGCTCACCTGAGCCGAAGGCTCCGAGGTGAGCTATTAGTATACCAGTGACTTCGGCGTCCGTCGTCCGTCCGTCGTCCGTCCGTCCGTCGTCCGTCCGTCCGTCAACATTTTCAAACATCTTCTCCTCTGAAACCACTGGGCCAATTGAACTCAAATTTCATATGGAGACTCCTTAGGATGGGGGAACAAAAGTTTGTTCAAATGTTCCTGGTCACATGACCAAGATGGCCGCCATGCCCATATATGGTAAAAACCCTTTAAAAATCTTCTTGTCCAGAACCAGAAGGCCGATGACCTTGGGACTTGGTATGTAGCATCAGGGATGTGGGGCCTACCAAGTTTGTTCAAACAATGATCCTAGGTTGACCTTGACCTACTTAACGTCAAGGTCAAATTTGCTTCCTAATAGATTTAAATGGGAATTTTTTTGAAAAGTTGATTTTTTGAGTACTGTTAAAGCCAATGTGATTATTCTTACTTGATATGTTGAAACTAATGAGACAATGGCTATAAATAAGTTTCAAAGGTCAAGGTTGACCTTTGCCCTTTCAGCCAAAGTCGCTCATATTGTGGTCCCATCAATATATTAAAACACAGTTTTCTCACAAACCATTGGCCCAATTGAGCTCAAATTTCATATGAAGACTCCTTATGATAAGTCAGCCAAAATTTTTACAAAATATATTGGTCACATGACAAAGATGGCCGCCACGCCCATATATGGTAAAAACCTTTTAAAAATCTTCTTCTCCAGAACCAGAAGGCCAGTGACCTTGAGACTTGGTATGTAGTATTGGGGATGTGGGGCCTACTAAGTTTGTTCAAATGATGATCCTAGGATGACCTTGACCTACTTAACGTCAAGGTCAAGTTTGCTTCCTAATGCATTTAAATGGAAAATTGAATTGAAAAGTTGATTTTTTGAATACTGTGGAAGCCAAAGTCATTATTCTCACTTGATATGTTCAATCTAGTGGCTATAAATAAGTTTCAAAGGTCAAGGTTGATCTTTGACCTTTCAGCAAAGGTTGCTTATATTGGAGTCCCATCAACATATTAAAACATAGTTTTCTCAGACAATTCTTGGCCAATTGAAACCAAATTTCATATGACAACTCCTTATAATTGGTTAGCCAAAACTTATACAAATTGTTATGGTCACATGACTAACATGGCCACCATTCCCATATATGGTAAAAACTCTTTAAATATCTTCTTCTCTGGAACCAAAAGGCCATTGGCTTTGGGACTTGGTATGTAGGATTAGGGATGTGGGCCCTACCAGGTTAGCACAAATGATGAATCTAGGTTGACCTTGACTTACTTGATGGCAAGGTCAAATTTGATTCCTTATGCATTTATATGGAGAAAATCTTAAAATGTTCATTTTCTATAACTGAGCCGAATTCATTAAGTTAAACCTATTGAGACAATGGTTAATTAAGTACCAAATGTCAAGCTGACCTGTGACCTTTTATCCAAGGCCACTCATTTGGACTGCCACATACCTATCTAAACATCTTTTTCTCAGAAATCACTGGGCTGTTTGATGGATTATTCATTAGATTGTTTAGGTCACTTGACCAAAGTGTATATGGTAAAAACAAAATTTGTTCCATTATAAGCTGTAGTTAACCTTGACCTATTTTAACATTATTAAGAAGATCAGGTGAGCGCCTCAGGACCTTCAGGTCCTCTAGTTTATTTGACATTTCTTAATGAATTTTATTAATTCAACATCAATTTCTTCGTCATCCATTCTTCATTAGTCAAATCCATTTTAATGGCGATCGCTAGCCTATGAATGCTTTTGAGCATATGCGGTAAGCTGTATCTTGCTACCATGCGCAGAAATGGCAAAGGTAAACAGTAAGTCATAAATTTCTCGCTCTGACACTTACAGACACGGTATTTCTCGCTCTGACACGTACAGACACGGTGTCGCAATAAAACATCCCATCTCCCGAAAATCAATAATTACGCCACGTTCTTCGTCACGCTGACTGTTTCGTTGAATTATCTGGAATTCACGGTGGACGCCTCCATGAAACCACCGTGACTGGGCGAGACATAGGGTGGCGACACGGAAACCAACGTGAAATATAGTAAATACTCGTTTGGTGTACTGTATTTTCTAGTAACTGGGTACCATATTGAGTTTCCATAATCAGTATGTGTCCTTACAAGTGTACAAATATAGATGGTGAAAATGTGTCCAAAAATAGCAAAGTTACATTTTCATCCCACATATTTATGCAAATTTCTTGAGTAATTATGAAGGCCAATGCAACATGTTGTTACAGTTTTACACTGAGTCTGTTAATTTCTTATGTTTTTTTTTTAATTGATTTGAAATGGCCATTCATTTCTTTTAGACTATAATTTAGACCACATCAAGTTTTTCCAGTTCTAAATTAATCTTCTTATTTCTCAAGCAAAACATATATTATGGGTGCTTAACCCTTTACTCCATAGGCTATTTTTAGATCATGACATCATTTTCTATTTTTAGACAACATTGAAAAAATCTAGAAAAATTTAAGTAAAGTTTTGAATACTTTTGAAAATATTATGGAAAATTGAGCATTTGCTCCAATGGAGCAAATGCTTGATTTTCCATAATATTTCCAAATAAATATTATTTCAAAGGCGTCAAAAGGTGTTATCATGGAGTAAAGGGTTAAAAGAACCGCCTCATTGATGTGGTTCTTTTGAGATCCCAAAACGATAAGAACCTAAGCACAATCCTATGCCCAAAATATTCATCTAGAACAATCTGTAATACCTTACGTGTACTTTTACTTGTTTTAGGAAAACTTGCTTTAACCTGTTTACCACATGCATTATCATAGAGACTACATGGTTGTTGCTGAGCAGTCCAATCAAGAGTAAATGTCCTTCTTGGTGAGTTACAGATGTTAAGAATGATATGCTTAAAACACCAATTAACAGGTCTCCAGATAAAAGTTATTTAAATGATGATGTTTTATCTGGATTCCTGAGAAACCCCATTTTTAAGCGATTATGAAATATATTTGCTTTTTGGTGTACACTGGTTAGTTTTAACCATTTGTATTCGGGAAACCCCAAAACAAGTACAGTAGAACTTAAATGGTTCAAACTCTGATGGCTCATTTAACTGGGCTGGCTAGAACTTACAGGTTCTTCTTATAGCATAATCCACCCAGGATGGCTGGAACTACCTTTGGCTAGAACTATTTCCATGGTTTCAAGCCTGTTTGAGCCATTGAAGTTCTACTGTACTTTTGCAAACAGTGAAGACCCAGATGAAATGCAGCTTAAAGCTGCATTTCATCTGGGTCTACACTGTTTGTAAAGGTAATAAGGGCAAGAAAAAATGTGTGTGGTTCAGGGTACCCGACATACCCTAAATTTATACTCCCTACCTTAAACTCTTTTCTCCAAATTCTGAAGTTGGAAGAGAATAGCAGAACAAAATTATTTTGTTCTGCTATTCTCTTCCAACTTCAGAATTCGGAGAAAATATATATCAAAATGGCCATCTGAAACGGAAATCTTAATTTCTATGCATTGAAAGTAAAAGGACTGAAACAAGGTTACAGGGGGTATATTTTCCAAAAATACACCTTTTATATCAGTTTTGTTTTATTTGATACATTTCCAAGCACATTTCTGAGCAGGTCTGAATATTCCAATAAAAAAAAAATAGAATCCTACCTACATTGTACCTGCCATAATTTTATTCAGGGTGTAACCTAAACCACACATATTTTTTATTTGACCTAAAGATATTCACACAAAAGAATACAATATGTATTGAAAAATATAACCTGAAGACACCCCTAATTAAGTACATGTACTATCCCAAGTTATTTATCAAACAAAAAAGAAGAATCAGAGCTCTTGAAAACACAGAATTACTACGATAAAATCAATGTTCTAAAATTTCCAACTCTTTTTATTTTCTTCTCGCGTATAAAATGTTAGTAATCTGGACTAGAATTCACAAAATGTTTGTCAGAATAGCAAACAGGGAAGACCCTGATCAGACTGCTTCTTCAGAAGCAATCTGATCTGGGTCTATGCTGTTTGTCTAGACCTTTTTGGCAGGCAACTAGTGTTCAAACTTTTAGAACATTTACCGTATATCAGCTTTTGATTTTATATAAGAGTCATCTCTGTGGTGCAATTTCATTATCAAAATGGATTTGTCATGTGAATGAAAAAAGGTGGATCCTGATCATCAGAAGCCAGCTGATCTGGCTCTACACTGTTTTCAAATGAAGTAGAGGAATGCCCAGGCTCAGTGGAGAAACTAGACTTGAGATTGAAGCGTCTCTTGCTCGAGACTTACGGGAGGCAAGTGCATTGCGTCCTTAAGCAAAACACTTTATCCTCTGCTTTAGACAACATGTAAGTACTGGTTTAACCCAGGGAGAAAGGTCAGGAAATTATCCCGACATGACTGAAAAATTGTTGACTTGGATGTAAAGCATCATCACAAACAAACAAAAAAGTTCTTGCCAAATTTTTGAATAAATTTCTGTGCACAGTGTTCTTGTTGGGTTAGATTTAGGTCACATGATGTCTCTCTCTCTGATCTATTTATAGAATTGTAGCAGATCAAAAGAGAAAATTACAGAAGCAGCTTGCTCTGCGCCTTATGGGAGAGATCACTACTACATGAAACAGGTACGTTATGGCTGTCTAAGTTGTGAGCACAATCCACCTTAAAATGGAACTTATTGCTGATGCATAAAGTTGTTCCTTAACCCTTTGCCTCAAAGAGACACCTTTTAACCCTTTTGCAAACAGGGCAGACCCAGATCAGGCAGCTCTTGTAAGAGCTGTCTGATCAGGGTCTACTCTGTTTGCTTACGAAAATATGATAAATCTGATCCTACTCTAGTAAATCTGACAAGATATTTCTTCATTCTGTGTAGCAACATGAAACTTCATTTATATAATTATTAATAGTGGGTGGAGCCTGGCATGAATATTCATGAAGGAAAGGATTAAATAATCATGCACAGCTATCCAGCAGGGCTAAAAGTCCAAACTTTGGTCATGGGGGGGGGGGGGTCCTGCTCCTTCAAAAGAGTGTGCCTGCAAGCATGGAAGGCTCTAGCAGGACTATTTCTATAGTTTTAGTCTTTAAGATTACCTGGTCCTTAACCGCCTAAATGATGAGAACCATATATATTGTAACAATGTTTTTTCTTGTCTAGACTTACAGACAATCAAAGGCATTATTTTGGGCTTGTAAACATCAGTGTAATGTATGTTAATTGTACCGAAAATTTTTTTTGTATTTTCAGGATAGCCAGAGGTCACCTGACCTTGACAGTCCAGGGTCAGGGGAGTTTCCCAATATAATGCCAGAGTATGGCTGTGGGCCATTGCAGTATGATATTTACACAACCATAGGTATGGTGAAGTCTTTAACCTTTTTTGTACCAATGAAATTTTCCATAATGTATGATATGGGCCTCGACACGACAAAACCTGTCTTTGGGGTTTCTGAAAAAGCGAGACTCAAACCAGTCTCCTCAGCTACAGAGACTAGCTAGAAAATTGAAATTTTGCTTGTAGCAAGTTTAGATATGAAACTTTCCAATAAGCGAATAACAAAGGCGCCGATCAGACTGCGCGAATGCGCAGGCTGGTCTGCGCCTTTGTTGTTTGCAGCCCACCGAAGACAGGTTTTCTCACTCGAGGCCCATATGGTTTTAAGTCAGGATGGGTCATTGTATATCATGAGGGGTCATTGGTTATAATTCCCCAAAAGTATTATACTTTTTTCTCCGAAGATTGATTTTTCCTAAGCAGAGAGTGTAGATCCTGATGAAATGCCGCATAAGGAAACAAACAAATATTCCCAGATCAGACTGCTCCTTTAGGAATGGGCTGATCTTGGACTTTGATAAGACATGCTTTCCCTGTTAGGCTGATCAGCCTTATATAAGTATATTTTGTTTCTCATGCTTTTCCAGCCCAGGTAATTTGATCACAAAAATTGACGTCATCAACAGTAACAACCATAGAAACGAACATAGCTTAGTGATGCTAGGATGCTTTTGGGTACTATTTTAAGCGTTTTCTTCATAATTTTCAACATGAAATAAAATTACTTTATACAGAAATAGCCAACCAACATATTTCTTCTGATACATAAACATCTGCTAAGCCCCAGGCTAGGCCCTAGGGGGCCCTTAAATTCTTTGGGAGCACAGTTGCTCAATGGTAGAATGCTTGACTCGAGACCAAGGGTCGCGGGTTCAAGCCTTACCGTTGTCCCTGCATTGTGTCCTTGAGCAAGACATATTATTCCTTGCTTAGTACTGGTTCGTCCTGACATAACTGAAAAAGTGTTGACTGGGACATAAAGAATCAAATGTAACATATACAAACAAACAATCTTAAAATCCTTGCTTTTCAGGATTGGGTTACAACACCACCCTCAGGGCCCAACATGTATTAATGCCTAGAAAATCATGTTTGATCCCTATAATCAAACAGTGTAAATCCTGATCAGACTCCTCCTTCAGCAGCAGTCTGATCAGGTTCAATACTATTTGTCATCTCATTACCTACAACATGTGTTTTGGTTGAGAAACAAGAAAAATAATTTTGATTACAGTAAAACCTAAAAAAACAAAGATCTTAATGACAAATGGTAGCTTAATGAAGTTCGAAAGTATTGGAGAATGCTCCCCTATGAGCATTCTCCAATACTTTTGACCTGCATTAAGCAATAATTGGTCTTGAAAACCAATTTTCTGTCTTTTTTGAGAGTGGCCGTTTTACACAGGTCTTACTGTACTGGCAAACTCAGGTAATAAAGTGACAATTTCTTTCAGGCAAAGGATGTTATGATGCAGCTACTATATCTGTGGCTAAACATGTGGCTTCAGGGCATAATGTTGCTATACGTCAGACAGACCTAGAGAAGGCAGATATAGATTATTCCACATTACAGGTAGGTTTAGATAAACAATTTTTTTGCGTGTAAAATTGTAAATATTGTCTTACCCATCAGTTGTAACATATGTTTTGGGTGCTCATAAGAACCGTCTCATTGAGACGGTTCTTTTGAGTACCCACAACATTATGTTTTGGTTGAGAAATAAGAAAATTAATTTTTTGGTACGCACTCTTAACTAAAGGCCTGACCTGGTTATGTTGTCAACTCTTTCCTTGCTAGCAGCAACTCTTGTCATCTGCGGATAACATTTGCAATGACTTTAACAGGGATGGTGCTTCAGGGGGTCCAAAGTCTATATATTGGATGGAAAATGAAAAAATCGGGTAACCAAATTTTCGTGTTGACAGCATTGATGGACTTTCAGTTTGATGTTTTAAAGTTGTGGCAAAATATTTTTGCAGAGAATTTTTACAGGGAAAAAAGTTAAATCATATCTATACATTATAGCATTGCTGCATTTTTCCTTTGATTGATAATAAAGAACTAAAAAATTATAATTTTTTTTTAAACATATGCCTTTGTTTGCTGTTTTTTTTGTTGTTTTTTTTGTCTTAAGTGCTAACTCGTGAGTTTCTTGATGTGTCTACTCTAGGGAACAAAATTGCATTGACTCTTTTTTGGAGCTAGTTCCACTGATTACACCTGTGGTATTGGTCCTTTCAAATTTATTTTGATTAAATAGTCCATTCGAATTGTTTGTAAATGGTACTTTCCTGGTGATATCTTTATGCCTACCGCCATAACAATGGCCGGGGCATTAAGTTTTACCCCTGTACGTACATACTTCTGTCCCAGCGACCTCCGCTCTGTAAATTGAATACTTTTGATCAGAATTTTATGAAACTTGGTCACATTGTTTAGTACCACAATGTCTTCTTCAAGTTTGATAATGGTCCATTTTGCACCATGCTTTCTGTAGTTATGGCCCTTTGTTTATGAAAAATCACCATTTTAAACAATGTCTGCTCTCTAACTCGAATATTTTTTATCAGAATTTTATGAAACTTAGTCACATTGTTAAGTACTGCATGTCTTCTTCAAGTTTGATAATGGTCCATATCACACCATGCTTTCATCAGTTATGGCCCTTTGTTCATGAAAATTCGCTGTTTTAAATGATGTCTGCTCTCTAAGTCGAATAGTTTTGATCAGAATTTCATGAAACTTCGGTACTTCTTTTGTGGATCTTTTATGTTTTTGTTCTGTCTTGTGTTTGCTATGTTTTGTGCGCGTCTGTTTATATGTGCTTTGTGGTCACCTGCTGGGAAAGGGCTGACCTCTTGGCTCTCGTTTGTGGTGTCTTCTGTGAGTTTGTCACTTTCCCATTGGTATCCTGGGTCAGGTGTGGTACTTGATTGTATCGATTCCTGATCTTTGCACCATTACTTACTTTTTTTGTCACATTGTTTAATACCATGATGTCTTCTTCAAGTTTGATAATGGTTTATATGGCACCATGCTTTAAGGAGTAATTGCCCTTTGTTTATGAAAAATCATCGGTTGAAACAACGTCTGCTTTCTAACATGAATAGTTTTGATGATAATTCTATGAAACTTGGTCCAGTTATTAAGTACCATAATGTGTGTAAGTTTCAGAATGGCCCATATCGCACCATGCCTTCAGGAGTTATTGCCCTATGTTAATGACAATTCCCTATTTATACGAATTTGGCAATAGCGGGGGCATCCGTGTCCCCTGGACACATTTCTAGTTTGAATAGCTAATGCTTTTAGGATGATATCGTTTGAAAGTTTGGATGATTTTAATAATTATGTTGAGGGGTGGGCATATCTGTCATACTGAAAAAAACTTTTTGTCATATTTATTAGTTTCCTTGAAAGTTATAGGTACGCAGTGGCTCAGGGGTGGAGTGCTTGGCTTTAGACCAAGGAGTTGTGGGGTCAAGCCTAACTGGACGCACTGCATTGTGTCCTTTAGCAAGACACTTTATCCTCTGCCTAGTTTTGTTCAACCCAGAAAGACCCGTCCCGACATGACTGAAAAAGTATTGACTGGGAGGTAAAGAATCAAATAAAAAAAATCCTTGAAAAAATTATATGAGAGCTCAAACAAATATCCAGTTAGATCTCCAGATAAGAATAGTTAATTGGAAATTATTTTTTTTTTATTTCTCTACAAAACATATGTTGTGGGCACTCAAAAGATTAATTGAAAGGTAAAAAATGATGACAACTTTATGCTCCAATCTTTTTTTTATTCTGGACAAATGATCTAATTTTATGTTATAATTAGAAGTGTTCCAAAGCAAATACCTTGTAATGAATTAAATATTACAGAATGAGATTGTGTTCTATTGCCAGCATAATCTTGAGAACATCATGTCTTATTATACATCATTTGCTCACATTTATTATTCAAATATTTCAGAATGCGATTGTGTTCTGTCGCCAGCATAATCATGAGAACATCATGCCCTATTATACATCATTTGTTCTTAACGTGTAATATTTAAATATTTCAGAATGAGATTGTGTTCTGTCGCCAGCATAATCATGAGAACATCATGCCCTATTATGCATCATTTGTTCTCATTTATTTTTTAAATATTGCAGAATGAGATTGTGTTCTGTCGCCAGCATAATTATGAGAACACCATGCCCTGTTATACATCATTTGTTCTCATTTATTATTTAAATATTGCAGAATGAGATTGTGTTCTGTTGCCAGAATAGTTATGAGAACATCATGCCCTATTATACATCATTTGTTCACATGTTATATCACTATATTTCAGAATGAGATTGTGTTCTGTCGCCAGCATAATCATGAGAACATCATGCCCTATTATACATCATTTGTTCGCATGTAATATAACTATATTACAGAATGAGATTGTGTTCTGTTGCCAGCATAATCATGAGAACATCATGCCCTATTATACATCATTTGTTCTTAACATGTAATATTTAAATATTTCAGAATGAGATTGTGCTCTGTTGCCAGCATAATCATGAGAACATCATGCCCTATTATACATCATTTGTTCTCATTTATTATTGAAATATTTCAGAATGAGATTGTGTTCTGTCACCAGCATAATCATGAGAACATCATGCCCTATTATACATCATTTGTTTACAACATGTAATATTTAAATATTTCAGAATGAGATTGTGTTCTGTCGCCAGCATAATCACGAGAACATCATGCCCTATTATACATCATTTGTTCACAACAATGAGATTTGGACTGTGATGCCACTTATGGCTTATGGTATGTAATTATACCAATACCTATTAGACTTAGTAGTCTTCATTTTTACCTATAGATCATGTATATATGGGCCTCGCCATGAGAAAATCTGTCTACGAGTTTCCGACAAAGCGAGACTTAAACCAGTCTCCTCAGCTATAGAGATTGGCTAGAAAATTGCAATTTTGCTTGCAGCAAGTCCAGATATGCTACTTTCCAATAAGCGAATCACAAAGGGGCTGATCAGACTGTGTGGATTCGCAGGCTGGTCTGGGCCTTTGTTTTTCGCAAACCCCCGGAGACAGGTTTTCTGGCGTAGAGGCCCATATAGAGATCTCTTTTAAGTCACTAGGACAATCCACCAAATTGTCAAAAAAAGATTTTATAATGATGATATAAGTATCTTTTTGAAATTAGTTTGTTGATAATAAAAAATCTGTTTATCATGTAAGCTACTTTTTTCTGTAAGAAATAACCTTCAGAACAATAGAGTTAGGTTTAATTTAAAATCAGTAATTTATAGATTGCTTTAGTTTAATTAATATAATATTTTTTCAAAATAAAATGATATCCCCCTACTAGGACCCTTATATGTTGGCAAAAAGTAATGGACCATGACATTCAATGATGTGTAAAAACTTTTTTCGGAATTGATTTTCAAAAACTGCATATCACAAGTAGCAACCGATTCCTGACGGAAAACAATTTTTTTTTTGAAAATCTTTTCATGAATTAAGTTTGCCTAGTGGCTATTGAACACAGATGGGTCACCCTGAAAAAATGTGCAAACTCACAGATAAATACCGTCATCTACCAGCACATGCTTATGTGAAATAGCACTTGATGGGTATTGGTAGCATCAGTATTGGTAGCAACAAGAGGCATTAAAGGATGATGCTAGAATTTCAGATGTTCTAACAATGTTGATACAGTAAAGTTTCACTGTCAGCGCTAAATGGTACAACAACCCGTAAAGAACAACAATTTTATTTCATCCTAATGATACAGAAATTCTGTTGCTTCACCATTCAATTAAATTCAGAACTCAACACCAGAGATCAGTAATGAGTATATCCTCCCTGACATGGTAATTGGTGACATCTAATTAGTTGATTGAAAAATTATAAATTTAAGGGGCCTCTTTTAAATGCCTCTAGCATGGGTGAAAGTTTTCAGGATTATTTCTGAATTCAGGTTTTTGAGGCTGACTTTCCATAGAAAGCCAGCCCCAAAATGCTGAATTCTGCAGATAATGATAGCTTTTCTGATTTAGTTTCAATTTATCTAAAGGTATTTCACCATTAAACCTGGAATTTTTAATATTTTGAAGGCATACAGCAAGTTTTAAATTGTGTTTTTTTAAAGTTCATGATTTTGGAAATTTTGAACTTTCACTCATGCCCTAGTGCCATTTCACATCAGCAAGTGCTGGTATCTGACAGTCTTTACCTGTGGAGCTTTGCATTTTTCTCAGAGTGACCCTTACTGTTTCAATAGCCCCTCAACAAAATATGTTCATGAATAGATTTTGAAAAGTATTGAATTCCATCACGAAGTTGTGCTAGATAGGGTATGTGCAGTTTTTGAAAATCAGTCTAGACATTATTTTTTATACATCATTGAATTTCCATTACTTTATGTCGAGTATAGGAACCACGCATATATTTTGTTTTTAGTCAAAAGATTGACTTATTGCACTCATATTCAGGCCATTCTTAATAATGTATTTGTTAGCCATGCTCCTATCCATCAATTTCAGTTTGGGTAGGTTGGTAGGCTTTTTTTTAGAAATTCAGCATAATTTTATGACCTTTTCTTACTATCACTTTAGGAGGTCTACAAATGCTGTAAATAAGGTAAGAATGCATATAATAACAGTCTCTGTAACAGTTTCTTTAGTTTAAATACCGCTTTTAATGATTTTAAAGAAGGGTTTGTGAATAGAATTAGAGAAAAAAAAGATTTTTAAGGTTAGCCTCATAGTGCAAAATAGAAATTTTCAAAGTTAAAGTTTATGCACAAAACCTTAAACTTTCTCAATCTTTCATTCTTTGATAAGATGATTTACTGATACATCTATTTTTCAGGATCATGTCGAGATCTGATTCATGCCTATTTTACAAGTGGACTGCCAGAGCAGGCAGTAGCATACATTCTCAGAGACGTCCTATCAGCATTAGAATACCTTCATTATAGAGGAATTATTCACAGGTAATTAACTAGAGAAAGTTGTTAGGCAGTAGCATACATTCTCAGAGACGTCGTATCAGCATTATATTATCTTCATTCTAGGAATCGTCATACTTTTGATCGAGTTTTGTCCAAACCATCTCAGACGCCTTGTGCGGAGAGCTGCTTTCACCTCCTGCATGCCCAACTTAGAGAGTGTGTTCGCAGTCACTTTGTTGTCATCTTGGACACCGTTGGACATGTGATATGTCATTTCATCAAAGCCACTGTAAGTCAGGTGCAGCACGTTCCCAGGTTTCACTTCCAGGCCTTGAGGTTATAAAACTTGAGTTCATTCTCAAACTCAAAACAAAGTGCAATGATTGGCTGCTTGCGGACATGTGTCTGCAAGCAGCCAATCATTGCGCTTTATTTTGTGTTTGAGACTGTATTCAAGTTTTATAAACTCGAGGCCTGGTAATTAGTGATTTAAAGGTAAAATCACTCTAGCAATGCAATGATGATAGATCTCTCATCTATTGCACACGAAGCATGCTACAACAGTAAATACAAACAAACATTAATGATTCTATTTATAGTCTATGCTATATTTAGCCATTATCGTGCTGAATTATGTTTGACATTCCTTTCCAATTTTCATCCAATTATTTTGCAGGATCCCTATTATTAGCATGTACATGTATTTGCTATTGTAGTAAAACCAGTGTGGATCCTGGGCAGCTGGTTTCTCAGAAGCCAGCTGATTAGGATCTATGCTGTTTTTGAACTGGATGTCAAAAAAGAAGTCTTGTTTCCAGTTACCCTACAGACCCTAATATTTTTGGGCCTACTCAAAGTTTTTTTAAGCCTTTTGGGATAGTAAAGTCTATTTGTAGACTTTTTCAAAGATTTTTATACTTTTTCCATGCACAAATATTTTTCTAAATAAAAATGTCTGCCTACCTACCAACCCTAAAACTTTAGGAGGCTTAACTGGAAACAAGACATGTTTTTCTTTTGGCCTGATATATACAGTCAGACATAAGTTAAGCATGGCCTCATTAGTTTCCTAGAAAATGAAGGAAGCTTTTAGTTCCAGTCATGAATGTTTTTTTGTTTTATTTATGAAAAAATAGATAAAGTGGTGACAATTTACAGTAAATTCGGATTTGGTTATCACAAAGGCAAACAACCAGGCATGGTAAAAGCTTACTTACCCCTAAAAAAGTCCCTATTCTCTAACCCATTATGGTATTTTCAAAACGCGTAGGCATGTAAAGTGTAAGTGTCATATGGTTACAATATCAAAGACAAGTTCTGTCTGAAAATTTCAGATTCATATCTTTATAAGAATAAAAGTTATGGATGTGTAAAGAATGACATGTTATATAGTGATAATGCAAAAATTATAAACACGGGATTAACTATCTCTATGATCCTCTATAACTGACATGAAACCTTGATTTCGACAGAATCAGTTTGGCACTAGTCTGAAAAAAATGTCTAGATTATTTCTGCACTTATTTGAATTCAAAGTTTTCACTTTGGGCTATGCTGTGAAACTTTTTAAGGATACCCCCCCCCCCAAAAAAAATAGGGGATGTTGTATAAAGGACATCGTAGACATTCAGCAAAATGACCAAATGGCATTCTGATATGTTCAGTAGACCAAAGGAAGACTAGGGTAACAAAATATTACAAACTGGTTGTTCTTCTGAAGAAATTTGTACACGAAGAACTTCTCTGAAATAATGTTTGGGTGATGCTTAACTTATGTCTGAATTTATATATCCCGGCCTAGGATGGTAAGGGGTAAAATCATACTCTGAATTTTCTTTTGTAGAAGTGTGAAAGCAAGCCATATTTTGATATCAGCCTCAGGTCGAGTATGTCTGTCCGGGTATAGAGATGTATGTCATATGGTACAGAATGGTGTCAGATTGAAAATTGTATATAGTTACCCCACCCATCCACAGAAGCTATTGCAATGGTTTAGTCCAGAAATTTTGTCACAAGTAAGGAAATTAGTTAAATCAGAATTTTTGTTTTACCGTATTTACAGGGTTTGCACAGGCTTGAAAAGTACTTTAATTTAGAGGGCTTTCTTGAAAAGTCCTTGAAAATCAAACCTGCCTTCGAAAAGTACTGGAAAATCACTCAAAAGCCTTAAAAAGTCCTTGAATTCTTCTATTTTCTTAGAACTTAACTGTTGATAGAGATCTAAATTAAAATAAAATTGTTTTGCCTTTATTTGGTGCAGCAAATGCTGCACCAAATAAAGGCACAACAATTTCATACTCATTTTCTAGTACTTATTTCCATTATCTCAGTCTAGCATTTTTGAAGAAGAATTTTAACACTTCAATCAGTATTTTTCCTAAACTTTTAGTCCTTGAAAACTGTAAATAAGTCTTGAGAAGTCCTTGAATTTTACTCAAACGTCCAGGTATGAACCCTGATTTACCTTCAATATTTAATAGAATTACTAGATGAAACAACATAAACCCAGCTCACTCAGCACCTGAAGAAGCAGTCTGATCAGACTTTTAGCTGATTGCCATTTCACACTTGTTTGAAGAAAAAAAATGATTGTAATAGTGACCCTGATTCTTGCACTGGCTTCTCCCCAACATTCAGTAAGGTTATGTTCATCTTCATCCAATGCAAGCGAAAATTTTTAATTTTAATTCTTATAATTTTATTTTATATTTAAGCCAGTGCATGAGATTTCCAACAATGTGGTATGTGCGACCAGCAAAGCCTCAGATCAGCATGTGCACAGTCTGATCAGAGCCTTTGCTAGTCACTTGCATATTCTATTAGTATTAAGCTACTGACTGAACATCATTTGGAGTTTCTAAGCTGAAAAGGAGGCCGCGCAGGCTTGCCTGAGTCTACACTTGTAAAAATGCCACATTGTTGGTAATCATATGTCACGGCTCAAATCAGAATATTTGTTCAACCATATCTACCTTTCAATATTCAACAGAAATACTAGATGAAACAACATAAACCCAGATCAGCCGGCACCTGAAGGAGCAGTCTGATCAGACTTTTAGCTGATTGCCATTTCAACACTTATTTGTGTAGACTCAGATGAGCCTGTGCAGCCTCCTTTTAAGCTTAGAAACTCCAAATTATGTTCAGTCAGTAGCTTAACACTCATAGAATATTCAAGCAACTAGCAAAGGCTCTGATCAGACTGTGCATATGCACAAGCTGATCTGAGGCTTTGCTGGTCGCAAATACCACATTGTTGGAAATCTCATGTTGCGGCTCATTTTAAAAAAATGATTGAAATGCAGATCTTGTTCTTGCACTGGCTCTCATCAATATTAAGTTGAAGGAGCATGGTGTGCTTGAGTGCTTTACTTGAGAATGAGGGGTTACAGGTTAAAGTCTCACTGGAAGCACTGCGTTGTGTCCTTGAGCAACACAATTTATCCTCTGCTTAGTACTGATTCAACCCAGGAAGACAGTCCTGACTTGACTGAAAAATTGTTGACTGGGACGTAAAGAATCAAGTCAAACAAACAAAATAATTATGCTTTTTATTGGAACAGCTTTGTTGAGGAATAATTCACTGTTTGGAGGTCAGTTGTAAAGAAGATCAAATTATGAGCATGTAGCGCGAGTGATTTATCTTCGTACAACTGACCGACAAACAGTGAATTATTGACTCAACAATTCACGTACAAGCTGATCTATTTCGATTCTAACACACAATAAATGATGAAAACACATTTGAAATCTTCAGCTTCTTCCAACTTTCCGCCATTGCACTGAAAAATTCCCGCCAATGGACTGTGTTGCATATGTTTACTTGTATTTGTAATGTCTTTCAAGCGTTAAAACGACGTTACACAGTCTAATGCCATGACTAATGCAGTAACAAATGACGTCAGCTAGCGCACCTTTTCTCACGCTTTCAAACTGTGAATTATTGTTTGATATATCATTTTTTTAGCATTGAATCTATAGGCGAGGTGTGTTAGAATTAGTAACATGTCATCACAATATGTATATATAACATCTTTCAAATTTCAATTAACAAAGATGAAACCCTTATGCTTAAGTAGGACAATACCCAACGACTGTTTGACTGTCAAAGCAGCTCATAGGGCTAGAGCAATGTCAATTCTAGATACTATTATGAGCTCTGATGCATGATTTCCAACAATGTGGTATTTTGACAAGTGTAGACTCAGACCAGCCTGTGCAGCCTTCTTATAAGTTTAGAAACCCTAAATGATGTTCAGTCAGTAGCTGAACATTCATAGAATATTCAAGTAACTAGCAAAGGCTCTGATCAGACTGTGCGTATGTACAGGCTGATCTGAGGCTTTGCTTTTCCCACATACCACATTGTAAGAAATCTCATGTCATGGCTCAATTATATATTTATGTTTATATACTTATGATAAGGCAGTCTCTGCAGTTTGCTACTTATCAGAACAATATACAATCCTGTAGGTGAAATTTTGGTACATGTTGCAAATATAAACAACAAAGACTCAGAATAGCCTGCATATCTGTGCACTGTTTGCTTCCTCAGGGTGGCTGTAGATGAAGGCTCAGGCAGTATTTGAAGTATCTAGCCTGACTAGATATGTTTAAAGAATGTCAAAGCATATCAGATTAAAGTACTGCCGCGTTAATAAGAAATGCGAAAAATCGACTTAAAGGGCATCTTTTTACGTTATTTTCTCTTTATATTTTCGATATGCGGATAGAAAAAGCTGCAGTATTTTTTGACAAAATTTTCAACCTGATATTTTTGCTGAGTTTTTTGTAATTAGATGGAATTTTGGCATATTTTTGGTTTTTTTCAACAGGGGAGTATTACTTTGGTAGAATGGACATAAACTGACCCAGTTTATTAATAATATGCAACGGTTGACTAACTCATTCGCTGACGTTTCAGGTCAGTGATCGCCGTGTTGGTTATATACTGAACAAAAGTGAAAACGCTACACCTGAATTGTTTGCCATTTATATGCAAAATGACGCAAGCCAGTACAGCAAATGAAAGTGTATCTAAATGTGCAAAGACTGGGTTATGCATATAGTAAAACTTTACGGATATTGTCACGAGGAAACACATGAAAGTCATTTAAATGTGACAGGGATCCAATTTTTCTGGTTACTAATTTGAACAGAAATCTAACACAGTTTAGGCCTTCAGAAATTCACTGCAAACCAGATTCGACGGAACGAAATGGTAGTCTTAGACATTTTACAACCAGAAATGCATTTTGATTGTTTAGAAAAGCAACCTTAGAAAGCGGGGTTTTCATCAAATTGGCCAAGCTTGAAATTTTATCACTGAAATCTCCATAGGAAAATAAATGTGTTGTTCCATCTTAGTCTGCGCACATTGCTGTCTGAGAAATGGTGATAGGTCTACCTGATTTGGTAAAAGAAAGAAAGTTATCGAAAATCGTGATAAATAGAAGATTACCAAATATTTATAATTATATCTCACGTGAATTTCCCATACAAAACTTCCAATCACCCGCTACTATAGTGACGGCGAATACTGTCACTCGTTTGTCATAGCAGCGGGTGATAGTAAAAAATATCAGTCGTTCCTCTGATGCGCAACGCCGATGCGCGTACGGTTCGTTCACGTCAGTAGACGTTCAACATGAGGCATGATTTGGCCACTTTCCACTCCCAATAATTTCGTTGTTTATGGTCAGAAACATTAATTGTAGGTACTCTTTTTCTTAGTTAGGACGAGAGGGACACGTTGAGACCAAGTTTGAGCCGATTTGGCGAAATTTTCTATTTTGCAACAAAACCACATCCTGTACAGTATCCCATTTAAGTGACGCTGCTTGGTATTGGGTTTGGCGTCGTCGACTTTTTATGACGTAATTTGTTTGACCGAACGTCATGATCAGTCGATCATTCAAACTACTTAAAAGAACCATTTTTGTGAAAGATGTTTTTTTTCATTCATGCATATAGATAAGAGGCTGTGCATTATTTTCCCTTTGGAACTCCCCTCACCACGGTAGGCCTAAGACGGTAGAAAATAATATTTGGTAAAATAAAATAAATATTACATTCTCTGATTGAGTGATAGTCAAAAATATCATCTCTGGAAATGTGATAATTGCATTCCTTGGGATGATATTTTCGACTATCACCCAATCAGGAACGTTATATTTATATAATATTCCCAATTTTGTTTTTGTCAAAGGGAGACATTTTCCTTTTTTTTACAAATTTGATAAATTCGAAATTGATTTCTGAGCTTGTTTCAAGTGATAAAACAGTTTTCTTGGTTAATAATGCAACACAAGTATGACGAATTCTGATAAGCTTAACAATCTTTTTTGCGCATGCACAATTGCAAAATTCAGTGAATAAAGCATTAAACACAATAAGGAACATAACTCAAACATCAAAAGAGACAAATTTTTTGGCGGAGTTTCGACGAATCGCTTTCTGGATGTCTGGAAAACGCTATTAATCTTTAGTAAATACTTTTCGTCCAATACTTTCTCACAAAATATAAAATATTGTAACGTTAGTGTAGCGTTTTCACTTTTGTTCAGTATAGCATAAAGTGTATCGTACATATAAAGGACTGCTGCATAAATTAGGATCGCGAATAAATGACTTTATATGTACGTTTTCATTTTATATCACATTGAGTATTCAATAATCATGAATCATTTCAGGCAATTATTGCCTGATATTACGGCTAACTTTTGTTCTAATAATTCTGATTGTAGAATTTGGGCATTCTGTTCTATTTATTTGACACTTGACAGGGATAATCCGTGGATAAGCCTTATCCATTTTCTGAAAAAAAAAAATATTATTGTTCTACACTACTTGAATGGCTGACTATAAAATTACATATGTGTAGTTGATAATGTTTAGGCCGTTTACCACTGTAAAAAATGTTTTATAAAACTGTCGATAATAGCCACATCACACTGTTTTAGTAGAAAATGTCCTTACAAATATAGCAAACAGTATTTACCCGGATCAAACTTTTGTATTGTGTCAGTTGGATCTGTGTCTACGCTGATTGAATCGGTACTTTCAACTGAATGGCAGTGCTTAAAAAATAAAACTGGCATGTACACTGAAAGCAATCACGATTTTAAAATGTGTGATGCTTTTGGCACTTACCTGTAGTAATTTAAGTCCAGATATATAGGCCGTCACATAGCTGTTACACCATTTGAATTCCCCCCGCTTTTCAGAAAGCCTAAAAATGTCGAAATTCCCAGGAGATTAGGGGTCAGGGCAGTGGTAGTAGATTCTTCAAACATTTATCTTCTGACACTGCAGGATATTCTAAATACAGATTTGAGCTTAATGTTCGGAAAAATGCATGTAATAAAATAATATTCCCGATTTTCGCGTTTCTTATTATTGCGGCAGGACTATAGTACCGAAATTTCATGAATGCTCAAATATTTGAGCCGTGACATTGTGGCAATTTGACAAGTGTAGACTCAGACGAACCTGTGCAGCTTCCTTTTAAGCTTAGAAATTCCAAATAATGTTCAGTCAATAGCTTAACAGTCTTAGAATATTCAAGCCACACGCAAATGCTCTGATCAGATTGCGCATATGGGCGGGCTGGTCTGAGCCTTTACTGGTCGCACATACCACATTGTTGGAAATCTCATGTTGTGGCTCAAATTCTGCTATTTCTGTTGTCCAGCTAAGTCTCATTCTTAAAAGTGTCTTGTTTCAAGAACGAGACATAAAAGTAAATGTAATCAAAATCTTGATCATGCCAATTTCAACCTTTTTGATTAAAAAATTATGGCATACTATGACAATTATGAATTGTTTTGTTTGATTTGATTCTTTACATCCCATCAACAATCTTTTAGTTTAAAAGGGACAGGTCTTCCTGGGTTGAACAAGTTCTAAGCTAGGATGAATCTGTCTTGCTCAAGGATACCACGCAGTGATGCTGGTGAGGCTCGAACCCGCTGCCCCTCTGTCTCGTCTCAAGCACCCTACCATTGAGCCATTGCACTCCCTATAATGAATTGTATGGTACATGCTTTGCTGTTTTGTTTTTTAGAACCTTGCTGGCTACGACACAAAATCCGATATCTACAGTATTGGTATAACAGCATGTGAGCTTGCCAATGGTTATGCCCCTTTCACTGACATGCCAGCAACACAGGTGAGTGGCTG
This sequence comes from Loripinus fragilis, assembly GCA_964019695.1. Lineage (NCBI taxonomy): Eukaryota > Metazoa > Mollusca > Bivalvia > Lucinida > Lucinidae > Loripinus > Loripinus fragilis. The sequence goes on from OZ026526.1 coordinate 63,024,629, forward strand.
TCATAAAGTAAAAAACATTGCTACACTGACATATGAGCCTTGACTTTATTTCCAGCAATGTGGCATTTTGCCATGATTAGACTCAGATGAGCCTGTGCAGCTTCCTTTTAAGCTTAGAAACTCCAGATGATGTTCGGCCAGTAGTTCAAACAGTCATTGAATATTCAAGTGACTAGCAAAGGCTATGGTCAGTAGCTCAACAGTCATAAAATATTCAAGAGACTAGCAAAGGCTATTATCAGACTGCAGGTATGTGCAGGCTGATACGAGCCTTTGCTGGTCGCACATACCAAATTGTTTTAAATCTCATGTCACGGCTAATATTGTAATTATGTCATTTTAATTTAATCCATCGACTTTCATGTACAGTCAAATTTTGCTCATTCAAATTTCTCGGAACAAGAGGGTTTCTTTCGAATTACCAGTAATTTGAATTATAGGAGGTAGATATAAAAATATGTAACAACTAAAATTGATTATTATCAGTTTTTGTCCTAATAAGCGTATGTTTTCGCACCTAAAACATGTTTCATAGACAGTTTTATAAACAGTTCATAAGAAGTTCCGAGTCTCTTTTGAATATAACAAGTGTACATTTTTGAAGCGAAATGATCAAAGTTTTTTAACTTCATTTTCTGCACTATTGACACCATTATCATTATTAATAATGGTTTATTATTTTTCTGTTTTAGATGCTTTTAGAGAAGCTAAATGGTACCAAACCTGTACTAGCAGATTCTACTACCATAGCTGACCTAACAGCTGATGAAAATGTAACAAACACAGGTATGTCATAGAGAGTGTGTGGTGAACACAAGTAAGTGAACACCTGGCAAACATGGGTTAAAATAGAGAAGAAATTGTAAATAGAAGCATGTAAGAGAAGTTGTGATAAGCATATGCAAGTTAGTAAAACTTTGGCAAGAGAAAATGTTAATAGAGGATCTTACATGAGTGCTCATGTTTTATTGAACTTATTAAACGAGTTGAGGAAAAGAGATAAGATGAGAGGCTCGTGGAGCATTTTATCTTTTTTTTCTCAACAAGTTTAATAAATTCAATAGTACAGGAGCACCAATGTTAAATTCTGTTTATCACATGCCATTAAAATTACTTTAAAATTGCATTTTTGGCGTGAAAACGCCCAGATTTTGCCATATTTTACGCAACTATTAATAAACGTAATTTCATATGCTACTATCTGTAAACCACTAGTTGTTTTCAATTTTATTACTAAGTGTTATATCACTCCCAGTCGCAACGTCATGTGATAAATAAGATGAAATGCTACAAACATAGAAAATTAAGCAAAATAAGTACAAAACAGGTAAGAGGACAAGGATACGATGCAGTGCCTCCGGTGAGGCTCAAACCTGCAATCCCTCAATCTTGAGTCAAGCATTCTACGACTGAGCCACTGTGCTATTTTTAATGGATTGGAAGTGGGATTCATGAGTTATGTGTGACAATTTGTATTAGACACTTGCCTACTGCAATATCGTTATCAAACATGTTTTTCTATGCATTAACATCTGCTAGAAGCATGAAGGATTCGTAGGTTTTGAAAAAGGGTGTTCAAAGACTTAATTCATCCAAACATCACTAAATTAGGTTCATTTCTATATATGTTACTTTTGATGACGTCAATTTTTGTGACAGCCTAGAATGCGTATATGTAAGGTACAAAAGCCGTGCATCAACAGCAAGTGAATTGCCTGATTAATACATAAGTTTTTGACGGCCAAAACATGGCTGTTAATAGAGTGTGACACGGGTTTTTATGCAAAAATGACAATTCTAGTCTAATCTTGCATTTAGCAAATGCTTTATCCATATCCTGCTTAATTAATTAATATGGCTCATTCACTGCTGTATTCCAGTCAGTTCAGTTGGGGATTTCAATACATGTATAGTAGTGGATTCTGATGCTGCATGGAAAACAGTACATATTCTGATCAGATGGCTTCAGAAGCAAGATGATCTGGATCTACACTGTTATCTGGATCTACACTGTTTTCTCACAAGGATATTTCTTGGCAGCCTCTCTGAAAATAGGCACTTGCCCTACATCACAAAAAATGTTGGTATCCATGGGAAAAATAGTCTCCAAATTTACCTTTACCCTGCAGCCTAAGACACTCGTAAATCTGAGCGGACAAATGGATTTTCCTAGCCCTGCTGGTTTAAGCAGGACAAGAGTTAATTAATTTGATATATAATAATGCCTCAATGTCACAATGTGAGAAATCCTGCATTTGTTGCATGCAAATAACAAAAGATGCAGACAAACCTGCACATCTGCTCAGTTTGATCAGCACCTTTGTTCTTCACTCCCTGTAAAGAATGATATCTGAACTCACTTCATGAAAAAAAAAATATTCACGCTAGTCTATGTAGATGAGCAGGCTGATTTGAGCCTTACTCGGTCAGAAGTCCCGAAGACAGATTTTCTTGTGTCAATTTCGCTAAAATGAGAATGTGTACAGCAAAACCTGTGTAAAACGGCCACTCTCAAAAAGACATAAAAATTGGTTTTCAAGACCAATTATGGCTTAATGCAGGTCAAAAGTATTGCAGAATGCTCTGGAGAGCATTCTGCAATACTTTTGACCTTCATTAAGTTACCATTTGTCATTAAGATCTTTGTTTTGTCTATTTTGAGTGGCCGTTTTACACGGGTTTTACACAGATTTTACAGAGGTTTTACTGTTTGTATATTTCTAGACAATCCAGAAGAGACGGCCAATAATATACAGAAGAATAGTGCTTTAGGCTATGCCTACAATAGAAAGTTTTCCAGTCATTTTCACAACTTTGTTGATATTTGTCTTGAGAAAGACCCTAACACGAGGTATGATATTTTCTATGGTATACACAATCATAAGACTATCTTCCAGTCATTTTGACAATTTTGTTGATATTTTTCTTGGGAATGACCCTAACACAAGGTATGATATTTGCTGCTTACCCTACAGAATTGGTAAGCTCTTGCATAAGAGTTCTCCAGTCATTTCCACCACTTTGTTGATGTTTGTCTTGAGATAGACCCTAACACGAGATGATATTTTCTACTAACACTACAGAATGGTATACACATACATTAGACTGACTTCATTTTGACAATTTTGTTGATATATTCTTAAGAATAACCCTTACACGTGGAATGATATTTGCTGCTAACACTACAGAATTGGTAAGCACCTGCATAAGAGTTTTCCAGTCATTTCCACAATTTTATTGGTATTTGTCTTGAGAAAGACCCTAACACTAGGTATGATATTTGTTTTTATTTTATCACAAGCAGTGAATTCAATGCATATCAAATGTGAGTAAAATTGGTATTTTTCTACAGTGAAAAAATATCGTATTTTTTCACTAGTGACTGATACGATTTATATTTTCACTGTAGAATAGAATAGAGCTGTAGCAAAACAAGGCTTTCTTGGCAATTTTGTGACTGGGATTTTTTAACATAAGGTTTTAAGTGAAGTATATTTGTCAAAAATAACGCTACCCATGTTGTGACGTCAACATCAAACATAATGACGTCACTGTTTGACCTGGCGTAGCGCCAGTTTGCACGTGACGCCTACCCTAAAACACACTCAATAGACTTTCTTCAAATGCTGATTTCTTGCGTTTCATTCATTAAAATATGATTCTAAGCCATTATCTAGGTGCAAACTACGTTTACACCCAATGCTATACTCAATAAACACACTGCAAAAGTCAAATCGAACGAGAAACGACCAAGTAAAAAGTAAGGTTGTGATTTCTGTATTTCCGTTGAGTATAAAATAAAAAGAAAATTTACTTTTTCTCGGCAAATACCAAATATATTTCATCTCGTGCGGTGAAAATATCAGCATTTTCACTCGTGCTACGCACTCGTGAAAAATACTGATTTTTTCACCGCACTCGATGAAATATATTTGGTATTCACCTCAAAAAAGTAAATATCCTCTATTTCTAACACTACAGAATTTGTAATAAGTCATAAGAGTTTTCCAGTCATTGCCACAACTTTAACACTAGGTATGATATTTGCTGCTTACACTACAGAATTTGTAAACACCTGCATAAGAGTTTTCCAGTCATTTTCACAACTTTAACACCTAGATATGATATTTGCTGCTTACACTATAGAATTTGTAGGCACCTGCATAAGAGTTTTCCAGTCATTTTCACAACTTTAACACTAGATATGATATTTGCTGCTTACACTATAGAATTTGTAAGCACCTGCATAAGAGTTTTCCAGTCTTTTCCACAACTTTATCACTAGGCATGATATTTGCTGCTAACACTACAGAGTTTGTAAGCACCTGCATAAGAGTTTTCCAGTCATTTTCACAACTTTAACACTAGGTATGTATGATATTTGCTGCTAACACTACAGAATTGGTAAGCACCTACATTAGATTTAACAGTCATTTACACCACTTTGTTGATATTTGTCTTGAGAAAGACCCTAACACGAGCTACGATATTTGCTAAACACTACAGAATTGGTAAGCACCTACATTAAATTTAACAGTCATTTACAACACTTTGTTGATATTTGTTTGAGAAAAATTATACAAGGTATAATATTTGCCACTAACACTACAGAATTGGTAAGCACCTACATTATACAGTTTTTCAGTCATTTCCACAATTTGTTGATAAATGTCTTGAGAAATACCCCAACACAAATTAGATATTTATTATAAACATCACAGCAACTGAATTTACTCTCAACAGTAAATTTTCAAGTCATTTCCACATCTTTGTTGAAATACATAATGCAAAAAGTTTGGACCCAGATCAGGACCGACGGAATGTGGGTCCTGATCAGGTACGAAATTTTGACACTGATAGTGTTCGTGAAAGAATTTTTTGAACTAAAAAATGATTTTGGAAAAAGTCAGCAGACGACAACAAGAGCATGAAAAATTACCTAGCATGCAATGAGTTAAAAATGACCTGGTTTCCTACTTATTATTGTTCTGTGTTTTTATAGCATGAAACATGCACGCCTGCCTATCCAAAAGAGCTAGATTTAGAGTGTTTGCTCTGTCTTAACCCTTACTTCAATCATGACATCATTTTATAATTTTAGACAATATTGAAAAAAAATCAAGGAAAAATTATGTAAAGTTTTGAATACTTTAGAAAATATTATGGAAAATGGAGCATTTGCTCCAAAAGGAGCAAATGCTCTATTTTGCATAATATTTTCAAATACATGATATGTCAAAGGCATCAAAAAGCGTTATTATGGAGAACAGTGATAATTTTTCATGTGCGATTTGCGCGTATAGCGCATATTTTTCCTAAATATCGCATTATTCATTAAGATGTGCGAGAAAAAATCGCACTCATATCCAGAGTTGTTGTAATCCTTCGGTGAGCGTATCCTGCCTAGCGTGTAATATTTACAGTAACACCGCTTCACAAAATCGCTTACGTCACACATTTTGTTGCACATTATTTGGATGGCTCCCAACTCGCGAGAATGTCGTACTTTGACACAGTTACGAAGCAGGTAAGCATCTCAATTTTAACACCGCTTAGCAAAATCGCATACGTCACGCATTTTGTTGCACATTACTTCGATGTCTCCCAGCTCGCGAGATTATTGTATTTAGAATAATTACGAAGCAGGTAAGCATCTCAATTTTTTTCGCATGGTTCCGGTTTGAGTAGTCAGTCAAATAATCGTCTGCAATGCCACCAAAGAAGAAACTTTGTCGATCAAAAGATCAGCGTTCAATTATTGAGGTATTCCGCGGTAGTTCTGATGAATCAGAAAATAGTTCAAATGACCAAACAAAACCAGCCCCCCTGGAAGATACGCCGAAACAACCACCGACCAATAAATTTATTCCTAAATGGTTTAAATTATATTCATGGCTTAAATACAACCAAGAAAAGGATTGAAAGGGGCTTCTCTGCCCAAAATGCAATTTTGACGAAGGGCAGAAACAGGCTGCTGGTAGAGAACCAGCACAAACTGATGAGGGTGAAAATGACAGCTGACATTGACTACGAGCAGGTGATTCAAATTTGGAGGCAAAAAAATAGGAGGCTTTATAAAGCAAAGTAAGAATCACTTGCTCGTAGGCAATGTCATCTTAAGGGTCATTCTCACCCTCATGTTTGTGCACATCTAGTCAGAGAAGGCCTTTTCACAACCAGTTGTTTTATTGTGAGAATAGTTAATATATGTTGACGAATAAATTGTGCAAATTCTGAAAAAATCTCATTGTTATCCAAAAAATCCCATTGTTTCAAATCATGTGCACTTGAAAAACTCATTCCTTCAAAATGAAAAATTATCACTGGGAGAAGAAGGGTTAACTGCCGCTATGAAATTGACTATTTTGAATCTTCTTTCAGACCCTCCGCTAGTTTGTTGTTAACCCATCCATTCTTTAAACATTTGAGAAAACGAACAACAGAAGAGCTCCCTTCACTATTACATCCAGTTACCCCGTTATCTGATGTCTCGAAGCTACCTAAAGGTTAGTACATTAGAACCCTGATAGCCCAAACTCAAATCTTACTCTGGTGTACTCTCACAAAGTACTCAATTAAGTTTTAAGCATGGGTGAAAGTTTTCAGGATTATTCATAAATTCAGGGTTTTAATTCCATATAAAAGTCATCCTCAAAATACTGAATTGGGCTTATTTTATGAGCCAGTGCATGAGATTTGGAACAATGTGGTATGTGCGACCAGCAAAGCCTCAGATCAGCCTGCGTGTACGCACAGTCTGATCAGAGCCTTTGCTAGTCACTTGACTGTTCTAGGATTGTTAAGCTACTGACTGAACATAATTTTGAGTTTCCAAGCTTGAAAGGAGACTGCACAGGCTCGTCTGCCACTTGTCAAAATACCACATTGTTGGAAATCACAATCATGTCCCAGCTCATATAATAGCTTCTCTGATTTATTTCAGATTACCTATAAAGAAAGTTGTCTATTTAACACGAAATTGTTTTTTTTTTTGTGCATGCTACACGTTTTAAGCTTTGAATTTCAACAGTTTACGATTTTTGAAATTATCATTTTTCTCCCACAATTATGTAGCAAGCCTGTACTATGTTGCTTACAGGTGCCCTGCAGTTCAAAGACTGGTTTGGGGACTATTTGTTTGCTTGTGTCAGTCTGTTCATCTGTCAATCTTCTACAAGATTAGACCCAATTCATTCTAACCTTATGCAAAGTGCATTGGCTCAGTTGATAGAGCATTAACCTGGATGTTGAAGTGTTGCTAGTTCAAGATGCACAGTCGGCTGAGTCATTGTGCTGTGTCCTTGAGACAGACACTATCAGCTGCTTAGTACTGGTTCAACCAAGGAAGACCTGTCCCAATATGACTGAAAAAGTGTTGACTGGGATGTAAAGAATCAACTAAAACAAGATTTAATTTTTTTTTTTACATGACTATTACCTAAAGTGTACACCCTCAAAAGATAAAGGCCATAACTTTGACTCATCAAACTGGGTCAGAAGCTGTAGCTCACCCTCAAACTGAGATAGTTCTGTGCTCCTACCTGGAAAAGGAAATGTGATATTCACTGAAGGCGTGGGGTGAATATCACTTTTTCAATTTTATAAATACATACATCCACCTCATAGATGTCAATAGTTGCATAATATTGAATGTCTAAACAGTCAATATTTTAAAAAAATGGGCCGGTATAGGAGAATGTAGTACTTATCACATATGTTTAAAGTCATGCTTTAGACTTGTATGGGCAGCTATTTAGTCAGACTATAGGTATGGAATTTGGACTGAGCCTTTCACTTTTTCCATACTTCTTGCAAGCATGCTGCTATGGCTCTGATGAGACTGCATGGATGTGAAGGCTTATCTGAGCCTTTGTTGCATGCCAGGTGTGATTTCCAACAATGTGGTATTTTGACAAGTGTATACTCCGACAAGCCAGTGCAGCCTCCTTTTAAGCTTAGAAACTCCAAATGATGTTCAGTCAGTAGCTTAACACTCATAGAATATTCAAGCAACTAGCAAAGCCTCAGATCAGACTGCGCGTATGCGCAGGCTGATCTGAGGCTTTGCTGGTCGCACATAGCAAATTGTTTGAAATCTCATAATCACTGGTAAATGTTTACATCTATTTGCTGGTATTTACGCGTATTGCCAGTACTTCATAGCCTGGAAGTGGTAGATATTGGTGTTAATACTATATAGAAAAACATGCCATATGCCAAAGGGACTATAGACTTCAACCAGTTTTAAGTATCCAGTATATGCATGGCGATTTATGTAAGCATTTAGGAATAAATTCGAGTAGCGATCATCGGGATCGGTACTCGAATCTATTCCTAAATGCTTACATAAATCGCCATGTGCATGCCGAATACTTGAAAATGATCTAATTCTATAGTCCCTTTGGCAAACGGCATGTTTTTCTTTATAGTATTAACACCAATAGCTACCACTCCCGGTCTATGAAGTACCAGCAATACGCGTAATTACCAGCAAATCGACGTATACATTTACCAGTGTGATAATTATGATCTTTTTTCAGATGAATCCAATATGGAAGATTTAACAGAGGAAATGGAAGACATGCACTTTGATGAAGACTGGGACTTTGAGTGATCCTTCTTAAGGGGGAAGGGATTAACTTTCAAGGGAGATAACTATTGAAAGATGCCTTTGTCCTCTTTCTTACTTTGAGGAAGGGGGACTTTGAGTGATCCATCTTAAGGGGGAATGGATTAACTTTCAAGGGGGATAACTATTGAAAGATGTCTTTGCCCTCTTTCCTACTTTGACGAAGAATGGGACTTTGAGTGATCCATCTTAAGGGGGAATGGATTAAATTTCAAGGGGGAAAACTGTTGAAAGATGTCTTTGACGAAGACTGGGACTTTGAGTGATCCATCTTAAGGGGGAATGGATTATCTTTCAAGGGGGATAACTGTTGAAAGATGTCTTTGATGAAGACTAGGACTTTGAGTGATCCATCTTAAGGGGGAATGGATTAACTTTCAAGGGGGATAACTGTTGAAAGATGTCTTTGATGAAGACTGGGATTTTGAGTGATCGGTTTTAAGGGGGATAACTGTTGAAAGATGTTTTTGATGAAGACTGAGATTTTGATTGATCCGTCTTAAGGGGGAATGGATTAACTTTCAAGGGGGATAACTGTTGAAAGATGTCTTTGATGAAGACTGGGATTTTGAGTGATCCATCTTAAGGGGGAATGGATTAACTTTCAAGGGGCAAAACTGTTGAAAGATGTCTTTGATGAAGACTGGGACTTTGAGTGATCCATCTTAAGGGGGAATGGATTAACTTTCAAGGGGGATAACTGTTGAAAGATGTCTTTGATGAGGACTGGGACTTTGCGTGATCCATCTTAAGGGGGAATGGATTTACTTTCAAGGGGGATAACTGTTGAAAGATGTCTTTGATGAAGACTGGGACTTTGAGTGATCCATCTTAAGGGGGAATGGATTAACTTTCATGGGAGATAACTATTGAAAGATGTCTTTGCCCTCTTTCTTACTTTGACAAAGGGGGATTTTGAGTGATCCGCCTTAAGGGGGAATGGATTATCTTTCAAGGGGGATAACTGTTGAAAGATGTCTGATGAAGACTGGTATTTTGAGTGATCCATCTTAAGGGGGAATAGATTAACTTTCAAGGGGGATAACTGTTGAGAGATGTCTTTGACGAAGACTGGGACTTTGAGTGATCCGCCTTAAGAGGGAATGGATTATCTTTCAAGGGGGATAACTGTTGAAAGATGTCTGATGAAGACTGGTATTTTGAGTGATCCATTTTAAGGGGGAATAGATTAACTTTCAAGGGGGATAACTGTTGAAAGATGTCTTTGATGAAGACTGGGACTTTGAGTGATCCATCTTAAAGGGGAATGGATTTACTTTCAAGGGGGAGAACTGTTGAAAGATGTCTTTGAGGAAGACTTGGATTTTGAGTGATCTCTGATCATAGTCTTAAAAGGAATGAATAAAATTTCAGGAGAGATAACTTTACTCAGTGTCAATGAAAAGTTACCAGTATCAACTTTTTGACATATCAGAAAATACATAATACAGCTCTTTGGCTACTGTTATTTTCATGTTTCTGGTCAACTACAAGCTGGTTTGGAGAGATAAAACATTTACACGAGCTCTGGAACTATGGTGCTCGTGATACACGTGTATTTTATGTTTTTCGCAGATTTTAAGAATTTGAAATCATCATTTTCAGAAGACAACATGCCAGGACATGCCCTAGACATTTTTCATTGAAAACGCCACCAAAATGGTTTAGGTTATCCCATTAAACGCGAAAAATGAAGATCAAACTTTTAAGTAGCACCAAAACTTTGCATTTCCTATAGAATGCAATAGAAACTACAGGGATCAATCAAGGAATGATTATAATGCATTCGGTGTGATGGATACTGTTTTCCATAGTGGTGATGCATGGGACTCTATGCCATAAAATTAAGTGTTGAAGTATTCGCCGTTCTTCATTCAGAAAGGACTAAATATTGTCCTATATTAAGTGTATGTGATTTACTGGTAACTTTTCACTGACGTTGAGTATACTAATAGATGTCCTGTCTCTCTTTTCAGCATAAGGGATCACTGCAATTTAATAATGGGGAACAGATGCAAGTTAAAGGGGAACCACTTTTGACTAGGCTGTACATTTTTTAGTATTAGCCCCTTTTGAGACTGTTTAACAGCCCAAAAACAGCTAAGATCATATGGAGATGGGATGGGCCTTCGTCTACAGTGACAACAGTATGTTTGCTTAAGAGGAAAGGGTAAATTAACAAGGGGGATTACTGTTGATGAATGTTTATCTCCCATTTCACTGGTCTTTCACTGAGTGAAATTCCGAAGAGATGCAACTTTAAGCAAACAGCCATTGATGTGGCTATTTTATCTCCCTATTGAAGGAATCTGTTTCTAAAGAGAAGAACATGTTCCTCTAACTCTCTAAACCAGTTTTCAAAATTTATGTCTCTTTTTACTCTTGTCCAGATAAACTCAGATTTATCCTTTTTTGAAAACATTGTAGATCCAGATCACTGATAAAGCCAACTGATCAGGATCCACACTATCTTTCATTCTGATTGAAAATACATGTCTACTTACAACTAGAATGCTGCAGGTTAACAGGATGACAATTGGGGATTGTTGTCAAACTTAAAAATATACAGCATGACAAGGGTTAAAATCCCCAATCACAGCAGCAGCAGCAGATGACAATTTTTATAACTTTTTTTCTTGAATGTTGGGGAAATAAGTCTTGGCATTTCATATGAATAGTACTTGAAAACTCAAATATTTTACATAGAGGATCTTACATGAGTGCTCATGTTTTATAGAATTTATTAAACCAGTTGAGGAAAAGTGATAAAGTGCGAGGCTTGCCGAGCAATTTATTACTTTGTCACAATGAGTTTAATAAATTTAATAATACAGGAGCACAAATGTTAAAATCTCTTCACCACATGACATTAAAATTAATTGAAAATCACATTTTTTGGTGTGAAAACTTAAAGATTTTTCAATCTTTTATGCAAGGTTTTAATGGAAATCATTGCGTAACCTTACAAAATCTGTAAACCACTAGTGGTTTATCAATTTTAATACATTGCATTATTTTACTCCCAGAAGCGACGTCATGTGATAAACAGGTTTAGATTCTTTCATCGTAAAATAATAAATATTTTCTTACCAATTATTTTTAAAATATAATTGTTTGAGAGTTAAGAAAATAAATCTTTTGTTAAACCTTTTACTGCTTATATGGACCAGTACTTGAGATTTTGATGTGAGCTCGTCTACATCCAAAAATTGTGTATGCAAGCAGCAAATTCTCTGGGGGGACTATGCACATCCACACGCTAATTTACACCGTCCCTGCTCACCTATGCAATAAGAACACTGGTGTTCTATCAATTTTATTGCATGGTGTTATATCACTTCCAGACATGATGCCATGTGATTTATGGGTGAGCAAATGATGTGAAAATAAATTATGTCCCCTTTAATACAGCTGAAAGATAACCAGTCACCTTAAAACATTGAAAAAAATATGTTGTCAGATGCTTATATCAAAAGTTTAAACCACTTAGGATAATCACCAATTTTTTGAAAGCATTAACCATTATATTCTAGATTCAGTCAATCATGAAGCTAGCTCAGAACATTTTTTGTACCTCTTACCTGGCCAATAAAAATGGGTCCTGCCCAACATTTTGTTTGTTGCTTTGGAAAGGACTTGTTTTCTCCATCAACATCCATACTTATTCATAGATTTTATTATAGTTTCCCAGGGTTGTGAAAATATCAAAAGTTTATACTTGCTCTGGGACAAATAAATTGCCATACCGTACTTGTCCATAGAAAGATTAACATGTTACATATTAAAGAACATATAATGCATGAAGATCTGAGTGAAGCACTTACTGTGCTTAACTAATATATCAGATGTATCATGATAGGATTTTTGATTAGGGTGCAGGGGCATCATCCACATCAGTGGGGCCCCTTCCAGGTAACTGGCTACCTGCATGGATAGCAGATCATACACTTGAGCTCCAGGTGCTCCTTTCTTGAGTGTCAACTGTTTATAGGTTTATACATGTATAAAACTATAAAATCCTTTAAAAACAGTACGAAAATTAAAAAACAGTGTAGATCCCGATCAGCTGGCTTCTGGAGAAGCTAGCTGATCAGGATCCACACTGTTTTCTATACAACATGTGAGTTCATAATAATTACCAAATATGAAATGCAGAATTGTAAATTTATTTTAACTTGTCCCAGGACAAGTAAATAGAAATTTCTAACTTATCCTGAATACAATGGGGCCAGATTGGGCAAGTTGGGTATGGTATTACCACACCCCTGAGTTTCCTCCTCATTTTTTTGAACTGTTTCCTCAAACTAGTCATGAAATGGCTTGTTATCAGATTAATGCTAGCCAGAATAGCAAACAGTGCAGGCTCCTTCATGTTATAGGTCTGCATTTTTTGTCAAGGTTTATATTGTCCTTTTGCTTTTAACATATTTACCCAGAATGCCTAGTAGGCATGTACTGTTTACACTATTTGCTATTTCATTGATACGTTATACAAACTTCATCCAGTTTGAAATTGGACACTCTTTCATTGTATGCAAAGTATTGTGAAGGAATTAATATGGCTAACTTTACTGTATAAGTTTGGCATAGCCTTGTATTTTATGCCTTTTTCCGCAACTCATTTAATAACTTCAATAATACATGAACATTCATGTTAGATACTTTTACATCATTATTCAGATCGTGAAGGTCCTTTCTCGCACACCAGATCAGGATTTCGGCTGTTTTTACCAATGTGAGAAAATTCTATCTCATATACCCCGTACCAACCTGTGGAAAGACAAAAAACGAACAGCAGCATGTCAATCCCTGATGTCATTGTAATGACGACACCATGTCACATATATGTCATATCTCAGCGTATTTAGGATTTTCTTGAAGCTGTTTTCATGTTCAATGGCTCCAACTCTAATGGCTTATTCAGCTTGGCTGGCTAGAACTATCATCATGGTCCTTAAAGTTAACTTTATGCATAATATACCCTGGATGATTGGAACTACCTTTGACTAGAACTAATTTCAATGATCCCCTAGTCTGTTCCAGCCATTGAAGTTCTACTTTATTTAGTGGTGAGCAAGAAAAAGAATTCATTGTGTGTGTGAGGATGGGATACAAATAATCTGTCCCATGTGATCACTGTTTGTCATCACTCGGCAAGCCTCGTGATGCCAATCGGTGATCCTCGGAACAGATTTTTCTATCCCATCCTCACACACATGATGGATTCTTATTATCCAGTTCAATATGTGCTTAAGGCTGATATAAGTGGAGTCCACCTTCCACTGATTAAAGAAGAGCTGTTGTCAGTTACATGCACTGAGTACTGGTTAACTACTAAGTCTAAGCTTGCAGAGGAAAAAGTGTGGTTAGGTTAACTGACTGTCTTAACATGACCATTGCTGTTGACTGAGACCAAACAAACTTAGCTGACATGCCCAGCAATAGCTCTTGTTTGTAGCCATTTTCAATATATTCCTGAATACTATTAAATGAATCTGCTTTCAAAAGGAGATGTTTTATAGTTGATGAATGCATAGAATCATTTGGTATGATTGTGTCTAAATGGTTTTAATCACCAATTGAGCTGCAGTTCGCAAGAGTTCATTGGGCAGCCTGATTTAGACCTTTGCTTCTTGTTGAAAACAACTTTAACTCTTGTAAACATGAGCCACGACATGTGATTTCCAACAATGTGGCATTTTGACAATTGTTGACTTGGACGAGCCTGTGCAGCTTCCTTTTAAGCTTAGAGACTCCAATTAATGTTCAGTCAGTAGCTTAATATTCATAGAATATTCAAGCCACTAGCAAAGGCTTTGATCAGACTCTGCGTATCCGAATGCTGGTCTGAGCCTTTGCTGGTCGTACAAACTACATCGTTGGAAATCTCATGTTGTGGCTCACTAATGGTGTTGGGAAAGCATTTGCTCAGTGAAAGAGCGCTCAAATTGAGATAAATAGGTCCCTGCTTCAAGCCTTAATGGAGGTATTGTGCAGCGTCCTACATAGATCCAGATAAGGGAATTTTATTTGTGTAAAAATTTATTTATTTTCTTACCCATTAATTTAAATCTATGTTTAAAAGAACTGTCTCATTGAGACGGTTCTTTTGAGTACCCACAGCATATGTTTGGATGAGAAATAAAGAAAATGATTTTCTAATACACACTCTTATCTGGAGGCCTGGTCCTATTCTCACTGCTAAGTATTGGCTCCCACCTGGGACAAACTTCCTATAATGACCATAACTTGGTCTCCAGAGAAGAATATGAAATAAAAAAAATCATTTTGTTATTTCTCAACCAAAACATACGTTGTGGTTATTAAAAAGAACCATCTCAAGGAGACAGTTGTTTTGAAGACCCAAAACATGTTTAAAATGATGGGTCAAAAAATCAGATTTTTATGCTCAAGAAGTTCACCTATCTGAACATATGAATAACAGGCTGACTTGCAAAATAAGCAATAACTCAATACATTGTATGTAAAAATGGAAAATTAAACTATGGTCTAGACCCAGGAAAACTGCCACAGAGTTGAGGCATTTTTTCAGAGTCTGTACTTTTTGTTCTGTCAAAACATGCTAAGCAAAACAACTACATGTAATTTAGAAAGTAACATGCAACCCCTTGTAAGATATGATGACCTCCCCAACAGATTAAAATCATTATTTGAATGTTCCATTTATCATGAATCATTTAAGAATTGAGTGTCTATCCAAGCTGTTTGTTGAAATGTGATAAAGTGTAGTCACGTCATATTGTTATTATTTATATGGTAATAAAGGATGATATTATATAGCTTCTTATGGATTATTTTGACCAAATGAATATCTGATTATTTTGGCCATAAAAGTATCATACACATGTGTTATTATTCTGACCTTGCACTTATCTAATCCTCATGACCTTGCACATGATTAATTATTCTGGCAATATATCTATATGATTTTCTGGCCATACACATATGATAATTGTGTCCATATAAGTATCTGAACGTACACATATCTGATAATTCTGACCTCACACTTATTCGATTATTTTTTGGTTATGCACAAATCTCCTTATCCTAAACTTACTCATATAATATGGGACATCGCAGAATTAATAAACCTTTATAGAGAACACATCTCAAGTAATATGCCTTGACCTCTGTTTGAGCCACGGTAGACCAAGCTAAAGACGAGCATTAGGCACCCACCCTTAGATGAAAATTGAGGCCAGGGTGGTCATTGATAAATTAACCATGGGCCAAAACACATTTTATTACAATTGTCCAACATACTTCCATGAAAATATAAGGGATGACAACAGATACCTACGGAAGCCCTGGAGGGACATTTGTACTTATTACTTATCACTTATTACTTACTACTAATCACTTATTACTTACTGATTATCACTTATTACTTACTACTTATTACTTATCATATCATTTATCACCCCTATAACGGCGGGAAACTACATTGTACATTCCCTGAAGTAGCTGTAGTAATGATGATAGTAGTAGTAGTAGTAGTAGTAGTAGTAGTAGTAGTAGTAGTAGTGTTGTAGTAGTAGTTGCAGTAGTAGTATGTGTGTAGTTGGTGTTGCTGTTTTTGCTGTAGTAGTAGTAGTAGTAGTAATAGTAGTAGTAGTAGTAGTAGTAGATATAGTGTAGAAGTAGTAGTACTAGAAGAAGTAGTAGTAGCAGCAGCAGAAGAAGCAGAAGTATTAGTGGTTGCAGTAGTAGTAGTAGAAGTAGTAGTAGTGTTGTGGGTGTTGCTGTAGTAGTAGTAGTAGTAGTAGTAGAAAATGCGGTGGTTGTATTAGTAGAAAATGGTTGTTTTTGAAGTAGTATTTGTTATAGTTGAAACACTATAGTAAAAGTCGTAGCTGTAGTAGTAGTAGTAGTAGTAGTAGTAGTAGTAGTAGTAGTAGTAGTGGTAGTAGTAGTAGTAGTACTACTACTACAGCTACGACTTTTACTATAGCTATTCTACTATTACTACTTATTTGTTATTACTTACTACTTATTTGTTATTACTTACTACTTATTTGTTATTACTTACTACTTATTAGTTATTACTTACTACTTATTAGTTATAACTTACTACTTATTTGTTATTACTTACTACTTATTTGTTATTACTTAATACTTATTTGTTATTACTTAATACGTATTTGTTATAACTTAATACTTATTTGTTATTCCTTAATACTTATTTGGTAGTAGTAGCAGTAGTTACAGAAGTAGTATCACCACTACTACTGCTACTAGTAAACTACTACTACTACACTACTACTACAACAACAATCATTACCTCCACTACTACTACTACTACTACAGCAAAACAGCACCACCACCAACAACACTACCACTACTACTACTACTACTACTACTACTACTACCACTACTACTACTACTACTACTTTGCTACTACTACTAATTAGGGAGCGCAGTGGCTCAGTGGTAGAGTGCTTTACTCGAGACCGAGGGGCAGTGGGTTGGAGCCTCACCGGCGTCACTGCATTGTGGTCCTGGAGCAAGACACATTTATCCTAGCTTAGTACTGGTTCAACCTATGAAGACCTGTCCCTGTTTAACTGCAAGATTGTTGATGGGACGTAAAGAACCAAATTAAACAAAAACAAAACTATTAGTACTACTTCTACAGCAACACCAACACTACTACTACTACTATTACTACTACTACCACCACTAATACTACTGCTGCTGCTGCTGCTACTACTACTTCTACTACTACCTCCACTAATACTTTAACTACACTATTACTGCTGCGACTACTACTACTACTACTACAGCAAAAACAGCAACACCAGCTACACGTATACTACTACTACAACTACTACTACACTATTACTGCTGCTACTACTACTGCTACCACTACTACTACTACTTCTACTACTACTACTACTTCTACTACTCCTACTACAGCAGAAACAGCAACACCAACAACACATATACAACAACTACAACTCCTACTACTACTCCTCCTACTACTACAACTACTACTACTGCTACTACTATCATTATTACTACAGCTACGGCTATTACAGGGAATGTACAATGGAGGTTTCGCGCCGTTATAGGGGTGATAAATGATATGATAAGTAATAAGTAGTAAGTAATAAGTGATAAGTAGTAAGTAATAAGTGATAAGTAGTAAGTAATAAGTGATAAGCAGTAAGTAATAAGTGATAAGTAGTAAGTAATAAGTGATAAGTAATAAGTACAAATGTCCCTCCAGGGCTTCCGTAGATACCAGACCATTGGAAACTAATAACTAACTTGAGCCTGTGGCTTGGCCCAGCCAGCAAGTCTTGGGTCAGAATTTGAACAGAGTAGAAAGTGCCATGGGTTAGTATGCAGTGCATGGATGTTGTATTTCCTGATCATACTCACTTTTTAGAAAAAAAAATGTTTACTAGGTTATGCTACCTACCAAAAATCAAGGCCCTATACCATGTGGTTTTAGACCGGCAGAACTTTTTTAATTTCCAGAATATTAGGTGCAACAGACTGAAACCAGACGAGGCCCGAAAAAATTCAGTAAAATCCAGCCAGTTTCAAAGGAGGAGATGTCCTATGAAGCAATTGTTGACATTCAACGATCACAAAAGCTCTTCTTGAGCCTTTGGCTTGGTTGAGCTAAATGCCTTTTTAAATAATTCTTCATAGTGATCAATCAAATAGATTACTAGATAGAAAACAGACTCCACAATGCGAAATAGTATTGATGCTGATTGCTGATGTGCATCGTTGCTCAAGTTGAGGGTTTCTTTAGCCCTGAGTATATGTTAGTCGTGATTTCTTATCTTTGTTATGCCCCCGCCATTTATAATGGTGTGGGGAATATAGCATCACCGTTGTCCGTACAACTCGGACGTACGTACGCACACCCTGTATGACAAATGGTTTGCGTGCATTATCTTTTGAAAACATTGGTGTATTGGATATATATTTCATACACAGGTATATAATCATAAAATACAGGTCAAGTTCGATTAAGAATAAAATACAACAATTATCAAGAGTTATGGCCCTTGGTCTCAGAATTGGTTTTCACTTGATATCTTAAGAATTAATTGATGGAACTTGACGAAACTCTGTTTATGCATATATACTTAACGCCAGTAAAAACGCTACTTTTACAGTACAACCTTACTCGAAATTTAATGCTATTTAATCATTCTAATACTCTTTTGGTGCAGATAAAGCAGTCCAGATAAGCCAGACTGTATTTTTTCGAACTTCGACACAAAAACTTCAAAATCACCTTATTTATCTGGATATCAGATCTTCGTTATGAATGGCTGTTTTGAATTCAAACTTTCGGAAAAGTTCAACATTGCTCTACTTTCTATGCACACGCAACAGCTTTTTTTGTCTTGAAGTTTGACTTTCAAAATGGTCATCAAAGTTTCAGCATGAAAACCGGAAGTTAACGAAAATGTGACACTTTCGACGGTAAATTTTGCGATAAATGATAATCATAGGTTATGACCTTACAATTTACGTATGCCAATTTTTAAATGATTCATTTTAATTGAAGCTTTAGTGATTTCTCAAATTTTGGGGAAATTTCACGAAAATTGAAGTTTAAAACATAAATTTTAGGTCCTTCCAGCAAAGTGAATTTTGTGTTGTAAACCGTTTTTTTTTTTTTTTTTTTTTTTTGTTTGAGTGAAACGGAGTACTTGCATGCTGAAATTGAATACAATTTCAAGATTTAATATAGTTACCAAAAAATTTGATGAATTTGTCATTTTTTACCAAAATTTTTGACAGACGTGTTCAATTGAGCTCACGTTTTGGTAAAACGTTCTCCTATGTTAGGGGCGCGTGTAAATACAAAGACAAAGTGTATCAAGCTGATATTTATAGGAAAAATAACACTTGTACCAGTTGCGATTTAATGGCTTTAAGTATATATTATGCTGTTAAGTCGTGTGTACAAGGGGTTCCGTGACCTGAATAGAAGATGAAAAACAATTTACTTCAATCCTGTTTATTTCCTATATCCTATAGCACAACCAAAGTTGTTTTGTGTGATAGAATTACATAATAAAACATATATACAAAGAGTGTAGCATTTCCAGAAAATGACTATATAGTATAATATCAACAGAACTTCAAGAGGATGCATTTGTGCAATTTCTCATGAAGTTCTCATAGATATACACTTTTAACGGGGATAGAAGCAACTATCATTTTTATAAGATTGCAGTTGCAGATATAAATGCACTATCAGACGTTAAATGAACATTGCAGTTGCAGATATAAGCAAGCTCATTTTAACTATATAAGGAGAATAACTGTTTAGCTTTGTAAGACCTTGATTATTCATAGCTTATGAGAACTTGGTTACTTGGGGAATTCCTCGCTTAGCACATGAGAGGTGCGACGTCTTATTCAAAGTTTCGAAAATTATCCAGTTTCAAGAAAATGCTACATCTTACATGAAGATTCACTCTTTCAATTATCATGACAAAAAGTATGTACATAAATTTAAAGCCCAGACAAGCTAGCTCAGCTTTAGAGACTAGCTTGTATAAGAATACTATTTAGGATAGTTTTATTATTTCTAGACAGTGAACGACAAAGACGCTGATCAGCCTGTGAATTTGCCAGCTGATCTAGGTCTTTATCGTTTGACAAACAGGCGAGAGCAGGTATTCCTTGATCTCGCTCAGAGTTACAAACATGCATACGGTATTCCAGTATAGTAACAATTACAACCTTGATACGGTATTCCTGTATATGTACAATTATAATCATATTACGGTATTCCTGTATATTCACGATTATAATTATAATATATTAAGGACTTAATCTTGACTTTAGTTAAGAGTGAACAACAAAGACCCCAATCAGACTGTGCAGATTCACTAGCTGATCTGTGTCTTTATTATTTGTAAAACAGACATGCGCAGGTATTCCTTGGCCTATCTTAAAAAGTTACAGAGTCCGTTCTTACATTTTAACCATAATAACGTTTAAGTTCTTGAGAGCGAACAGCAAAGACCATGATCAGACTGTGAGGATTCACAAGCTGATCTGTGTCTTTATTGTTTGCAGAACAGACAGGCGCAGGTATTCCTTGGCCTAACTTAAAAGCTACATAGTATAAATATTTACATTTTTAAATTATTAACCTTTACTTTCTTGTTAGCGAACAGTAAAGACTCTGATCAGACTGTGCAGATTCGCCAGCTGATCTGTGTCTTTATTATTTGCAAAATAGACAGGCACAGGTATTCCTTGGCCTAATTTAAAGTTATATAGTATAAATTCTTACATTTTTAACGAATTAACCTTTACAATCTTGTTAGCAAACAGTAAAGACTCTGATCAGACTGTGCAGATTCGCTAGCTGATCTGTGTCTTTATTGTTTGCAAAGCAGATAGGCGCAGGTATTCCTTGGCCTAATTTAAAGTTATATAGTATAAATTCTTACATTTTTAAAGTATTTACCTTTACTTTCTTATAAGCGAACAGTAAAGACCCTGATCAGACTGTGCAGATTCGCTAGCTGATCTGTGTCTTTATTGTTTGCAAAAACAGGCAGGTGCAGGTATTCCTTGCTCTTACGTTTGCCCAAAATTAACCAGAAATTCAACTGGAATTAATTGAAAAGAAAGTATAAGTAAATTGAGAAGAAAATATAAGCTTATTCTTACCTGAATAGATGATTAAGAACAATATAACTTTAATCCTGTTTATTTCCTACGTCCAATGTCACAAGCAAAGTTGTTTTGTGACGGGTTAGGGTCAGGATGGAGTTATATAGTCAAATCTCTACTCAGGCGCAAGCCAAAACATTTGGTCAAACAAAGTGATTACATCACTAAAATTACAAACATGTTAAGATCAAAGGTAGGCCATTTGACACAATCAACTTCACAGACCTGGCAGCTCAACTAGAACAAAGGTGTCTGGATAGCAATAATCCAGTATAGGTGACCAAAGCTTATAAGGGGCTATTAGCCAAATTGCTATCCAAACTACAGGTGATATTTCCTACTTGTAAGGATTTATTCTGATTGTTTGCCTTTGATGTCTTAATTGACGTCGGCTTTGGTTGTTGACTGCCAGTGTCTGAGAGTATGAGCGGACATTTACCAAATCAATTAAGTAAACAGTTTGTGTTGTTATTAAAACATGCCAAAGTATGTTCCCAAAAGGGGTAATAATTCTAAAAAAAAAGTTTGAGGCCCAAAGTTTGAAATTAATAAAAAAAAAATGAAAAGCTAAAACAAAAATCTTTATGAAATTATGCAAAAACTAAGAAATTAGTTTTTGAATTATTTCAATATTCATATAAATGTAATATTTGTTTTTTTTTAGTGATTTTATTATTTTTATTATATTCTGTAAATTGTATTTTTATTTTTATTATTTTTATTATGCAAAATGCAAAAATATGCAGGGCATAATATATCCCCCTTCTTTGAAGACTTTGGTCCCCAAAGTTTGAAAAAGATTTTGTTATGCAGAAATAGATATAGACACTATATACAATGTGATGGCAATAAGAAGAAAAATACTTGACTTTAAGGTACAGGAAGACAGCTTTGAAAAATAAAATGCAAAATTGATTCAGTAGTTGTAAAATTTTACACTTCTCACTGCCCCTGATATGACCACAGACTATGTCAAGGAATGCCAAAGATGTAGACAGGAAACAGCTATATCTAATGAGTGTATTACTCTAGTTAGCAAATATTCAGTCAAAACTGTTAGATTTAGGTTACTTCCGTTCTTTGAGGAGTAACCCTAATCAAACAGCCTCTAACGGCTCTTGTAGCAATAGGTCATACTGTAGGACAGCACAAATCAAATATGTATCCATTTACTTATATATTTAAATGAAATATGGTATATGAAGTAATAAACCCTGGTTCAATAGGTGTGAACATTTTACACTTCCCACTGCCCTTGATATGACTATATGATATACTATGTCAAGAAATGTCAAAGATGCAGACAGGCGATAGCTATATCAAATGAGTTTAACTCTAATTAGCAAATATCTAGTCAAACTGTTTGGTTTAGGCTACTTCCTTTCTTTGAGGAGTTATTCTAATCAAACAGCCTCTAACAGCTCTTGTAGTAATTTGTCATATCTAGGACAGTGTGAATATGTATCTATTTATAAGCAAAATATGTTATATTTGCAGATATAAAAGATGATATCGTTGTTACAATTTATGTGGCATACAATTAGTACCATAATGTACTTTTTATGGATACTTGATATTAAATGAATTAAAATTTATGCATCTGTAAGCCTACCAAATATTTTCACTCAGGACAGGAAACAGAGGAATATGACAATCACTGTCTGCCAGCCTCCAGAGAACTCGAGAAGTTAGAAGAGATTGATAGAATTTCTGTAATGAATCAGGTTAGAAAGAGAAAGAGATAGCACTATTAAACAACACATGAGACTGTTGTGCAATTCAATACAGAAATTCTATACTAGTTCGAAATAGGACAGGCAGAAGTATAAGTACCACATGGCTTGAATTCTCTAGAACTAACATCCAGCAATGTATCAGTCAACCCATGCTCTAGCCTGAGTGAAAAATGTTGGTTTAGCTTATTATTATGATAAAAAAGGGGCTTGGCATAATATCAATCAGTTTAACTGAACCTATAGTAATTGATGCATCTGGTCAGTCTGTGAGAAGGTGTTCTATTGCACCTTTTCTGTTCACATGATGATCCTAGTACTGCGCATATAATAATTGGTTCCAGGTCCTGCTTCACTGGTACATCTGCCTCTTTATTTGGGGGTGTCCAGTTTGTATGAAGTAGTGACTCATATAGTGATGAAAGAAAGTCAACATGTTCGGTTGTATACACCATTTTGTGTGTTTAAAACTAGTTGATGATGCTCTAATCCACCAATTGTCGCTGGATGCATTACTTAATTATATCGTAGCACCAAAGCATTGATGGTTGAGTTTCTGACTTCGTTGTCTTTCAACACTGAACTTCTTGCAATTTCTACCAAACCACTTACTCTATGTCTTTTATTAGGGTTTTTGTCTGTTTTTTGATATAACACTGCCACAAAGTATTGTTGATGTTTCTTCCCATTCCACAATCAGACCTACTCTTCATTCTTGCACATCACTTCAGCCACTTGAATCATCTCAGAATCTGATGGCCAGTCAGACTCTGGGGCTGTGTATCTGACTACATGGTGTGGTTATTGAGTCCAGGACAGCCAACCGAAACACCTTCCCATACTGTTGAGATGTTGTCCTCCGGGAATGTACCACTATGTACCCGGATTCTCCACCAAATCTATTATGCTGTTATAGAAATGTGATGTAGAAGGGGTTCCGTGACCTGAATAGAAGATGAAAAACAATTTACTTCAATCCTGTTTATTTCCTATATCCTATAGCACAACCAAAATTGTTTTGTGTGATAGAAGTACATAATAAAACATATATACAAAGAGTGTAGCATTTCCAGAAAATGACTATATAGTATAATATCAACAGAACTTCAAGAGGATGCATTTGTGCAATTTCTCATGAAGTTCTCATAGATATACACTTTTAACGGGATAGAAGCAACTATCATTTTTATAAGATTGCAGTTGCAGATATAAATGCACTATCAGACGTTAAATGAACATTGCAGTTGCAGATATAAGCAAGCTCATTTTAACTATATAAGGGGAATAACTGTTTAGCTTTGTAAGACCTTGATTATTCATAGCTTATGAGAACTTGGTTACTTGGGAATTCCTCGCTTAGCACATGAGAGGTGCGACAACGTCTTATTCAAAGTTTCGAAAATTATCCAGTTTCAAGAAAATGCTACATCTTACATGAAGATTCACTCTTTCAATTATCATGACAAAAAGTATGTACATAAATTTAAAGCCCAGACAAGCTAGCTCAGCTTTAGAGACTAGCTTGTATAAGAATACTATTTAGGATAGTATTATTATTACTAGACAGTGAACGACAAAGACGCTGATCAGCCTGTGAATTTGCCAGCTGATCTAGGTCTTTATCGTTTGACAAACAGGCGAGAGCAGGTATTCCTTGATCTCGCTCAGAGTTACAAACATGCATACGGTATTCCAGTATAGTAACAATTACAACCTTGATACGGTATTCCTGTATATGTACAATTATAATCATATTACGGTATTCCTGTATATTCACGATTATAATTATAATATATTAAGGACTTAATCTTGACTTTAGTTAAGAGTGAACAACAAAGACCCCAATCAGACTGTGCAGATTCACTAGCTGATCTGTGTCTTTATTATTTGTAAAACAGACAGGCGCAGGTATTCCTTGGCCTAACTTAAAAGCTACATAGTATAAATATTTACATTTTTAAATTATTAACCTTTACTTTCTTGTTAGCGAACAGTAAAGACTCTGATCAGACTGTGCAGATTCGCCAGCTGATCTGTGTCTTTATTATTTGCAAAATAGACAGGCACAGGTATTCCTTGGCCTAATTTAAAGTTATATAGTATAAATTCTTACATTTTTAACGAATTAACCTTTACAATCTTGTTAGCAAACAGTAAAGACTCTGATCAGACTGTGCAGATTCGCTAGCTGATCTGTGTCTTTATTGTTTGCAAAGCAGATAGGCGCAGGTATTCCTTGGCCTAATTTAAAGTTATATAGTATAAATTCTTACATTTTTAAAGTATTAACCTTTACTTTCTTATAAGCGAACAGTAAAGACCCTGATCAGACTGTGCAGATTCGCTAGCTGATCTGTGTCTTTATTGTTTGCAAAAACAGGCAGGTGCAGGTATTCCTTGCTCTTACGTTTGCCCAAAATTAACCAGAAATTCAACTGGAATTAATTGAAAAGAAAGTATAAGTAAATTGAGAAGAAAATATAAGCTTATTCTTACCTGAATAGATGATTAAGAACAATATAACTTTAATCCTGTTTATTTCCTACGTCCAATGTCACAAGCAAAGTTGTTTTGTGACGGGTTAGGGTCAGGATGGAGTTATATAGTCAAATCTCTACTCAGGCGCAAGCCAAAACATTTGGTCAAACAAAGTGATTACATCACTAAAATTACAAACATGTTAAGATCAAAGGTAGGCCATTTGACACAATCAACTTCACAGACCTGGCAGCTCAACTAGAACAAAGGTGTCTGGATAGCAATAATCCAGTATAGGTGACCAAAGCTTATAAGGGGCTATTAGCCAAATTGCTATCCAAACTACAGGTGATATTTCCTACTTGTAAGGATTTATTCTGATTGTTTGCCTTTGATGTCTTAATTGACGTCGGCTTTGGTTGTTGACTGCCAGTGTCTGAGAGTATGAGCGGACATTTACCAAATCAATTAAGTAAACAGTTTGTGTTGTTATTAAAACATGCCAAAGTATGTTCCCAAAAGGGGTAATAATTCTAAAAAAAAAGTTTGAGGCCCAAAGTTTGAAATTAATAAAAAAAAATGAAAAGCTAAAACAAAAATCTTTATGAAATTATGCAAAAACTAAGAAATTAGTTTTTGAATTATTTCAATATTCATATAAATGTAATATTTGTTTTTTTTAGTGATTTTATTATTTTTATTATATTCTGTAAATTGTATTTTTATTTTTATTATTTTTATTATGCAAAATGCAAAAATATGCAGGGCATAATATATATATTGACTGTAGAAAGGTGCTTCATTTTGTTTCCACTTTATAATTTTCATATGGATTGACAATGACAAGATTTAAATTGGGATCATTATCCGTTGAATTGCGTAGTTTTTTTAGCTCACCTGAGCCGAAGGCTCCGAGGTGAGCTAGTAGTATACCAGTCACTCCGTCGTCTGTAGCGCCCGTTAGTGTCTACGTCGACATTAACGGTTTCAAAGTGTCTACATGGCCATGTTTACACTTAGCGGCGATAACGTACAGTATCAACCGTTATTGTCTACATTTGATGAAAAAACGAAAAATAAGAAATATGACCATAATACTTTCTCAGACATGACAAAACGAACCATTTTGAGTTTTCACTTAGCGTTGCTACTACAGCCGTTAGTGTCGACACTATAATAGAACTTGGTTTATACATTGCCAAACATCATTTTAGCTTGTTTACACTAAGCGTTGCTACTGCAACCGTTAGTGTCGACACTATTGAATGTGGTGTAAACATTGCCAACCATTATTTTTATTTTGTATACACTAAACGCTTCAACTCCAATCGTTAGAGCCGACACTATAGAACTTGGTGTATACATTCCCAAACATCATTTTCATTTTGTTTACGCTAAGCGTAGCTACTGCAACCGTTAGTGTCGACACTATAGAACATGGTGTACACATTGCCAGCCATCTTTTCATTTTGTATACATTAAGCGTTGCTCCTGCAACCGTTAGTATCAACACTATATAGAACTTGGTGTACACATTGCCAACCATCATTTCAGCTTGTTTACACTAAGCGTTGCTCCTGCAACCGTTAGTGTTATGTACATATCTCATGTGAGCGTTTAAGGGTCACTGGACCCTCTTGTTGGTATCTACAGGTATACCATGTTCAGTAAGTCATATGGACCAGTGCATGAGATTTCGGTACTTAACGCATCAGTGAGCAGCGATATCTCGGGCGAGTCTGGGCATACGCGCTGATTCGCCAGGCCTTCGCTGCTCGCATAAACTGAGTATAGATGCACAATGTATCTTTGCTGGATAGGTCAGAGTATTCATTTATTCAGGCATGTGCGCATATACAATAAACACCGAAGTATCGAATGCTGACCCAAATGACCTTGGGACTTGGTATGAATTAGTTCAAATGATGATCCTAGGTTGACCTTAAACTACTTAACGTCAAGATAAAATATGCTTCCAGTTGCATTTAAATGGGGAAAATGAAGTTGTTGTTTTTTGAAAATTGTTAAAGCCAATTTAGATATATATTTTCAGTAGTCGCAAGCCCAATTGAACTCAAATTTCATACAGAGCATTCATTAGATTGTAAATTGACTATGTGGACTATGTCATATGATCCATATAAGATAAAATCTCTTCAAACTGCATCTTCTCTAGAACTAAAGGATAAACGATCCAAGGCTTTGGTATGCCGCATTGTGGATGTGGGCACTTCAATGTTTGTTTGGCTAGTGTGGATCTACTTTGCGATCAGGATAAATATAGTTATATAGGAAAACCTTAAAAAGATAAGCAGTGTTCGATAACTGTTGAAGCCAAACTCATGATATTTACTTACCTAATGCGAGAGTGATTATATATAGGTATTGACCTTTGACCATTTGGCCAAGGTAGCTTCTAAAGGATAATAGATAAACAAAGATTTTGAGCGAAAAATTGTAAATGTTTTCTTACCCATCAGTTTTAACATATGTTTTGGGTGCTTAAAAGAACCGTCTCATTGAGACGGTTCTTTTGAGTACCCACATCATTTGTTTCAGTTGAGAAATAAGAAAACAATTTTTCTTGGTACGCACTCTTAACTAAGACCTGTCCGTTGATTGCAAACACTTTTTTTTCTCAAAAATCAGAGGGCCAATTTAAGCTGACATTACCAAAATGGCTTCCATGCCATGTTAGGTAAACTATTCAACAAGCTTTGTCCCCAGAACTAATTGGCCACTCCCTTTGTATTTTGTACATGTATGTAACATTAGGGATATGGGAATAACAAAGTTCGTGCAAATGATGATCCTAGGTTGATATTGACATTGTAAATCCTTCATTATCAAATGGCGTCGTGCCTGGGAGTGAAATAACGCGATGCAACACCACGTGTGGCTTACAGATTTTCGGGAAATGTTATGACCTTTAACAACGTTGCGTTCTTAATGACAAAATTATAACGGTTTTACGGCAGAAATGAGATTTCAAAGTAATCTTAATGTCATATGATAAATAGAATCTAACATTCGTGCTCTTGTCTAATTGCATTTATTAAACTCGTCGCGACAGAGATAAAATGCTCTGCAAGCCTCGCATTGTATCTCTTTTCCCCAAATCGTTTAATAAATTTAATAACACAGCACTCATGTAAGATCCTCTATATAAGTGTGGGTCAGTGTCAGGTGAGCGCTTCAGGGCTAACATATAAATAAGGTCATCGAGTCTTATAAACTAGTCTGACACAGCTTCTAAGCTGTTATGGACAAATGATTAGAGTGTGCCCTCGGCGACATACCTCTTCGTTTACCGTTACTTGAACCGATTCTCGACAATCTGCAGCTGTCGATTGATCGATTATCGTCCGGTGATTAATCAATCAAGCGACAATAAACATCTGACATCGTTAGAAGAATTTATTGCTGAATAATTAAAAAGGTTTAACAAGAAATTGACAAGGGGAAATTGTTACAACTTCCGAGCGTTATTGGGCACCGATTCGAGAGAAAATGGCTCGGTCTACACGAGTGAATAGTACAAACTCGGGTCGGGAGACATGGTTTTTAGATTCGTTGGATTGAACAACCAAAGGGATTACCTATTTAACATAAAGTTTCGGACAGATAGGCATGGGCAAACATCTTTAACCAGAGCAGCCTTTTGCCATTATAGCAGTCTTGTAAGGATTTTCACCATTTGCTGTTTAAAATTTTAAGCTTTACACCGTCACAGTATAACGAAATCATATCGATAGACAGTTCAGACGTCGACTTTTTAGGATACGTAATAGTTATACCATGGGTTGTCCGCCTGTACGTGGAGATAATCCACGAGCTTTAGCGAGTGGATTATCTTACGTACAGGTGGACAAACATGGTATAACTATTTTATACCACCTACATCTTTATTATTATCTTACGTACAGGTGGACAAACATGGTATAACTATTTTATACCACCTACATCAGTGTAGACCTTGCACATCAAGTGATATTTCATGTTAAAGTTGGTAAAGGTGGTATAAATGTACACTTTCGACTGCGTATCTGTACTTATCCAATACACGTCCCAAACGTGGGTTATGCGCATTGCTTTTTCAACGCGCGCGAATTCCAAATGGCCAATCTGACTTAGGACCTCGAATGTGACTACCGTATTTTCTACTGTCCCTCAATTAGAAGTGGTCTGTGAAGCAGTCTACAGTAAAGCGAAGTCTGATGCACAGAGGAGTTTATTGTCTCTTAATGATTATGTCGCATCATAATAAACCAGGCGGAAATTGGTTCTCGTTATAGCTGCGATACCTTAGATTTTAATTGCAGGAAAAGTTTGATGGCTGAAGACGGCTGTCTTCTGATCAAAGTGAATTGCGCATGGAAAACATTCAGAGGTCTAGCGAGGTTTGGTATCTATCCTGTCAGTAGTGGGTTCTGCAAAAATATATTAACAGACTAGTGTACGAGATTTTGGTACTTATCATATCAGTGAGTAGCGAAGGCTAAGGCGAGTCTTCGCATATGAATTAAGTATGGAAGTACATGAAGGTTCAGACCAAAATTTAGACCTCTAGCATAGCTGGATACGCCAGCATGGACGTGAATTACAGGAAGTTGCGCACAGTATTATAAGTACCAAAATATCGTGCATTATTGACCCAAATGGAGAATCGATCGTTGTGTTAGGACGGGCGAAATCAAAGGCAATGCGAGTAAACATTGGATTTTACACAAATTCTTGGGTCTACTCGAATGGAATATTCGAACGACAGCAATACACTGTAATTATTATGTAATTGTCCTTAATATAGCAGGAATATGGCGCGTGAAACGTTGCAATATTCAATATTTTATATTCTTAAGAGCAATTCTCTGTAACCATAGGGTCGTGGCATGCAGAGCCACCGATTTCGCTGAAACTTTCCTATCATGTACATGGTGACAAAAAAGGCAAGCAATCAACACTCATTTCATCCCTTTGCATACCCGTTGCCATGGAAATGGCATATGAACACTATTGGTAAAAAAAGTGACAAAAATCACTTGAAATTGAGAAACAATACCAATATATTATGCATCCATCTGTGAAGTGTGTTTCCATGCAGTAAATGAGTTAAGGGCCGTTCCAGTGTGTATTGGCCGACAACCTTCAAAATTTGAGAAATTGTGTTGATACTTTACGTCCCAGTCAGCAATTTTTTCAGTCAAGTCATAAGCAGAACCAATCATTGGCTGACCTTAACGTTAGTCCGCCCAAGGCGCGTGTAAGATCATGTGATTGTTCAATGTTTTGCATCGAGAAATGCAAACAAATGGAATGTTAGGTTTCATCTAAGGCAACTACAATGGAAATGTAAATATATGATTTTGTTAGGAGTGCAGATGTTCAGTGGTAAAGTGCTGGACTTGGGATCGAGTTGTTGATGGTTCGAACCTCATCAGAGGCATTGTGTTACACTTCAACATCTGCTAAGTACTTGTTCAACACAGGAAACGTCCCAACATGACTGAAAAATTGTTGACTGGGACGTAAAGCTACAACTCAAACTGATTATTCGATTTGTATTGATAATGATAACCCACTTTTTTGGATCTAACGTTCATTTGTATTTGTAATGGACATTTTAAGTTAGCCTTCAATGGACAGTTTACGTTGGAGTTATTATGTTTGTATGATTTCAGGTAGAGGGGTCGTCTCAAGTCTCACCATTACATGTAAATGAAAACTACAGATTATCACATCATTAAGATTCATTTGGTGCATTGTAGAGATCCACCCAGCACATAATGGGTCAACAGAAAACCTGCTTTATGCCCATGGAACAATGAAGACACAGCTCAGTCTGTGTAACTATGCTGTCCAATCAGCGTGTTTGTTTTTAGTGCCTAAATAGCATATCTGCAGATACTAATTCTGGTTAGGCCTGTGTTATTCGTCAGACAAAGCTGGCCAATTTGGGCCTATACAGAACCCCAAGGTCTTGAACTCTCATGGCGAGGCTCATGTAAATCCAGTCAGTTAACATCCAATCAGTATTGGAACTTATATTTCTCTTGGGCTGGTTTACACAATTCTAAGGTCATTCTTGAGCGGGTGGAGTTGGGTGGGGGAAGAGGGCTGTATACAGAAGAAACAATTGCATATTCGCCAGGACCTACTACCTTCTGACCAGGTTCGGGTTAGTGTTCAAGCATGTACAAACATGAAATTAAAAAATCCAAGAGGTCGGCTGGGACCCACTGACTCACTGGAGTCCAATCCCAAGTATATGTGCCCTTATCGATTGAGGGTACGGTTTACACAATGATCATATTGTGCTGAATACCAGGCTGAGTCTTCGCTTGACACGTTCTTCTTTTGTTTCTTTTACCAAGATGTTGCTCAAATATGAGCCACGATGCAGGAAAACAGCCACTCGGACAGTATGCAGTGTCAAATTTTCAATACCCACGCTTAGCCCCTTAGTTGGGCAACAACCTTCTTTCTTTTGGTACTTTGTCTGCAGAATACTCGAGCGAAATGCAAAGGTTCTGGTGAACCTTTGTTTTTTGCATATGCAATAATGGTTGTTATCCTGCGTCACAGCTCATATTTAATGGGGATTAGTTTATTTTGGTCTTTCAGGCCACATCAAGTTAATAAATTTAAACTCTGCAATAAGGTGGTGCTATTTATAGTAAAGAACCTCTGATTTCTTATGACCAAATAACACAGCGTTTCAAAATTTCTTCATGGAGAACAGGAATATTGAGGCTTTTATAACAACATTTTCCCCTTAGTGCCAAGTCATCGCTGGACCTTCATGCCAATTATAGCTGTTGCTTGCCACTATTACATGTAAATACCATACGTCGTTTTGACTGAAGAAACTCTTACTAAATACGATGCTGGGTGGTCACCATTGATGTTTACGAGCTCTGTCGTCCTTATGTGTTTCAGTGAACATGGCTGCGTCTGAAACAGATAACTTCACCATGCAGTTTTAAGTATATTTCCATACACATTTGCAGTCGCAGACGCAAACAAACTTGTGTACGCGCATATGAACTGGTGCCTTATGTTTTCTTTAGATTTTGACTTTTGCCATTTGTGAACACAAGCACACAAACATCCGTAAAGATTTCTTGCTTTAAGTTGTGTAGGTGGCTTTTAATGATAAAGCTAGGAATCCATATGCACATTATCCAGTGCAACATACGTTTGTGTCAGCATATTTTGTGGCTCCATACATATATGTATGCGAGCATGAATATATATATATATTAGTTATGTTTGGCGAATGTTCAGTCGTTCACGAAAATGCACATATGGATTCCTAGCTTTGATGCACCTATGGCAAAAGTCAAAACTTAAACACAAAACTTTAACATAAAAATGTACTGTGCAAAACTTTGAACCAGTACATCATCATTTCAACTATGATCCAAATGGGTTATAGAAAGGCCTTTAAAAACTTTAAAGGGAAAAATAATATTTACACTTAATATGCATCAAATTCAAGGCTTTCAAGGTTGGAATTCAGACTCTATGATGGTTCCGACTTAAAGACTTATTGATGATATGGCAGGGGCCTTATGTTTTGGCTGTTTGTCGGGCTCACCGGAATTTACCTGTTGGATTTCTTTTGCTCCGGTATTCAGTTTTATTTACTGTTGAGTCCTTATCTTTGCTTTATCTACTTTTTATATCTTGATTTATATGTTTAAGGAAATGATGCATTGATAGGTTAGGGGTCTTTCAAGGCGGTACTTCTTTTGTGGATCTTTTATGTTTTTGTTCTATCTTGTGTTTGCTATGTCTTTGTGTGCGTGTGTTTATATGTGCTTTGTGGTCACCTGCTTGGAAAGGGCTGACCTCTTGGCTCTCGTTTGTGGTGTCTGACTGTGAGTTGGTCACTTTCCCATTGGTATCCTGGGCCAGGTGTGGTACTTGATTGTATCGATTCCTGATCTTTGCACCCTTACTTACTTTGAATGGGATAAGATAAGATTGTTTCTCTGAGATGAAACATTGCATAGTTAGGAAGCCTTCATGCGAGCTTAAACCATTTTTGTGCTTTAACAACAGCATAATATAGGGCAAAGATTTGGTACCAGTAAAATGAATTTATGCCCTCAATGGCTTAGGCTGCTGTCCGCTCTAAAGCGGCGGTTCTGTTGTTTCGCTGTTGATTGTTGCTCCCATTGTGGGGTTCTGTGTTTGTTTCATTTTTTGTGCATTGCTTTGTGTCCTTTCTAGTTTTGCAATCATCTTGATGAGATAAAGAGGGCTAGTTGCTTTACTGTTTGTCTTCCTGGTGTCCTGTGATTGCTATTGTTCCGTGGCTCTTCCTAAAGGTGCCGTTGGTTGGCCTACAGTGTATGATTGTGGTATTTACTGATCATACTCATTTGCTTTATTTTATCAAAGCATACATTTTCTAACAATTTCATCAAAATGAGACATAAAATGGAAAAGTTATAGCAACTCAAATATATAACAAGTCATGGGAGGTAGTCACTTTAAATATCATATCAACTTCCAGTACATTTTGAAAGGCCAATATAATCCACAATTCTGTCGCAAATTATACAGATAATTATCAAAATCTTTTTTGTATATGACAGAAAAGTTAATTTTTATGCAAACTAAAGTTAAAATGAAAAGCAGGCAATTAGTTAATTTATTTATGCATATAATTGAGGCTGTGTGACGTCACACATCCTAAATTGGCTGCCTTCCCTGGCTTCTCACTTTCGACCATAGAAATATCTGTAACTCTCATACCCAGATATGCTGTCCTTTCAATCACCACTTATTTTATACATTTGAGAAAACCCCTGCGTAATATTGTCCTAGCTCCAAGTCAACCGTACGCCAATAAAAGACGATTGGTCGCTGAGTTCACCGATTAATCGATACTTAAGGACTTTGAATACGCATCACCCAGATTAAATCCTTTATTTCACAAACCCTGAGAATGTCAGCGAGACAATTGTTATTACATATCATAGTCTGACCAGTTTGTAATGTGTCCTAGAAAATTCATGTTTGTAAATTTACTTTAAGGTATTGAAAAAGTATTTGTTTTAAGACAGGGGTGGTCGATTTTGAAGGACACAAATTCAGCTGAAAGTTAACACGCGTTAGTTTTGATTCCTGACTCAACAGATTTGCGCCCTTTGCTTCTTTCACGATTGCACAGTCATCATTGAACGATAAGAAATGAATTGTTTGTACGGTATGCTCAAAATTAAACCTCTTTTAAAATACAGACATACCCCACTCACCCTGATTACTATAGTCTAGTAATAAAATTCAACGTCTTGAGCCTTTCAAAGTTTTGAATTTTTTACGTCCGGTGTTATTGGAAGAGGCTAAGGGCATACACAAATGACAGATTATGCATAGATTACGCTTGTATCACGTGTCTTTTGTATTGTGCAAGTGACGTTAACGTAATTTAAGGCATTCTCGATCACATGACAGCAGATCTCATATCATGATTTACATCAAAACGTCTTCCCCACATGGCTGACAGTGTATGTAGTCAATATCAGTAATGAAAGCGTGCAGAAACGTAACTTATGGAAATGTTTCTAAAAAGGAGCTATTAATTGATGTTCAAATCTTACGTTTTATTTTCGAAATTTTGAAGTTATCAATAACTTTTAATCAGAAAAAGTCTATAAACTCTTTTGGTGATATGGCATCATAAACGCCACAGTTTAAACATAATAATAATCATCAAGTTTCATTTAATTTAGCAGAAAGGTGCTATATGCTGTATGTACCAATACGACGTCATCAGCAGCGTCGCGTGATAGTGCAGTCAAATTAACGACTGATTCATACCAATACTGGGTTGCACATTTAAACCTGCGAGTAACTTTTCAATCGCATGTACTGTTTGCAAGAAAAATGCAAAAATATGGTAATGCGTCTCAAAGTCCTCTAGATAATTGAAAAACAAATTTTTAAAATTTGGGATATTGGTGGTTGAGTCTTCTAAATCTTGGCTTTCTTCGTTGTTGCTGATATGATAAAACAAATGCATCTTAACCCTTGTCCTGCTGAACCCAGATACATTATATTTAGAAAATAGTGAATATCCAGATAAGCTGGCTTCTGACGAAGCCATCTGATTACGATCTGCACTGTTTTACCTGCAGCTTCCGAATCCAATGTATTAATTGCAATCACGCAAATGAACTGGCTTGAAAACAGAAGTGAGCATATTATTTAATTCAATTAGCAGGACAAAGGTTAAGTATGGCTCATTCAAACTTTATACCATCCAAACAATATAGCACTGGATGGGAGATTCTGCTCCACGCAACGCACAGAATGTCGCTCAGGCAACGACAGTAAAGCACATGAAATAGTCCTACTAACAAACTTGCACATGTCCTACCTATCTCCCACAATCAAACCGAGGTTTGCCTTACAGTTAGTGAATGGATTGGTACCTATAGGTCTCTATGCATTTTCAAGCAATTTGTCACCTGCTGATAGTTTTCAAAATCATCTTTTTCGAAAAAATCTTACAAGATTACCATCAGAGTGTCAAACAGTTTGGATCAAGATCAGGCCCGACATTTTGTCGGGCCCGGTCTTAGTCCAAACTGCTTGCAAATGTTATCAGCAGACGACACTAGGAGACTGAATTAAAATAGGCATATTTTCGGAAATGTTGATTGTGCCCATACCAATAGGTTGGCTATCACATGCCGACATAATACTGACTACAATATCTTAAACGTCTTATTCTGCACAGTAGGAAACGGTGGCTGCGGAAACGGAAGTGGTACAGGTGAAGGTACGCATGCGCCACACAGACTTGGCATTGAAAATGGCAGCTGTCCATGAAAGTGTGATATTCCCATGGCTCTGAAAAATACAATGTAAGAATTGTTAATGTGGTTATGTATCTCATTTTGTGGTTGTTGTTGTTGTTGTTGTTGTTGTTGTTGTTGTTTGTTGTTGTTGTTGTTGTTGTTGTTGTTGTTGTTGTTGTTGTTGTTGTTGTTGTTGTTGTTGCTGTTGTTGTTGTTGTTGTTGTTATTGTTGTTGTTGTTGTTGTTGTTGTTGTTTTTTCTCTCTTATTATTCTTATTATCATATTATTATCAACTATTAGCAGTATCACCAGGAACAACAGCAACAATACAATAATAATAGTAATAATAATCGGCTAGCTATAAAAATATAAGTAGAACATTATTATTATTATTATTATTATTATTATTATTATTATTATTATTATTATTATTATTATCATTATTATTATTATTATTATTATTATTATTGTTATTATTATTCTACAGTCAAACAATGCGCGTCTTCATTTTGTTTTGTGGTGTTGTATTTTCATTCGGTTACTTATATAATACATAGTGACTAATCATTTGCAAATGGTACCAATGCTGCCCTTAAATATATGCCTTTAACATTAGTAAGTCTGAATTAAGAAAATAGATAGTCCCTAGCAGCAGTCTGATGTTTGCGCATGTTTTTTCCTGTTTGAGTAATTGTATTCTGGTTACCCAGAACCAAATTACTCAGACAGTAAATCACGTACAAAAATAGTCTCAAGTGGTACCCAAGAGAGTTAACACGTTAAGCTTATAGGGGTGATGATAATATTAACCGTGGCATGAGATTCCCAACAATGTGGCATTTTGACATGTGTAGACTCGGACGGGCCTCTGCAGCCTCCTTTTAAGCTTAGAAACTCCAAATGGTGTTCAGTCAGTAGCTTAACAATCATAGTATACTCAATCGACTAGCAAAGACTTTTATCAGACTGCGCGTATGCGCAGGCTGATCTGAGGCTTTGCTGGTCGCACATACATGTACCACATTGTTGGAAACCTCATGTCACGGCTCAATTATGAGTGATGTATAGGTCTTTTTACCTCAGCTGATGGTCCATGTGCGCCTTCTCGATTCTTTTGTCTTTCGCACGGCGGTTTTGGAACCATATTTTGATCTGACTCTCGGTAAGGCTGAGCACCTCGGCTAGTTCATATCTTCTCGGTCGTGTGATGTAGTCCGCTCGATTGTACTCCAGTTCCAGTTTCAACGTCTGTTCACTTGTGAACGTCGTTCTTTGTCGACGTGGACGGTTTTCTCGGCGTCGT
Source organism: Loripinus fragilis (assembly GCA_964019695.1). NCBI lineage: Eukaryota > Metazoa > Mollusca > Bivalvia > Lucinida > Lucinidae > Loripinus > Loripinus fragilis. The sequence continues at coordinate 63,062,274 of OZ026526.1, forward strand.
CGACGGTTAACTGCACAGGATATAAAATATATGAGCATTGTGGTCGACTGGTCCACAATGTATTACTTAAACCAGTCTTCTCTGCTTTAAAAACCAGCTAAAATATTTATTTTACATTACTTTACTAGAAAGTGTTGAATTTTTGAAAGGGAATTTTTCAATAGCACAGGCCCCGAGGTTATAAAAAATCATGCTGTACTCAACTGTACATGGAATTTAGCATGCTTATAACTGTTGAAATGTCAATATTGTTTAAAGTTTAAAAACCTTTTTTATATATTTGGTAATATTTTTTATTTTTTATGGGCTCGTGAGTTAAAATTTTATGATCATTTGAGTTTAGCATTAAAGAAGTTTGAGAACATCGGGGCCCGCCTCTTTGTCACCAAGACTAACTAAAGTCTTGAAAGTTTGTTAAATCTTCAAGTATTGACCTCATAAAACGGACTCTCCCAGTTGATGATCTTATCCCTCCTAGTTATCAATTAATGGGTCGCTGTAAAAAGCAAACAAAAGTGTTTGACCTGAGAGCGGAATAAAATAATAAAATGTGATTGTCAAGGAACGCTTTCATATGTTAGGTCATCTTATCAAAATAAGTATATACACATACGCTCGTATAGACTTTATTAAAGAGTTCATTTACATATTTCTGACTTTTGGAACTCAATTTAGTCCTTATAGTTTAAACATATTTTATTGCCAAATATTTACAGCAATGGGACTGGGTCACAAATTCTCACAGCATTTGTTTCGATCCATTCCCTATATTCTAGATAAATATAATAGCTTATAAACATGGCTATATACAATCACATATGTATACTAAACAAGTTATGAACAAAGTAAAACATATAGTAATATAAACAAGACTATATCAAAAATACATAAATAATAAAATGAATAAATGGATAAATAAATAGATGAATAAATTAGTTAAATAAATAAATGAAAAAAGAAGAAAAAACTACATATAGATAGAAAAGTGAACTAATTTACTAAATAAATAGCTAAATCAATAAGTATATAAATATGTATATGAATATATAAAAGACCGTTAAATACAGTACTAAAGTAAATAACTAAGTAATTATATGAATAAAAAATAAAAAGAAATGAATAAAAAAAACAGAATATAAGACTACTACTAGGAACCCCTTCAGTTTGAGAGTAAAATGTTTAATTTTGTCGTCGAGTATCAAGATATATTTCAAGATGATCTTCAAACAAAGAGACAAATAGTCGCTAAAAACGTTTAGTAGCGTGTATAGATCTGCGGACAGCCCTGAAGTTTTCAATTTTCCAGTTATCATTGCCAAAAGTATCAAACTAATGCTCAGGGGCTGAAAAACTCAATCTGTATGATTAAAAACCTGCCTCTCGATTGTGAATTTTCTACAATGAAAGAAGTAGTCGATGGCGTCCTCTACCATGCCACACAAATCACATAAAAATAATCACGGATATAATTTTAAAAAGGTCATTTTTAAGATTGTTGCACCTTTTCTATGTCGTGCATGCAATACGGATATATATCTATTTCCTATGGTAAAGTAAGGAGTAAAACATGATTTATTAAACTTTGAAGTAATATGCTTTTAAAGGTTTGTAACGTTGATAAGTTTAGTAGCGTGTATATATCTGCAGACAGCCCCGAAGTTTCAAGGGAGTTCCATAGCCTAACGGAGGATGGGATACATGACTTTGATTAAAGATAAACGTATTGATCTTATTGAAAGAATCTTCAGTAGAGAAGGCTCTTAACGACAGAAGCGCATTTTTTACTTCGGGAAAGCCTAAAAAGTATCATGCATGGTCTTGTCAAAATGAATGTGATGCGCTGACCTTTTTGTTGGACAATTTTTTTTATTTGATTTGGCACCAAGCTGTATAGACAAGTAGTTGTCATTCCTATGGGTACTAACTGTGCCCCCCTGGTTGCCTATTTATTCCTGTTTTGTTATGAGAGGGACTTTATGATGGCTCTTTCTGACTATAAGCAGGCTGATATTATTGATGCTTTCAACACTACATCCACGATATTTTAAACATTAATAATGTTTATTTTGACAATATGGTAAGTTCAGAGCTCCAACTTAATAAAGCGAATACATCTGATACCGAAGCCGCGTTTTAGACTTGCAGTTATCTATTCCTAACGATATTGTTTCTACCAAAATTTATGATAAACGTGACGCCTTTGATTTTTGAAATTGTCAATTTCCAATTTTTAGATGGTGATGTTCTTCGCTCTACATCCTATGGAGTCTATATCTCTCAACTCATTCGTTTCGCTTAAGCATCTAGCCATGTTGCTGACTTCAACACTCGTAATAAATTGTTAACTCAGAAACTTCTTAAACAAGGTAAACGGTATCATAAAATTTGCAAAAACTTTTCTAAATTGTATAGACGATACTCTGATTGGAAATCTAATTCCAAGTTGGACTTAAATCTCTCTTGCACCAAGGACTTTCGTAGCCTGATTTCTATGGTGATTTGGTGTATAAATTGAAGAAGATTGTTGGCTCTAATAATTTTTCAGCGTAGTTTATTAAAATAATTTCCAATTATAAAAAAATTGGCTAACATTAATGTATTGTAACAGACTGCATGCTTGGTCAACCCAATCACAGTTGGAAGCTTTGCTTTCCTCTTTTATAGCAAGTCGGTGGGTCGGACTTCAGACGCTATGACAGTTCTGACTTAAAGACTTATCTATTGATGAAATGGTAGGGGCCTGATGCTTTGGATGTTTATCGGGCCCACCGGGGTTTACCTGCTTAATTTCTTTTGCTCCGGTATTCAGTTTGATTACCTGTTGAGTCCTTATCTTTGCTTTATCTCCTTTTTATATCTTGATTTATATGCTATAGGAGATAATTCATTGATAAGTTAGGGTCTTTCATGCAAACCAAACATCTACGTGTCTTGATCCACATCTGAACTAAGGGTGAGGTTGGTGCACCGTCAAACCGGTTTAAGCCCTCCAGTAAAATATTTTACTGACTGTTCCGGGGCGGTACCTCTTTTTTGAATCTTTTGTGTTCTTTCTGTCTTGTGTTTGCGATGCCTTTGTATGCGTCTGGTTATATGTCCCTTGTGGTCACCTGCTGGGAAATGGCTGACCTCTTGGCTCTCGTTTGTGGTGTCTAACTGTAAGTTGTTACTTTCCCATTGGTATCCTGGGTCAGGTGTGGTACTTGATTGTATCGATTCCTGATCTTTGCACCCTTACTTACTTAAATTAAGCACAAAGCATCCGTCTGAAAAGAATAGCAATTTTGAAAATTGTTATTTTAAATGATAATTTTTTGGTAAATGATAGAATATTTTAGATATTTTAATTACGATTAAGATATTTTGTAATAAAAATAATATTGGTCTTAACTATTTTGCCGATATTAGGTTCGGCGTGTTTTTAGTCAAAATTGACAGACAAAAAAAGAATATTGTCCAAAATGAAAATTCTGCAATGTAATAAAAATGACGTAGTTTTCAATTTCAGTGACGTCATAAGAATTGCGCGTTGTGCTTTAAATATTGGATTGACACAACCTGTCGCCATTCTAACAATTAAATGGACATTATAAGTAACAAAAAGTAAAAATACAATGCAGTTTTATTTTGTGGTTTTAAAGATGCTGGGCTTGAAAGTTTCAGATTCAAATATTATTATAATTCCAGGTCTCCTAGCAACCAACTTGCAAAATATAGGTTTCTATATAGGTTCCTTTAACCGAAAATATAGGTTCTTTTATAGGGTTTTTACCAAAAATAAATGTTAAATATAGGTTCTATACTCAATTCAATTACACTTCTAGATACTTTCCTGTCAATGGTTGAAGCTTTATAACTATGAATTGTTATGTTCAACCAAAGCCATTGAACAACACTACCCGAATCGGCAGCACATAGCTTTTTCCTGATCTGATTCTTGTATATACAGCACCCTTACGATCCATGAGCGTACCAGATGTCTTCTTCATATGACATTCAATAGAGAGAATATGAGGGCCCATTGGACCTTGATCGCTCACCTGAATTCTTGTAATGTGGAGAAGATGTTTTACCACAAATTATAAATACCATTCTCAAACACTTAAGTCCATCTTGGGTATCACTCAGATCATAAGTCACAAGTTCAATCAAAATATACTTATCTGCACATTTTCATTGTCTGACCTTTTAACCCAACCCTCAAGGACAGGGGAATGCATAAGGTCACATAATTTAATTGCATAATGCTCTACACTGCTTTCCTTTTAATTTGATGTGAGCAACATAACCTTCTTCAGATTTTTATACTGATCCCATCCAGGGGTAGAGGGTATGTAAGAGGGCAGAGTATTTGCTAGCATGGTGATTTTAAACTTAATTCCTGTTAATTTGATATGCAAAATGATTACTTTCAGAAAAAGGAAAATCTTACCGTTTGACCCCACTACAGGGGTCAAGGGTAAATTTAAGGGCAAATCTTTGCTAGCATGTTATTGTATGCTTCATTCTCTTTAATTTGATATGCAACATGACCATATTCTGAAAAAAGTTGATCTTATATAAGCCTATTTGACCCCAAGGGCTGGTCCATTTTTGGTCCAAGGGGCATAATTTGAACAAAATTAGTCAATAAGGTGAGGCTACATATCAAATATCAAGGCCTTGTGAATTCAGACAAGAAAATTTTCCATGTTTTCTCTGTATAAGCCTATGAAAAATGTGACCCCATGGTGGAGACTCTTTTTGCCCCATGGGCATAATTTGAATACACTTTGTAGAGGTCTACGAGGTGATGCTATACATACCAAATACCAAGGCTCTAGGCCTTGTGGTTTCAGACAATATTTTTTTTAATGTTTTCCCTATAGAAGCCCATGTAAAACATGTGACCCCTGGGCAGGTCCTTTTTATCCCTCAGTGGCATAATTTGAACAAACTTGATAGATATCCACTAGATGATGTAACATACCAAATATCAAGGCTCTCAAACTAGAAGATTAAACTTGAAAGTCTATTGTAAGCCTGTATGACGGACGGGAACCATTTGAACAATTATTAAGGGGCTTTTATAAGGATCATTCCTGTCTGGGTTTGGTAAAAATCCAGCAAGTAGTTTAGGAGACGTCATTTAAGTCAATTGTTTACGAATGACGGATGAAGACGGTGACAAAAGCTCACTTTGTCACTATGAAACAGGTGAGCTAAACAGCCATCCTGTGACTGTCAAGCAACCCTGCCTCCCATGATAGTCTGACGAAGAAGAACAGCTGGAAAACGTAGAGAATACATTTTCAAAACATTTATAAGCACCAGAAAACAACACTGGCCTTAAAAACGAAAATAAAGGTTTTTAAGAAAAATGCAGGTCTATGTATAGGTTTTATATGAAAAATAAAGGTTATATAGGTTTGACAACTTATAGGTTTAGCTTTCGCTAGGAGACATGTTATTCTTTAACATGAAAACAGGCCAGTGGTATGGAGTGAGCCATATATAATATGCTGTAATTATTAAACGAAACAGTACAGCGAGAAAAAATATATATCATTATGATGGTAAAAACTCGTTCTTTTGAATGGTGCCTAGTATGCCTCTCAAAAATGTCTCTGGACAAAGCTACAAGGTAAAGATCAGAAGTTTTGGATCATCTCTCCTAGCTATGAAAAAAATATAAAATTAATATTTGTATTTTACTAAACATTTTAAACATTTTATCAAATTTGGTCATGAAGCACTAACTAGCGTTCTTTTTGCCGGACATAGACAAACAGTGCAGACCCAGATCAGACGCCGCAGAATTTAGTCCTTATGCCATACTAAAATTCCCAAAATAGAACCGGTAGAATCATTGAGCAATATCTATCTCAGAATGTTGCTTTTTTACAAAAATGCTGCTAATAAAATTCATTTGTGTCCCATGTAAACGCATCCATGGCTAAAAAGGAAATGACAGACTCCTGAATGAAATGTAGCAAAATGTTACATAATGTGTATACCTGCTTATCAGCAACACAGGAAAGAGCTGGGTCGGTGCTAAATAGGTTAGACAATGTTTTGTGTTGGATATGTGCATTCTACCCTGATGCGCAAACAGTAGAGACTCACTCAGTTCAGCGTGTATATCCATGTGAAGTTCAATAATGCTGTCTTTATCAAATAGAATTTTAGGACAAGCAGTGTAATTTCTAACCAGGCTTCAATGTAAATGTACAGCCTGGTCATCTAATTATGTATACTTACATATTTGTGCAAAGGCTGGTGCCACTGGAATGTCTTGAAATATTCCTCCGCAATTGTTATACAAATTCGTCTGCAGAATATGATTTCCAAGTTTTTCTGGAGTTTCAGTCGAATAAATTCCACCCAGTTGCTTAGTTTCATAAACAGTTGGCTTACTATATAGACTAGAAAAAGCAGACATGGGACCCCCTATTTCTAATTTACCGGGTGATGTTTTCAACTCTTCTCGGGAACCTGTCGGCTCAGAACTACTTTCATGGTCGTCCCTATTGTTATTAAAATCCATTGTCAAGGGAAAACGATATTCAGTATCTATAGTGAAGTGGTTTGCCCATTTTCTGACTAAAATCACAGATCATTTCTGATTGAAATGTTCACAGTTCGCTTTTCTTGTGGTCCACATTTTTGTGTCTCGTTTGTGATGCATGCATATAAATTTCACGTGCATTCCCTTTTTATTTAAATAAAGTTTAAAACATACGCACAATTATGATATGATCTATTATGAAATGTTATGAACTGTTCAAGTTAAAGTCCGTGCCAGGGCTCGAAAATAGTACTCGTCCGCTCGTATTTACGAGTGTCTCAGGCTGCAGGGCAAGTGAATATTTTGATATTTCTACTCAAAATTAAAATTTTCCCATGTATGCCAATAAATTTTGTGATGCAGGGCAAGTGCCTATTTTCAGATATTTCGAGGCCTGCGTGCTCGGTAAGAGTAGAGTTACGTAGCTGGTCACGTTATGGTACTTTATTCATCTGATTGGACAAATACAGGGTTTTATTTCATACTTCTAACTGTATATCTGTTTCGTCACTCTACTCTTATCGAGCACGGACTTATATTATCTTGTTTATTTTCCTTATTCACATAATTAATTGAGCCGCCTCATGAGGGTTTGGTGTATATTGCATTGTTTAGCAGCGAGGGCTTAGGCGAGTCTGTGCAGACTCGCCTGAGCCTTCACTGCTCGCATGCACAAAGTATTGATGCAGATGAAGACTCGGGCCAAGATCTGCTAGATATGTCAGCATGGGCGTTTGTAAGAGACATTTTCGCATATGCGATATGTTACAAAATCTCATGTGCTTGCCCAAATCAGCATTTTGTTACTTTCTGTCTTTGAGCACCAAAACTATTTTAAAAGCCCTTGAGGGCTTGATAAATTATGTGAACAGTGAAGGCTCGGACAAGTCTACTCGAACGCGTAATCTCGCCCAAGCACATACATATAGCAAGGAAGTAAATGAATAGTCAGTTCAAATTTTAGACACCAAGCCTCGCAGGATAATTGTTCATGCATGTTTAAGGAATAACTTTAGGCATATATGATAAGAAACTCATGTACAAATTTGTTACTTTTTTGTGAGTGTAAACATTTCATTTCCGGTTTTGAAAAAGCTGTTGGTACATTTCGCATAGGTGACCAGCGAAGGTTCAGACGAGCCTGCGAAAATGCACAATCGATGATGGTTCAGACGTCAAGCACACTGTTTAGTTTCTTGCGAAGAGTTAAATAATATTTAATAAAGAACAAAAAATATATGAATAACCAAATCACAGACATGCGTTTTTTGGTCGTTTACGAAACATATGATTTCAAAATACCAGCAACTCGTATCCTAGGAGACGTTTTTGAAGGCAATTCACACATATTATGACGTCCGAAAAATAAAAGCAAAAAAAAATAAAGTAACAACTATAATGCAGTCCTGCAGAATTATTCACCATTCCGTTAGAAAATTAATTGCGACTGAAATGTTCGTGTCATCTTTTATACCCAGACCTTGTGAATGAAACAACTGTTTGAGGATCGCTTTCAGATTCCTTGAAGGGTTTTATTTAATTGTGCGTTAATTAAGTGTTTCCGTAGGGGTGATATTTCTATTAGACAATTTCCTAGTTAATCCTTATCTGCTAAAAATTCCCTGTATCAGGACATAGCTCATGTAAAATTTATGCTGTTTATTAGCACGACCATCATTAGCAGACAATAAAGCAATCATAAATAGGACCCTAACGCTGGGAAAAAGTTTAACATGAGCGAAAGGCCTTCGCATCAAGATTGTCGCCATTATCATGATTATACAGGAGATTCATGGGGGACAGGAGATTCCGAATATGCCCCCTGGAATACGTTTCCATAGGAAAAAAGCAATACCCCTGGTAAAATTAAAACTCACAGGAATTTTGCGTTCCCTTTCGAATAGACAATTTGACCCCTTCTGTAAAATAAACTGTGCAGACCCAGATCAGACTGCTTCTGAGTCAGGGTCTTTCCTGTTTGCTATACTGACAAGATTTTGTGAATTCCAGCCCTGAAAAGAACATTTTATTAGAGAACAGATTCGAAATTTTAGAACATTTACCGCACATTGGATTCGATGAGGGTAATCAGACTTAATGTTCGCCATGCGCGGATCCAGAAAGTTTTGTCAGAGAGAATCCAAATACCACTAACAGCGGGACATCGTCGGCCCGCCAGCGAAACGCCATTTAAATGGAGTATAGCGTTTCGTCGGCGGGCCGATGATGGCCCAACAGTAAATGCTGGCTTGGTAGCTTTGTTATTTTCCAGGGGATCCGGGCCAGTATTGCTAAGGAGCCATGTAGCTTTATGATTTCACAGGGGGGGGTCGGACCCCCTGTCCCCCTCTGGATCCGTACATGTTCACAACAAACCTAACGGCTACACTTGTGTCGTCATCAGGGTCGTGAGTCACGTGTCTTTTGCTTGGTAAACTGCACGGATAAGATGTAGGACCCTCATTTTTTCGGTAAGATAAACGAGTCTTTATGTTGCATTTGAATCCACTAATTAACTTATCACATTTCAGCCATTTTCGATCCGGATATGATGAAAAAACTCTCTACTTTGGACAAAAACTGTGTCACAAAATTTGGAGTGACGAATGCCGAGGTTCAATACACGGACGGTTTCGCCAGAGTCTTTGCTCAAAGTTCAAAACTTTTTTTTTGATCATTCAGTATGGTGTCAAATGATCCAGGAAATAAAGGACCGGAATGTGGTTTATGGATTGATGGATACGACTGCCAAACGACCGAGAAAAAATTCTAGCACACCGGATAAGTATATCTGAGATTTTACCCTTATCTTACCCATGCTATCTTATCCAGGACGGCAAGTGACGTCATCCTGTGAAATTGCATCTTAGCGTATTCAGGCAAATCTGTAAGCTTATTTTGAATAAATAAATGAATAAATAAATAAATAAAAACAGTGGTGAGCAAGAAAAAGATTCCATTATTCGTGTGAGGGTAGGATTGAAAAATCCGTTCCTCGGGATCACCGTTTGTCATCACTCGGCAAGCCTCGTGGTGTTAAACGGCGATCCTCGGGACGGATTTTTCTATCCTAACCTCACGCTCATGATAGATTCTTATAGTATTTGATTATTGTCCGTGCAGGGTATCGGCACAAAAAGACCAATAGCTGTGACATGTGATTTCCGACAATGTGATATTTTGACAAGTGTAGAGTCAGACGAGCCTGTGCAGCCTCCTTTTAAGCGTAGAAACTCCAAATGGTGTTTGACCAGCAGCATAACAATCATAGAATATTCAAGCGATTAGCAAAGGCTCCGATCAGACTGCGTGTATGCACAGGCTGATCTGAGGCTTTGCTGGTCGCACAAACCACATTTTTGGAAATCTCATGTTGCGGCTCAACTGTCATTTTGATTTAAACTTACACTTGTTTTTACTGCTAAAATAACTTCAGGCTACATGAAAAGCAGTTTCCTGTTGTAAATGTTAAATATTACCTGCTAATGTTGTAGTCATTCTCCTTCGCACTGAACTCAATCGAACAGAAATTAGTTTTTTTTATAAAAGTAGTTGAAAAGTTGCACATTCAGCGTCAACCAAATCTGGTGTAATTTTACATTCGGTTTTTGACAGAAAACCTTCATCAGATTCTATTAGTTGTGTGCGTAACCAATGAACACAACCGTGTGAAAATGTGAGAGGTGTCATCGACCGACAAGGGCCATTGTGATAATTGGAACTCGATGCGACAAAACCTGACTTCGGGGTTTCCGACAAAGCGGGACTCAAACCAGTCTTCTCAGCTACAGCGACTGGTAAGAAAATATAAATCAATTGTAGCAAATTTATATATACTTTCCAATAAATAAATGACAAAGGCGCTGATCAGACTGCGCGGATGCACAGGCTGGTTTGTGCCTTTGTTGTGTGCAAACGCTGAAGACAGGTTTTCTCGCGTCACGGCCATATTTATTATTTTTTTTAATTTAACAAAATGGACAGAAGAAGTGGACTCGAGAGTATAAGAATCTATCATGGGTGTGAGGGTAGGATAGAAAATTCAGTCCCGAGGATCGCCGTTTGGCATCACGAGGATTGAAGTGTGATGACAAACGGGTTTTTCTATCTTACCCTCACACGAATAATGGATTCTTTTTCTTGCTTACATGTACCACTGTTTTTATTTATTTATTTATTCCAACCTACATGTAGTCCCGCTTATGGATGAGGCCACCGTTTTAGTATTCCAATAAGGACCCTTTCTGAAATGATGCAGATACAAAGGCCCTCGTTTGCAATAAGATCTCTGAGAAGACAGCGTCTTGTTAATAAAGGACCAATTAAATAACAATAGCGATTTCTATTGAGAATTTATGACAAGAATTCAGTTCAAAAGAGTCGCATTTGACACACACTTTATTCGTTAAGATATTCTGACAGGAGCTATGCAATAATTAAATTCTATACTTGCGATGGCCGTGTAAATTGAGTTTTCCCAGTATGCATATATAGTGGGCCACTTTCGGCCCACCAGCGAAACGCCATTCGCTGGTGGGCCGAAAGTGGCCCGCCGGTTAACATGTATTTAATTTAGTCGTTCGTCAATGTTAATGCCCTGGTTCTTCAGCTATATCTGATGTTGTGTTAACGAGTAAAAGTTGTTTTAAAGACATATGCGGCTATTTCCAATGCGCACCTTTCCCGCGTCTGGAAACGTATACAGTTGTCTGGGTCCTGTCTTTCGACCATTAGCAAATTCGGCTCAACACAGCTTTCCCACATTCTTATGTCATATCGGTGTTCCAACATTTTCTTGACAAAATAAAGTTATTAAAGTGTGTCAGATATATCTATTGACATCTAACAGAACTAATCGTCTCAGCACTGAAGACAGATAAATGTAGATCAGTCGAAATCAAGCGACGTACACAATTACCCCGGTTACGAATACGACAGTGGCCGAGTCTCTACTATTTGTATGGTTATTTAGAGCGGCGCTCGACCTGACCTCGTAGCCTAGTGGTTAGCGTGTCTGGCTACGAAGCCAGAGGACCAGGATCGATTCCTGTATGCGCACATATTTTCAGTGTTTGTTTTTTTTGTAACATTTTACTGCTAAATTGCTTCATTAATTAGTAAAATGGCATCATCAAAATGACCGAAATGGTCGTTCCAGAACTTTTATATTGAATTACGCATGAAATCTATGGGGGTGGGGTTAAATTTGGCCCTCTTGAAAGAGAACTAGTTCGGTGACCCCAGATTTTTATTCTTTTATCTGAAAGGTATTATAATAGTCCATGAATTAAAAATGATTTTTTAAGAATTTCAATATCAGATTTTTTAATACATGATTTATTCTAAAAACAAAATCCAATTTTCGACGAATTGCCCAAATATATCATGCAGTATCTTGTCACAGCATGGGATAACAAATAAACTTGCATATTTTCTAAAAGGTTTGGGATCATGGGCACTAATTTAAATTAAAAGAAAGAAGCTGGCTGAAGATTACAACCGTTTTAGCTCGATATTTAGGACTAGTGTATTTTTTTAGAAAATTGGTCAAATGCTGAAAACTTCAATCTGAGATTATGAAAAAATAAGCACGGTGACATATCATTTTTATTTCATAAATGGATAGTTAATGCATTAAACAAACTGTATGCAAAGTATTGAACATATTTCAATATGGGAAGTATTTAGTAGCATATGTCCTTAATTGAAGAATATTATTGGTTATAACGTATAAAAGGCTATTAGTATGCTAGCGTTTTTCGGCATTCCCAGTCAACAACCCAACAGTGGGCCGTCATCGGCCTGACATGTTTTACACAACCGCCCGATATGGGTTGCCAACAGCGGCCCCAGCGGATATGCAACTCGGCAACTGGTCGGCTTGACATACTCTAAGCAATGATGGGCCACCGTCCGGCCATTGTCTTTTTAAATAAACTCCTTCATGATACTGCTTTTATCTATCATTCATTGTTGCAGTCCCTAATATGAGGGACTGAAGGCTTCATACAATATGTAGTAGGTAAGCACACATGTTAACATACGCAAACATATACAAACAGCACCTTCTGTGCACTGGTATGTGTCTTGTCATTGCGCCATGAATTGGTTAGATTGGTTCCCGTCGTTGATAAAGCTCCACTTCCGCTACGCATATAAAGACTGGTAACGCTAAACTGGTGCCCTGTTATCGTCTCAATTCGACAACAGGTATCCCCTATTCTATCATTGGCTGTGATTAGTTAATCAATTGACCAATGAGGTGGCCTGTTACGTTTCAAGTTTAGCGTGGGTTGCAATCGTTGGACTGTTACGATATTTTGTTAAATTTAATCACAAGAGCAACGCGAATTTTGTGAAAATACAAATACACATTAAGATACTGGATTCCTGCCTCAAATTTTGTTGATTTTATTGTATCTAAAACTCTCGTGAATCATCCGCTCGATCATCCGCGCCATTTTTTTCACAGTTTAGAGTTACTTCCCCTAGATCACACCTATCCCATGATCCTCGTAAACGGTCAAGATTCTGACCGTCTGGATTAGCCTATACCTGACCCTAGATAGGTAGATCAAGGGGAGGGAACCAGACTATGGTAACGCTAGACTGGTTCTCTCCCTTTAATAGCTTGTCAGCATATTAAGACAGGTAACTACTAAACGCCATTGCGTCTATTTATAGCATATACACTGACGTAGTAATGGAAAAATACGTAGTATTGGAAAATACCTGTGACGTCTTGAGTCCATCTGCGGTATTGAATAAAAAGTGCATTTGCGATTTTTAAACAACTGCTCCCAGCTAGCATACCATCACGAGCCACTATCGGCCCGCCGACGAACCGTCACCTGCGGATGGTGGTTCGTTGGCTAGCCGATAGTGGCCCAATTGTACGTGCGAATTGGATTTTTTTTATAAAGTTATCAGGAATATGGCAACTGAAAAATTACAAGTTCTATAGGTTCCTATAGAAATAAGCATCCCCAACTCAACACTGGATGCGTGGATCCAGAGGGGGTTAGGTGGTCCGGACCCTACCCCCCATCCCCCTAAAAATCACATGTTCTATGGGTTTCTATAGAAATAAGCATCCCCCGCCACCCGAAAATAAACAAAAAGACATTTACCCCGCATCTAGTCAGACGCAACGCGGCCCGGTACAACTATTTTCTGGAATTTCAAATGTTCACAGGGGAAACACTTATGAGACTTTCAGTTTGCACCTACAAAACTCAATCCGTGACGGGGAAGTGGGCAATTACTTATTTCTAACCGATGTGCGGATCCAGAGGGGGATAGGTGGTCTGTTCACCCCCCCCCCCCCCCCATTAAAAATAAATAATAATCACAAGTTCTTTAAGTTTCGTTTGAAATAAGCATTTGCCCCCCCCCCCCCCCATCGGCGAAGAAAACAAACAAAAAAAACAGTAGTCAGACATGTTACCGACTGCGCCGGCCGGTAAACCTTCTGAGACTTTCAGAAAACTCAATCCGTGACAGGGAAGTGGGCAATTACTTATTTCTTACCCATGCGCAAATCCAGAGAGGGATAGGTGGTCCGGACTCCCCCCCCCCCCCCGAAAAAACACAAGTTATATAGGTTTCTATAGAAATAAGGATTTGCATCCCCCTAAACCCCCCACCCCCCCCCCCCCCCCAAAATAAAAACAAAATAAATATAGTTGCAAACAAAAAAAACCAACAAAAACACCCTTATCAGAGTTTTTTTCCTGTTATTTGAGTCTGGACGCCCCCGGCCCCTGTTTCTATCTGCGAGGAGTGGGTGGAGAGGGGGGGGGGTACTATAATATTTTCATTCATACGTGGGCTCGCACCATTTTGGGGTTCAAAATTTTGAATTTCAATACCTTTGAGGGTTTTCAGAAAAATGAATATTTTTTGGGGTATGAAGATTTTGTGGATATCTTTTTGGGTCATCACAAAACACCAAAAAGTTAACCCCAAAAATGGTCGGGGCCTACGTATGTATGGAAATATCAGAGTACCCCCCCCCCCCCCCTTTCTCACCCAGGTGCGAGTATGCTTGGAATTCGTGAATAATATCAGCGGACGTCATATTTTGTGTTTGGGATCACTACACAGATAGCAAAGATACGTTGGGCCCATGTTGGTAGTTGGTGGAAATGTGGGCGTCGCCGCATACCAACCTTGTACCAACATCGAACCAACGCAACAATGTCGACCATTCTCTCATTATTAAACACCACTATATTATTACAAAATCCTATGTGCCTGTATTCTGAATAATGTGTTTTAGGCCTTGAGCTGGCTATAGACCCCCCTCCCCCCCCAGGGGGAATTTTGTACACTATGATTTTCTGAAACTACATTATATAAGACACAAAATAAAAGATGTTAGCCCTCTGAGAGTGGCAGCGTTAACGTGTAACAGCATGTTATATACGTTACCCCCCAAAATAGCATTAAACGTCTCTGATAATAACTCAAACATGACATGTTCGCACAAATTTGCATGCTAACACAGGTTTATGAACCTCTTATAACACAGTTACATATTTTTAGTAATAATTTTATAATTGTATTGAGTAATTACCGTTGTATACGTTACTTAGTGTTTCCTGCATTATTTCCGAGTATATGTATGGTATTTATTGACTATAGGTGTATAACATCTGTCACAGAATATAGTAAATCTATAAGGCTGCTACTTAAAT
Organism: Loripinus fragilis; assembly: GCA_964019695.1. Taxonomy (NCBI): domain Eukaryota; kingdom Metazoa; phylum Mollusca; class Bivalvia; order Lucinida; family Lucinidae; genus Loripinus; species Loripinus fragilis. The sequence goes on from OZ026526.1 coordinate 63,077,520, forward strand.
GATTTAAACGTCTTTATCATGGTCTCTTACACTGTTTTTCAGGTCCATGTTATGTATGTTACCTTCAAAATAGCATTAAACATTTAAGTTCATGTCTCTAACAAGCCCTGTTTATACATATTTGCTTGCTTGCACAGGTTTATGTACTTCTTGTAACAAGGTTTACCTATTTTAAGTATCCATTTAATAAATGCCTTGAGCTTTAACTGTTATGCGTGTTACCAAATGATACATAAGTTATTCTGAGTATCTGTACAGAAGTTGTTGACTATACATGTATAAAGTCTGTCAGAGAATTTAGAAAACTTATAAGGCTGAAATAAATTGAAGTTCCTTATTAATTTATGGTCACTTAAACTAATAATATAATGTGATCTATCAACCTTCGCCGTTTGCTCACATTAACAGTATAGATACCATGCATTTAAATTGGAAGTTCTGAAAGACAGTCACTGTGAAACAGCTCAGTTCTGGGCAAGGTATATGGGTATGATTCAGATGGTGTTGACACTGATTAGGGCTACAAAGAAAACAACTTTGAATTGCATGTCATCTCTATCTGTATGCCTTGTTCCCAATGTTCATTGCAAACGATCACAACAACTACGCACAATATGTACCTGTGTAACTGATTACACTCATAAATTTGATACACATTGCAGATGCAAAGAACTTCTCGAACATAATGGGTTTAGTGTGTCACAACCATTGGTTCTTTGCTTGAGAAATGCTTTTGACATAACTATCAGGCAAACAATAAAGAGGTATTATTCAGCAACTAGAACTAGGCTTCGTACTACAGATGGAATGGTGTATTACTCATCACATCAGAGCTCAAAATTTTTAAACAACTCTTCAATGCACTGAAATGAAATATTCAGTCTGTTCAGATGCAAAGTAGAATGAGTACTAGAGGTAGTTTCTGGCTTCACCAATCCTTTTAGTTCTAGTTTTGAAGCCATTCGACTGTACTTTTTGTCTTTCGGTGTGCCTGCTAAGCCTGGCATAGCTAAGGATCTTATTGAGGCTGATGACATTGGCAGGAAGGTTGTTGCAGACTTCATTGACTCACTTTTACTTAAAAAAAATCTGTCTTTCACATCCCCCATAAAATGCTACAAGCTAATAAAGTTTTGATGCTTGCGAGGTCAAGCAAGAAGAAATTGCCCAATTTACAAAACGTTAAACAGCCAGATGAGAGCTTAAAGGAGCGTTTTGGTAAGCATGACCTTCTTTCTATTGGATATATTGTTGACCTTGGTTTGACACTGCCGTTCCTTCTGGGACCTGTACCATGGTCACTGACAACTCCTGATAGAATTTCTACCAAAACTGACAAGTCCAAACTTCAGCATGGCTTGCAATAGCACATTGAACCAACATTAGATTGGCCATGGTGTGCTGCACATAACGTTGATGTTAATGTCGTAACTACAGAGCATTATAATAGCTTTTCCTGTCACCTTCATGGATCTGATGGCACCAGTAATCAACCAGGCACTAAGGGCAGGGCATGTTGGTTTTGTCACTGATACATATATACAATGTATAAGCAGCAGTCTATAAAGTCTTACAAACATTCTCGCAGAGGATAACCTGGGTGTTTTGTTCAACAATGGTGTATGCAACAAAAGGTGCAGCTTCTGAATGTCAACAGCATTGGTCAGAATATGGGGGAAGAGATCTAAAGTAATACACTGTTTAACAGATTGTGACACTACCAATGTGCCAATGTGTTAGTACCACAGAAAGGTTATTCCTATCAAACTGATAGAGAACCCCTCCCCCACTAGTTCATCAACATTCTAAGAAGGGTAGGAAAAAAATAAGGAATTGCTCTAGGCACTCATCAGTGATATGAAGCCCTAACATGTGCTATTTATGTAATTGTGAATAAGCTGCAGTACGACATGTTTCTGAAAGAAGTACCAAAGCCATACACATATACTGACTATTTCAAATGGCATGAACATGAGCTTACCTCCACCCTGCTTTCTGCCCTTTAGATGTACTTACAAAGATTGAACTATCAAGTCTTTCCCATGAAAACAAGTGAGGCTTTCCAGATATGGACAAAATGTGTGGAAAATAAATGTGAAGGAAATCGAGTACCTCTGGATGAAAGAAAACTTGATAGTACCCTAACAAAAGAGCCAAAGAATTATATTTCACATTTTGTGTGATATGGGGTTACCATGTTCAAAACTCAACAACTCAAACCATATAAAAGATAGAAACATATTATTTGCAGTTTCCAAAAGGTACATAAACATTCTTTAATACAAAATGAGCTAGTAAGCACATTCACATTAAAAAATCAAACTATATTAGTTTCATAAATCGTTTATATAGGAATAATGAAAAAAGTAACATACGTAACACTTTGGGGTGCATATTTGTTTTCAACGGTCCATATCTGTGATGCAAAAATAGCTTATTTGGATAATATAGCCAATTTGGAAATCTTACCTTATGGTTTGCACTTTTCAGAAGTCATGCCATTTACTAAAATTATCAAAGATGTTGATGGGTTATATATATAATTGGCTGCTACAGGGTAATGGTACCATGACCAGAGTGCAAGCATATTGCTAAATCCTTGCAAGATAAATCTGATAGAGGAGTAACAAGTTGTATAGGAAAATTCTTTATAATATATGCAGATTTGCTCTAGACCTTCTACCTGATGGGTTTTCTTTGATCTTTTAAGTTGTTACTCGCACATTGCACTGAATGTTACAAACTTTCCATGAGTATTATGTCAACTATATTTGATGTCTCTATAAAAAAGAGAGTAGTTTATGTTTTGAGTTACTTCCTCAGCAAATGAGCCTGAGTAAAAAGAAGTACATGTACCTGTGCCAGCATGCAAAAAGTACAAGCAGGTCGTGTTGGAGACCATATCTTGAATGTTTAATGGTAATCAGAGAGTAACGTATGTAATCTGGGCTGTAAAATAGTATAAGACACTATAATAAGGAACTTTAATTCATTTGAATAGCAGCCTTATAGATTTACTATATTCACTGACAGATGTAATACATGTATAGTCAATAACTGCCATACTGATACTTGGAAATATTCACTGACAGATGTAATACATGTATAGTCAATAACTGCCATACTGATACTTGGAAATAACATATGAAACACTAAGTAACATATACAACGGCAAAAACTCAGGACATTTATAAAATAAATGATAAAATTATGTAACTGTGCTATAAGAAGTTCTTAATCCTGTGCCAGACTTTGAAAAAAGTGTGAATATGTCATGTTGGAGACATTATCAGGAAAATTTAATGTCATTTTGCGGGTAACGTACATAGCATGATGTTACCCGCTAACGCTGCCACTCTCAGAAGGCTAACACATTTCATTTTGTGGCTTATATAATGTAGTATCTGGAAATCACAGTGTACGAAATTCCCCTGGGGGGAAGATGGGTCTATAGCCATCGTGAGGCCTGGAGAATAACTTTTTACATTTTTCTGTGATATGGGTGGTACCATGTTCATCATCTAATAAGTCAAAAAGTATATAGGATAGAAACATAATGCTTGCAGTTTTGAAAAGGTAAATAAAAAATCTTTAATGTAATACCAAATTAATGAACATAAACTGGTTACAATAAAATTTAAGACAAACTATATAAGATGCATTCATCATTTAAAAGGGGGTTAAATGAAAAAATGTAACATATACTACATCGGAAGTGACTATATTTGTTTTCAAATGTCATTATCTGTGGCCCAGTAATAGCTTAGTTAGAAAATGTAACCAATTTGGAAATCTTACCTTATCTTTTGTACTTTTCTGAAGTCTTAAAAAGAATTTCAATTATCAACTATTTTGTAGGGTAACGTATGTAACAGGCTGTTACAGCTTAACGCTGCCATTGTCAGAGGGCTAACATGTTGCAAAATCTTTGCAAGACATTGGGCTTTAAGAAAAATATGGTCTACAAAATTCCCCCTGGGGGGGGAGGTAAACCATATCCAGCCAGTGGCCTATTTGGTGTTAAAAAAAGTTTATGTTTCCGGAGCACATGACATTGGACCAGCATTGCGAAGGATATTTGTTTGATTTGATTCTTACGTCCCATCAACAATCTTTCAGTTATGTAGGGACGGGTCTTCCTGGGTTGAACTGGTACTAAGCTATGATTAATGTGTCTTGCTCAAGGACACAACGCAGTGACGCCTGTGAGGCTCGAACCCGCGGCCCCTCTGTCTCATGTTCATTAAATAAGCCAGGTTACGAGGAAAACTATCCATGGGCGGATCCAGAGGGGACCGGGGCTCTGGGCCCAGCAAAATCACAAAGCTATAGGATTTATTTAGCAATACTCGTCTGGATCCACTTGAAAATCTCAAAGGCAAGCCAGAATTCAATGTTGGGCCATTAATTTGGCCGCTATCGAAACGCCATTGAAATTGGCCGATGATGATACACCTTGAAAGGTATTTGGATTCTCACCATAAAAAAGTTGTTAAAGATAAAGTGGACTCCCTCTAACAACACTTTCTGGGTCCGTGCATGCCTGTGTCGGAGATTTCCAATCGGATGGGGGTTACTCTGATATTTCGTAGCCTATGTGGACTCGGACCTCTTTTAAGGAGGGGGTCTAACTTTTAATTTCAATAATTTTAGGGGGTTCAGATTGAATAAATATTTTATGGGATCTATGATAAAATTGTGGATATTTTAGGGGAGGGGGCGGGATGGTCATCATTCACAGTTAGGGAGCGTGGCGAAAAAGGAACGCATGTACACGACCCCCGTAATATGACTTTAAAGCATGTATAATATCATGCCCGGATCCAGGAATTTTTGACAGGGGGGGGGGGAGTCCAGACTGAGACGTTTTTTAGTCCTCAGCTTATTTTACAGAGGGGGGGGCAATGGTTTTATTGCAGAGAAAACTATACTTTCCCAAGGATCCAGAGGGAGTCCAACATTTTCAGGGGAGGTCCATTCAAGGGGGGATCCAAATGCTAATTGCTATCACAATAACTTGTGATTTTTTAGGAAGGGGGGGGGGGGCTCCGGGGATCCATAGGTTTTAGTTACGCGGTGTGCATTCTTCTAAGATCATTTTAAAGCTGTTTAAAAAAAGAAAAACGGGGGTCACTTAAAACCCGGAAACACATCCTACCAGTAACAAAATCCACTTTAAGGCCAATTTCCTCGGGTGTGGTACTTTCAGGGGTGGCACTCTCTTTAAACAATTGTGTTTTTACAACGCAAAACACAATTGTTTAAAGAGAGTGCCACCCCTGAAAGTACCACACCCGAGGAAATTGGCCTTAAAGTGGATTTTGTTACTGGTAGGATGTGTTTCCAGGTTTTAAGTGACCCCCGTTTTTCTTTTTTAAACAGCTTTAAAATGATCTTAGAAGAATGCACACTGCGTAACTAAAACCTATGGATCCCCGGAGCCCCCCCTCCTTCCTAAAAATCACAAGTTATTGTGATAGCAATTAGCATTTGGATCCCCCCTTGGATGGACCTCCCCTGAAAATGTTGGACCCCCTCTGGATCCTTGGGAAAGTATAGTTTTCTCTGCAATAAAACCATTGCCCCCCCCCTCTGTAAAATAAGCTGAGGACTAAAAAACGTCTCAATCTGGACCCCCCACCCCCCCCCCTGTCAAAAATTCCTGGATCCGCGCATGATATTATACATGCTTTAAAGTCATATTACGGGGGTCGCGCACTTGCGTTCCTTTTTCGCCACGCTCCCTAACTGTGAATGATGACTATCCCGCCTCCTCCCCTAAAATATCCACAATTTTATCATAGATCCCATAAAATATTTATTCAATCTGAACCCCCTAAAATTATTGAAATTAAAAGTTAGACCCCCTCCTTAAAAAAGGTCCCAGTCCACATAGGCTACGAAATATCAGAGTAACCCCCATCCGATCGGAAATCCCCGACACAGGCATGCACGGACCCAGAAAGTGTTGTAAGAGGGAGTCCAATTTATCTTTAACAACTTATATATGGTGAGAATCCAAATACCTTTCAAGGTGTATCATCATCGGCCAATTTCAATGGCGTTTCGCTAGCGGCCGAATTAATGGCCCAACATTGAATTCTGGCTTGCCTTTGAGATTTTCATGTGGATCCAGACGAGTATTGCTAAATAAATCCTATAGCTTTGTGATTTTGCTGGGCCTGGAGCCCCGGCCCCCTCTGGATCCGCGCATGGATAGTTTTCCTCGTAACCTGGCTTATTTAATGAACATGAGACAGAGGGGCCGCGGGTTCGAGCCTCGCAGGCGTCACTGCGTTGTGTCCTTGAGCAAGACACATTAATCATAGCTATGTACCGGTTCAACCCAGGAAGACCCGTCCCTACATAACTGAAAGATTGTTGATGGGACGTAAGAATCAAATCAAACAAATCTCCTTCGCAATGCTGGCCCAATGTTATGTGCTCCGGAAACATAAACTTCTTTTAACACCAAACACATTATTCAGAATACAGGCACAGAGGATTTTGTAATAATATAGTGGTGTTTAATAATGAGAGAATGGTCGACATTGTTGCGTCGGTTCGATGTTGGTACAAGGTTGGTATGCGGCGACGCCCACATTTCCACCAACTACCAACGTGGGCCCAACGTATCTTTGCTATCTGTGTAGTGACCCCAAACACAAAATATGACGTCCGCTGATATTGTTCACGAATTCCAAGCATACTCGCACCTGGGTGAGAAAGGGGGGGGGGGTACTCTGATATTTTCATACATACGTAGGCCCGGACCATTTTTTGGGTTAACTTTTTGGTGTTTGGTTTAAACAAAAGTGCATGATATACATAAATACAATGTTAAGATAGTATAGTAGGATCTGACAGTAAGCCGGTGTTATTTAGATCATCTCCTAGACATGTTATAAAATCTGCATTTTATATGATGGTTTAGCGGCAAAAGCGTAGTGCGTAGTTGGTGTTTTGTGATGACCCCAACAGATATCCACAAAATCTTCATACCCCCAAAAATATTCATTTTTCTGAAAACCAAAGGTATTGAAATTCAAAATTTTGAACCCCCAAATGGCCCACGTATGAATGAAAATATTATAGTACCCCCCCCCCCCCCCTCCACCCTCACCTCGCAGATAGAAACAGGGGCCGGGGGCGTCCAGACTCGAATAACAGAAAAAACTCTGATAAGGGTGGTTTTTTTTTTTTTTTTTTTTGCAACTATATTTTTTTACGGTTCAAAAGGGTCGAAGCATTTATCGGGGGGGGGGGGGGGGGGGGGGGGAGGGGGGTGCAACTTTTTATTATTTTATTTATTTATTTATTTTATTTTATTTTTTTTTTTGGGGGGGGTTGGGGAGGGGTGCAAATCCTTATTTCTATAGAAACCTATATAACTTGTGATTTTTCGGGGGGGATGTCCGGACCACCTATCCCCCTCTGGATCCGCACGTCGGCTAGAAATAAGTAATTGCCCACTTCCCCGTCACGGATTGAGTTTTGTAGGTGCAAACTGAAAGTCTCATAAGTATTTCCCCTGTGAACATTTGAAATTCCAGAAAATAGTTGTACCGGGCCGCGTTGCGTCTGACTAGATGCGGGGTAACTGTCTTTTTGTTTATTTTCGGGTGGCGGGGGATGCTTATTTCTATAGAAACCCATAGAACATGTGATTTTTTAGGGGGATGGGGGGGGGGGGGGTAGGTCCGGACCACCTAACCCCCTCTGGATCCACGCATCCAGTGTTGGGTTGGGGATGCTTATTTCTATAGGAACCTATAGAACTTGTAATTTTTCAGTTGCCATATTCCTGATAATAGAACAAAAAAAACTTTATAAAACAAAATCCAATCCGCACGTACAATTGGGCCACTATCGGCCCGCCAACGAACCACCATCCGCAGGTGACGGTTCGTCGGCGGGCCGATAGTGGCTCGTGATGGGATGCTAGCTGGGAGCAGTTGAATGCACTTTTTATTCAATACCGACGTCACAGGTATTTTCCAATACTACGTATTTTTCCATTACTACGTCAGTGTATATGCTATAAATAGACGCAATGGCGTTTAGTAGTTACCTGTCTTAATATGCTGACAAGCTATTAAAGGGAGAGAACCAGTCTAAAATTCCAGTCTTTATATGCGTAGCGGAAGTGGAGCTTTATCAACGACGGGAACCAATCTATGGTAACGCCTATTTATTTACAAGTAGAGCATTGTCGCATAGGAAGTCCGCTAGCACGAACTAACCTGTCGCCTTTCGCTCGGTGCACACTGGGATTGAGCCGCCATTTTTTATTAAAAATATTTTATGCAATCATTGCTTGCATGACTCAGGGCTTTACATTCAGAACATATTGACTAAACGAGAAATGATAAACTATCAAAAATTTAACTTTTTTGCTATTTTAACAATTAATTCTGTCACAATCGGAGTGCGAGAATTGAACGAGACTAGCCAAATATCGCTAGTTACCCATGATGCAAAGGGCGAAATGCGAGAGATCTAGATGAGTCAGGTCTCGCGAGAATGCAAGTAGAGAATCCCACTCATCCGACTGCGCATGCTCCAGAAAGAGGATCTGTTTACATCCTGGGTCAATTTCGCACATCAAAATGAGAAATGAACATGTACTAAAAACTGTGGAGATTTGTCGCACTTTCTTTTCGATACAAAGCCTTTCAAATATTGCTGTTATTGGTAATTTCGATTTTAATAATTTTTTCAATGTGATTACATTTTGATGTGAAAATGGACGGTATCTGCTTAAATAGCGCAAGTGGTAGCGCTCTAGCTTAACGAGGTAAGGGTCTAGAGATCGAATCCCACACATTTGATTTTTTTTCTACCGCATATGGTATTTTTTCAAGTAGAGAACCTGCGCATGCTCCAGAAAGAGCGTCTGTTAACAAGCAAAGGTGTTGAAAAAGTTCATAAATAGGCCAGGTATTATATGAATCCAGTGTGACCCAAATTCAATTAAATTTGTTACTATATAAAAGGCACAGAAAGTGGACTGGGTGGGCCAGCTCATACTCACTTACTATCCAATGATGCAAACATGTTTTAAGGTCACCAGTCTTGTTGTTCATGTAAAGAAGGTTTAAAGGGTATTCACTACCTAAAATAGTATGTGAGCATGATCAGGAAATACCACAATCACAAACAGCAGACAAACCCATGGTACTGCAAGGAAGAGACACACAACCATCAAGAGACACCAGGAAGACAAACTAATACATCCGTGGATCATCGTGGCTACAGCATGGGATAGAAATGTATAGAACCTCCGTAAAACAAAAATCTGCACCCTGCACCCTGCAGAGCGTGTCTGCATGGTCTGTGGAAAGAGCACACAAGAGGTCCGAAGGATCGAGTCCACAAAAAGATCAGACATCAACGCCAAAGCATTGCTTGCCAAATATGGGGGCATTAATGTAGAGAGTGGCGTTAGGCTTAAATGAAATATATGTGTGGTTCCTGTTGCCTACCTACCCTTATTTTTTTAACCCTATATACCCTAAACAATAAAATGGTCTTTGGAGAAAAAATGGGCACTTTTTCAATTTCTGTCACTATTTTCTTTGTTAAATGTTATAACAAAATTTAATAATTTCCCTACCTCCCAACCCTAAATTTTCTTGGCATGAAACAGGAACCACACATATATTTCATTTAGGCCTTATGTGTAGAAACTGTTACTCGAAATTACCTCGATCAAAGATGTAGACTTTTTTATGAGGAGTGCCAACGAAATGCAAGGATAGTGATGCGTGCTAATACTAAAAGAATGATGCGCTCCTCTCCTTTCTCTGGACCACAAAAGAGAATTAACTTCTCAAAAACACCAACAAAGACACGCAAAACACAACGCAAAACACAATTGTTTAAAGAGAGTGCCACCCCTGAAAGTACCACACCCGAGGAAATTGGCCTTAAAGAGGATTTTGTTACTGGTAGGATGTGTTTCCAGGTTTTAAGTGACCCCCGTTTTTCTTTTTTTAAACAGCTTTAAAATGATCTTAGAAGAACGGCACTTAGCACGTGGATTTAAATGCACACCGCGTAACTAAAACCTATGGATCCCCGGAGCCCCCCCCCCCTCCTTAAAAAATCACAAGTTATTGTGATAGCAATTAGCATTTGGATCCCCTCTTGGATGGACCTCCCCTGAAAATGTTGGACTCCCTCTGGATCCTTGGGAAAGTATAGTTTTCTCTGCAATAAAACCATTGCCCCCCCCCTCTGTAAAATAAGCTGAGGACTAAAAAACGTCTCAGTCTGGACTCCCCCCCCTCCCCTGTCAAAAATTCCTGGATCCGCGCATGATATTATACATGCTTTAAAGTCATATTACGGGGGTCGCGCACATGCGTTCCTTTTTCGCCACGCTCCCTAACTGTGAATGATGACCATCCCGCCCCCGCCCCTAAAATATCCACAATTTTATCATAGATCCCATAAAATATTTATTCGATCTGAACCCCCTAAAATTATTGAAATTAAAAGTTAGACCCCCTCCTTAAAAAAGGTCCGAGTCCACATAGGCTACGAAATATCAGAGTAACCCCCATCCGATCGGAAATCCCCGACACAGGCATGCACGGACCCAGAAAGTGTTGTTAGAGGGAGTCCAATTTATCTTTAACAACTTTTTTATGGTGAGAATCCAAATACCTTTCAAGGTGTATCATCATCGGCCAATTTCAATGGCGTTTCGCTAGCGGCGGAATTAATGGCCCAACATTGAATTCTGGCTTGCCTTTGAGATTTTCAAGTGGATCCAGACGAGTATTGCTAAATAAATCCTATAGCTTTGTGATTTTGCTGGGCCCGGAGCCCCGGCCCCGTCTGGATCCGCGCATGGATAGTTTTCCTCGTAACCTAGCTTATTTAATGAACATGAGACAGAGGGGCCGCGGGTTCGAGCCTCACAGGCGTCACTGCGTTGTGTCCTTGAGCAAGACACATTAATCATAGCTTAGTACCGGTTCAACCCAGGAAGACCCGTCCCTACATAACTGAAGGATTGTTGATGGGACGTAAGAATCTCCTTCGCAATGCTGGTCCAATGTCATGTGCTCCGGAAACATAAACTTCTTTTAACACCAAACACATTATTCAGAATACAGGCACAGAGGATTTTGTAATAATATAGTGGTGTTTAATAATGAGAGAATGGTCGACATTGTTGCGTTGGTTCGATGTTGGTACAAGGTTGGTATGCGGCGACGCCCACATTTCCACCAACTACCAACGTGGGCCCAACGTATCTTTGCTATCTGTGTAGTGACCCCAAACACAAAATATGACGTCCGCTGACATTAGCATACTCGCACCTGGGTGATAAAGGGGGGGGGGGGGGGGGTACTCTGATATTTTCATACATACGTAGGCCCGGACCATTTTTGGGGTTAACTTTTTGGTGTTTTGTGATGACCCCAAAAGATATCCACAAAATCTTCATACCCCAAAAAATATTCATTTTTGTGAAAACCCTCAAAATTATTGAAATTCAAAATTTTGAACCCCAAAATGGTGCGAGCCCACGTATGAATGAAAATATTATGGTACCCCCACCCCTCCACCCTCTCCTCGCAGACAGAAGCAGGGGCCGGGGGCGTCCAGACTCAAATAACAGAAAAAACTCTGATAAGGGTGTTTTTTGTTGGTTTTTTTTTGCAACTATATTTTTTTACGGTTCAAAAGGGTCGAAACATTTATCGGGGGGGGGGGGGGGGGGTGCAACTTTTTATTATTTATTATTATTTTTTATTTTTTATTTTTTTTTTTTTGGGGGGGGGGGGTTGCAAATCCTTATTTTTATAGAAACCTATATAACTTGTGATTTTTCGGGGGGGGGGGGTCCGGACCACCTATCCCTCTCTGGACTCGCGCATGGGTAAGAAATAAGTAATTGCCCACTTCCCTGTCACGGATTGAGTTTTCTGAAAGTCTCAGAAGGTTTACCAGCCGGCGCAGTCGGAAACATGTCTGACTACTGTTTTTTTTTTTTGTTTTGTTTTTTTTCGCAGATGTGGGGGGGGGGGGGACAAATGCTTATTTCCAACGAAACCTAAAGAACTTGTGATTATCATTTATCTATGTATTTATTTATTTTTTTTTTTTTTTTTTTTTTTTTGGGGGGGGGGGTGTCCGAACCACCTATCCCCCTCTGGATCCGCACATCGGTTAGAAATAAGTAATTGCCCACTTCCCCGTCACGGATTGAGTTTTGTAGGTGCAAACTGAAAGTCTCATAAGTGTTTCCCCTGTAAACATTTGAAATTACAGAAAATAGTTGTACCGGGCCGCGTTGCGTCTGACTAGATGCGGGGTAACTGTCTTTTTGTTTATTTTCGGGTGGCGGGGGATGCTTATTTCTATAGAAACCCATAGAACATGTGATTTTTTAGGGGGATGGGGGGGGGGGTAGGGTCCGGACCACCTAACCCCCTCTGGATCCACGCATCCAGTGTTGGGTTGGGGATGCTTATTTCTATAGGAACCTATAGAACTTGTAATTTTTCAGTTGCCATATTACTGATAATAGAACAAAATAAACTTTATAAAAAAAAATCCAATCCGCACGTACAATTGGGCCACTATCGGCCCGCCAACGAACCACCATCCGCAGGTGACGGTTCGTCGGCGGGTCGATAGTGGCTCGTGATGGGATGCTTGCTGGGAGCAGTTGTTTAAAAATCGCAAATGCACTTTTTATTCAATACCGCAGATGGTCTCAAGACGTCACAGGTATTTTCCAATACTACGTATTATTCCATTACTACGTCAGTGTATATGCTATAAATAGACGCAATGGCGTTTAGTAGTTACCTGTCTTAATATGCTGACAAGCTATTAAAGGGAGAGAACCAGTCTATGAATTGGTCATATTCGTAAAGCAGGAAGGTTAGCGAAATCGCGAAATATTCGCAGTTGCAATACGGATGGCATGACGTAATATCACCAGTCGAATAGGTGTACTCGTCATATCGTCTAAAAGGTGTAATTGACTTTTTACACACAATGAAGCATAATCACACTTTTTTTACAAACGGATTAAAAAAGATGAGGGTAGTTGCTCTCTGTACCATTGAAACTGCAGAACTATTTAACACCCTTTGTACCCGGTGATATAACCGAATTTTTACAACGAAGAGCTGATACATGTATCTTGTACAACAGACCACGTCGCGTGCAAGGATAAGTTGACGATGTTTTTAATTTTACAGGCAATACTAGGAGCTGTGAGTCGAGAGTTTGCGGAGAAATAAAGTGTACCTACCTCTATTGTTCGCCATAAGAAGTTTTTTATATAAACTATCCCCATGCGACAGAAATTCTACATTTCTCGATGGATTTTCCACCACCGACAAGAAAATTGATTACACTTGCTAATTGCTCGAATCCTTCTTCACCGATTGCCCAGGCGACGTATGGATATACCAGAAGCATTCTTTGTTAAATACCAGCAGAAGAAAATAATCAAATCCAACCATATTTAACACACAAAAACGATGCTAACTCTATAAATCTCTATTCATTGGTGCCAAAACATTGGGAGTTATATTAGTTTCTGATTATCAAGCCCATGGACTGTTGTTACAGATGTTATCAATAAATTTTTTGGCCCATCAAGTTCCTAATATTGTGCATATAACGCTAAACGTAGAGCCACATATAGAAATAAATAAAGTTTTACATTTATACAAGGCAATACAATAAGTGATCTTGTTTGTTGTAAGTGGTCAAAACTAATTCTTATCCAAGCAACACTCATCTTAAGCGTTTGTCGTTGTCTGCTTCTGCTTTCTCGCCTCCTTGCAACCAGTAGCATCATCATACAGTAATTCTAATCATTTCTTTTGTACAATTTTACCACCAGTCTATTCAAAATCAATGAGCCATCACCAACTTTCCAACTATGCCACTTATGGCTTTGAGCATTTCGAAACCAATATGAATGCCTGATAGTTGGTTCTTTGAACATGCGTTTCAAGTGATTCTCTGCAAGTAGGAGAAAGACTAAAACTACATTTATACAAGGAGGAAAAGATGCCACCAGAAGCAAGCAATGCGTACCTGGCCGGATGTACCTTGATATTTCTGTGAAAAAGAATCATATCTTAGCTGGTTAACTTTGATATAGGTTGCCTTTCCATACATGCAACAAACACCTTTTATCTAATAATGTCTCTTAACGCATATTATCTTTCTCCAAGCCTTCAAAAATTCTATGACGTCTTAAGTTAGTACTTCTGAAAAAGCAGAAAGAGAGGTAACTCTTCCCCTTCAGAAGAATGAGGTAGATTTAAGCAATGCAATGCAGGATAAACAGAGCACAAATTAGACCCTTTCACTTCAATGGTTCACTAATTTTCTAAGATCAGAGCGCTTATTAAAGGATGTAACATATTTAACTTGACATAATAAAGGAGCAAGGGAATTGTCGTGACATTATCATTTTTATCACACCGTCAGAAGCAAGTGTTTTTAAAACAGCCTTTTCTAGGAATGATGAAATGGGACAGCCTAATCACCTTGTTTACTCTGTATAAATCATCCAATGAGCTATCAGTTATCTCCTACCCATAGCCCAGTTGTTTTTTAATGCAACAGCTGATGATATGCCTGCAACACTGAGACAACAAAGGTTTCGCATTTTAAGGCTTGCTTCAAGGTACTGACAACAGAATTGAAACGGTAGCAAACATACTTAATGGCAATGTTCAATTTTATACCAGATAATTTTCAAGGTGTAGCAGAAACCATATCTGACCGTCTGTCAAAAGCATCAAGAGTTGAATTTGTTACAGATGTATCTACAGAAAACTCATTTAAAACTCATTTAAGTTATTTGGGTGCAAACAACGTCGAGCATCGAAATACTTTTAATTTAAGACCTGGAATCTTAAGCATCAGATGACGGGAAGGTTCCATGGCAAATAATGTAAAGGAAAAGCAGCCTATCAAATTTCTGTTTGACCAATGGCAGAAATCTAAAATGTATGCTAAGAGGTACATGGTAGAGACATATATTTTTCAAATCAGAACAATGCTGTCACTTGACTAGCACAGATACAGAGGCAGTTGCAGTAAGATTGCTCATTCCACTTCATAAGAAGAGACATATACCGGAGTCATACTCCATTGTATGCACATTTATTATATAACTAAGTAAAAGGACCGATTTTCATTGGCTTAGAGCGCTCACGTGGACATTCTATATATTGTCATATTCACTGGCTGGCGCACGCTTGCCGGTGAATATTAGTTACTAAAATTAACTCCTTGTGTTTTTTCCGTTCCGGTTCTGCTTTTCTGAAGCGACGATAATATTCCTACGTAGTTGCCGAGAACGCAACAAATCACCCACTAGAGCTGATCTATTTCGATTTTATTGCACCATAAACGACGAAAACAAATTGAAAGTCTTCAGCTTCTTCCAACTTTCCGCCTTTGCACTGAAGAACTCCCGCCAATACTTAGACCACATCGCCTACGTTTACATGTATTTGTAACGTCTTTCAAGCGTAAAAACGACGTTACACCGTCTATCGCCATGAATGACGTCATTTTTCAGTAACAAATGAAGTCAGCTATCACACATTTTCCTGCGCTTTCAAAGCTTTGAATTGTTGTTTGATATATCACACTATTTTAACATTGGCTCTGCAGGCAAGGCGTGCTAAAATTCTTGTTAGTAAATGTTGAATGATGACACTCATGCACAACATATATAAAATAGTAAACTGGTTGTCTTGTCTAGGTCTGCACTGTTTCTGTTAAATGCTTGACTGTCCCAAAACTTGTATATAAGTGCAATGATACCTGTACACCTTTCTTTAAATGTTATATAATAAAACAGTTATTGACTAATGAGGCATTGGATATGATGTAATTTTCGACCAGAGAATACCAATATTGACCTCGGCTTTGTCTCGGTCAATATTGGTATTATCTTGTCGATATCACATTATATCCAATGCCTCATTAGTCAATAATTGTATAATGTAGAGCAGGACCAAGCACAACCCATATCTAAGTGAGTGTTTGATCTCATGCCACCGATGCTGTTTCTGCCTTTGAAGAATGCTAATTTATAACTCAGCACTGACACAGGCCACACTTACAAAGAAAATTCATGTACGTCCTTTGAGAACGGAATATGTGGAACACAGGAATTGCTTATAAGTGATGTTTGCCACAATTACCAATTTTAGAAGGTATTTCAATTAACATAACGCAAATAACACCACAGGAAGCTGGTTAAAAAACTTTCATATGTAGTGTAAGGCATTCAACATGTAAACTACATGAATACTTCAAATATATAGACAGCTTGATGTCTTCTTTCTGTAGCTAGAATCTCCAATTTACTAATTCTTGAATTGATATGGTAACATATGTAACATGCTGTTACAGGGTAACCCCCTGGTTTACAGAGTGCAAACATCTCTTATTTGACGCAGCTTGATTTCTAGTTTAAGATGAGATATGTCTGCACCATTTCCCAAGGAAGCGGAATGGAACAGGACCTTACACAGTTTGCAGTCCTAATACTATGCGATGATTCTACTGGTTGTGGTGAAATGGGCTATTATTATGCCACAGAATCAGACACAATGATAGACATTTTATGTGTGGTTGACTTGATGAAAGATTGGTTTTGAATATTCATATTTAATTGGAACATTTATTAAATTATCTCATTTAAATGTGAAACTATTATTTTCTATTTGTATCTCTATATATACTGAACTACTTAAGAAACCTGACACTTTTTGTTTGCTTCAGACTCGTAAATAACAAATCATAGAGCTTTATGCATATGCTTATTTTAATAACAAGACATTAGAAAATATTTTCGGAGAAAATATAATTATCAAATATTGAACATGACGTCTCAACGTCAAAAATACCTTTTTATCATTTTTGTCTTGAGAATGTATGTCTAAATACAGTGAGCCACTTTAGTTACGCACCACTTATAAAATATAAAATTACTTGGTAAAGAAAGATGCTATTTTTATTCTGAGACTTCCAGTGTAAAGCGCATCTATATGTGCATTTATTGTGACCAGATAAGAAACAAGTGAGACAATAGATCTTGAAGGGCACTACCCTCAAAACACCATTTCACATTGCATTATTTCAAATGAAACTCAGTTTACATTGTACTTTTTGCAGGGTCGAAATTCTGCAATGCCAGAGATAAGAGCCGATTTAATCTTGGCAATATGTAAGACTGGAATGTGTTTGTTAACTTTATCATTTTTTTATACGTTTTACTTTTTTGGTTCCCAGCTGACCAAGGTTTGAAAATAGTTGATTTTATGACTTTCTTAAAGTTAGTTAAAATTTCGTATGATTCTCAGTAAGTTACTTATCAAAACACTTCTTTTATAATTTCATTTTAAACAACCATGTATCCGCCGTTTATTATCGTAAAAAATAAATGGATTTATTTCGTCATTGTGTTGACATTAGTGATGACGTCACTACTACACGGCTATAAGACGCGTCAACGATAAGATGTTTTAGTGTTTTGATACTTCTATGTCAACCAGTGACTCATAACAAAACAATTTGCGAAGAAAACCCTGTTTGATTATTGTAACTGACGTTAATATGACGTCAAAACGAGCATTTCTTTAAAAAGTAACAGTGTTACTAACTTCAACGCCCTAAAAAGTCTTGAATTAATGTCCATTACTGTAATATGGCAGCCCCCAGATGTTTAGATTAAGGCAATGAACACTGCCATAATTAACTTAGCAGATGAGGGGATGATATATGAAAAGTATATAAGTACATTATGAAATATTTATTTTTGATTTAAGTAATATGTTCAAATCCATGAACATACACTTTAACAGAAAACTGAAAGGTGGTGTTTTGTTTATCATTTATTTGCAAACATAAGGAGACTGTAGTGTAAACAATTCGTTGTAATTTAACGAAAGGCATGTCGGATTTTCACAACTTTCACAGAATCATTATAAAAGAATATGGGGATACTTCCTTAAAAATTTCAAGAAATTTCACCTGTTTATCTAAGAATTATACGCTCGTCTATATCATTGGTTAATGTTCGAAGCATTGGGTGTGTTAATTTACTATTGTGACCCTCATTCAAAGGGCTATAGCTCGATAAGTATACTGTAATGTTCTTTAGATCTGGTGCCAGTTTAAAGGAGACATATAGTCCTTTATAGAAGCGTTTACCATTTTGTTGTAGCATATATGTGAAGAAAGTTATGAAGCTACTTGCATTTAAACAGTCCTCGTATTTTCTTTATTTAGGATATGTATAGAGACTGAAATGAAAAGTCACCAACAATCATTGATAGAGAATGCATATTCAAGAATCAGAACTTATGTTTCGCGTTGCGTTAACGGATAAAAGCAGAATAAAACAAATATTACATAAATTAAGTAATAACGTAAAATATGGATAATAACCGTTTTTTCTTCACCAACGCATGTCACCGTTTAGAATGTGCTGTCTACTTTGTTAAAGTGCAAATTGGCTACACATTACTTTAATCACGTATGAATTTCAAGCTTCAAGTTGCAGTATACGCGCAATCAGCATGTAAGTGTAACGCTTGACGTGGGCAAATCGACGTAGGGGGGTAGCTAGGGAGTTCAAAAGTACCAGAACATTGGCAAAATGCATTCAAAACATCATACATATTTGAAAGTGAAACAAGTTTATAATACACTGATAGAGTAAAACTGACGTCAAAAGAATTAAAAGAGGCTTTTTGGCTGCACAATGCACGTGTACCTTGTCAAAATGTCAGCATGACGTAATTGAAACAACAAAGAAGCACACTTTATCGTTTCCTGGTGATTTTTTCGTGATTTCTTTGTTCTTGCAAAATTTGATTTTAGGGATTACGTGACGTTTTGATCGCTGACGTATGGAATTAGTTCATCTATTCAAATAATCTCAGTGCATCTTCGTCTACCTGAGTTCAACTTTACATACAGAAAAGACATATGGGCATCATATTAATTTACTATCAAACAAAAAATTGACACAGAGCATGTGTCAGGTCTCTTTAGTTCGTTAAGTATATATTAGTATTATACGCGTTAGGAAATATGTGATAAAAAGCTTAATTATAACATCTGTAACACAAGTCCATGGGCTTGTTATCACCAATGACTATAATCCCTAGGATTAAGGCACCAGAGGCTATAGATTTATAGGCAAACATGTGAAAACATTTTTTTCTGAAATATCATCTCTTACATCAAGACAATTTCCTTCCTCATTTTTATGCCATGTAACATATGTTACAGCCTTTAATAAGTGCCCTGATCTTGATGTCAAACTTGCAAATCTATGATTACTTTATGATACCGGTATTAGCAAGACAGTCCCAAAAATGTAAGATATCCACCAATGTCAAATATTTTCATATATTTATTCTTCAATAATATACATGTATATCACAAATGGCTACATAAAATTAGGGGTAGTGTTGTTTAACAGCTCATTTAAGACAGTATATTTCAGATAGAAAAACAAACTTTATTTTTTTCTATTAGTCAAATAAGTATATTACTTAACTAAGATTTAAAATTATTTTGAAAGATGCACAAATTGGCTGTAAAAGTAAATGATGTTAGTCACAATTACAATTTTCAAAGGAAAATTTAATCTATGTAACGCACATAACACCATTGGAAGCTGTGATTTTGTCCAAAATACTTCTTTTGTGTAGCCTAGGCATCCAGCTTGCAGACTACATAAGTAATATGAATACTTGGATAGCTTAATGTCTTCTTTGTAGCTTAAACTTTATTTTTACTTTTTTTCTTAGTTTGTTACAGTTACATATGTAACATGCTGTTACCTGTTACAGGCTAACGTCCCGGCGTACATAGTGCAAATATCTATTAAAAGACGCAGCTGGATTTTCTTTTTAAGATATGATATGTCTGCAAAATATCCTGGGGAGGGGGGGGGGGGCAGGGCCTTTTTTAACTTGAAGTCTAAGTAAGAAAGGGAGCAAAGATCCGGAATCAATACAATCAAGTACTACACCTGACCCAGGATACCACATAATCTCCATTTTTATTTTAACATGTAAATTGTCATATAAGTAAGAGTTTTTACAATTGGTGAACTCTTAAATGCTTGCGAACGTTGGGTTGTTCAAAGCAAAATTTATTTCATTCGCCCAATTTTTAGGGGTATGGGATACATTTCAAAATATTTAAAGGAATATGGGATACCTGAGGCCCCCTTCCAGGGGTCTCAGGTATCTCCATATCCCTTTAAATATCCAAGTTGTTTTAAAAGGCAATCATTAAAGTTTCATATCAAACAATAGAAGCAGTGCTGGTTACTATCATATAGACAGCAAAATTGATTAACGTCATTGATGATGTCACTATAAGCATGATTACGTCAACAAGGAAACTTATTTCCTTCCAAGAGACTGGTTCTGTGTCGGAAAAACGGTCATCCAGTTCTTGTAACTGTGGTTCCATGACCCCAACTTTGTTGGAAGATTTTGAGGACGCCGATTTAATCTCTAAAGGTGGCAATGCCGTAGTTTTCTTCTCTAGATATTCTTCAGAATCTATTGAGTTTCTCTTTTTGTTTCTTTTGTGCGTCTTGGTACATGTGCAACAATTTTTAAGCCCTCGATAGAATTGAAGAACACAGTCTGGAATTGGTTCACTATCATCCCTGTAGTACAAAACCAAGTTCAATATTGCAGCAACAGTGATTATCGCGCTGATTACTAGAGATATCACCAAAAAGTAAGAAATAATGGGTAGTGGTTCGGATGTTCTTGGTAACGTGTCACTAACGATCGTCAGAAATACAGCGATTGATAAGAGAACTGTGATTGAATATGATACTCTTTCTCCAGATTCTGCTGGTAACACAAATACCATAACATTTAGCAGACTTAAGAAAAGAACGGGTAGAATGACGTTTATAATAACATACCCAGGTTTCCGTTCAAACCAAAATGTAAAACATACACTGGTTGAATAACTGATGATCTCAAGTTTAGCTTGTGTCTGTATTAGTGACCAAGATCCATGTCTTTCATAACTAATCGTCCCAATGTAATCTCTGGTTGGAATGAGATTCACTTCTTGATTAGTATACGCCCAAGGGAACACTTGTGCAGTACACTTTTGTATGTCATATGGAAAGTAGTACGCGTTGACGGCACATGTTGCTTTGATAAGATCTCCAGGATACCAATAGGCTGTGCCATTGTAAACATAGCGAATAAACTGCCACTCACTTCCGAAGGAATCCAATTTTTCTGAGGGGTTGGTAAGAATAAGTTCGGGTACCCATACCTCACTATATCCCATGAATAAACTAGCAATGCCGCTGTTGTTGGATGGATCCCAAGTTAGTTTTTCATCTGTCCACGATATCTCAAATACTCCAACGAATGAGAATTTCTCCTCTACCTCGTCAAACTCTTGCAGAGCGATTATTTGTAGTCCAATGTCAACATCGACTGCATCAGACTGGTTGGTCACTGGTCTGACAAATTTATCATAGCCACTAAGTAAACTCGAGCGCAGTGCTATAACCTCATCTATTGTAGCACTGCGGCCATGCTGTATAGTTAACATTAAAAATGCACAAAGGAGTATCAACTTTGACTGGAGTCTAACGTCCCCCATTCTCAGTACAGCTCCGTTTTTGGTTCTAATATACTGCCATGCATGCACACGTCAAACGACACAAAATGCCTTTCCATTCAACATAGTAATCAGTCACGCCCTAATCTCTTTTGTGATAATGCTAGAAGTCCATGGAAAGAATAAAATTCTCCCCTATCCTGCCAATAATATTTGTCTTGAAAATTTCGTCTGCATGAAAACATTCCAATACACTCCTCAGTCCTGAATATTGTTACCATGGAAGCAAACATTATGGACCGTCATGATCGGACTCGTTCTGAGGGTGCAACTGTGTCATAACATTTCGTAAATACGAAAGGGCTTCACCCTATACATTTGAAGGCATGGTATGCCCATTAATTTCTGTCCTGCCAATATTTTCTGCCATGTAAAATATCCTGTGCTTAAACGGGACAGCAACCCTAATGATAATGATGTTTTATCAGAAAGAGCTCTATGAACCATGAATTTTGATTCAAGTATCATCAAAATCGGTTGAAAGTTTGGGAAGATAGGGGCATTTAAGGAATTCAATATGGCCAAAATTTATCCGCCATTTTGAATATTTAATTAGTTTTCAGAATTTTTTCAACTGCTTAAAATCTATCCGCCATTTTGAATATTTAATTAGTTTTCAGAATTTTTTCAATTGCTTATTTTCAGTTATCAATTATATCACATCATGTGTGTTTCAGCAGATATGCAGCTTTATACATAAGGAAAATGTTTTATTAAATATTAATGCAAATAATACATTGGTTTGTCTTTTATTTTGATTATAATTATTCATATTTAATTAGGCTGTGTGACATCACTAAGCCTTCAATATGGCCGCTTCCATTATAATCCATTTGCAAATATTCAAACGCCTACAACTTCCACGTTTTTAACCGATTTGGATGAAACAGCTATCAAAATGCATATTTTATTAAGACCTTTCATATACAACATAGTAGTCATCAGGGTTGCCGTCCCCTTTAATACCTCCGCTACTCTCCAGAAAACTTTTACCGCGGAAGCAAACCCCATGGACTCTGATCAAACTACTCTTAAGTGAGCAGTCTGATCTGGGTCCGTATTGTTTGCAATAAGGCTAGCATCAAAAACATAAACAGACGAATTAGCAGAATGCAATTATTATGAATGGCGGGAAAAGAGTTAAAGAAACAGCTATTTCTTTTTTAAAAAAAAATAATAAATCCCGTGTAACTTAACAATGTCAATAATCCAAAGAACGTTTACGTTACTACTCGTATATACACAGCAAAAAAAAAAACAAAAAAAAAAAAACGTTTCTCACATTTTAAATCCAATACCCAAAAGTAGTCTAAAGCGTCAAACACGACTGTATCTTTCTATTTTTCAAGAGTTACATAACCCATTGCCTACTAGTGTCGTCTGCTGATAACCTTAACAAACAGTTTGGACCCAGATCAGGCCCGACATTATGTCGGGCCTGCTCTGGATCCAAACTGCTTGACACTCTGATGGTGTTCCTACATGTAGAACAATCTTTTGAACAAAGTTAATTTGAAAAAAGTCAGCAGACGACAAAAATCAAGAAAAATTACCTAACATGCAAAGAGTTAAACATTTAAGCCCACGCCTAAACAAAAGAGCCCTTGCCAATAGTCGCATTAAATCGAATTCTAATTTGCTTTAACAATTTTGATTGCATGATACAATAAAAATCATAAGACAAACAAAAAATATATGTTTCTATTGTATTTGTTTAAAGTTTTTTTCTGGGAATATGTTGCGAGCCTCATTTTACGTTCATTTAATATTTCATTCGATGATCCTTTGTAAAAGGCGATTTATCTTTCACCACTACTTAACAGATTTCGCCCGTCATGATTTAATAATGTTTTAATAAGCGATTTAATGGCTTAATGTGTACTTACGAAATGTATCCATAAATGGAAGAACTAGGTCGTTCCAAAAAGGGCACTTTTTAGTTGTATATGTCGATCGTAACTACCAGAAGTTCACCACGATGTAAAATTCGGAAATTTTCGTGAGAATTTAATTTTCGCATATATTGATAAAAGACATATTTGCGACGTTAAATATTCACGAAAAGGGTATGATTTACCTATATCAGTAAACGACAGAGTGATTGCGCGATTTTCACGAAACTTCGCATAATAGAAACTTCGCATATGCGAAGTTTCGCGAAGATAAAACCCTTGCGAAAATTTCCGAATTTACAGTATCTAGTTGTAGCCTCTAGAAATCGCAGCCTATGAATAAAAAAATGGTTGATCCAGAGGGGGAACAGGGGGTCGCCCCCGCCCCATCGAAAGTCACAAGTGGCTATAGGTTTCCTTAAACATTCTGGTACGGACACACCTCGAGAAGCAATTGGATCCGATAGCAATTGAGCCAATGCAAGAGATTTCCAACAATGTGGTATGTGCGACCAGCAAAGCCTCAGATCAGCCTGCGCATACGCGCAGTCTGATCATAGCCTTTGCTAGTCGCTTGAGTATTCTATGATTGTTAAGCTACTGACTTAACACCATTTGGAGTTTCTAAGCTTAAAAGGAGGCTGCAGAGGCTCGTCCGAGTCTACACGTCAAAATGCCACATTGTTGGAAATCACATGCACTGGCTCGATTAAATTGCTTCTCCAGGGAGTCCGTACGGCCCTCTATGAAATAGGTGAATGACTGAAAAGGGACTCCCCTGACAGAATTGTCTGAATCCGCGCATGCAGCGTTCCTCATTGCATGGGTCCTATTCCGCTTGGCAAGTGATACAATAAAATATTTTTTTTATTTCCCAACCAAAAAATCAATCGTGGGTGCTCCAAGTAACCATCTCAATGATACAATTTTGAGCACCAAACACTTAAGTTAAAACTAAGGGGTATGAAAATATTCACAATTTTACGCTAAAAGCTGTGTTTATCATGAGCTTCTGCGGCTCAGATGGTGAATACACAAGATTAAAATGAAGTTGGTGACCAATGGGTGTAGCCCACATATGATATCTCTGTACCGTGCCTTTAATTAATCGTTTACAACATATTAAAGCCTTTTCTTCCCACGATTATATTTTACTTATAAAAATGTTTGTAATTGAATTTGTATTATTTCCGTATATGAACTTGCTTACAATGATTATTTGCACCACAGAGTAAAGATTTACATAGGTGCCAATTTTATATGCCCCGTTGCGAGAAAACCTGTGTTCGATCGGGGTATGCGACATGATACGGTCCAATTACACCTGCATAACTACACACAATAGCAGGTATCTTGAACTTTTGCAGGAACAATGAAAAAGTCCTCCCGAGGATTGAGCTAGAATTCTATGTTTTCAAAATTGATTCTAATCAAGTTAACACACACTGAGGAAACCAAGAATAGGGCTCACAACTAGCAGATAGTCAGAGCTAAAGAAAACAATGAGATAAAAACATATAAGCTTAATGCTCACCCTCAAATGTTACATGTATATGTCAAAATATGTAAAGAGACTGTGAATAAAATTTTGCTTGAACCAAGGGAGTAAATTCCTTAAACCGTTTTCCGACCAGTAACGACTTGTTGTCTGTTCTCTCTTCAACTTCAACTTCAATAGGTGTACTCGACAACATCCACTCGGTAGACATCAACGTCGAGGAAAGGTGACTGTACATCAGTGTAGTGTGACGTGCTCCGACATCATTTTTAAGGGATTAATCACATCTTTTCAAGTGTCCCATATAAACTATTGCCACTCTACACCATAAAATAGTTTAACGACCAACATATATATACACTATACAAGGTCTAGTCCTTCTTATCATAGGATGGTACAAGTGGGACGAGTTGGATGGAAGATTTAAAAGCATCCAGACTCGCAGAGGTAATACAGGCTTCTGGTATCATGTTCCAAGTTATGACAGCCCGTGGAAAAAATGAATTCTGATAAGCATTTATCCGGGTTTGAATTTGAATGAATTTCATGCTGTGGCTCCTTCCTGTAGAACGTACAGTAGCAGTGGTAGGATGGTAGTTCACTGGCACACTAATTAAACAGTTGACAACTTTGTACATTAGAGTCACATCTGTCAATACTCTGCGTTGTTCCAAGCTGGGCCATTTTAATTTATTTAACTTTTCGGTTACACTACTCGGATTGTGTGGACTATATGGTTGATTCATCACCCATCTTGCAGCGTTTCTCTGAACTTTTTCTATTTGTTTAACTTGAGTTTTTTGGGATGGATTCCAAATGGGTGAAGCATATTCCAATTTTGGTCTTACTAAGCTGAAATAGGATCTCTCTTTCACTTTTGGTGGACAGTATTTCAGGTTCCTTTTCAAAAATCCAAGGGTAGATGAAGCTTTTTTAGTAATTGAGTTAATATGGTTGTTAAATTTTAAATTGTCACTGAGTTCGACCCCTAGATATGGATGGTGTGAAACGGTTTCCAGAGTTTCGCCTTTCATTTTGTAATCAAATTGTCGTTTCCTAGCAGAGGTTGAACATTGCATGATTGCGCATTTCTTCACATTAAAGTCCATTTGCCATATGTTTGACCACTGTTGTAGTTTACTGAGATCTTTTTGTAATGCTGAATTGTCTGTTGGGTTGTTGATGGTTCGATAAAGAACGCAATCATCAGCGAATAGGCGGATATTTGATGTAATGTCGTTTGCTATATAATTAATATAAATGAGAAAAAGTGTAGGTCCTAGCACAGTCCCTTGTGGCACTCCGGGTGTTACCATTGCTGTGTCTGATGTTGCATTGTCAACTAGCACTTGCTGTTTTCTATCAGTTAAAAAAGAATTTATCCAAGTCCTGGTGTTTCCATCGATTCCATAGTATTTAAGTCTAAGAGAAAGACGTTTATGTGAAACTTTATCAAAAGCTTTGGAAAAGTCTAGTTTTGCCATGTCTACTTGTTTTCCAGAATTTAGGGATTTAGAAATATCATCAGTTGTCATTAAAAGTTGAGATTCACAAGATTTTTTTGCGCGGAAGCCATGTTGGTTTTCATGAAGAATATTCTGAGAGTCAAGATGGTCCATAATTTGAGAAACAATGATGTGTTCAAGCATCTTGGAAATAACAACTGTTAGTGAGACGGGTTGATAATTTTCAGGTTTGGATCTATTTCCTTTTTTAAAGATTGGTACCACATTTGCATGTTTCCAGTCGAGGGGGATTTCTCCAGTTGATAAAGATTGCTGAAATATGCTTGTCAAAATAGGTGCAAGTTCTGTTGAGCACTGTTTCAATACTTTGATTGGAATTTTATCTGGTCCACTGGCTTTCTTTTCATTCAACCGCTCAATACATTTTTTGACTCCATTCTCATTAATGATAATGTCATTCATTGGCCTGAAAGGTGATTGACCTTTGTCTGGAATATTTGTTAGATCCTCTTTTGTAAACACGGAAACAAATTGTTTGTTTTAAAGATTTGCCTTGCTTTCTGCACTTTCTGCTATGGTCCCTTTAGATTTTAAAGTTCCTATATTCATTGAGTCCTGCTTTCTGGCTTTGATATATTTCCAAAAGTTTTTTGGTGTAGTATCTTGTTCAGGATCTAATAGATTATTCAAATAGTTGTGGTAGTCACTATGTAGTTTGTTTCTAGCTTTTATACGGAAGTTTTTGAAGTCATTATAATGGTCACTGTTATTGCTTTTTCGTGCGCGTTTGTAAAGACGTTTTTTCTTCCTTAGCATTCTTTTAGTGTCTTTATGTAACCATGGAATATCCTGTTTATTTTTTAATTTCCTGGTAGGAATAGATTTGTTCATGTTCAAAAAGAGTGTATCTTTAAAATTTGTCCAGTTCTCATTTACTGTGTTGTTTAAATAGTTACTAGAAAGGTAATCATTTTTGAATTCATTTGTCAAGTCTTTTAATTTTTTCCAATCTGCCTTCCTATAGTCATACACTATTTGCCCCGGTTTTTTGTTGATATCTGCTTGTAATTTTGATGATACAAATAAACAGTCATGATCACTCAGACCAAGTGGTGGTCCTGTTGAGCATCTTTCAATCAGACTAAGATGTGATGTTATGAAGAGATCTAAAGTTCTGTTCATTCTTGTTGGTAGTGTATTTATCTGTTCTAGGTAGTGTGAATTTAAAATAGAACAAAGTTTTTCACAATGAAATTTGTCTTTCGCATCAGAAATTGGATTTCCACGTTCCCAGTCGATGTCGCCTTAATTGAAATCCCCGCCAAGGAATATTTTACAGTTCTGGTACTTTTTGTTGTTTTCAATCTTATACAAGGAATTTTCAAGTTCATTTAGCGTTTCAATTGGAGATTTAGGTTTGCGATAAAAGGCACCGACTAGGATATTGCTGGCTTTTGAAGTTGTGACTTTTACCCATTTAATTTCACATTCACTATCTAAATCTGGAAACTCTTCACAATTCAGTCCTGGCTTAGTCATGACTATGACACCCCCTCCCCCTTTTTCAACAAGTTCCTTCCGATCTTTCCGAAATAATCTATATTTATGTTGTGGAGGTATATTGTATGGTAATATTTCAGCATCAAGGACAGCTGGGTCTAGATGTGTTTCATTTCCCAAAATAATACCAGGTTCACTGCTGACTATGAGGCTATGTAAATCAGTTTTTTTTTTGTTTCCAATACTTTGAAAGTTTATTACACAAAACGATAGGATATCACTCTTGTGTACACTGAATGTACTATCTCCAGAGCATGAAGATGATTGTTCACTTGAATGACAAGAAGTCTGTTGTAGAGAATCCAGACTAGATTCTGGTTCTGTAATAACACTATTCTCATGAGATGAAAAATTTCTGCTCGTTTTATCTGGTTAAGAGTTCGAGTCGGTAGAATGACTGTTTTCATTGGATGAAGAGCTTCCATTTTTTGAATACTTGTCAAATTCAGGTCAGCATTAAAATTTTAGTTTTTAAGTTCAAGTTTCTAATAGGTGTAGAAGTGTGTGCATTTTCGGAAAAGTCACTATTGAAAACTGAAAGTTCGTCAAATGGGTTTGAAGTAGAAAATAATTCAAGATCCACAAAGGTACATGTTGCTACATTCGGAATTCCGCAAGTATGACATATCCAAACAACACTGCTTTTACCTAGGTCACTGTATGTTCTAGGTCCAATGTTGTTCTAGGTCCAATGTTTCTCGTCTGTATATACTCTATATTGCCAACAATATGGAAAATATTACTAAATTGCAAACAATATATGGAACATATGCCTATAGTTGCAAACAATATTGAACATATACTCTTATGTAGCCTATATTCTAAACAACCATTATGGAACAGTATGTCTATATTGCAAACAATATAGAACATATACTCTTAGGTAGCCTATATTGCAAACAATATGGAAACAGACTAGACTGACTGAGGGCAGTCTGATTTGGGTTAATAGCGTTTGCTTCCATGATAAAATCTCGTTGATATGCAATTAAATATATGAGCCGCGACGTGAGATTTCAAGCAATGTGGTATGTGCGACCAACGAAGCCTCAGATCAGCCTGTCTGATCAGAGCCTTTGCTAGTCGCTTGAATATTCTATGATTGTTGAGCTACTGACCCATCATCATTTGGAGTTTCTAAGCTTAAAAGGAGGCTGCAGAGGCTCGTCTGAGTCTACACTTGTCAAAATGCCACATTGCTGGAAATCACATGTCGCGGCTCAATTATGCAACAGACGGAAAGAACATCCAACATTGCTTGACATGATAGGGTAAAGTGTGGTTTGAACTAGTGGAAGAATTTTGGCATCACGTGTTTAGATAAATCGCAGGTCGTTGATATAAGAAATAAGCAATTAGGCTTACCTGGACAAAACTTGGGATTTTAGCCAAAAAACGTTATATTATATGTCTTTTTGGTTGCTGTAAAGGCGGCAACTTAGGACTGGTCAACCTTAGACATAGGTTAAAGCTGAAAATGAGGCGAGGTTTTATTCAAAAGTAACTATTATCTTGCGCCATTACCTCAGTATAGACGCAAAACACACTATTTAGTCCATAAAACGCCAGCAAAATAACTGCATCTGAAAATGTCTATTTAAAACACTTTTTACATAAGCTTAGAGGCAAACATTGTGGACCCAGATCAAACTGCTCCTGCAGGAGCAGTCTGATCTTGGTCCACACTGTTTGTCTATGAGGCTTCAAATATTTTAGTGGACGACAAAAAACAAACATTTTGTGATTATGCGTCTATTAAGGGTTAATAAATGTGAGTTCAGTGTGTATATGGTTAGGATTCTCATGAAATGCACGCACGTTTGCGCGGCTCAAAAAGCTTATTTACTCTTTACCAAATTATAAATAAGACCTGATTTCCCTTCCTAAGCAGATGGAATTGCCGAACCACACCCAGATATGAATATAAGAGTTGCCGCCTTTACAGTAAGCGAAAAGTCAAGTAATAGCAACTTATCTTTTAAAACAAGTTTTAAATTCTGACCAAATATTATGTATTATAGGCCTATAGTTTAAACACAAAAGGGGTTTCTTAAGATTTTGTGACTTCGTCTTAGTTGGATTTTTAATGTTATTAGCATATAAAGCCAATCAAATCAGCATTGTATTTACTCTATCTCCTAAAACGATGGGCGATTTTTACAAAACTTGCATCTATCAAGGGTAACAACCTACGTCATAGCATTGATGTTTTAAACACGTAGTGCGGCGCCATCTTTGATTTACAAGGTCAGTCTTCCCCTTCGTAAAATTAAACAAATGAGTGTCTGTACAAACAAAGCAGTGCAGGCGGTGCCTAACATCACACTTGAACAGAATATATAACGGCCACGCCCCGATATGCCGTTGCCTTTGTAATCATTCACCCACAAGAATCGAAGCGGGAGACACGAGGATAATTTTAGCAGTCACCCACTTCGATTTTTGTGGGTGAATGTTTACAAAGGCAACGGCATTTCTGGACGTGACCATTGTATATTCTGTTTAAGTGTGATGTTAGGCACCGCCTGCACTGATTAGTTTTGGCAGACACTAATTTGAACGGCATTTACGAAGGGAAAAACTAACCTTGCAAATCAAAGATGGCGTCATACTACGTGTTTACAACACCCACGCTATGACGTAGGTTGTTACCCCTGATCTATGTAAATAGGAGAGTGATTCAAGTATGTCTGTCATAATAGCTCTTTAAAATGACCAGTGTGTAATATCAAATTTATACCAAAATCAACATATATGGGTCATTATACTCAAGGGAAAATAATATAATTGATTTGAGCCGCGTAATGGGATTTCCAACAATGTTGTATGTCCGACAAGCAAAGGCTCAGACCAGCCTGCGCATGCGCGCAGTCTGATCAGAGCCTTTGCTAGTCGCTTGAGTATTCAATGATTGTTAAGCTACCTACCGAACAGCATGTGTGGTTTCTAAGCTTAAAAGGAGGCTGCACAGGCTCGTCTGAGTCTACACTTGTCAAAATACCACACTGTTGGAAATCACATGTCACGGCTCATTTGATTATGTTGAGAAGTTTCTCTTGTCCACATTATAAAATGAGCCAGTGCATGAGATTTCCAACAATGTGGTATTTTGACATGAGAAGACTCGGACGATCCTCTGCAGCCTCCTTTTAAGCTTAGAAACTCCAAATGGTGTTCAGTCAGTAGCTTAACAATCATAGAATACTCAAGCGACTAGCAAAGGCTCTGATCAGACTGCGCGTATGCGCAGGCTGATCTGAGGCTTTGCTGGTCGCACATACCACATTGTTGGAAATCTCATGCACTG
Organism: Loripinus fragilis; assembly: GCA_964019695.1. NCBI lineage: Eukaryota > Metazoa > Mollusca > Bivalvia > Lucinida > Lucinidae > Loripinus > Loripinus fragilis. The sequence continues at coordinate 63,108,939 of OZ026526.1, forward strand.
GGTCATTAATAGAATACAAGATGCAAGAGATAGACATATGAATAGAACCAGTGACCTTTAACGAAACCTGGTACTTCTGATACTGTTAATACTTGAATTTTCGCGAGAATGTTAATTTCGCGAGCGTTAAAAGACGTATTTGCGACCTTATCAAAGCATAATTTACCTACATCAGTAAACGACAGTCTGAGTGTTTTCGCCATTTCACTAACATTTCTGAGTTAGATAACGGCTATCTAGACCAGTACTCGAGTTTTACTTATCACATCCTTCAAACGGGCATGCTGACGTATACAGCTTTTAAGGTCTTAAATTTGTTATGGGTTCTTTGTACATCCATAGTTTGTGTATACGAGCAGTGAAGGTTCTGGGAAGATGCGCCTTCCTTACTCACCAATGGTATAAGTACCAACACCTCTTTTGCTAGCCTATCTATTGTAGTAGATTTGGGACATGGCTCTAAAATGTGCATCTGGTTACCAACGTTGTTTGCTACTGGATGTACAATTAAATACAGTTAATTCAAAGTCCTATTGACTAGATATTTTATTTCGAAGTATCCAAATCGAATTATAGGCAGGTAGATATAAGAATATATAACCCTCCAAAATGAGTATTATCAGTTCTTTCAAACATATGTTTTAGATGGGTAAAAGAAACGTCTCAGGGAGAAAACATATATTTTTATACTAGTTTTCCTTGCAGAATTATGATTTTTCTCTCAATCTGCAGCATCGACACTTGTCAGCTTGACCACTGTGGAGATATACAAATATAATTTACCACTGAAACATCTCCAAAAAGGTATAAGACTTGCTGCTAACCCATCAAATACTGTTCATGAAGTCATATACACACCAAATCATGTTGATTTATATGAACAAAAACATAAAGCTATTAAATCATTTGGCATCAGAATTTCACCACTTTTAGAAACTGCCAATATCAATCTACAAAATGTTGAAAAACATTTGACGCCAAATACTCCAGCTTGGTGTGTGAAACAACCCGAAATACTTTTCGGTTTACTTTCTTTTGGAAAAAATCTTAATCAATGACACACATATTGAAAGATGATTTCAGATGGCTGCAAAGTCATTATAAGAATTATCAACGAGTTTACACTGATGGGTCAAAGGAAGACTCAAAGGTTGGTTGTGCTGTTATATCAGGCAACCATATTAATATGCAACGCATACCTGACGATTTATCAATGGAGATCTAGCAATAAGGCGTATATTTTCCCTAGTTGACATGATTACAAAACCTAAATTTTCAAATTGCCCTAATATTTTTAAAATTGGACTGTTTCGGTAGTAAAATATGCATAGAAAGCATAAAAATAGGTTTCAAAGCGATCCATCATTTACAAAGCCGTGAAAACTTGCGCCTTCTACTCTCACCCCTCATTTTACGTCTTTAGACTGGGTACCGTTTAGACAATAGTTTTAGTAAATCCTTTGCAGGTATTTAAAAAGTGAAAGTGCTAAAATATTAAGGATATAAGTGCCCTTTATTTCCAAAACTTTGCGGTATTCCTTCTGCGCATGCGTACGAAATATACTAAAAATTGTGACGTTTGTCATTAAAAAGATGAAACTGGCGTCTTTCAGTTTAGTTTTAGATGCTTTTCCCCCCTAGACCCAAGATGCCCTTTGGACAATTAAATGTCGCTATACAAATATATAACATATGTAAATGGCGTCTTGGGTCTAGGGGGGGAAAGGGGTTGTATAAGCGAAAAAAGACATGAAATATCTGACATAAATAAGCCACTGTGCAAAATGGTCGTTTTTATTGTACATCAACTGTATAAATAGTTTTACTGTACATAGCGTGGTTCTCTGTTTAACGGTCTAGTTCCCATATATGTTACTGAATAACAAGCACAGTTGATGATCGAAATAAATTCTCATTCAATAAGAAGTAGAGTTATTACATGCATGAAGGAAAACCCGTTTTAAATATACAAATTGGGGGCAATGGTGCATCGACGGCTCGTCTATATATGTTTGTTGAATGTGCCTAGTTTCTCCAGTCGTTATTTCAACAAAATAAAACGAACGTCTCGTTTAGGGAGATTGCTCGCCTTATCGCTAGAAATTCTTTCACTGCTGAAGCCAAAGCAGGTGATCTAGCTTTAGATTTCATTAGAACTTGTGACACTAACAATAAATTCATTATATTTTCTGACTCGCTTTCAGTATTGAAAGCTTTCAAAGAATCCACAGATTCAGAAACTTTTAGAAAAATGTCACAAGCTTTTAGCAAATAAAGAAATTGTTCTCTGTTGGATTCCTAGTCATACAGGTATCCTAGGGAATAAGATGGTAGATCAGCAAGCAAAAACATCGGTTTCATTAGAACCAACCTCTTTTAAGATTCCATTTTCTAATTTTACGCCATCTACGAGGGTCAGTCAAAATAACTGAGCCATACCTCATAATATTTGAGTTTGGTATTGTATACAAGAAATGTGATTATGTTCTATATATGTGATATGTCATAGATGTTTTGGCCCTAAGGAAGGACCCAAATGAAGCTTCTATTATGGTTGCTAGGAAACTGAAGATCGTGAGTCAGGTTGATGCGTTCACGATCTCTGTCACTAGAAATATACAGTTTGTCTAAAAACGCTAGTGTGCTTGATATTTTTTGCGAAAGACATATTTGACATTTATTTGAAGAATATATATTATATTGTCTTTTCATTAGACTAAGTTTGTTAATGTTTAGGTGAACACTTATTATATTTTTGCCTAGCAACAAAAGAAGTCAAAATTCCACAAATTTTCAAATACATGAGGATTGTGTTGCCATGGAAACAGAATCGTGAATTTGAAATTCGGAACTTAATATGCCTGATAGTTTGTTCGTGTATGCAGTACTTTTAAAAGCATTATTGGGCAAACATCTTGTGTTTTCTATTTACAGTGTGATAATATAAATGTGGGTGGGGTAAGTTATAGGACTTGTGGCATGTTAAAATTTGATAAATTCTGAATTCAAGCAACCACAGCATCTATAATATGGGGTCAATTGGTTTCTGTTCTGTGACACTGAATAGGTACATGTAATATATATCAAACGACAGTGAATAAAGCCTTACTTAAACATTATTGTTTCCATAGCAACGCTTAGATTCAGCTGTATTACAGCGTGAACGCACCCCTTTGACATGTCATATTATGTGGCCTAGCAACCAGTACAAAAAGCCTACCAACAGAAATAAATAAGGTGATTGAATAGATGACATAAAGCTTCAATGAAACAACACCACAATATATGCCCATTTTTACATGACTTTAATGTTATGAGGTAGTGCTCAGTTATTTTTGACTGACCCTCGTATCAATAAATATGTCTTGGATCAATGGCAAACTGCATGGAATAACAACATTGGAAATAAACTTCTTCAGATAAAACCAACTATTGGTGAACATCAATCAGTTGTTTGAAACATTAGAAAAGAAGACGTTGTTTTGGCTCGACTCTGTTTAGGTCATACAAGAGTCACACATTCATACTTACTATTAAGTGAAGAGCAGCTGCAATGTGTTGGTTGCGATGCACCATTCACTGTACGTAACTTTCTTTTGGAGTGTGGCGTTTTTGCACAAGTAAGAAGTAATTGCTTCCATGTTGATAACATGAAAAAGTTATTTCAAGAAATACATATTGATATCGTTAGATTTTATTAACCTGTAGGCATTGAGCTGGCTATAGACCCCCAGGGTGAATTTGTACTTTATAATTTTCTGAAACTACATTATATAAGACACAAAATAAAAGATGTTAGTCCTCTGAGAGTGGCAGCGTTAACGTGTAACATCACGTTATATACATTAACCCCCAAAATAGCAGTAAACGTTCCTGATAATGTCTCAACCATGACATGTTCGTACATACGAGGGGGGTTCAATATGTAATGAAAACCCATTCATAACTCCATCCACAAACACGTTAGGATTAAATGCCATATGCCAAACGAAAGAATAAAGCGTCGCCGTTATAATGGTGCAGGAAACATTATTTTATCTTTCCAAATTCAATATGTTACAGGCTTTTTAAAAAGCACACTAATATACACTGCATATATTTTCCTCCGAATTGTAAAGACTCATTTTAACAAAGGTAGAAAGGCATGCTTTATTTTCTAAAACAAACATTTAACATGCATGAATCACATATCCATAGTTTTCTGACTCATTTCTCCTTTATCTGCTATAACGATACAAACATTTGACCGGTACCAATGTCTCGTGCAAACGGTTTTAGTACGTTACCCCCTCTTACGTTGACGTCGTTTAAAGCAATGGACGTAACAATAAATTACGCATGGTTCTTGAAAATCGGAAATGTGGCTTTGTACCAGAAAAGGACAATTTTGATTGTATCGAAGTTTCAGTAAACACAGTGCATAGGCAGCAGACCAGCTAAACTGAAACCAATATCTAGGGGTATCTCATCTGAGTGGTATACCGTTTTCGTTTCCTATAATTTTATTGTCTGAAATTAGCTAGCCAGATTATGTACATTTAAATACGTGTAATAATGTCCAAATAATGCATCCGGATGCAAACATCGATGAAACGCGGTATTTTGTCTGATCCATTTCAGTGTTAGTAAATAATGGCATTCTTTTAAGTGATTTTCTTATTTCAAATGACGTACTTGGGGTACTTTATTAGTGAGATTAAATATAGAAATTTCAAAATCGGCTTTATTACTTGCAAATGAACATCGAAGCGACCAGAAAAAATGTTACAAATGATTTTAGTATGAATTTTCGCTATGTATTTGTTCACGCAAAAAACGACTCTGTCAATGGAATGCCAGAAAATGTAGCATCAAGGAGGATTTTAACCAAAATGACAGTCTCAGTATTTCATAAATTAGGAAGCAGCATCAAAAATTTTTGCAGGTATAAATCTCCAATAAATGGATATTTACCACACGAAGAAGCAGACTTAAAACATCCCTCCTTCATGTAGTTATCTGCTTTTGAAAACATTGTTTTATTTCATTTCACAGTGTACATCAGCACCCTATCTTGAAAGTGGCTTGTGTAAATTAGATAATGAGCTGGACAACTGCATTTGTACATGTATTTAGCCAAGAAACAGACCTTTAAATTAAAGTAATTACGAAGTGTGTAAATATAAAACTTTGGGATATACTAGGCTGTTTTCATTACATATTGAACGCCCCTCGTATTTGCATGCTGACACAGGTTTATGAACTTCTTATAACACAGTTACATATTTTAGCATTAATTCTATAAATATCTTTAGTTATTACTGTTGTATACGTTACTTTGTGTTTCCTGCGCTATTTCGAGTATGAGTATGGTAGTTATTGACTATACATGTACGTGTATTACATCTGTCACAGAATATAGCAAATCTGTTAGGTTGCTCCTTAAATGAATTGAAGTTCCTTATTATGGTCGCTTACACTATTTTTCAGGCCCATGTTACGTTTGTTACTCTCATAATAGCATTATACATTCAAGCTTACGTCTCTAACAATCCCTGTTTACACTAATCGAAAGTTCTAACCGATCAGTCTTAAAATCTATTTTCTAGAAAACTACATATTTTGACAAGCAAAATGTTAAACACATAGTGCAAGGGCAATCTTATATCGATTTTTTCATATTAAATCCTGAAACAACATGTTCTCTTACCGTATCTAACCAGTTGAAGCGAATTTCATTGATAAACCTCGATTATTGCCTGCTTTTGAAATGCAAGTGATTGGTTAGAATTTTTGATTAGTGTATACTTATTTTCATGCTGGCACAGGTTTATGCCTTGAGCTTTAACTGTTATATGTGTTACCAAATGATACATACGTTATTCTGGGTATCTGTATAGCAGCTGTCGAATATACATGTATTAATTCTGTCAGTGAATTTAGAGAATCTATATTGCTGGAATAAATTGAAGTTCCTTATTAATTCATGGTGATTTAAACTATTATTACAATGTGAGCTAGCAACATTCGCTGTTTGCTCACATAAACATTAGATACATTTGTACCATAAATTTCAAATTGGAGGATCTGAAAGACAGTCACTGTGAAACAGCTCAATTCTGGCCAAGGTATAATATAATTCAGATGGTGTTGACACTGATTAGGGCTACAAGGAAAACAACTTTGAATTGCATGTCAGCTCTCTCTGTATGCCTTGTTCCCAATGTCCATTACACACGATCACACCAACAACGCACAATATGTACCTGTGTAACTAATTACACTCATAGATGTGGCTGATACACATCGTAGATGCAAAGAACTTCTGGAACAAAATGCGTTTAGTCTGTGACAATTATTGGTTCTTTGCTTGAAAAATGCTTTTGACATAACTATCAGGCAAACAATTAACCCTGTGCCAAGTCAAAAGAGGTATTATAGGCTTCAGCAGCTAGAATTACGCTTCGTACTACAAATGGAATGTTGTTTTACTCATCACATCAGAGCTCAATATGTTTAAAACTAACAATGCACTGAAATGAAATATCCAAACTGCTCAGGTGCAAAGTAGAACGAGCACTAGATGCAGTTTCTGGCGTCACCAATCCTTTTAGTTCTAGTTTTGAAAGCAATGAACTGTACTCTTTGACTTTCCGTGTTCTTGCTAAGCCTGGTATAGCTAAGGCTCTTATTGAGGCTAATGACATTGGCAGGAAGGCTGTTGCAGACTTCATTGACTCACTTTTGTTGAAAATCTGTCTTTCACAACACCATAAAATGCTGCAAGCTTTTGAGTTAACACTGCCGTTCCTTCTTGGACCTGTACCATGGTCACTCTCAACTCCTGATAGAATTCCCACAAAAACTGACAAGTCCAAATTATCTTTCTTTCTTTCTCTATATACTGCCAGACCCTCTTTCAAGTATTATTGGCAGGTGAACTTTGTACTTCTGCATGGCTTGCAATAGCACATTGAACCAACATTGTAGTGCAGCACATAAATTTGATGGTGATGCCATACTACAGAGCATAATAGCGTTTCCTGTGACGGAACCAGTATTCAACCAGGCACTTAAGGCAGTGGATGTTGGTTTTGTCACTGACACATATATACAATGTATAAGTAGCAGTCTATAAAGTCTTACAAACATTATCGCAGAGGATATCCTTGGTGTTTTGTAAAACACTGGTGTATGCAACAAAAGGTGCTCTTTCTGAATGTCAACAACATTGGCCAGAATATGAGGGAAGAGATCTAGTCATACATTGTTTAACAGCTTGTGCCAATGTGTTAGTACAACAGAAAGGTTGTTCCTTCCCCACTTGTCCATCTACATTCTAAGCAGGGTAGGAAAACAAATAAAGGATTTCTCTAGGCACTCATCAGTGACATGAAGCCATAACATGAGTTATTTATATAAATGTGAATAAGCTGCAGTACAGCATGTCTCTGAAAAAGTACCGAAGCCATACACAATTAAGTTGACTATTTCAGTTGGCATGAACACTAGCATACTTCCAACCTGCTTTTCTGTCCTTGAGATGTACATACAAAGATTGAACTATCAAGTCTTTCCCATGAAAACAAGTGAGGCTTTCCAGATATAGACAAAATGTGTGAAAGCCTTATGGGAAGAAAATCGAGTATCTCTGGGTGAAGGAAAACTTGAATGTACCCTAACAAAGAGTCACAGAATTATATTTTACATTTTGTGTGATATTGGGTTACCATATTCAAAACTTAACAACTCAAACCTTATAAAAGATAGAAACATAATATTTGCAGTTTCCAAAAGGTACATAAACATAAGTAAATACAAAATGATTTAGTAAGCACATTCACATCTAAAAAAAATATCAAACTATATTAGACTCATAAATCATTTATATAGGAACAATGTAACATACGTAGCACTTGGGGTGCATATTTGTTTTCAAAGGTTCATATCTGTGGTGCAAAAATAGCTAACTTAGATGATATAGCCGATATGGAAATCTTACCTAATGCTTTGCACTTTTCAGAAAACATGGTATTTACCGAAATGATCAAGATGTTGATGGGTAATATATTTAATTGGCTGTTACAAGATAATTGTGCCATTACCAGAGTGCTAGCATAATGCAAAATCCTTGCAAGATGAATCTGATAAAGGATTAATAAGCTGTATTGGAAAATTCTTTAATCTCCTGGACAATATATGAAGAGTTGCTTGCTTGGCAAGAAACAGCTCAATAACTTCTACCTGATGAGCTTTGGCCTAGGACACTGACTGGATATGGTTAACCTCCCCATAGGGGGAATTTTGTAGACCATATTTTTTATGAAGCCAAATGTCTTGCAAGGATTTTGCAACATGTAAGCCCTCTGATAATGGCAGCGTTAAGCTCCAACAGCCTGTTACATACGTTGCCATACAAAATATTTGATCGTTAACATTCTGTTTGAGACTTAAGAAAAGTGCACAAGATAAGCTAAGATTTCCAAATTGGTTATATCTTCTAAGTAAGCTACTACTGGACAACATATATTGATATTTGAAAAAAAATATAGTCACATCTGATGTAGTTTATGTTACATTTTTTCATTGAACCCCCTTTTCAATGATAAATTAATCTAATATAGTTTGTCTTAAATTTTGTTTAAACCAGTTTATGTTCAGTAATTTGGTATAATATTAAAGAATTTTTATTACCTTTTCAAAACTGCAAGCATTACGTTTCTATCTTATATACTTTTTGAGTTATTAGATATTGAACATAGTAGCCCCATATCACACAAAAATGTCAAATGTAATTCTCTGGGCCTTGAGCTGGCTATATGATCTCCTCCATCCAGGGAGAATTTTATACACTATAATTTCTAGATACTTCATTATATAAGCCACAAAATGAAATATGTTAGCCATCTTAGAGTGGCAGCGGTAGCGTTTAACACTATGTTACGTACGTTACCCACAATATAACATTTAATTTTCCTAATGCCAACTTGACATACTCACACTTTTTTAAGTCTGGCGCAGGTTAAAGAACTTCTTATAACAAAGTTATATATTTTAGCATTTATTTTATAAATGTCTTGAGTTTTTGTCGTTGTATATGTTACTTAGTGTTTTATATGTTATTTCCAAGTATCAGTGAGGCAGTTATTGACTATACATGTAATACATCTGTCAGTGATTATAGCAAATCTATAAGGCTGCTATTCAAATAAATTGAAGTTCCTTATTACGGTGTCTTACACTATTTTGCAAACCGGGTTATTTACGTTACCCTCCAAATTCCATTAAACATTCAAGATAAGGTCTCCAACACGACCTGCTTGTACTTATTTGCATGCTGGCACAGGTCAATGTAATTCTTTTTACTCTGGCTCATTTGTTTAGGAAGTAACTCAAAACATAAACTAGCATAAACCCTCTTTTCTTTTATAGAGGCATCAAATATAGTCAACATAATACTCAAGGAAAGTTTGCAACATACAGTGCAATATCTGAGTAACAACTTAAAAGATAAAAACACCAGCAGGTAGAAGTTATAGAGCTGTTTCTTGCCAAGCTAGCAACCCTTTGTATATTATCCAAGGATTTAAAGAAGTTTCCAATACAGCTTATTATATGATAGCAATCTGGTAATGGCACCATTTCCTTGTAACAGCCAATTACATCTATTACACATCAACATCTTTGATGATTTAAGTAAATGCCAGACTTCTGAAAAGTGCAAACCATAAGGTAAGATTTCCAAATTGGCTATATTTCATGCTAAACTATGGAATCGTCTAGCTTTTGATCCATCTAAGCTCGAAATTTGCCAGTAGATCTCTTCTCTCTTACGTGTTTGTTTTGAATGATATTTTATTGCGTTTGACATTTGTGTTCTAGTTACCGTTTTGGCTACAAATGATATTGTTAAATATAAAGTAAAATATGCAACCATCAATAGCTATTTTTAAAAAGTAAACAATGACATGACTGGGCCGCGAGGCGAGAAAACCCGTCTTCGGTGGTTTGCGAACAACAATGGCGCAGACCAGCCTGCGCAGTCTGATCAGCGCCTTTGTTATTCGCGTTTTGGAAAGTATCAAATGTAAACTTGCTACAGGTGAAATTTCAATTTACTAGCTAGTCTCTGAAGCTGAGGAGACCGGTTTGAAACTCACGTTGACGGAAACCCCGACGACTGGGTTTCTCACGACGAGGGCCCATGAAATGTATGACAACATTGACCTGTGACTGATTAAATCCTGCAAACAATCTTCGTGATCTTCGTGCGTTTACGTAAAGTACTTTGACTTGGCTCATGCTGTTATTTAGGAAATGAAGATAATGTCCATTCATAAATGAGCCGTGACACGTGATTTCCAACAATGTGGCATTTTGACAAGTGTCGACTCAGACTAGCCTGTGCAACCTCCTTTTAAGCTTCGAAACTCTAAATGCTGTTCCGTCAGTATCCTAAGAGTCAAAAAATATTCAAGCGACTAGCAAGGGCGCTGATCAGACTGCGCGTATGCGCAGGCTGGTCTGAGCCTTTGTTGGTTGCACATACCACATTGTTGTAAATCTCATCTTGCGGTCCAAGTACAAATGATCTAATGGCTTTGTGGTTAGCTAACTTAATACAGATCGCGCTTACTTGGGTCGAATCTTGGAAAAATATAGTTGTCAAATGTATATGATTTATTTTTTACAAATTACAACTGTGTCATCTCAAGAGGCAGTGTAGTGTGTCCTTAAGCGTGCCAATTAATCAATTGCTTTGTATGATCCAATCCTGGAAGACAGGAATCGTCCCAAGAAGACTGAAAAAAATGTTGACTGGAATGTAAACCATCAACACGAGCAACTCATCTGGTGCATAACTTAACATATTTTCATTTGTACTTAGCGGTTTATGTAATCATATTTCCATTGTATTCCTCGTGCGCGCTTTTCGAAAAAAATGTGCAACGTGTGTGTAAATGATTTCATTTATGGAGAATTGGGACGGACTTCTTTTCAAACAAAAAGATATTTGATGATTATAAAATATTGGCTAAAGATTGTTTTGTGTCCAGAAAACAGACTTATAAAAATTATTTACAATATGATGCTGAATGATATGGAATCGATGCCACATAAAGAAAATTGGGCAAAACTAGTAAAACAATTATTAGGATGTCTTGGTTTTAATGAAGTATGGTTCGCACAAACAGTTGGGGATGTAAATATTTTTCTTAGTCTAGTAAAGCAAAGACTGCATGATAATTTTATACAGAATTGGAATTCTCGGTTGAGAGAATCCAGCAGAGCATCTTTTTATTCAGGCATAAGTAGTTTTCATTATCAACATTATTTAAATTTTGTTAGAGTAAAAAAGTATAGACAGGCAATAGCTAGATTGCGGTGCTCTTCGCATAGACTAGAAATTGAAGCTGGCAGATGGCATAAACCTATTAGAACTCCTGTAGAAAACAGAAAATGTAAAAGATGTGATGTGGTTGAAAATGAATTTCACTTTCTGTTTGAATGTCCTTTGTATAGTGAATTACGAATACAGTATTTAGATTGTTATTTTTATGAACATCCAAATAACTTTAAGCTACGACAGCTGTTTAATAGTACTAGAGAAAAGCATGCAAAAGACCTATCAATTTTCATTTATAAAGCTTTTACCCTAAGAAATGTGACTCTGTATTAGATTTTATTTGAATACTATACTTAGAATGTTTATGCATACAGCTACATATTATATGAATATGTATGGATACATGTATATGGCTTTTGGTGTCTATTGAAGCTAAACCACAATACCTTAAGTATTCTTAACAAGCATCTACATACAGATTGAAGGCTTTTTGTATGTAATGATAGGCAGTAATAACAACATGATTACAGATGTTGTTGATATATAAGGTACATGTTCTCTTTAATTGATATTTGAGTTGAGACTTTTCAAGTGAGCTAGGGACTTTATATGGATCACTTCCTGTTCTCATCTAAGCGATGCAATAACGCCCCTAGATGCGAGCTCAGCTCTGCTCATAAACAACAAGCTCGTTTGAATATGTATTTCATGTTGTACTAGGTGATCCTCCCTTGAAAAGAGTCGTACTCACTTATCTAGTTAAAAATTTGATACTATAAAACTTTGCAACGTTGGTTTTGTATATGTAGTATATGCTCAAGGGCCATTGGCCTATTGCATTGAAATAAACTTATCTTATCTTATCTTATCTTATTTGATTTATAAACGTATACCAAATTCTTATTAGAATGTCCATTTATGCATAAAGGCAAAACAACGAACAAAGGAACAAGTCATTAAAAAATAAATTTTAAAAATAATAAAAATCGTAGATTTAAATGGTCTGGATTCGAATACATCCTTTGAATGCATTCAGAAAAGTCCGCCACAATTCGAGAATCGAATCATTGCTGGGGTGTATTTACGGAGCATCATGCGTAGTACTATGTACCAAAAAGCTCCATTTTGTTAGCCGGAACTGGCATATGGAAAATTAGGTCTTTAGCACCTATTAAAATTGATTATTCTGATTATCTGAAAAGTTAATCAGCAGAATAAATGAAGTTTATGTTTTTTCAATAAAGTATCGCTATAGCGATATTTTATTGAAAAAACATAAACTTCATTTAAAGCTGCATAGTCTGTAACTTTTGATCTTTTAATTTTAAAACTAATGTTTCTAAAAAAACTAAAAAATCAGGTATACATTTTACCCGTTTCTTTAATCTTAACAAATTATCAGTATCAAAACAAAAGCATTTATGTTAAAATTAACTGTCTATAATTATTGGAGGGACGTAAATAATTATCAACACATCTGTTTTTATAAGATAATTTACTTTTCCGTGCAGTTTGCAGCTATAGTGAAAAGATTTATTGTGAAAACATAACTTAATTTTACTTTTACAAATGATTTAAAAAGAAAATAAAAAATTTCGAAAAATGTTCATAGTTGCAGACTTAGTCTCTATTAGCCGTTTGCTTTGCTGCAATCAGACTTGTTATTGTTTTAACATGGTTTCCGTGACTTCAGCGTCACGTTATATAACGTCAGCGTCATGTTATCACCCGCGTTATCAAAGTAGATCCTAGATGTACATCCGTGGTCTGATTCCACGGAATTCCGCGGAATTGTCCAAAATAGTAAATGAGTATGATCAGGAAATACCACAATCACAAACTGCAGACAACCCCGTGGCTCGCGAGGAAGAGACGCTAAACCATCACGAGACACCAGGAAGACAAATTAAGCAAAGCAATCAGCTCTCTCTTCCCCATCAAGATGATTGCAATACTAGAATGGACATAAAGTAACGTACAACAAAACATAGGACAATTACAGACTCCCACAATGGGAGTAACAATAAACAAAAAGTCAACAACAACAGAACCACCGCCTTAGAACGGACAGCAGCCTAAGCCACCGGGGGGCTTAAATGCATTTTACTGGTACCAAATCTTCAGTTCTGATTGCCTTTGAATGCTAAAAGTAGCCTGTTAGATTTGTCCAATTGAGTAAATGCAGCAGCAGAATGTGACTAACGTAACGTCACTTAACTACGAGGGTCATCCAATAAATAGGGGGAATTTCCTCATAATGTAAGAGTTTTTACCATTTTAACATCACAAATAGGACCATAAGGTGGCATAACTTGTTGGGCATGCAACAACATATCAAAAAATTTGACAGAATGTTATATCTCTTGTTGCTTAGCAACGCAAACACGTACTTAAAGCTTACCTGGTTGGATGCTTTAAAATGGTTGTCATGGTAACTGGCATGTATAGATCAGTTCCAAAAAGAATCTATTCTATAAACTACAACATAAGGTAATTATTCAGTAAAATTCATTGACTTCTTTTGAAAAATGTCAAATTGACATGGACATATAGCGTAAAAAGGCGACAAAAATGCAAAATTGCGAAATCAGAAAAGGGCGTATGGGTCATGAATTTGCCTTAAATTATTGTTGGTTGGTATAAAAGTTTTAAACCACCCTAAAATTCTTAAATACATTCTATATTTCAAAACAGAATCTTTAAAAACCATGTATACCATGTGTCCACTGTTGTCTAGCAAATGAAAAATATATACTTAGCAAATAATCCAATTTTCCACAAGTGCCTGGTTGCTAGGCAACCACGACTAACTTGTACATGTTAATAACCATATTTTACATGTAACATTGAAAACAATTCAACATTAATAGATGAAAGGACAAACTATGTTCAGATAAAAAAAAAATACTAATTTAACGTCAGGCTATGTTTCTTTAGCATTAGATTTTTATATGTTGAAACTCTAGCCAGGTTAGCTTTAGTATCACATTTTGGTTGCTAAGCAACAAGCGAACTCACTTGCCAACAAAATTTTGAATACGCTGCTGTATGTTGAGCAAGGTATGCAACCTAATAATTACATTTGACATGTTTTAATGGTACAAACTCTTGCATTATAAGGAAATTCCTGTGTTTATTAGAATACCCTCGTATGATTGCGTGCAAAGTATCGTTTGGATTTTCATTTTGCAATTTTTGCAATATTATTATCCATTATAGTATACTGACATACTTTTCTTTTTATATAACTGTCAGATTCATGTAATAAATGTTACTCATTGATATATCAATCTGCTATTGCATGATAGTGGGGTCCAGCTCAGCTACCATGCACGCAGAACTGAGTCAGCACCATATCTGCACAATGGTGACACTACAAGCACGTTTTGTGTTTGTGGGGCTGACGGGATGATGTAATTGGGCTCAGCCTCCAGTATTGAATGCATTAAAAACTCATTTGATTTAAAATTATCATAATTCTAACATTTGGATAAGTCATAATATACACCTAAACTAATAAAAGCTATTCAAAAGTGCAGTTATATTGGCATGTATGAGTTACACCAAGATCATAAGTTGAGCGCTATAACTAAATTTGTATACTATCATTGTATTTGATTGATAAGTAATTGTACCAAGAATCTCAAGCGTACTTTTCAAGTAGAAATATTGGTTGAAAGGTCATAAAATATGCATATGTCTCAGGTCTATATTGTCAGACTATACATATATGAGCTGTGACATGTTCTTTCCAACAATGTGGCTTTTTGACAAGTGTAGACTCACATAAGCATGTACAGCCTCATTTTAAGCCCAGAAGCTCCAAATGATGCTCGGTCAGTAGCTAGTTGCACATACCACATTATTGGAAATCTGATGTCACAGCTCGTATATATTCCCTCTAATATGTTTGTAAAACATGATATTTTTCCATGTTTGACAATTGTGTTGAAGCTATAGTACTGTCGTGCCAACCAAGAGTGACAGTGACGTAATATTTTGTTTACAACTGTTAAGTAAAACATTAACTTGTACACTCCACTTTAGCTAACGCGAATAGGATAGGATTAATACACACGTGATCTATCGACTATAAATACTTAATAACTTTGTAAACAAAACATGACGTCACTGTCACTCTTTGCTGGCAGGACAGTAGTTACTGCATCTTAAATTATCCAAAA
This sequence comes from Loripinus fragilis, assembly GCA_964019695.1. Lineage (NCBI taxonomy): Eukaryota > Metazoa > Mollusca > Bivalvia > Lucinida > Lucinidae > Loripinus > Loripinus fragilis. The sequence goes on from OZ026526.1 coordinate 63,124,449, forward strand.
TAATGCTTTACTGCAAGCAGTTAAGGCAATTGTCTAAAGTAAACAAGGACAGACATGTAGTTTTTATATCACTTTGACATGTTTGTATAAAATGGTATTTTTATGATTGATACATTCATGTATGTTACAGTTATTAATGCTGAAACTAATATATAGTTAAAAAAGATTCAATAACCGCTTTTCCAAGCAGTTTATACCATTTCAAGAAGTAATACGGACATGTAGATCTTACCACTATGACATGTTTGTATTAATTGATATTTTATTATCTGATAATTACGTTGCAGTCATTATGGTTGCTGTAATTGCTACATGTAACTGATATTGTTAAAATAGGTTTAGAAACGCTTCTGCTAGCAGTTTAGACCATTTTCAAAAAGTAACAAGGACACGAAGATCTTATCTCTATGACATGCTAGTATAAAGTGAAAGTTTATTGTGATTGATAATTGTGTCGCAGTTATTATTGTTGCTCTACCTAATATATAGTGTTGAAATAGATTAAATACTGCTTTTGTAAACAGTTTAAGCCATTTAAAAAATTCCATGTAGCAACATGCGCGGATCCAGAAAGTTTTGTCAGAGCGGGTCCATCTCTGACGTGTTTTTTGTTTTGTTTTGTTTTTTCAGTTGATGAGGGGAGGAGAGAGGATCCAAATAACACTAAAATCAGGCCACCATTTAAATGGAGTTTCGCTGGCGGGCCGATGATGGCCCAATATTGTATGCTGGTTTGGTAGCTTTGTGATTTTCCAGGGGATCCGGACCAGTATTGCCAAGGAACCCTATAGCTTTGTGATTTTTAGTGGGGGTCAGGACCCCCTCCCGCCCCCTCTGGATCTTCACATGAACAAGGACATGTAGATCTTATCACTCTGACATGTATGTCTAAAATGGTATTTACTATGTTTGTTTATTACGTTGCAGTCATTATTGTTGCTGTAGCTCATAACTGACATTGTTAAAATAGGTTTATAACGCTCATGCTAGCAGTTTAGGCCTTTTTTATATAGTAACAAGGGCATATACATATTACCTCTCTGACTTATTCGTATAACTGATATCTAAATTTGTTTACTAATTAAGTTGCAGTCATTATTATTACTGTAACTGATAACTTATATTGTTAAATGGATTTACAAACGGTTCTGCTAGCAGTGTAGACCATTTAAAAAGACAAGAAAACTAGGACATGTAGTTCTTAACACTCTGACATGTGTGTACCAAATAGCTGCAACACAACTGTCAAGCTTAGAAACTATAGAAACCTATAGTTTCTATGTTTGACATTTGTGTTGTAGTCATTTTTGTTGCTTTAAATGAAACATAGCTACATACAAGACTTAAAATTGCGTTTAAAAGCAGTTTAGACCTTTTCAAAAAGTAACAAGGACAGGAAGATCTTACCACTCAAATGTCAAGCATAGAATCTTGAGCAAACTATACTGTAGTTTCTATACTTGACATTTGAGTTTTAGTCATTTTTGTTGCTATAATTGATACATAGCTAAAACCAAGGTAAAATTTTCTTTTGAAAACGGTTTAAACCATTTTCCAAAAGTAACAAGCTCATGTAGCTCTTACTTATCTTACATGTTTGTACCAAATGAGTCGTACACAAATGTCAAGCAGAAAAACTTTAGTTTCGATTACTATAGTTTCTATGCTTCACATATGTGTTGCAGTCTATTTTCTGTTGATGTAATTAATATATTGCAAACTAATCTCATTTGCTGGCAGTTTAGGCCATTTTCAAAAAGTAACAAGGACATGTAGATCTTTTCACTCTGATATGTTTTGTATAAATTGAAACTTCATTAAGTTTGATATTTGTGTTGTAGTTATTATTGTTGCTACAAATGGTATTGTCAAAAATATAAATAAAAATGCAAACAGTTAAGGCCATTTTCGAACAGTATCCAAGGACATGAACATACGAGGGGGGTTCAATATGTAATGAAAACCCATTTATAACTCCATCCACAAATGCGTTAGGACTTTATGCCATATGCCAAACGAAAGATCGAAGCATCGCCGTTATAATGGTGCAATAAACATTTTTTTATCTTTCCAAATTTAATAAGTTACAGACTTTTTAAAAAGCACACTAATATACACTGCATATATTTTCCTTAGAATTGTAAATTTTCATTTTGACAAAGGTAGAAAGGCATGCTGTATTTTCTAAAACAAACATTTAATATGCATGAATCACATATCCATAGTTTTCTGATACATTACTCCATTATCTGCTATAATGATACAAACTTTTGACTGGTACCGATTTCTCGTGCAAACGGTTTTATTACGCTACCCCCCTTTTACGTTGACGTCGTTTAAAGCAATGGACGTAACACTAAAATATGCATGGTTCTTGGAAATCGGAAATGTGGCTTTGTACCAGGAAAGGACAATTTTGATTGTATCGAAGTTTCAATACACACAGTGCATAGGCAGCAGGCCAGTTAAACTAAAACCAATATCTAGGGGTATCTCATTTGAGTGGTATACCATTTTCATTTCCAATAATTTTATTATCTGAAATAAGCCAGCCAGAGTATGTATATGTAAATATGTGTAACAATATCCAAACAATACATCAGAATGCAAACATGGATGAAACGCGGTACTTTGTGTGTAAGCCAGAGATGGAATTCTCTTAAATGATTTTCTTATTTCAAATGACGTATTTGGGGGTACTTTATGGGTGAGATTAAATATGGAAATTTCAAAATCGGCTGTATTTCTTGCAACTGAACATCAAAGCGACCAGAAAAAAATACAAATGATTTTCGTACAGATTTTCGCTATGCATTCGTTTACGCACTAACGACGCTGTCGGTGGAATGCCAGAAAATGTAGCATCAGAAAGGATTTTAACCAAAATGGCAGCCTCACTATTTCAAAGAATACAGAGCAATATCAAAAAAAAATTGCAGGTATAAATCACCAAGATATAAATATTTACCACACAAAGAAGCAGACTGAAAACATTCCTCGTTCATGCAGTTATCTGCTTTTGAAAACATTGTTTTATTTCATATCGCAGTGTACTTCAGTACCCTATCTTGAAAGTGGCTTGTGTAAATTAGATAAGGAGCTGGACAATTGCAATTTTACATTTCTTTAGCCAAGAAATAGACCTTTTAATGGAAGTAATTATGAAGTGTATAAATATAAAATTTTGGGATATAATGGGCTGTTTTCATTACATATTGAACGCCCCTCGTATATTTCCTCTAACATGTTTAGTAAAATATGATATCTTTCAAGGTTTGGCAATTGTGTTGTAGGTATAGTAGTAACTGTACCTGATATCATCAAAAATAAAAATAAATGTTTTGGGGTAGTTTAGGCCATTTTCAAAAAGTAAACAAACAGATGTCTTCTGATTCAAAGTTCTAAGTGGTCACTTTTCAATTTCATTTTTTACTAAACACTACCCATATTGAATTTATTTTTTGCCCAAGTATGTGCATTTCAATGGACTCAAATTAAGCGGTGCTTTGGAAGAGTTATCTATCACTTCACCATTTTTGGGTTCAAAAATACAAAAAAAAATATCTTTTTGAAGAATATAAGGTTTTGAGTGCAGTTTTCATGAAAATGAAGTACAGGTGAATACAAATCCGTCTAGCCAACTTGAAATAAACACCAAACACTTGAAGTTTTGCTTATGAACATTTTAAAGCTCATTTTCCACATTTTCCAATATTTTCAAAAATCATCAGCTGCAAATAATAAAATCATTGTATGTGTTTTGCTTCATGTGAACATGTTAGACCAAACACAATGCAGCTTGATTAGCCCATTTTCTAACGATATTTTTTAAGACTGGTGTCCACTTCTGGTATTAATGTGAATCTTTAAAGGTCATTTAAATAGCATATGTCAAATAATTTTATCTAATTTTAAGTAGAACAGTAACGCATATTCATGATAAATAATCGCTGAAAATTTCAATGCTGTGCTCTAGATATTAAAAAGAGTACAATGTTGTGCAAAATTTGTGTGCAAATTGCATAGTTAAAGCTAAAACCCCTTGATTAAGCTTCTGATAGTGGCTGCCTTCATGTTAACGTAGAAGAGAAACAGGGAGCTTCGTCTGTGCAAGATATACCAGTCATTTTGTAATGAAATAATTTTCAGAGTTTCGAAAAATTCTTGGGTTTTTATAAGATTAAAATTTTGTAAAAGTGAATTTTACTTTCTGAACAGGTGTAAAAATGAAAGGTGTCCACTTATAACTTTGGTTAAGTGTACATAAATTCCCTCTGACATTTTTGTAAAAAAGATTTTTAAATGCTTGACAATTGTGGTGTAGGTATCATTCTTGTTGCAACTGATTTTGCTGAAAAAGCATTTTGCTAACAGTTTATTATATTTTCAAAAACAAAGCAACCAAGCACTTGAAAATACAATTACTCTGCCATGTTTGTATAAAATGATTATTTTCTATGTTTGATAATTATGTTGTAAATACTATTGTTGTAATTCCTAAAAGCGAGGGTTGTTCGATATGGATAACACTAGGCGAGTGTCTTTTGATATCAAGTTTACCTCACGATTCAGCAAGTGTCCAATAAAAAATGAGCATGAATGTTAGATTCTATGTATATCAATTATATGACAAAACAATAAGTATTGTGCCATCCTGTTTTTGGCATGCAAAGGTGTCGCAAATTTTGCCTTTTTGACACAAAGTTGGTATGACCGTCATTACACAACAATACTAAATCGGTAAACCACTACTGAATTATCGATTATAATGCATGACGTTACTTATATTGCTTCAAAGACGCGACGTCATATGATACGCAAGATAACTGTGTGTACAGTTTCAACAATTTCAACAGCATCGACACACCTGTTTATAATACTACAAGGTTTAAAAATAATCCCCATTACATTTAGGACCATTCGTTTAGCACTTTTGTTAAGATGGTTGGAAAACGTGTTAAGAATATTGAAAAAATAAGACCATAGATTCTATATAAAAGCGACACGAGGCTCGGTCATTCGGTCAAACACATTTTTTACAGAATTAAGCATACTTGAAAAGTTTGGGAAATTATTGAACGTGATAGCAAATGTAGTATAATCTGTCTTGAGTTGGCACTCAAAAATCGACAAAACAAAGGTCTTAAGAAAGATGAATGGAAGCTTAATGAAGGTCGAAAGTATTGCAGAATGCTCTCTTAGAGCATTCTGCAATGCTTTTGACTTGCATTAAGCGATAATCAGTCTTGACAACCAATTTTGGTCTTCATTATGAATGGCTTGCTAAGACAGGCTTTAATGTACATCATTCGTGAGATTGCCAAAGCTGATGGCATATCGCTATCGTGAGTTCATTTTATTTTGAAGCGTATTTTGAAAGTACGAAATATTTCTGTCAGATGAATTTTATATTAATTGACAGATGTCATTACGAGTACAAATGGCCAAGCAATTGCTTAAAAGTTTCCAAAGTTCAACCAAAGTCACCAAAGTCAATTTTTAAACTTTGTTATTCGCGACGACACATGGAAGCGCTATTAAGAGCCAGTTAGGAAAAAAGGAAGTACAACATGAAATGGCTAACCAAAACGGTAAACGACCTGTAGTTGCCAAAAGGAGAAAGAGCAAAAATGGGGTTCTGTAAGCTATATTCTTCTCATGTAATTTTATAGCCATACAGGATCAAGTGCAAAAAGGCAAACATTGTCATTGGGCGATATTACTGTGATATGGTACTTAAAAAACTAGAAAAAAAATGGAAAAAATATACAAGAAACGACGCCCAGTGACAGAATTTCAATATATATGTTTATTCGGAAGCTTAAAATAGAGGATCTTACATGAGTGCTCATGTTTTATTGAATTTATTGAACAAGTTGAGGAAAAGAGATAAAATGCGAGGCTTGCAATCGAAAACACCGTCTCTAGAGAATTTTGATCGCGGCAAGTTCGTCAATCGTTAAGAGCGTTTTCGATTGCCGCCTAACCGGTGCAGGCTCAAGTGTGGATCCAGAGGGGGGACAGGGGGTCCAGACCCCCCCCCCCCTGGAAAATTACAAGTTATATGGGTATCTATAGGGAATAAGCAATTGGACCCCCCCCCCCCCTGGAAAAAGTTGGACCCCCCTGGAAAATGTTGGACCCCCTCTCAGGCATAAGACTTTTAAGACTTTTGGCAGATTACAGATTCTTCATTCCAAATTATAATTTCAAAAGTAGTTGGATTTGATCTGAAAGTTACAAAACATAGTTTTGGACAGGGGGTGTAAGGGTTTACAGATTTTTATGGCTTGTTTCAGTTTTTTTCATGCAGAGCTCAGTCTCATGCCTGCCCTCTGGAACCTTGAAAAATGATAGATTTCTTTGAAATGCACCATTTGACTTCTGTAAAATAAGCTGAGGTCTAAAAAAACGTCAGAGCTTTTTTTTTGTCAGACTGACCTGGACCCCCCCCCCCCCCCCCTGACGAAAATTCCTGGATCCGCGCATGGTAGGAATGCTTTGAAGGGATGCAAAGTTAATTGACCATTTGAGTCGGTTCCATTTAAGATAATGCACAATTCTTATTGCATATCGAACAGCCCTCGTAGTATAAAAAAGTAAAACTGTTTTTTGTTGTTGTTGTTTTTTTCAAGCAATTTAGGCCTTTTTCAAAAAGTATACAAGGACATGTAATATGAGTCGCGACATGAGATTTTCTACAATGTGGTACGTTTGTATGTGCGACCAGCAAAGGCTCAGACCAGCCTGCGAATACTCGCAGTCTGATCAGAGCCTTGGCTAGTCGCTTGAATATTTTATGACTGTTAAGCTACTGACCAAACAGCACATAGAGATTCTAAGCTTTAAAGCAAGCTGCACAGGCTCGTCTGAGTCTATTCTTGTCAAAGTGCCACATTGTTGGAAATCTCATGTCGCAGCTAAGTTATATTCCATTTTTAATGTTTGACAATAGCTGTGTAGATATTATTGTTTTCGTAACTAATATTGCTTAATATACGAGTTTTACGAGGCAGTTTAGCCATATTCAAAAAGGGTATACAGTAAAACCTGTCTAAAAAGGCCACTCCAAAAAATAAACAAAATAGACCCCTTGATGACAAATGGTAGCTTAATGACGGTCAAAAGTATTGCAGAATGCATCATTCTGCTATACTTTTGACCTGCATAAGCAATAATTGGTCTTGAAAACCAATCGTTGGTCTTTTTGAGAGTGGCCGTTTTAGACAGGCTTTGCTGTACTAGAAAGGGGTCAATCGAAGGGGGTGGAGGGTTCATCGTTAATATCCACACTTACTTAAACCAAGAAGCCATAGACGATCCATGTAACATATGAGCAAAGAGATGAGATTTCGAACCATTGTGCATTTTGACAAGTGTAGACTCAGACGAGCCTGTGCAGCCTTCTTTTAAGCTTAGAAACTCCAAATGATGTTTGGTCAGTAGCTTAACAGTCATAGAATATGCAAGCGACTAGCAAAGGCTCTGATCGGACTGCATGTATGCACAGGCTGGTCTGTGCCTTTGCTGGTCGCACATGCCACCATGTTTGAAATCTCATGTCGCGACTCATATGTGAACCACTTATTTCTACTAAAATGTTTGCACTTTAATCCTTTAAGAAATATTCTACACATGTTAACATGACTTATGAATTAAACGGCCACCAATCCATCTCCTTCATCGCATAAAATCAATACTGTGTTATGAAGAAGAGGGACCCGTTTTCTATGAATAAGATGGACCATAAATTAGGCAAAAATCGTTATTTTCTCTAAACAATACAAAATCTTAGAAATTCGAAAATGCTATTCGATGGCCTTGGTTTTTACCTTCGACATATATGAAATAGTGTCCCCTGGCACATTAACTGATTCTAGAATATGTGTTGAAGTTGAAAAGATGTAATTTTTCTTCATTACAAAACAGTTTAAGCTGTCAAGCAGAATATCCTCTTAAAACCAATATCAGTGTCGAAAAGTTTCATGAGTGTCACATCGAATATCTTTGCCAAAGTTCTAAATTTTGCTCTCAAAATTAGGAAACAGAAAGTTTAATCCAACTGGTACATGCGATGAAGGAGATGGATTGGTGGCCATGATTTAACCTTTTGTATTCTAAAAGGTTCTTCCTTTTGGTTTCTTACAATTAACTTGGGATAGTGCATTGTAAATATCTAGAGGTGTCAGATTATAATTTTTCAAAAAATATTCTATTTTTGTTTGAAGATCTTTTTTACCTTTACAAACAGTGTAGACTCTGATGAAATGCCACATTGTGCGGCATTTCATCTGGGTCTTCACTGTTTATGAAAATGTCCTTTTAGGGAGTTCCCATATACAATGGGTTAACAGACTGTGAAATACATCCAGTGCCCAAATTTGAACCACATACATCAAATCATTTAAGAGATACTCACTTAACAAGCAATACAACCATTTAGTTATTTTGACCTTGCCTTTTTATTCAAGAATCAAACCTGGAACACATTTAAGAGATGCTCACTGTCCAAGCAATACAACTATTTATTTCTTTTGACCTTGACCTTTGACTCAAGAACCAAACCTGGAACACATTTAAGAGATACTCACTATACAAGCAATACAACCATTTAATTATTTTGACCTTGACCTTTGACTCAAGAACCAAACCTGGAACACATTTAAGAGATACTCACTTTACAAGCAAAACAACCATTTAATTATTTTGACCTTGACCTTTGACTCAAGAACCGAACCTGGAACACATTTAAGAGATACTCACTTTACACGCAATACAACCATTTAATTATTTTGACCTTGACCTTTGACTCAAGAACCAAACCTGAAACACAGACAATTTATCGTCATCTACACACATTCGGCAGACATTGTTTCAAATATGAATATCCTCCGTCAAAAGAAGAGAGGAACTGGCATTTGAAGCCCAACAGTCTGATTATATATATATGACCTTGACTTTGACTCAAAGTCCATACTGGCAATCATCGGTGCCGAGAATAAAACCCACCATCAAAAAGTGAAATAATAGTTCGAGCAATCAGACATAATTGAGTCGCGACATCAGATTTCCAACAATGTGGTATATGCGACCTGCAAAGCCTCAGATCAGCCTGCGCATACGCGCAGTCTGAACAGAGCCTTAACTAGTCGCTTGAATATTTTATGAGTTGAACATCATTTAGAGTTTCTAAGTTTTAAGGAAGACTGCATAGGCTAGTCTGAGTCTACACTTATCACATTGTTGGTAATGAAATGTCGTCGCTCATATTTTAAACAAGCTTGACCTTACAGTTGACTCTAAGGGCATGGCAGTTTCTCATTTACACATCATTTGCAATCGCTGTGACAAAAACAATCACCCTCGATCGAACAATTAAAAAGGAATTCCCATTACAGCCGCAGACATGTTTTAAGTATATTTGATCTTAACTTATTACCCTTTTAATGTCATATCCGTATTCTGAGAGCTTTAGTGCAATCTACACCTCATAGGCAATCAATGTGCCAAATATGAGTACCCTCCTTAAAATGAAGGAAGCGCTCACGTTGCAAGCCACATTATAGATTTTGTGTTAACTTGATCGTGACCTTAAAGTTTTTATTCCAAGTTCATATTTGTGATTTGAAACCTTTGTTGTAATCAACACATGATAGGCGCCCATTCGGCCAAATATGAACGCTCCTTAATAACAATATATGAAAATGGGGTTCGTATAATATTAAGTATAATTAGCCTTGTACTTTGACTCTATGGTCGTGTTGGTGATCAGACACCTTCGTTGTAATCTACACACCATAAGCTATCAATCAGCATTTATATGAACACCCTCTCTTACACAAAAGGAATCATGTTTTGAGTCGAAAACTAGATTTTAAAAATATTTGACCTTGACCTTCAGTTCAATGACATACTACTGATAGGCAACCAACTTCCTAAATATGAACATCCTCGGTCAGGTCAAAGATTGAAAGGGGAGATTGCATACCGAGCCGTAAGACAGAATTTAGTACATTGTATATAAGCCAAGATCTGACAAAAGGGACCTTCTGGCAATAAAAGTCAAAAGTGAGATATTTACAGAGAAAGAAAGACCTAGCTGTTGTGAACAACTACAGAAAATTTGAAGAGATTATCTTTACAAATAAAAAGATATGACCGTTTAAACTTGTATATATGATGCGTTTAAGCATGACGTCACTTAACATTGTAATTGACGTTCTGACGTCAACGCCATTTTGTTAACATATGACGCTAAGTACAAAGACGCTATGAGCAATATTTCAAAAATGCTTCATGTTTCTGTAAATTTGATGTTTATGCAATTGCATAGACTGCACAAATAGCCTACATATGCACATCTCGTGATTACAAAAGCATTTGAAATGAGGTATCCTATTTTCAAGAAAGTGTGTTGTCCATATGCACAGCTGTTGCCATGGCAACATACATTATACGTATCACTTAATTTTATCAGAACTGTTTGCGCCTTTGATTGTATTACATGTTAGAAGCAATTTGAGTCTATTGTAAGAACATGCAAAATCTTGAAAATTTAGACGTTTACACAAATACTGTTAAAATGCCCGAAGGACCATTTTCTCAGATCAGTACTCATATGTAACCTTAACCTTTGAATCCCAGGTCGTATATGAAAACAGTAAAACCTGTATGAAACGGCCACTCTCAAAAAGACCAAAAAGTGGTTTCCAAGACCAAATATCGCTTAATGCAGATCAAAAGTATTGCAGAATGCTTGGAGCATTCTGCAATACTTTCGACCTTCATTAAACTACCATTTGTCATTAACACATATGTTTTGCCTATGTTTGCGTGGCAGTTTTACGCAGGTTTTACTGTAGCCTGTTGTAATTGACACGCCAAAGTGTATGATGAATTCGACTGGCGGATTGACGGACGAATGGACGGGACTTACAATAACGATAAATAAGTTTGGGGTTTACAAGCAAGAATGACATTAACAAGCATGTTTGGTATTCAATCTCAAGCCTGGTATTCAATTCCAATGTTGATTTTGAATCACAAGTTTGGTATTGGCAGTGAATTTCCAAGGTAAATTAGTGTACTTTTTATTCTTGGATCTCAAGCCTGGTATTCAATCACATTGTTGGTTTTGAATCATAAGTTTGGTATAAGCAGTGAAATTCCAAGGTAAATTAGTGTACTTTTTTATTATTGAAACTTGGTATACAGTGAAGGAGATGTCCTGTTAAGGTGTGGAATCTCCCTAAAAGTCATTTGTGAAAAAGTATAATTTTCAAACTGTGATTTTTGCAACAAGTTTCGTGACAATGAATGGACATACATATAAATTACATGTATTCAAAATATATTTTATGATGTTTAAATCCTTGAATACCAATCGAATTTACACTGCATTGAATACCCGATACAAAGTTTTGGATTGCATCACAGGCTTGACATTGATTGCCAACATTGGGACTGAATATCACATATACTTGTGAATACCGTGATGCATTGAATACCAAGTTTGGGATTGAATTACAGGCTTGGCATTCAAATTAACTTAACATTTAATATCAACATTCACTAGTAGACACTGGGATTGGTGTTGAAAGTAAGTAAGGGTGCAAAGATCAGGAATCGATACAATCAAGTACTACACCTGACCCAGGATACCAATGGGAAAGTGACAAACTCACAGTAGACACCACAAACGAGAGCCAAGAGGTCAGCCCTTTCCCAGCAGGTGACCACAAAGCACATATAAACAGACGCGCGCACAAAGACATAGCAAACACAAGACAGAACAAAAACATAAAAGATCCACAAAAGAGGTACCGCCTTGGAACGGTCAGTAAAATATTTTACTGGAGGGCTTAAACCAGTTTAACGAAACCAAACATGCTTGGTAATGCCATTCTTGCTTGTAAATCCCAAGTTTGGAATTGAATTCCGTACCCAGACTCCATACCCCAAGCCAAGTTCACACACTCATATGTTTCAATGGTTGGTAGTTATATTATTATTATTGTTGTTGCTGTATCTGCTATTGTTAAAAAATAAAAACGCATGAAAATGCACAATGGTGTATTTTATTATTATATAAAATACTAAATCAGATGTAAAAGTAACTTTACTTCTACATAAATGGATGATTTCTAGATGTTAGCAAAATTTCAAAGTGCGTGGTGGAACTGTGGATGGAAATCATTGATTTGGTGGATGGGCAATGTGAAAACTATAATATATCCCACCCCAAAGTTTGGTGTTTTATTATTTTGTTTTTTTTTTATTATTTACGTCCCCGTCAACAGTTTTTCAGTCATGCCGGGACGAGTTTCCTGGATTGAACCAATACTAAGCAGAAGATAATGTGTGTTTGCTCAAAAACACAATGCAGGTTAGAACCTTTACATTTTGAATTTAAACATGCAATTCTTTCTGCTAGTTTTAAAACACCTTATGATAATTGTTTTGATATCACTCGACTAAAGAGTAATACTTAATATTTCTGGTGTAAAATATCTTTTGTTTTTGTTCGATTTCCAATAAATCACGTATATAACAGAGTTAAAGACAAACAAATATTGCTTTATTCCTTAAACTATACGTCACTAAAAGGGGAGCTGTGTTTGATAGGCATGAAACAATCCCTTGTTCTGTCAAATTTGCAAAACTAACACATATAACTCTTATCATAAGCGTAGAAAGGCAGTTTGCTGCACTGAACTAAGTGCTTTTAAGGCAATATGCAGATAGTAAGAAATGTGACTTCTCTGGACTATATGAGACTTGGAGCGAATTGCTTTGGAAAGCAATGCATTGAATAAGCATTACTTGCCAAAAATGTGCATTGAATTAGCATTACCATTACTTGATTTTGAGAAAGTAATGCATTGAATTAGCATTATTTAAGAAAGTAATGCATTGAAAAAGCATTTCTTTCCTTCAAGTGAAACAGAATGTTTAATTACTGTTGACTCTGAACATTTTTTGATACATTAAGCCTAATGTGTGCATACCGTAAACATGTGAATATCACATATAGATATTTTATATATATATAAACATTTCAAATGAGCCACAGGTTACAATATGTACACTTTTTGAAGTGAATTTTGTATTCTTGTCAATAACATTTGTTTGGATTTCATAATTTTGAAAATTTGAGGAAATAACACTCAGATGTAGCAATTCCAGATCTTTTTTTAAGTGATCATATTTCATTGTATATTATTATCATACATGATACAACTGGAAAGCTTTCCAAAATAGTTTCTTATTTGGAAGTATATTCTAGGGGAGGAAAATTATAAACATTTTGAGTCTCTTGACTGGATTATCCAATCAACAAAGCGCAGGCTGTATCTTAATCTCTAATCTCTTTTATTTTTGACTCCTATATATTTACACTGTATGTCAACCAAACACAGAGACACACTGTTAGTGTCAGTGGTCAAGTGTCAAAATGTATGAAAAGAACAATCAAGTGATAATTACCCTTATTGTGATCAAAACATCTGTTTCTCTGAAATTGATATTAGATTTAACAAAATTCACACCATTTCAAAGCTCATTCAATTTGCTTTAAATTATTTTAATAAATGTGATAAAATACCTTACATTTCAACACTTCCCAGCTACATTTTCACTATTCAATGTTCATCTGGGATTGCCAGTGACTATAAGCTGTTTCACTTTAGTTTAATGATATTAAATCAAAGCCTTTACTTGCAAGTTTCACAGTTCATTATGCATGTTCAAATAACAGTCTTTACAAGCAAGTTGAACAAAAGAAAACTGTGAATGGAAATAACATATGGAAACACATCCTTTTGTTGTGTATCTCATTTCTCTATTGTGCAGTTTGTATACTTTTGATGGCAAACTTTCTGATAGACAATAATCTAAAGTAATGTGGGTAATGCAGTAAATTTTGACTGAAGTTATGCATTGAATAAGAATTAAAGTTATTCAAAATCTAGTGAATTAATCATTACCTTGAATTACTTGAAAAAAAAAGTAATGCATTAATAATGCATTAGCATTAACGATTATTCGCACCATGTCTGGTCTATATTACATTATTTTCATTTTCTCAGTAATGCAGTGAATTGCCTATTGTTAAGCCTGCATGTGGGTTTATGTTTTCAAAGAGCTGTTGCTGACAAAAAAAAGCAGATAGAATACTCAAATTGGTTTTATTTGAAAATGCGTTAAGCCTTTATTGAGTCAAAACTATGAAGGGAACGTTGAAAACAAACAATAACAGTGAATATCATGATTTTTAGGGAGTAACGTTTTTAAGTAACGTACGTAACACCTGAGAACATCAGAATATTATTCAAAAGGCTTTAATTTCTAAGGCATAAACTGAATGTATGAAACTATCAATATTTGATAAACTTATATAAAATTAAACCCAAGATAGGTATATTTATCACGCAGCTCTATAAGAATCAGCATTTTGGTGGCCATTTTGAATGGGACCATTTTGAGGACTTTTGTCGGCCTAATTTTTATACACCCACTGGTTCTGTAGACTGCTAGAATATTTCTATCAAAAAAGCATCAAAACTGGGCCAAGACCATGTAGGGTAAACCAAAATTTGGACACTTTCTGGAATTTGGCTCCTCGGATACCGGTTCACTGCTTCAAACAAGCTGAAAGAATTCATCGTTATACTAAACATAAAATTAACAAGCCGGGGTCAAGCAAGGTACCAGATAACATGTGTGTCCATCGAAGACTCAGATCATTCTGCGCATCCGCGCAGCCTGATCAGAGTCTTCAATGGGCGCTCTATGAGTAGCCAAGGGTCCAACGTCTCTTCAGGCAAAAACTAAGATTCAGATCAGTCTTCTCATCACTGCATTCTGATCAGAGTATTTTATGGGCGCTCTATGGTTAGCCAAGGGTCCAACGTCTCTTCAGGCAAAAACTAAGATTCAGATCAGTCTTCTCATCACTGCAGCCTGATCAGAGTATTCTATGGGCGCTCTATGAGTAGCCAAGGGTCCAACGTCTCTTCAGGTGGAAAACCAAGACTCTGGTCAGACTATGCTGATGCGCAGACTGATTTGAATCTTTGCTGTACGTACATGTCAACTTGTACCTGATGCTACATACCCTTTGTATTCTGGAAACCCCTTAATGCGTACTTTTGCTAATACTAAAGACCCAGATGAAATGCAGTATAATGCTGCATTTCATCAGGGTTTACGCTTTTTGCGGAGGTCAAACTAATCTCAACTTCAATAAATCATAACTAGGAAATTCTAACCTGTGACCCCTTAACATGTATAATAGACAAACCCACCCATATTGCATGTATTCATATAGGAAAATCCACCAGAAAACAAAGGATTAGGGTTAAGTCAACTTACTTCAGACATCAGGTATGACATGCATTTGCAAACAGTGGAAATCCAGATGAGACGGCTCTAATTGAGCCGTCTCATGTGGATTTTCATTGTTTGCTTAGTTTATTTTTTCCAATGATTAAAATGTGAAACTAGCAAGGTCACTGTCCGAAGTTAGCTGACCGTCCGAATTTACCCTACTTTAAAATGGTCTCACTTTAAAATCGTCTCATTATGCAGTGGCTGTGGTCAGGAAAAATATGATAAAAGTGAGTAAAGCTAATATTGTGAAAATTATCAATGATAACTGATCAACGATGACACTTATATCCTTCCAAGACACAGGCAGTTCTGGTACCCCAAGTTCATCCGCATCATGGAACTGGGAATCAGCAGGCGCCACTTTGTTTATAGGTTCTATTTTTATCTCCGTAGCATACGCTGGTAAAGCTTTCTTCTCAAACGGATCCGTGGTTTGTCCTCGGTTTCTTTTACATCGCGCTGTGCATGTTAGGCAGCTGTTTACTTTGTGGTAGAATGAGACGAGCCAGCTTGGAACAGGGATGCTGTCGTCCTTATGGTGCAAGCGCAAGTTCAGGACTGTGACAGTCGCTATTAAAGAGCTACTGATCAGATTCATCATTAAGAAGAAAGCAATTAGCGCTAATGGTTCTGAAGTTTTGGGTAAAGTGTCACTCACGATCGTCATGAATACGGCAATTGAGAGAAGCACGGTTATGGAATAAGACATTCGTTCACCAGAATCGGGCGGTAAGACGAAAACCAGTACGTTTAAAAGGCACAGGAACAGAATGGGAAGAACAATGTTTATTATAACGTACTGGGGTTTCCTTTTAAACCAAAATGTAAAAAGTCCTCTGCTCGAATACCCATTAGAGTCAATTGTAACTCTAGTTTTTTTCAGCGTCCATGAGCCATGCTCACTCATCAATTGCGTATTAATAGTGTCCCTAACTGCGACAAATCGTGCTTCTGAATATAAATATGCCCATATATAAACCTCTACTGTACATTCTTGTGTGTCGAAAGGAAATTTGTATGCGTTGATTGAACATGTAGCTTTGATTAGGTCTGCGGGGAACCAAGAAGCCATTCCAGAGTTAAGGTATCGAATCTGCATCCAGTCGTCTCCAAAGGAGTCGATTTTGTCTGAGGGATTGGTGAGTATAACCTCTGGTACCCATATATCATTATACCCCATCAACATTTGCGTTATCCCACTATAGTTGCTTGCATTCCATTGCATACTTTCATCAATCCATGACAGCTCATAGATCCCAACAAATGAGAATTTCTCCTCAACTTCATCGAATTCCTGTAGCGCGATTATAGTCATTCCAATATTTACGTCGATATGATTTGACTGGTTTCCGATTGGTCTTATGAATTTGTCATAGCCCGTCAGTAAATCTGCACGTAAAGTTTTAGCCTCTTGCAATGTCGCACATTTAGCCTTCGGCGAGATAATCATGAGAACTATCATGTTGAATATAACAATTCTAGCTGGGTTTGCTTTACACATTATTTTCAAACTTAGTAACAACTCCTCTGCCAAAGCGATTGGTCAACAACGAAATGATAGGTATCCTTAAATTCACTTTACTAGCAAAAACAAAGTGTCCGTTGAGTGTGTCAGTGAGCAAGACAATTCAAATACTGTAAATTCGGAAATTTTCGCGAAGGTTTTATTTTCCCGAAACTTCGCAGATAAGTTTCGTGAAAATTAAACCCTCGTGAAATGGCGAAAATACTCCAAAGTTTATTGATGTGGTTATATCAGGCCATAGTCACGATTTTTAACGTCACAAATACGTGTTCTTACGCTATTCGCGAAAATTTCCGAATTTACCGTACTATTATGAAAGTGGATTTCATAATGAACCCATTTTTCCTAACCTTTTTTGCAAAATAGATAAAGGTCGGAAAAGCGAAATTGAAAATACTCTTTAGTTTTTTATGTGCTTTCAAAAAAGTCTAGCCTGCGAATAGCGCTAGCAACATAACAATAACTCTTTATCAAAGTGTAATTCAGTAGGTGTAGGAATCCCAAACTGTCAGTTGCGAATAATTCTAAGTCCGCATGTACATGTAGCACATGTCTTACTTTACTGTAGCCAGCGAATTATCTTCAAATACTTTACTGTTTTAAAGATTCGTTTTGCAATCAAACAATTTTAATATTGCCTGAAAAGTCAGCCAACTCAACCGCGTGATCATTTAATACCTTATATAACCATAATGGAAGATTGACTTGGATTATCCAAAGACATAGGTTAAACACCATTATTAGAGATTATGACCTTATGAACCATAAAACCGATTTGTTAATGTGTCCCGATTTATTTTTCTTATTAAGGACGTGTGAACTAATCGAACAATCACTTAACAGTTGTTTCCTAATTTTATACCGGGCTAACCATAAACGGGCCTCTCGTTGAAAGTATAAGAATTCATCAAGAGTGTGAGGGTGGGATAGAAAAATCAGTCCCGAGGATCACCGATTGGCATCACGAGGCTTGCCGAGTGATGACAAACGGTGATCATGAGGGACGGATTTTTCTATTCCATCCTTGCACGGCACGTATAATGGATTCTTTTTCTTGCTCACCACTAAATACCTCATTTTATGTTGGAAAACATGAAAAAGACTTCCAGAAAATCCTGAATACGCTGAGATGTGACATGGTGACTTCATTTAAACGTACAATGACGTCACGGATAGACATGCGGTCAGCGTGCAACTGTTCGTTTTTTGTCATTCCCTAGGGATGGTACGGGTAAAAATAAAGGAAATCCCGATCTGTTATGCGAGAAAAAAAAACTATTTTGATATCTGCGACATGGCAAGACTCAATATATACTGCTAAGCCTCTGTAATGCCCCACTCACACACACACTTACGGACTCTGCGGATGGTACGTAAAGCCCGTCCGCAACTATCAGCTCATTGCGTAACGCTACGGACATGTATCACATCCGCAGAGAACGTAACAGTTCGTATCTTATCCGCGACTTACCGCAAGGCATTTTCAATACGCGCCCACTGAATTTGAAAAATATCATAAAAGTTCTGCGGATGAAAACAACGCAATGATACGTAACTCTATGCAATAATACGTAATTATTCGTATCGCATCCGCATATAAACGCATCAAAACCTATCATTCCGCAGTCGACCCAAAGTTGTGGACTGTTACGGTTTCATTCGGGCGGTTACCTTTAGTTGCGCTTTGTTACTTATCGCGTTCTACGTTTTTTTTACCAAAACACGCAGATCGTTGCGGATAGTTGCAAATGACTGATTTCATATGCGGATAAATGCGTATTGTTACGACCCCTTACGTGGATGATGAAGCCCTTCGCTACAGCAACTCTGGAACAGGAGAGTAAGTCTTCAACTATCGTCTTTCTCGTGCCAAACGATGTGTTGAGAATGCTTTGACATACTGGCTATAGGGGGGAGAAAGTGTATGCAAAAAAGACTGAATGTTCTAAGATTTAAAATATGGAGATATTTTACATGATTGTTCATGTGTTATTGCATTTATTGAATGAGATGAGAAAAATTGATAATATGTGAGGCTCTGCCAAGGATGCTATCATTTATCATTAACAAATGGAATATAGTTAAATAATGTTTGATCGCAAATGCAATATTCTATTTATCATATAACATATTTGCATTTGCATGTATAGATAAAGGTCCTTACTGTCAAGAATCTTACCTAATATTGCTCATAAACCGCCGTCATATAGCAACGTATGTG
Source organism: Loripinus fragilis (assembly GCA_964019695.1). Taxonomy (NCBI): domain Eukaryota; kingdom Metazoa; phylum Mollusca; class Bivalvia; order Lucinida; family Lucinidae; genus Loripinus; species Loripinus fragilis. The sequence goes on from OZ026526.1 coordinate 63,143,585, forward strand.
TAACTTATTTGTATATTATTTAATCTACAAATGGAGTTTCATATTATTTGCATAGCCTCTTCTTAGATTATGTGACATCTGCGTCTTTATCCGCTGCCTCTTGCTGACTATGTCTGATGCGTAAGAATAGTTGCAACCCTGTTGAGATATTTGGGGTTGAGAGTGTGCCTTCTAGAGTGTGTCTTCTTCAGTTTCTTCTTTACAGGCATAATGTTAAAAAACGATTAACGAATGATAGGGTGCAAAGTCTGCGGTTGCAAGCAGATCCACTAAGTATACGCAAGATTCCGCATCTAAAGGTATCTATGTATTTACTCATATCTAAAGGTAAGGGAAGGTAATGAAAGGCATGTAGTCCGTATCTATTGGTATATGTCCGCATTGTGTCAATTCACTGGAACGCATCGATCCGCTGACATTCGCATTTATCCGCAATGATCCGTTACTATCCTCTGCGTCTTGCAAACGCGTCAAGAAATTAGACCCCGCCCTAATTCTTCTTCGGCCGACTGCGGTTTGAACCGAAACTCTCCGTAAAAGTCCGTATGTGTGTGTGTGACTGCGGCATTATAGAGTAGCTAGATCTAGAATATTAAAATTTTTGCTGGCTACATGTTCTTTCCAAAAAGCAAACAACGTATGCACAGGCTGATCTTCGCCTCCGTTGTTTGCATGCGACGAAGTCAGGTTTTATTGCTTCGGGGCCCATACGAGAGAGGCTAAATGTCTCAAATCACCCAGGCATGTCTGCGCAGTTTGTACAGTTTGGTCATTGCATTCGCTGGTCGCTTTATAAGAAAAGCTAAATTTTCTAAACTTACAACAGACATATCTCAAAGTCTAAGCTAGTCTCTGTGACTGAGCAAACTGGACTGGGCGTTACCCGTTAGCCATCTCGAAAGAGAGGCGAATTCTTCTAAAAAGGTTTTTTGGCGACGTCGCGAGAAAACCTGTCTTATAAAGTATGAAAACTCTACAATGTTGAATTTTTGTTTGCTAATGAATTAAGAAGGACGCTGGTCGACTCTGCGCATGCGCAGTTTGGTACGCGGATCAGCTACTTGAATGCAGCAGCAGTACGGTTCCTCGCGACGAGTTCCATTATCAAAGGACAGTAAAACTTGTGTGAAACGGCTACTCAAAAGAAGACAAAACAAAGATTTAATGACAAATCGTAGCTTATTGAAGGTGAAAAGGTCGAAAGTATTGCACAGTACCCCCCTGTACTTTTGACCTGCATTAAGCGATAATTGATGTTGAAAACAAATTTTCGGTCTTTTTGAGAGTGGCCGTTTTACACAGGTTTTACTGTATAGGTTTATACTTTCTGTCAACAAGGCATTATATTTACCAATAAGTTATGACTAAGCATATTACTTGAAAGCAAACCTTTACGACAATTAAAGCGAAAATCACACCTAGACTGGTCCTGGGATTTGTTTGCGTTACGGCCTTATCAGCGCTGTTCATATGGGCCTCGCCGCGAGAAAACCTGTCTTCAGGGGTTTGCGAACAACAAAGGCGCAGACCAGCCTGTGCATACGCTCAGTCTGGCCAGCGCCTTTGTTATTCGTGTTTTGGAAAGTATACCATCTAGACTTGCTATAGGCGAAATTTCAACTTTCTAGCTAGTATTTGTAGCTGAGCAGGCTGGTTTGATTCTCACATCATCGGAAACTAAATATATCTTGGAAGAATGGCAAACTTCATGGAATAACAGCATTGGTAATAAACTTCTTGACATCAAACCAACTATTGGTGAATATCAATCAGTTGTTCGAAAAATTAGAAGAGAAGAAGTAGTTTTAGCTCGACTCCGCTTAGGTCATACAAGAGTCACTCAGTCATACTTACTACAAGGTGAAGAGCAGCCACAATGTGTTGGTTGCGACGCACCATTCACTGTACGTCACTTCCTCTTGGAATGTGGCGACTTTGCACCAGTAAGAAATAATTGCTTCCATATTGATAACATGAAAGAATTATTTCAAGATAAACATATTGATAGTATTATGACATTTTTAAGACAAATAAATCTTTTTAACAAAATCTAATTGCTATTTTAAAAATCATGTTTTGTTTTACATTTGTATCAGACCATAATACAGATCATATTATGTTGTATTCTGTTCAGTTAAAGAACATGTACAGTTATCTGAATAGCTCTTTGAAACTGTCAGATATTGTACGTGGTCTCTCCTGTCAACAATCGTATTGCAACTTATTATCATTATACAAATTCATCATCATCATTCCTTTTATTTTATCTTACAAATTTTTACTCTTTCCATCCACATCATGTTTAGTTTAATACCGTCTGACGCTAATGACCCATAAGGGTTGATGCGTCGTTAAGCACCAAACAAACAAACAAATCCAAAGACCGGCTTTCTCGAGACAGGGCCTATATAATGTTTGTGTTGCCACTCTTCATTTCACGAGCAATGCTCGGCAAAATCTCGCATCATATGAGTGCGTCATTAAAAAGAATCGTCTAAATGGGACGGCTTCTTGGAGCACCCAAAATATATATGTTAAATTTAGGGATTAGAAAATAGTAATACAGTAAAACCTGTGTAAAACGGCCACTCAAAAATAGAAAAAAATATCTTAATGACAAATGGTACAGTCAGGTGCAAAAGTATCGGTGAAATGGCGGCCATCTTGGATTTGTCTCTGCTCAATTAAAGCGTTTTAACTGAAAAAATATGGCAAATATATTAACTAAAACAAACTTAAAGGTAACAGTCTTCGTCAAGTGTCCTTTCAGTCGAATTACTGACATTGTTCTTCTGGGAACTGATAAATATAGGCTCTGAATGTATGCAGGTGCAATATCCATCCAGATTCTCTTAATTTCTCTGATCAAATCACTGTCACTGTTTATAACATGGTGTCTATAAGGAAGTTTTCTTTTGATATACAGCCAGGTATTTTCAATAATATTGAGATCTGGTAATTGAGCTGGGCAAGAAATGGATTTTAAATTGGGCCTCGTCGCGAGAAAACCTGTCTTCGGGGTTTCCGACAAAGCGAGTTTCAAACCAGTCTCCTCATCTACAGAGACTAGCTAGAAAATTGAAATTTCGCTCGTAGCAAGTCTAGATATGATACTTACCAAAAAACGAATAACAAAGGCGCTGATCAGACTGTGTTGTTCGCAAACCCCCGAAGACAGGTTTTCTCACGTTGAGGCCCAATTGCAAGTCAGGTGCCAAATTAAATTTCACAAAATGAATTTCAAGGCAAAAAAATATGCTTATTTTCAACACTTATAATACTTTAAATCTGAAAGAAAATATTTACATCATTAATAAATCTTATGTTTGGATACATCACTATCCACCCTATCATTACAAATGTTCAGAAAATTTTATTCCACACTGGAGGTGGTTGCCAAGCAACAAGACAAAAGTGGCCAAATTTGCCCTATCTACTTCATTAAAGCAATTGCCATGACCTTCAGACATTCATTTATTACTTGAGCTTATGCTATAACATGTATGACTTATTGATGTATTTATGTGTAGTTTTATTTCAATTTCTACCAATCACGAAGTACATGTACAACAATCAACATTTCTTTATAAAATTGATCTAGAAAAGGATAGATAATAAAGTGATTATCAAAAATATTGTTTCCATGACAACATCATTTTGAATGCATTCTAACTTTTAAAAGACATTTTATTGTCAGAATATCTTTGTTTTAAAGTCTGAATTATAATTTAAAGTACATTTGACTTTTAAAAATGTGTATTTATTAATATTTGTCTTCCACGCACCATTTTTTGGAACTTTAAAACCTGACAGATTTTATTTACATGTTTGCACTTTAAATTGCTTAGCTATAAAAAAAAACTATCAAATACCTTTCTGATAATCAATATATAGAAAAATATGTTGTCTTAAAGAAGCACTAAAATAACATCAGAAATTCATTCGTTGTAAACATGGCTACCACCAAACTGAGCTTACTATAGGCTTTTTAGCTATATTTATCGGTTGCTTAGCAACAATATTCAAAACAGTGAACCAACTTAATTAAATTGTGTATATTTGATGGCTGGCTTATATCTTCCCATTCATGTTTTTGTCAGGTACAAATTATGAATACAATTGAAGTGAAGAAGTATTGAATGTCTAAATTTCTCTGCCATTCACAAGCCATCTACGCTTTTCCAAACACCATGACAACCTCTTTTATCTGTTGACCTCCCGAATCACTACACGATTCCTTGGTACTCTTCTGTTGAATCCATGTTTGTTTAAATGATGTTTTCAGTTCGTTTAGATACTCTTCTGTCCCTGGCTCCATTGGATTTTGGGGTTATGTCATTAAAGAGTCTCTACTGTTGACTTTTATCAGTCTCTAAAGTCACAGCTTTTGGTCTGTCACATCTTGCCTTGTTTTCCACAGATCCACTTTGCAAAAATCTTTTTACAATATTGGAAACTGTCATATTAGACAGTTGTAACAATTTACTAATTTCACAAAGTCTGTGCCCATTCTGACGCTGATCTACAGCAAGCTTTCTTACCTCAGGTGAAAATTCAGGACCTTTTCTACCCATGTCAATGTTTACAAACAAAAAGCTTGCAGACGGTAAACTATTGGAATTTTGATGATGTCATGTAAAAACATGATGTCATTTCTTGTCTGTCAGTTTCCATGCTTGAAATTTACTTTACGTAACGTCGCCGCAAAAACAGGTGACCGACGTTAGCCTCGTTTTAAAGGATAGTGATGCGGAATCAGAAAACCTCAGTTCGTTGATCGGGATTCTGTACAAGATAGCCAGAAAACAGACAGTTCAAAAGATGTATCATTTATAGGTATAAAATAATTCTGCAGAATTTCCCCACAAAACAGTTATCGTGTAGTGGAGCGGGAAATGTCTGTTTTTTGAGACGATCATGCACTTCCGGATACAAGCATGAGACTTTCAGATTTTGTTCTTCAAACCTTTCTTATTAATTTTTTCTCGTTAGCCATCGCAAAATTTTCCATTTTCAAGATGGCTAACGGAAATTTCAAGATGGCTGCCAAATTCATATGTAAAGCAGAGTGGAAAGTGACAAGAAGAAGGCACATGCAGATATAAGCATGAAACTTAGTAAAAATGTTCATGAGCACGAGTAATTTGAATATTTATCATTAGCCAATCGAAATTTGCCTATTTTCAAGATGGCGGTACTAAAATCCAAGATGGCCGCCGCAAAAAACATAAGATCAGGAAATGAAGATTTTACATGATACAAAGCAATTAAAAACATCTAAAATGGTATAATTGGATGAAATATATCATAAAATATTATTGGTTACCTTAAATCAGCCCTATCTGATTATTAAAAAATAGGAATTTAAAAGGGACAGAAACGTTGTGGGGGGGGGGGGGGTAAGTAAAACTGACTAAAATGCAGTGTTGTCGTCAAACAATGGTAAAATGCAAATAGATGTCGTTTGCTTGTTTGCACTACAATTACATTATAAGCTATGAATTATGTAAGTACTAGAAAAGCAATGAACAGGAACTGGAGCAATCAAAAGCCAAATCTCGCAAACTCTGACACCAAAAAAAACATATTATAACTAATGTAGGTAAGATTTAATGGTCAGATGAAATAAATCGGGGATCTTTAAAGGAAATGTGAATAAATTGAACAAAGATCAGGAATCGATACAATCAAGTACCACATCTGACCCAGGATACCACATGGAAAAGTGACAAATACACAATTTAATGTCACAAACGAGAGTCAAGTGGTCAGCCCTTTCCCAGCAGGTGACCACAAGGCCCTGCTATAAGTAGCACTTCCAATTAGTTCCCCCTTGTTGACTGGTCACAATAGCTCAAGTGGTAGAGCGTCCGTTTCCAGAGCTGGAGGTCGCAGGTTGAAAAAAAAGTCATGTCACACTTAAATGGTTCAAAAAGGAACCAATTGCTACATTGCTTGGTTCTGAGCACAATAAGACATGCGATGGATTTTCTTATCTCACTCACTACTAACACAACTAACATTGTGAAATAACTACTAAAAACAACAACAAAAATGTGCGTTCCAGTACTTATTCCACCGAATCCCATTTAGTGCCTCCCTCGGTGATTGAGATGAATCGAAAGATAGAAAGATTTGAGTTTTTAAGTACTGAACTATGAAGCTGTTTTTAAGTACTGAACTATGAAGCTCCACTTGCATAGGGTTGTTACCTAGCTGTCGTGGCGCTATGATTATGATCAATATTATCAAGATTATTCTATAGTGTTTAACTCCTCTTGAAGAAAGGATGAACAAACTTCTCCTCTTTCCATAAATGGAAGTAAGTAAGGTTGCAAAGATCAGGAATCGATACAATCAAGCACCACACCTGACCCAGGATACCAATGGGAAAGTGACAAACTCACAGAAGACACCACAAACGAGAGCCAAGAGGTCAGCCCTTTCCCAGCAGGTGACCACGAAGCACATATAAACAGACGCGCACAAAACATAGCAAACACAAGACAGAACAAAAACATAAAAGATCCACAAAAGAAGTACCGCCTTGGAACGGTCAGTAAAATATTTTACTGGAGGGCTTAAACCGGTTTAACGGCGCCAACCTCACCCTTAGTTCAGATGTGGATCAAGACACATAGATATTTGGTTTGCATGAAATCTCATTTGATTCATATTTTGAGGACCCTCTAAATGCATATTCCGTACTTGTGAAGGGCGTGTATTGAAGTTTTCTGGCCTACCTACCTACCTACCTACACGCTACCCTACCCTAACCTAGCCTAGCCTTACCTTACCTTACCTACCTGCATACCTACCTACCTACCTTAACCCGGGTTTTCCACCTAAGATCCCCAGTTCCGGATGCCCTACAACTTAAGGATTTATCTATTGATGAGATGGTAGGGGCCTGATGCTTTGGCTGTTTGTCTGGCCCACCGGGGTTTACCTGTTGGATTTCTTTTACTCAGGTATTCAGTTTTATTTACTGTTGAGTCCTTATCTTTGCTTTATCTCCTTTTACTTTCTTGATTTATATGTTTTGGGAGATGATGCATTGATAAGTTAGGGGTCTTTCATGCAAACCAAATATCTATGTTCTTTGATCCACATCTAAATTAAGGGTGGGGTTGGCGCCGTGAAACCGGTTTAAGCCCTCCAGTGAAATATTTTACTGACTGTTCCAATGCGGTACTTCTTTTGTGGATCTTTTATGTTTTTCTGTCTTGTGTTTGTTATGCTCTTGAGCGCATCTGTTTATTTGTGCCTTGTGGTCACCTGCTGGGAAAGGGCTGACCTTTTGGCTCTCGTTTGTGGTGTATAACTGTGAGTTTGCCACTTTCCTTTTGGTATACTGGGTCAGGTGTGGTACTTGATTGTATCGATTCCTGATCTTTGCACCCTTACTTACTTTACGTAGTTGGTCACATTATGGTACTTTATTCACCTCATTGGACGAATATAGGGGTTTTTCTTTCATCCGTCTAACTGTAAATCTGTTTCGTCACCCTAATCGTATTGAGCACGGACTATAGTGGACAAGCAAAGAAGTAGCAAATCCATCCACAGCGTATGTTTTGGAGTCAAATATTGACTTATGAGTTTCATATAATTATGCTTTAACGTTATTTTCTATTCTTATAGCCATCATATAATATTACTTGAATCGTTATTATTATCATTTTTATTATCTCAATGATAGGCCTAAATGAATGCATGTGTGTTTCCTTTTTCATGCCACTAAAATTGGGTAGGTAGATAGGCTCTAACATTAAATTAAGACAAAACATTAAACATGATGACGGCCTATATTATTCTACTGACTATTTGATTGTTCATATGGAGTTTGAAAGAACAAATTTTGATGTATTATAAAAAGGCCTAAATGAAGTAGCTACACTATTTTAAGCCCAAACCCTTTGTATGTTAGTTAGTTCAGGAAATTATTTTATAGAGTAACGCTTATCACTGAAAACCGCTTCAAAGTTTTCAATATACCTGTTTTAGTTTTTTTTCCCCAAGACCATTTTAATGTTTATGATAGGGTAGGCAGGAACGACACTTTCTTCCTTTAAGCCTTATTATTATTAAAAAATGCATCGTACCAAACAGTATGCATTGTCCAGTATTACAGTCATGTTTTACTTGGTAGTTCAAAAAGGAGAGAAGTTTATTCAATTTATTTGCATTTTACCCTAATGGCCCCCATTTATACTATCTGAACATTATATCTTACCTACAATAATTATAATGGGTAAAACTAATTTATAGTTTATAATAGGAATGTAGAAAGTTGACATCTAGTTGCATTTCTACCATTGTTTGATGGCGACACCGCATTTTTAGTCAATGTTGCTTAGGTTTCCCCTATTTTGGCCCCATTTAACCCTTATTCTCAAATTTCAAGAAAACCTTTACCCTTTTATGATGTATTTCATCCAATAATACCATTTTAGATGTTATTTTATTTCTTTGTATGATGTAAAATCTTCATTTCATGATTTTACGTTTATTGTGGCGGCCATCTTGGATTTTAGCGCCGTCATCTTGAAAATTGACCGATTCTGATTGGCTAACGAGAAACATTTCTACCAAGTTTCATGCTTGTATCCAGATGTGCATGATTATTGTCACTTCCCGCTTGACAGGGAGCTGTATTTTTCAGTCGTGAGGCGTTCTTTTCTTCTTTTTTCTTTTTTCTTTTTTTTTTTTTTTTTTTTATTTGATTAGATTGTTTTTTGTTTGTTTGTTTGTTTTTGTTGCTTTATGTCCCATGTCAACAGCTATGGTCATTGCGGGACGGTCAGTTCACTTAACCACACTTTTTCCTGGGCAGGCTTGAGCAAGCGGTTAACCAGTTATTTGTGCAAATACTTTCGCTTGTAACTGACAACAACCCTTCTTGAATAAATCAGCGGAAGGGAGGATAATGACCGTAGAAATTATTTCATGATCAATCTCCAAGAAAGTATGGTATCTGGCCGGGATCGAACTCGCGACCCCTGGATCTGCAGTCAGACACGCATCTGTAGCCAGACACGTTACCGACTGCGGCCCGGTAATTAAATTGTTTCTCTGTGATGATACATTGCAATAGTTAGGAAGCCTCCGTGCGAGTAAAACAACACTTTATATCGTTAACAACAACATAATATAGGGTAAAGATTTTGTTCCAGTAAAATGTAGTGGTCTTGTTGTTGTTGATTCGTCGTTTCTGTTTGACCCAATATTGGGGATCTGTGTTTGTTCCATGTTTTGTTGTCCATTGATTTGTGTCTTTTTTAGTTTTGCAATCATCTTGATTTCGAAGTGAGAGCTGGTAGCTTTACTTTATATTCCTGTTTTTTTTTGTGATTTTTATTGTTCTGCAGCTCTTCCTTATGGTTTGATTGGTCTTCGGTATGTAATTGTGGAATTTCCTGACCATACTCGCTTGTTTTTTTTTTATTTTTATGCCCCCAAATGAACTTTGGGAGGCATATAGTAATCACACTGTCCTTCCGTCCGTCCGGCTTCGTGTCCCGTGCATATTTCCTATATTCTTTGAGGTAGGAGTTCCAAATTTGATGTGTGGATGCATCTTGGGATGGTAGAGTGTCGCGTACCATTTTCGGTTCACTGTGACCTTGACCTTGACCTCTGACCTAGTTTTTAGAATAATCGTGTCCGGAACATATCTCTTACACTATTTGAGGTAGGAATTTCAAATTTGGTGTGTGGATGCATCTTGAGATGAGGAAGTGTCGCGTACCATAATTGGGTCACTGTGACCTTGAACTTGACCTCTGACCTAGTTTCTAGAAACTGCATTGAGTCTGTGCATATTCCTATATTCTTTGAGATAGGAATTCAAAATTTGGTGTGTAAATACATATTGGGATGAGAGAGTGTCATATATCATTTTCGGGTCACTGTGACCTTTTCCTCCGACCTACTTTTAAGAATTATTGTGTTCGGAGAATACCTCTTATATTCTTTGAGGTAGGAATTCCAAATTTGGTGTGAATATGCATCTTGGGTTGGGGGAGTGTCACTTACCATTTTCGGATCACTGTGACCTTGACCTCTGACCTAGTTTAAAAAATAATTGTGTAAGCAGCATATCTCTTATATTTTTTGAGATATAAATCGCAATTTTTGTGTGTGAATGCATCTGGAGATGGTGGAGTGTGTTGTACCATTTATGGGTCGCTGTGACCTTGACCTCTGACCTAGTTTTTAGAAAAAATGTGTCCGGAGCATATCTCATATATTATTAAAGGTAGGAATCCCAAATTTGGTGTGTGGATGCAACTTTTGATGGAGGAGTGTCACATACCATTTTTGGGTCATTTTGACCTTGACCTCTGACCTAGTTTGTAGAATAATCGTGTCCAGAACATATCTCTTATATTATTTGAGATGGGAATCCAAAAATTTGATTATGGATACATCTTTGGATGCTGATGTGTCACAAACCATTTTTATGTCACTGATCTTGACCTATGACCTAGTTTCTAGAATAATCCTGTCTGTAGCATATCTCCTATATTATTTGATGTAGGAATCCCAAATTTGGTGTGTTGATTCCTCTTGGGATGGCGGAGTGGTGCATACCATTTTGGGTCACTTTTACCTTGACATTCACTTCTGGCCTCATTTCTAGGTTTTTCGTGTCTGGAGCATATCTCCTATATTACAGCTACATGTAACTTTCCTCAAATGTGTCTTATGCTAGGCCAATTTCTTTGGGGCCATTCGTTACGCGACTGTGACATTTCTTGTTTATTTCTTATTCACTTTTTATTCAGAATTAAATCTGTGCAATATATGTACCACAAATTAAGCATATCAATATACCTGACAGTGGTAAAATATTACATTAAAGCGAGAACCAACACCATTGAGGCAATTGAAATCTCATTGTATAATAATTATATCTAATCGATTAATTGAGATTAGTCTATTTTATCTTTAAGGTATAGACACCCTTATACCTGTTGTTTTCCTTTTAGATTTTTGTATTACCAATTAACTGCACTATTTAATGATAGCATTTTCGCTGCCTCAACCATGCTGATACTCATGAAACACATACCAAAGTGATTTGCCAATCAAATATTCCTCAACATATACTGCATAATAATGTTCAAATGCAAAAGTCAGTAAGGGCGCAAAGATCAGGAATCGATACAGTCAAGCAACACTAATAACTTTTCTAAAAACAACTTACGAGGGATGATCTAAAAGTTCTGATCGTTTCCTTGTAGCTTTGTCCAGAGACATTTTTGAGAGGCATACCATGCACCATTTAAACGAACAAGCGTTGACTTTTATAATGATGCTTGTATTTTCTCGCTGTACTGTTTCGTTTAATAATTACAGCACAATATATATGGTCCACTCCATACCACTGGCCTGTTTTTATGTTATAGAATTATAATAGAATTTGAATCTGAATCTTTCAAGCCCCGCATCCTTCGAACTACAAAGTAAAACTGCACTGTTTTTTTTAGTTTTTGTTACTTATAATGTTAATTCAAATTTAAGAATGGCGACATGTTGTGTCGATTCAATATTTAAAGCACAATGGGCAATTCTTATGATGTCATTGAAATTGACAACTACGTAATTTTGAGTACATTGCAGAATTTACATTTTGGAGAATATTCTATTTTTGTCTATCAGTTTGGACTAAGAACATGCCAAACCTAATATCGGCAAAATAATTAACACTAATATTAGTTTGATTACGAAATATCTTAGTTTTAATTGGAATATTGTGAAACTAAAAAAATGATTGATTTTAAATAAGAATTTTCAAAATTGTTAATGGTTTCAGACCGATGCTTTGTGCTCAATTTAATCCCATATTGCATCATTTTACGATATAGTGCACATTTCGACAACTGATTGGGTTTTGTTTTTAGATATACACATGCAAATCTGTGTACCTCAAAATATTTGTGGACCCGTTTTAATTTTCTAATGTGGGCTACTATCAGTCTCCGGCAATAAGGATTATTCATAATTGCTTCAGACATAAGTCAGCTCATCTAAGATTGCCTAAAAAAATTTACTTTTAAAGCAGCTGTTTTTACTGAAGTATGGGCTGGTCAAAACTTCAAGTGGCCCAAAATTTGATAATAGCTGACAGTCGCATAGCCATACATTTAAGGGCCTAGCTATCCGAGATCATATAGAAACTTCACCATATATACAGGACATATTGACTTCTGTATGAACATTGTGCAGCCATAAATAAGAATTGCTGAGACTGCTCCTGTCAAAATTGTGAGGTCTCTTTTATGCACAGTCAGCCTAATAGGTCAGTGCATTGAGGGTATGGCTGTTTTGGTGCAGTTTTCTGGCCGCTCCTTCAAGTTACATAAAACTTGTCAGAGCGGTGCATAGACAAAGAATATATTATTATTTGGTACAATTTTTAGGCATGTTGCATCGCTGGTTACAGAAATATCACGCCAGGATCAGAACTTAAGGATCATCCCTCGTAAATATTATATTATTATACAACTTAAATAAATATAGAAAAATAAATAAACTATCTCCCAACTCCTGTGTCCCAACGTGTATGCTTCGCCGTGTATGCATCTCTGGATACAGCTGATTGGGCATGAGAATGCTGTCTGGACATTGGTATCCGCCACATACCTCCTGTCCATCAGGGTATCAAACTATGCTGTTGCGTCCACGGTACACTTAACAACACTTATAAGTGTGCACATATAAATGGGCTCATCTCTCCGTTAATACTGGTCAGATCATTTTCAAATTTTCAACAAATATAAACGACATGTATGTTATAAAATTGCATTTATTTTATTTCGAATAAAATAAAAAGTTAAAAAATGTGAACGCATAATTCAAATTTATGGTAAAATCAAAGTTCACGTTTTTCCAATACTTTTGAAGAGATAAAACTTGATCGAATATATCACAAAACAAAGCAAATATCACAATATTCTTAAGTCAAATCCTGCAGCAGCGTCCATGTCCAGGTAAACTTAGAAGCGGGTATGTACCCCCCCCCCCCGCACTGTTCACTACGGCAAGACAACGACGTCTCATTGACGTCACATAACGCTGAACGTAATTCTGAGGGAGTTTGTTCCACTCGTAGATAATTAGGCCCATGACCTATTATTGTATGCTTCCGTGACTATGCTGACGTAGAAAAAATCATAGCTAATAGTTATAAGCTACAAGGTACTGATTATGGTGTAAGTAGAGACTACCCAAAGGAGATTGTCGCAGCCCGCTCTGAGCTGTGGCCAAGGTATAAAACAGAAAGGAGTAAATTCCCAAGATCTAAAGTTACAATAGGCTTCCCTGCAAAGTTGGTGATAAACGGGCGTGTGGTACAGGACAAATTCCCTGACTGGTTTTCGGTTTTACGTGGATCACGCCACCACCATTATACGGAAAACTGTGATTCGTGAAAATTCTGATAGCTCTGCAGCGCAGTCACACGCGGGCACTCAGTCAAAGGAAACTAGTTCTACAGACGGTCAGTTTGGACGCGATACCCGCAACCCAACGAGTAAGCAGTGAGATATAAGTGAAACGGACGATGAAGACCGTGATATTTCCATGCAGATGACTGAAGCTACAGCTGAAACTCAAGATGGTGCGACGCCAAATTACAACGATGCAATGACAGCACTAGAAAGACTTTCACAAATGGTCAATCCAGGGGCGCCTATGCCTGACGCCCCTCCAGTGCAAAATAAATCCCAATCGGACGATGACCCAGACGCTAGTGACCCACCCCCTAAGAACACGGAGGTGAAATAGGGACTCAGGGGGCCAGAACGCACATCTATTACGAACAATAAAGCCGCTGAAAGACTTGATAAACGAACTACAGTGAATCCTAACATTTTTCATACAACATGTAACAATACTTCAGGCCATACATTGTCAGTTGGAAGCCTTAACGTATGTGGGTTGAAACGTAGGATCCTATACCCCGAATTCATAGACTTAGCACACAACTTCGATATCCTCTGTCTCTCAGAGACAAAATTACTAGACACGGACGTTATTTCCTGCGAAGAGTATACATTTTTTAGCCATCCTAGAAAGCAAAAATTCTACCGTAGATCTGGTGGCATAGGTTTTTTGGTAAGAAACCGTATCGCCAATTTTGTTACTGTTGTAGAATCTAAGTCAGAATACATAGCATGGCTTAGAGTCTCCAAACAGTACCTAGGAACTGAACAAGACATGATGATAGCAACTATTTATATCCCGCCCCAGCAATCACGATTCTTTAATGATGATGAATTCGACTTGTTTGAGCAGGAAATAGCCTCGGTGCGAAGTAATTTTGACTATATTTATCTTCTTGGAGATTTTAATGCACAAACTGCTACGATGCCAGATTACACTGTCCTTGACCCTTTTTTGTCTGAGTTTTTTAATTTTGATGCTGGCACGATTGAACACATGGACCAAAAATGTGTTTTGGAAAAGTATAACTTGCAAATCAACAGATCCTCGAAAGATCCAAAAAAGAACAATCATGGTTTCAAAATTATTGACCTTTGTAAAAATAATAACCTCAAAAATAATAACGGCCGATTTGGCGAGGATAAAAATGTGGGGGCTATGACATTTCGTGGCTTATCAGTTATCGATTATGCCATGGCCTCCAGCCAAGGTATTAAATTTGCACAGAACTTTAAAATAACTGATGTTGATAGCCTGTTTTCAGACGGACATGCTCTACTTTCACTTGACATACGGACTAACGCTACTGCACCAAATCCCCCTAACTATCATCAACATATGGACCCAATCAGGAATATTAACCCACATGAATATGAATGTTTTAAAAACGGCATAGACAAGTCAAAATTGGAAGGTATCAAAGAATTACTGGAAAATGCAGAACGGAATTGCACTCCGGAAATGGTTAACTCAGTAGTTAAAAACATATGCGATCTTTTCCGAGGGGGCGCGGAAACAGTGAGAACAAGCCGCAAACCTACACACTTTTACGCCAAAAAGTCAACTGATAAGCCATGGTTCGGTCGACAGTGTGAGACGGCCCGCACCAAGTATTTCCTTGCGTAACGTGCAAACAGGCAGCTCCGAACCAAAAGTAGCCGACAGTCACTTATAAAAATGAGTAAGGAATATAAGAAAACGCTGAATATACATATTAATAAGTATAAGAGGTCTCACCGGAAAGTATTGCGCGAAATGCAGTCAAAGCAGCCTAAAAAATACTGGACGTTCCTAAACTCATTAAAAACCAAGAAAATGGCCAAAGCACCGTCAGTTGATACATTTTATGATTTTTTCAAGGACGTATATTGCGCAGATGGTGACAAAACAGAGGATGAAATGCCATTTAATTTTAATTTTGAACACTCTGATGAAACTCTTAACCGCCCGTTCACAAATGATGAGATTTTGAAATGCATTGCGAAATTGAAAAACTCTAAATCACCAGGACACGACGATATTTTAAATGAGTATATTAAATTAACGAGGGATGCGATGACGCCTGTGTACGTTTCGCTTTTTAATATCATACTTAAATCTGAATTTATCCCGGATGAATGGGCTATCGGCAAAATAAGACCCATTTATAAAAACAAAGGCGATGTGACTGACCCTAATAACTATCGCCCCATAACAATATTAAGCTGCCTAAATAAGCTTTTTACCGCCGTATTAAATGAAAGACTGACCGATCTCCTAGATGAGAATGACATGCTAAACGAAAACCAGGTCGGGTTTAGGAAAGCTTACTCCACGTCCGACCATGTTTTAGCCTCCATGCACTTATTGAAATTATGAAATACGAAAAGAAAAAACTGTTTTGCTCCTTTGTAGACTTCTCGAAGGCATTTGACTCGGTCTGGCGCGCTGCACTCTGGGGAAAACTATTAGGTAACGATATTAATGGAAATTTTCTGAGGGTACTACACAATATATATCAGAATGCTAAATCGTTCATCTCTATAAATAACCAACAATCAGGTTTTCTCATCAACAGCTGCGGGCTCATGCAAGGGGATAATATCTCACCAATCCTTTTCTCATTGTATCTCAACGATTTGGAAACATATCTCGAGGTTGATAGCCGTGGCGTTCCGATTGTTATCGACTCCGCAGACATGCGTACCTACATGAAACTACTGGTGATGCTGTATGCAGACGATACAATCTTGGTTTCAGAAGACCCTGAATCATTTCAAGTCTGTCTCAATTCTTTTCATAAATATTGCATAGATTGGAAGCTAACAGTAAACGAATCTAAAACTAAAATCGTTGTTTTTGGAGCCAGGAAAACCGATCACTTTAATTTCAGGTTTGGAGACTCGACTCTAGAAATTGTGGATAAATTCAAATATCTTGGAACTATTTTTTCGCAATCAGGTTCGTTTCTGAACGCCAGAAAACACGTCACAGCCCAAGCTAAGAAAGCCATGTACCTTTTGAATATAAGAATTAGAAACCTTGATCTACCTATTGATTTACAGCTGAAACTATTTGATAATACTATTCTCCCAATATTGACGCACGGCTGCGAAGTTTTTGGATTTGAAGATTGTCATATGTTAGAGGCCATTCACAACCAATTTTTACGCTCACTCACCTATTCTCGCAAAAGCACCCCGCTATATATGTTGTTTGGCGAATTCGGCAGGTACCCCCTGGAAATTGTAATTAAGAGTAGAATGGTTGGTTTTTGGAATAGAATTATATCTGGTAAACAAACCAAATTATCTTATATTTGCTATAAAAAACTTACCGAAACCCCCCACCTGAACTCTAAATGGGTAGCTAAAGTCAAGCAAATTCTCGACGATTGTGGCATGTCTGAAATTTGGACTGCACAATCACCTACCTCTCATTTGTCAAAAATCGTTATGGAACGTTTAAGGGACCAGTTTACTCAAAAATGGAATTCCAACTTAAATAACTCAACGAAAGGGCGTAATTACGGAATCTTTAAAGAACGAATACAGCTTGAAAATTATCTTCTAAAACTTTCTCCAAAATTTTATACACTCATGGCAAAATTCCGAACCGCAAATCATAGGTTTCCCTGTGAAGTCCTAAGATGGCAAAACGTAGAAATTAGCGATAGAAAATGCCATCTATGCGACAAACAGGACGTAGGCGACGAGATGCACTACTTACTCATCTGTCCGTATTTTTCAGAAGAAAGGAAAAAGTTTGTCAAGCGCTATTACTTCGCCCGCCCGAACACACTCAAATTCAAACAACTTCTTAACACTAAAAACATACAAGATCTAAGAAACCTCTGTCTATTCGTAGAAATCCTCATGAAAACTGTGATTTAGCATACCATTATCATCTAACCCAAATAATAAAGTCTGGACAAATGAAACAAAACGGTTTGTTTTGAGTGCTCAAATGAACCGTCTCACGGAGACTCATTTGAGCAACCATAACAAATATTCTGGTTGAGAAACAAGTATTGCTATTGCACTTATCTAGAAATAAACTAGCAGAACTTACTCTCTCTTAGGGTAAAATCCTCTTCTGAATCGCTAAGAAATAGCACAAATAAATCCATGTGCGTCAAAACAACTACATCTCCTCACACATTTCACGGGACTGACCTAGTGACACTGAGTAATTTGACAGGTATAAATAAACATTGACATGACGAACAGGTATTCAGGCAAACTGAAGTTATTTTTAGATTAGCCAAATTCGCGGTTCATTGCCGCGCTAACCTAATTTCTCTTTATCTCGTCTCTTTTTGGATTTACACATAATTGCTGGTGCTACTCAAACAGTGCGGACCCAGATCATGTCGATCCCGTAGGATCAGCATGTTCTGGGTCTGCACAGTTTGTTGCATATAGACCCGGCCTAGCCGCATCAAAGGACCTGATGTCGGTGATTTGATTTGATTTGATGTGATGCGAAGTGCTGTGTTGTGACTGATATGATGTGATGTGATTTATTTATTTATTTATTTATTCATGTTGAACGCCAAAAACGATTAACTTACAAAGTTGGCAATGCACATACCTTATTTTATGGATCTGGGTCGAGGCGCAGCGACTCCCACAGTATACCATATTGGTAGACTCTTAGTGGTATGTGCACGCAGAAGTAGTAGCTCGGCTTGACTCTTAGCTGATTTGGGGTAAACGGCCTGTGGGAGTCGTAACGTCTGGTCTCACTGGACAGATTGTGAAAACTAATCATACATTCATAAGTGGCCTATAACTTGGGTCATGGTTATGGCAGTTAATTCCCTTGAACTGCCTATGTTAAATTTCTTCCCTTTTCTTTAGATCATATTGCTGCATTTCATACATAACTTTAAACGATGTTGTGCCCCTGCCCTAACTCCATATGACTATAATTTTGGTCATGCTTATTGCAGTTATCTCCCTTTGCTTGATACAGTTGATCGAACTACCTTTTTTCCTTAGATCAATCTTTGTATTACAGCACTTAGAACGATGTTCTGCCCCCACCCCAACTCCCCATCAACCTAACATCTAAACCAATTTGCCACCGTAACTCAACTAGCAAATAGCCTTATGATGTATTTACTTTGTGTATTTTATATGCCATGTCTTGATATGTCTATTGTAAATCAGCTCGATGTCATGTATTATGACTGGAGTTTATGAATAAAGTATTTCGTATCGTATCGTATCGTCGTATCGTATCGTATCGATAATATTTGCTCTTAGTTGATTCAGTGTGATGGGAATAGCCCCTGTTCTCCATACACGGCAGTTTAGTTAATCCTAATTAAATGTTTTCAATTATGTTTAATTCTGGTGATTTGGGGGCAAAGTTGACGGCATTTACATTGTTTGCATTCAGATATGCAGTGGTGACCCTTGTCAGATGGGCTGGAGCACCATCGTGCAGCAACTGCATTCCTCTGTGGTTTCTCAACAATGGAAAGACCTCTGTATCGAGCACTTTGTGTTGATAGCGAGCTGCAGTTACGTTCCACTTTATGTAGACAATGTTAGTTTAATGATGTAAGGACACATCTTCCCACAACATAACAGAACCACCACCATGACTGTCACGTTCAATTGTGCAGTTGTCCTGAAAACGTTCCCCTCGTTCTCTGTATATTCTTGTGCAGCCAAAAACTGTGAACTTTGATTTTACGACATATTTGAATTTTGATTTCGCATTTTAAAAGTTAAAGTTTTATGAAAATTAAAATTGATGGAATATCATGTCATGAATGTCATCTATATCTGTTGAAAATTTCAAAATGATCTGACTTTTATTTATGAAGATATGGGTTCATTTATATGTGCACACTTATAAGTGTTGTTTAGTGTACAAGAGCGACACTCATTCATGTTCTGTAGTATATTGCATAGATATATGCATGCAAATTTTATTGTTTTACACCAAAGCTTATCAAACTGTTGGTTTTCAATGCAATGATTTTTTTTTAATTTTCTAGTCATGTTTTATGCGCTCGAATTTCTTTTTTTAACCTTACCAGTAAGGTATTCTTGAATGATAAATTTATTTCACTTATCACATTATGTGCCAAATTTGATCTTATCTTGAGTTGTTAGCCCTGGACGTCTTAATATGGAATATGATCATTCAAAACTATGTGATTCCTAAGCTGTTTTTATCATTCGTTTATCGTATGTAAATATGTACAAATCTGTTTTGTATTTCCGAGGGCCACAAGGTAGAATAGTTTTTTATAACTAATTGTGCCACCCTCATTAAACATTGTATAAATAAAATAAATAAATAAATAAATAAATAACGTCTCTCAATTTAAATGAAGCAATAGACAGGCTAGAAAATCAGAGGTTTGGGGTTTATTTTTAAATACACATGTATATTTTGAGAGTATGTTGTAAATGCTTATTGTTCTTATTAGAAATATTTCAAAAAAGCAGTCAGCAAAACTCAAAAAAGAACCTACGTAAATTTTCTTAAGAATCTCTATTACTGATTATGGTGTTTAATTTTGTCTGTGGCTAAAGCAATATAGTGTTATGCTTCTTTTCTTTCATGTAATATTTCAAAAAGCCCTCAGCAGTTGGTCTCTGCATTTTTTTTTTCTTTGATGCAAATATACAATATTTGGCTATTAGAACGATGGAGTTCTGGGGCGGAGTGTGTCATATGGAGCTAATCATTTGCTGATGTGTTCCTCATTAGTTTTTAATATTAAGTTTTTCTATAGACAGCGTTTATATTTGCCATTGAAATCGCATCCGAAGTATTACGTCTAGTTATGGCATTTTGTCGTAAAAGGAGGACTCCACCTAGCGGCAAATTTTCATTGCCTTCTGGCCTTGGTGGGACAATTACACTTTTATATGAAAATGCAAATACAATTCTAAGTTGTTTTTTTCTTTTAATTCAACGAAGGAAATGATGATTAATTTCAGCAGAAAAGATAGAACGACAGCTCGCTTTTAGTGATTTCAGTCAGTGACGAATATAGGTCAATTCCCCGCTAAAGGGAAATATGTTCTTAAAAGGGTATCCTTTGGAAGCAAAGACTGCACCAAAGAACTGAAACTAGAGTGTGCATAGTTCCTGGGCCAGACTAGCTAGTTTCTGCCATTGTAATAAAAGTAATAAAAGCCTGTACCAACGGGTAATCAAGACCGTTCACCGACAAGACAGTTCACCGACATACATTAACCAACACAATTTCTTTCTTTCCATATACGAGTCCTGCATCACTCTGTGGCTAGGATTATATGCAGCTGCAACACATACTAGGACATTTCACATACAGAATTGAAGACAGGTTATTAACAAATTTTTATATTTTAAATTTTGATTTTTTGATTTGATTCTTTACGTCCCATCAACAATCTTTAAGTTATATAGGGACGGGTCTTCCTGGGTTGAACCAGTACTAAGCTAGGATAAATGTGTCTTGCTCAAGGACCACAACACAGTGACGCCGGTGAGGCTCGAACCCGCGGCCCTTCGGTCTCAAGTCAAGCACTCTACCACTGAACCACTGCGCTCCCTATATATATTAATGTATAAAGAATTTCCCACTTTTGACTGTAAAAGAGATAATAGTAAACGAGGGTCAATTGTAAATCTAATTAGGCTGCTGTTGAATTTCGCTTTTTTGACCTACCCGTGACTAATGCATATACAATCTAGTATGATCATTAGAATGTCAACTTAAATGAAATTTTAACACGTACGTGCATTTAAAAGTACAATCGAGCCTGCTTTTAGTTGCTCAATGGGAATGTGGGACGTGTACAGCTGTATAGAGGAGATCCTAGAGCAGTGGTCAAAGCGCCAATCGCACACATTGAAAAAGAAGTTGATTGAAACATTTCCGTACTACGAGACTTCTTTCAGCTGTATGCCTGGCGACATGAGATTTACCTCTGGAGGCACCTATCCTACCCTACCCTACCCTACGCTACCCTACCTTACCCTACTAAGAGGTGCACATAATGAGATCAGATCAGTCTGTACAATACCAATATGCAAGTAAGATATATGCCTCCAAATACATGTAAGAGTATTTAATATAAAAATAATAATTTACTTACTTCTCACCCAAAACACGAGCTGTGACAATTCGCCATATCTGCATTTATTGCTGACTACCGGTCTACAGGTGGTCAGTGATGTAAATACAGGTAGTCAGACCCAAATTTCCAGATATTAGAGGGTACTTTTTATCATTTTTTTTTCAGTTAAATACATCAGTAAACCAGCAATAAATTTAGATATGGTCACTTCAAAAGAACCACATCACTGAGATGGTTTTTTGAGCATCAATCCTTAAAGTAAGCAAGTAGGCAAACATCAGGAATTGATTCAATCAAACAGCACAGCTGACCCAGGACACCGTATGGGATAGTGACTGACAAAGACACAATAAAACATCTAGCAAAAGAGAGACAAGAGGTCATCCCTTTCCCTGCAGGTGACCACAAGGTTGCAAGGAACAGACATGACAGTATGGCAAAAACAAACATGAAACACAAATAACAAAAAGGGTCAACGAAAAAAGCACCACCTTTTTACGTTCAGTACAAAATTTACTGGAAGGTTTTAACATTTTTGACGTCATTACTGATGTGGATCACGACGCATAGATGTTTGATTCGCATTTAAGATTCCTAACTCATCAGTCAATTATCTTCTAGTACATACAAATGGAGATAAATAACCCCGTCTACATGCGAAGTGCATGTTGTCTGCACGTTCAACGAATAATCCATTAAAAAAACTCTACCTTTATGTGATGAAAACCATCCATATTCCAACTCATGTGAATAAAAATAATATATAAACATAACATATACACTAAGTAAATATCTACTGCCCTATTATAAACTCGGGAAAATATAAATGAGCCACTAAAACCACCCCAGTATAACATGATAGTTCATGTTATAGTTATCCCCACGCTTTTTTAAAAAAAGCGTCAGGGATATTGCAATCGCCTCCGTCCGTCTGTCCATCCATCCGTCCGTCCGTCCGTCACGCTATCTTATTCTAAACCATTGGACGAAATTCAACCAAATTCGGTGTGTGAGTTGCTCACAAGAATGGGGCGTGCAACGGCACATTTTTTTGCCTCGCCCCCTGGGGCCCTGGGGAGGGTCCAAAAGGTCAAATATCATTAAATATCATTAAATTTTAATTTACAAAGTCAATTTCAAAGATATTTTAACCAAACTTTGTGTGTCTTTTCACACATGAAAGATATAAAACATATCAGACGGGATTTTCATTTGGCCGCCTGGTTCATGCCCCAGGTGTGGGATTTAGGGGTCCCGTGGGGGGTTGGGGAGGTCAAAAAAATCCGAAATTCAACCAGATTTTGTGTGCGAGTTACTTAAATGAATGGCACACGCACCATTTTTGGGATCCCGGCCCCCCGGGGGCCTTGGGGAGGGGCCAAAAGGTCAAATATCATTAAATCTGAATTACAAAGTCAATTTCAAAGATTTTTTGACCAAACTTTATGTATCTTCTCAAAAATGAAAGATATATAACATATCAGCCGAGATTTTCATTCGGCCTCCTGGGTCATGCCCAGGGGTGGGACTTGGGGGTACGGTGGGGGGTTGGGGTCAAATTTTTTTCTCGAAATTCAACCAGATTTGGTGTGTGAGTTACTCACATGAATGATACATGCACCGGCACAATTTTTTGGGTTCCCACCCCCTGGGGCCTTGGGGAGGGGTCAAAATTTAATTTTCTGAACATGTTCATGTGGCATATCAAACTAAAGGAGATGAGCAGTAGACCAGGATACACTGAAAAGTTTTAACCTACAATCAAACTGGTGACCTTGGGATGGGGCCAAAGAGTCAATTACCATTTGATTTCTTCGAGAGCGTGGGGATTTGCGATGGCGCGCCATCGAATGTGTTCTAGTTTTTCTTGTTTTTAGCTTAGATACCGAAACTAGTTTAATAATACGTTGAGCCTGTATTTAAATTGTTATATTTTAAGAACTTTTGTATTGTTGACCAATACTCTTGCACATTAAAATTCCTGGAATAACTGTACATTGGTTTCTTCTTGCATTGCACAAAATCACACAAACGATTGGTGCTGGTTTACCTTAAATAGGTATGTAATGTTTGGTATAATTCTCATTTTATAGTATGTATTTTATTTTTATCAAGCGTGAATGTATTTTATATAATAGTAAACTCAACTGATACTAAAACTGTTTTGAAGTTGCTATTAACTGCAAAATATCTCTAGAAAAACATTCAAGAGATTATATCATGATTATAGAGAAAATCAAACATGCACACATAAAATTGTGTACCATGTTTTTTTTTTCACTTGTGTGTTTGGTTGCTCATGGGTGCCATATCATGGAGATGTTGCTTTTTATTATACACAACCGATATACTGTGATTGTTGAGCATTAGATGATATTTTTAATCTCCATGAGTTTTCAACGGCGTAGCCACAAGCTGAAAAAAGTTACGCACATCAAAGGGAGACTACTGTATCAAGCAATGAATCTCTTCAATTGCGTGCTTTTTCAAATGGGAAATTCTCTTAAAGGAAAGAATTTGCCCCCAGAGGGAGCAATTTCCTGTTGAGTAGTACATTTTATCACATTAAGTGACCTCTCTTGAATGTTACTATTTTTATTATGCACGGACGTAACCTGCGTAATGGTTGTTACACCAATGGTTTTCACATGTTAGTTTTTTTTCTCAAAGGATCCATCTCATCGAGACAGTTCTTTAGAGTACCGACAACATTTTTTATTTGTTTGAGATATGGGGGAAAATAATTTTTGATTACACTTTTTATCTACGAGCCATACTTACATGTACAACCAGGCGACTAGCAGGTTAGCAAAGAGGTAGTTCATGAACTTAAATTAGGAGATATAGCTGTCATACAAATATAAACAATTTGCCGTAGAGTAACAGGTATTTTAATACTGATTATCAGTTTGGGGTGTTTAAAAGACGCAAGGACAATGGACGTGATCGTTGGTAAGTGTTTATTTCCAAATATTTTTTCTTTATTTACAGTAACATATGTTGTAGGTACACATTGGAATTGCCTCATAGAGGCAGTTCCAATACGTGCCTACAACATATGTCATTTCAATAAATGAGTTTTTCACCATAATCTTTTTTAAAAACAGTAGTTTGTCTAGCACCCGGGTGACAATTATAGATTGCCTATTTTATGCCTCCGGCAGTTTATCTTGAGATGTTTCATAGTAGTATATTGCTAAATTGGTAGTTGCGTGGTTGTAAGTGATAAGTTGCTAGTCTACGTGAATTACTGTCAGTATCAAAAAGACACAATTACTCACAGACATTAAATTGCGTACCATCTGTTTCATCTATGGTTGGGAACTCAAGGTAGCCGTCCCTTTGAGGTGGATCTTATGAGTAAACCCACCTCCCCAACATATGTAAATCATATTAATTGTAATATACTCATGTCCAATGAAAACGCACCACTCTTCCGATGCGCATATTTGTGGTCTATCAAAAGTAATGCAAAATTGTGTTATTTAGAATTATTATTTAGGACAAATGCGATGTTATCGCACAAAAAATTCAATTCCAGTGACTCTGTTAACACATGACGTAACGTCAGCCACACAATTGCGTTAATCCAGTTTTGAGCGTATACAAAACGACCCCAAAATCTCATTTAAATGTTTTCTGTTTGCCAGTAGATCCCCTGTCATTTCGTCACCACTTTGACAGTTGTGACGCAACAGCTAACGCTACACTAACGCGAACAATGTCACTACGTAAGCTTTAATATGGAGTGGTCTGACAAAACTTGACGTAAAATGTTTAATTGCGATTTCTACAGTCCCAGTGTTCTACACAATGCTTATTTCCGTCGTACAAACTCACACACATGCAAAACGTCATACAAATCCTCTAAAAATCTGAAGTTGCATCATTGACGTCAACTTTGAGCGCGTCGCCAGCCATTGTTCGCAACGCTAGCGTTTTAAATCTTCTAAAATTTGTGTTCATCTGTTAGTGCAAGTACTATCTAACATTAAGTTCAACACAGATACTCTTAGGTTTGTGTATAGGAGCTTTTAGAGATTGACGTTTATCAAAAAAACGTTGATGCCTACGCTCCGTCGATGTTAACGACCAGCTACACGAGCAAGAAATCTTCTAGCTACGACCTTGTCGAAATTTTTGCATTAGTAAAAGAAGGATTCCTTGAATGTCTCGATTTTACGCATAGTCAAAATTATGCTAGTGACGTCAAATCGAGACGTTATAGCCGCTTTCAAGGCAAGATGACTTTTCCTGGCTATCAATTTAGAGATTATTTGCAATTTCTACAACGAAAAATGCGAGAAAAATGCTTTTGAAAATTCTGACACATTCGATGGCTGGTTCTGTGACTTTCTGTTTTGACGGTTGTTTTGTTAAATGGTTCCAGCACGTGTTATCAGTGATCATTTGGTTTTAAAGACCTGTCAGTAACTTACAGAACAATACAATACAACAGTACAATAAGACGCAATTGCAAAAATAAAATGTTATGTCTATGAAAAGATATAGTCAATTATGTAGGTGGTGCGTTTTCATTGGACATGAGTATATTTATAGAGGCGCTCACTAACAATTAATTTTGAATAATATTTGAGCTTTAATCAGAATGTTTGTTTCATGTTATACTGTTTATTTGTTATGACTTGTACCTTGGTCAGTGGTTTGGCCAACCAATCAAACTCTTAAAACTCTTATAGCAAATAAATTATTTCAACTCAATATAGATATTTAACTACAAAAAAGAAAGGAATGCGGTATCATTTCCCAATTCTTTTGAAAATGATAAGTTTAGTTATTCTATTTATATTGATATTAAGTGCGGTAACCGAAAAGTACGTATCCTATGATTTTAGTTATTTAGATTCAGTTCACTTTTTGTAAATTGTAAAAGAACAGGGATGGGTCATTATCAAATGTCTCACACTGTTTAATAAGAGGTATGGTCTCTGTCAGCCCGAATACAGGCAGTCCAACGGAGACGCATCCAACCAATAATGATTTTTGATGTCATTCTGGAGGATCCCTGACCTCGAGGTTATAAAACTTGAATACAGTCTCAAACTCAAAATAAAGCGCAACGATTGGCTGCTGTCCGCAAGCAGCCAATCGTTGTGCTTTATTTTGAGCTTGAGATAACCTCAAGTTCTATAACCTCGAAGCCTGGTTATTTAAGACGCAACGCATTGGCCATTATGACGCATTATTAATTAACTACTCAATATATAGTACTTATACAGCGAAATAAGCCAGTGTCATACTTGTGACGTTTCTACTTTCATATAGTCACCTTGGACTATATGGACGTCACCTTGGACTATATGGACTTCACCATGGACTATATGGATTTCACCTTGGACTATACAGAAATACATGCATCTGATTGGTCAGAAGCTTAGTCAGCTCAGTCACGTGAGAGCGCTCTTCGTGGGAGTTTATAAATTGCGGACCAATTTTTGATTTCGGTAAGAAATGCCGAAATAGAAATACAACAACAACACCAACGTTTTTGAGTTGGGGACATTTTGACTTGGGGACGTTTCAACTGTACACTCAGTAAATCAAGTCCGCCCTTGTTGTAGGGAAGATTATCGGACAGAACTGCCAGAAATAGCGAGGACATTGCGAATTTTAGCAGATAATTTTAACCGCTATGAGCTACTGACACCGGAGAAAACAGAATCTTGTGCTCGAGGAAGTAGAGGGACACTCGATGTTCCCGATTCAATTGCCACTAGAGGATAAAAGACCGGATGGAACTGTTTCGGACGACACCAGTAATTTCGAGCATTCACGAATATGATTGATTCGTACCAGTCTCTCCAGAGGACTGCGATCAGTTCTTGTCAGCAAATGTTAACAAAAACACCAAACACAAAACTAACAGCGATGACAATTTGTTCTACTTATGGGCAAGACTGAACTTAGAGATGAGGAAAATACAAGACATTTCAACAGTTGAACTGGACAGTTTAGAAGCACGGATGTATCTTGGTACGTAGCAAAAATGCTTGATCTGGCTAACTTGTACTCTCCTGAACACAACTGATTTTGAAGGGTTTTTATGGTCTGTTTGCTTCTAAATTATTTCTTTACGAAGCCTTATATAGCACTTTTACAGCGAAATGCGTCGGTATCATACTTGTGACATTTCTACTTTCATATACATGAGGTCTATAGATGATTTTAGCTCTTCGGTATTTTTCTTCTTCAATCTAAACCGTTACAGGCTGAAATTTGCCTCACATCATAAACTGTGTCCGGTAAACCAGAGGTGCGCCATTTTCATGAGTTTCGTCAGTTTCAGTAGTTTCAATGATAACTAATAAGAATTTCCTTTATCTGAATTAATTCGCCGTATATTGACTGCCAATGAAAGTTAATTAATAAAAATGTCATTAATAAAGTGATTTC
This sequence comes from Loripinus fragilis, assembly GCA_964019695.1. Classification (NCBI taxonomy): domain Eukaryota; kingdom Metazoa; phylum Mollusca; class Bivalvia; order Lucinida; family Lucinidae; genus Loripinus; species Loripinus fragilis. The sequence goes on from OZ026526.1 coordinate 63,171,523, forward strand.
GTATAGGCTCAGTTACAGGTCCTTGGTCAGCTGTATAGGTCCTCGGCCTTCGGCCTCAGACCTATACAGCTGACCTCGGACCTGTAACTGAGCCTATACGAAATCACTTGATTAATAACATAATATTATTAATTAACTACTCAATATATAGCACTTATACAGCGAAATGCGTCGGTGTCATACTTGTGACGTTTCTACTTTCATATAGTCACCTCGGACTTTATGGACTTCACCTTGGACTATATGGACTTCACCTTGGACTATATGGATTTCACCTTGGACTATACAGAAATCCATGCATCTGATTGGTCAGAAGCTCAGTCAGCTCAGTCACGCGAGAGCGCTCTTCGTGGGAGTTTATAAATGTCGGACCAATTTTTAATTTCGGTAAGAAATGCCGAAATAGAAATACAACAACAACAACACCAACGTTCTTGAGTGGGTGACATTTTGACTTGGGGACATTTCGACTGTACACTCAGTAAATCAAGTCCGCCCTTGGTGTGGGGAAGATTGTCGGACAGAAATGCCAGAATGATGAGAACATGATGCGAATTTTAGCAGATAATTTTAACCGCTATGAGCTACTGACACCGGAGAAAACAGAATCTGTTCTCGAGGAAGTAAAGGGACACTCGATGTTTCCAATTCAACTGCCACTACAGGATGGAAGACCAGATGGAAGACCGGATGGAACTGTTTCGGACGACACTAGTTATTCGAGCGTTCACTAAAATGAAAGATTCTAACAAGTCGCTTCAGAGGACTGCGATCAGCTCTTATCAGCAAATGTTAACAAAAACACTAAACACAAAACTAACAGCGATGTCAATTTGTTCTACTTATGGGCAAGACAGAACTTAGAGATGAGGAAAATACAAGACATTCCAACAGTTGAACTGGATAGTTTACTAGCACGGATGTATCTTGGTATGTAGCAAAATATGCTTGATCTGGCTAACTTGCACTGCTAAGCACACCTGATTTTGAAGGGTTTTTATGGTTGGTTTGCTTCTAAATTATTTCTTTACAAAGCCTTGTATAGCACTTATACAGTGAAATGCGTCGGTAAACCAGAGGTGCGCCATTTTCTCTCTGGTAGTTTCAGTAGTTTCACTGATATGGAAACTAATAAGAATTTCCTTAATCCGAATTAATTTGCTGCATATTTACTGTCAATGAAAGTTAATTAATAAAAATGTCATTAATCAAGTGATTTCGTATTGGCTCAGTTATAGGTCCTTGGTCAGCTGTATAGGTCCGAGGCCGAAGGCTCCTGTCTAAATTGTGAGGTCTCTTTTATGCACAGTCAGCCTAATAGGTCAGTGCATTGAGGGTATGGCTGTTTTGGTGCAGTTTTCTGGCCGCTCCTTCAAGTTACATAAAACTTGTCAGAGCGGTGCATAGACAAAGAATATATTATTATTTGGTACAATTTTTAGGCATGTTGCATCGCTGGTTACAGAAATATCACGCCAGGATCAGAACGTAAGGATCATCCCTCGTAAATATTATATTATTATACAACTTAAATAAATATAGAAAAATAAATAAACTATCTCCCAACTCCTGTGTCCCAACGTGTATTCTTCGCCGTGTATGCATCTCTGGATACAGCTGATTGGGCATGAGAATGCTGTCTGGACATTGGTATCCGCCACATACCTCCTGTCCATCAGGGTATCAAACTATGCTGTTGCATCCACGGTACACTTAACAACACTTATAAGTGTGCACATATAAATGGGCTCATCTCTCCGTTTATACTGGTCAGATCATTTTCAAATTTTCAACAAATATAAACGACATGTATGTTATAAAATTGCATTTATTTTATTTCGAATAAAATAAAAAGTTAAAAAATGTGAACGCATAATTCAAATTTATGGTAAAATCAAAGTTCACGTTTTTCCAATACTTTTGAAGAGATAAAACTTGATCGAATAAATCACAAAACAAAGCAAATATCACAATATTCTTAAGTCAAATCCTGCAGCAGCGTCCATGTCCAGGTAAACTTAGTAGCGGGTATGTACCCCCCCCCCCCCCCCGCACTGTTCACTACGGCAAGACAACGACGTCTCATTGACGTCACATAACGCTGAACGTAATTCTGAGGGAGTTTGTTCCACTCGTAGATAATTAGGCCCACGACCTATTATTGTATGCTTCCGTGACTATGCTGACGTGGAAAAATCATAGCTAATAGTTATAAGCTACAAGGTACTGATTATGGTGTAAGTAGAGACTACCCAAAGGAGATTGTCGCAGCCCGCTCTGAGCTGTGGCCAAGGTATAAAACAGAAAGGAGTAAATTCCCAAGATCTAAAGTTACAATAGGCTTCCCTGCAAAGTTGGTGATAAACGGGCGTGTGGTACAGGACAAATTCCCTGACTGGTTTTCAGTTTTACGTGGATCACGCCACCACCATTATACGGAAAACTGTGAAACTCCGGGGATTCGTGAAAATTCTGATAGCTCTGCAGCGCAGTCACACACGGGCACTCAGTCAAAGGAAACTAGTTCTACAGACGGTCAGTTTGGACGCGATACCCGCAACCCAACGAGTAAGCAGTGAGATATAAGTGAAACGGACGATGAAGACCGTGATATTTCCATGCAGATGACTGAAGCTACAGCTGAAACTCAAGATGGTGCGACGCCAAATTACAACGATGCAATGACAGCACTAGAAAGACTTTCACAAACGGTCAATCCAGGGGCGCCTATGCCTGACGCCCCTCCAGTGCAAAATAAATCCCAATCGGACGATGACCCAGACGCTAGTGACCCACCCCCTAAGAACACTGAGGTGAAATAGGGACTCAGGGGGCAAGAACGCACATCTATTACGAACAATAAAGCCGCTGAAAGACTTGATAAACGAACTACAGTGAATCCTAACATTTTTCATACAACATGTAACAATACTTCAGGCCATACATTGTCAGTTGGAAGCCTTAACGTATGTGGGTTGAAACGTAGGATCCTATACCCCGGATTCATAGACTTAGCACACAACTTCGATATCCTCTGTCTCTCAGAGACAAAATTACTAGACACGGACGTTATTTCCTGCGAAGAGTATACATTTTTAGCCATCCTAGAAAGCAAAAATTCTACCGTAGATCTGGTGGCATAGGTTTTTTGGTAAGAAACCGTATCGCCAATTTTGTTACTGTTGTAGAATCTAAGTCAGAATACATAGCATGGCTTAGAGTCTCCAAACAGTACCTAGGAACTGAACAAGACATGATGATAGCAACTATTTATATCCCGCCCCAGCAATCACGATTCTTTAATGATGATGAATTCGACTTGTTTGAGCAGGAAATAGCCTCGATGCGAAGTAATTTTGACTATATTTATCTTCTTGGAGATTTTAATGCACAAACTGCTACGATGCCAGATTACACTGTCCTTGACCCTTTTTTGTCTGAGTTTTTTAATTTTGATGCTGGCACGATCGAACACATGGACCAAAAATGTGTTTTGGAAAAGTATAACTTGCAAATCAACAGATCCTCGAAAGATCCAAAAAAGAACAATCATGGTTTCAAAATTATTGACCTTTGTAAAAATAATAACCTCAAAAATAATAACGGCCGATTTGGCGAGGATAAAAATGTGGGGGCTATGACATTTCGTGGCTTATCAGTTATCGATTATGCCATGGCCTCCAGCCAAGGTATTAAATTTGCACAGAACTTTAAAATAATTGATGTTGATAGCCTGTTTTCAGACGGACATGCTCTACTTTCACTTGACATACGGACTAACGCTACTGCACCAAATCCCCCTAACTATCATCAACATATGGGCCCAATCAGGAATATTAACCCACATGAATATGAATGTTTTAAAAACGGCATAGACGAGTCAAAATTGGAAGGTATCAAAGAATTACTGGAAAATGCAGAACGGAATTGCACTCCGGAAATGGTTAACTCAGTAGTTAAAAACATATGCGATCTTTTCCGAGGGGGCGCGGAAACAGTGAGAACAAGCCGCAAACCTACACACTTTTACGCCAAAAAGTCAACTGATAAGCCATGGTTCGGTCGACAGTGTAAGACGGCCCGCACCAAGTATTTCCTTGCGAAACATGCAAACAGGCAGCTCCGAACCGAAAGTAGCCGACAGTCACTTATAAAAATGAGTAAGGAATATAAGAAAACGCTGAATATACATATTAATAAGTATAAGAGGTCTCACCGGAAAGTATTGCGCGAAATGCAGTCAAAGGAGCCTAAAAAATACTGGACGTTCCTAAACTTGTTAAAAACCAAGAAAATGGCCAAAGCACCGTCAGTTGATACATTTTATGATCTTTTCAAGGACGTATATTGCGCAGATGATGACAAAACAGATGATGAAATGCCGTTTAATTTTAATTTTGAACACTCTGATGAAACTCTTAACCGCCCGTTCACAAATGATGAGATTTTGAAATGCATTGCGAAATTGAAAAACTCTAAATCACCAGGACACGACGATATTTTAAATGAGTATATTAAATTAACGAGGGATGCGATGACGCCTGTGTACGTTTCGCTTTTTAATATCATACTTAAATCTGAATTCATCCCGGATGAATGGGCTATCGGCAAAATAAGACCCATTTATAAAAACAAAGGCGATGTGACTGACCCTAATAACTATCGCCCCATTACAATATTAAGCTGCCTAAATAAGCTATTTACCGCCGTATTAAATGAAAGACTGACCGATCTCCTAGATGAGAATGACATGCTAAACGAAAACCAGGCCGGGTTTAGGAAAGCTTACTCCACGTCCGACCATGTTTTAGCCTCCATGCACTTATTGAAACTATGAAATACGAAAAGAAAAAACTGTTTTGCTCCTTTGTAGACTTCTCGAAGGCATTTGACTGCACTCTGGGGAAAACTATAAGTTCACGATATTAATGGAAATTTTCTGAGGGTACTACACAATATATATCAGAATGCTAAATCGTTCATCTCTATAAATAACCAACAATCAGGTTTTCTCATCAACAGCTGCGGGCTCATGCAAGGGGATAATATCTCACCAATCCTTTTCTCATTGTATCTCAACGATTTGGAAACACATCTCGAGGTTGATAGCCGTGGCGTTCCGATTGTTATCGACTCCGCAGACATGCGTACCTACATGAAACTACTGGTGATGCTGTATGCAGACAATACAATCTTGGTTTCAGAAGACCCTGAATCATTTCAAGTCTGTCTCAATTCTTTTCATAAATATTGCATAGATTGGAAGCTAACAGTAAACGAATCTAAAACTAAAATCGTTGTTTTTGGAGCCAGGAAAACCGATCACTTTAATTTCAGGTTTGGAGACTCGACTATAGAAATTGTGGATAAATTCAAATATCTTGGAACTATATTTTCGCAATCAGGTTTGTTTCTGAACGCCAGAAAACACGTCACAGCCCAAGCTAAGAAAGCCATGTACCTTTTGAATATAAGAATTAGAAACCTTGATCTACCTATTGATTTACAGCTGAAACTGTTTGATAATACTATTCTCCAAATATTGACGCACGGCTGCGAAGTTTTTGGATTTGAAGATTGTCATATGTTAGAGGCCATTCACAACCAATTTTACGCTCACTCACCTATTCTCGCAAAAGCACCCCGCTATATATGTTGTTTGGCGAATTCGGCAGGTACCCCCTGGAAATTGTAATTAAGAGTAGAATGGTTGGTTTTTGGAATAGAATTATATCTAGTCAAACCAAACTATCTTATATTTGCTATAAAAACTTACCGAAACCCCCCCACCTGAACTCTAAATGGGTAGCTAAAGTCAAGCAAATTCTCGACGATTGTGGCATGTCTGAAATTTGGACTGCACAATCACCTACCTCTCATTTGTCAAAAATCGTTATGGAACGTAAAGGACCAGTTTACTCAAAAATGGAATTCCAACTTAAATAACTCAACGAAAGGGCGTAATTACGGAATCTTTAAAGAACGCATACAGCTTGAAAATTATCTTCTAAAAACTTTCTCCAAAATTTTATACACTGATGGCAAAATTCCGAAACCGCAAATCATAGGTTTCCCTGTGAAGTCCTAAGATGGCAAAACGTAGAAATTAGCGATAGAAAATGCCATCTATGCGACAAACAGGACGTAGGCGACGAGATGCACTACTAACTCATCTGTCCGTATTTTTCAGAAGAAAGGAAAAAGTTTGTGAAGCGCTATTACTTCGCCCGCCCGAACACACTCAAATTCAAACAACTTCTTAACACTAAAAACATACAAGATCTAAGAAACCTCTGTCTATTCATAGAAATCCTCATGAAAACTGTGATTTAGCATACCATTATCATCTAACCCAAATAATAAAGTCTGGACAAATGAAACAAAACGGTTTGTTTTGAGTGCTCAAATGAACCGTCTCACGGAGACTCATTTGAGCAACCATAACAAATATTCTGGTTGAGAAACAAGTATTGCTATTGCACTTATCTAGAAATAAACTAGCAGAACTTACTCTCTCTTAGGGTAAAATCCTCTTCTGAATCGCTAAGAAATAGCACAAATAAATCCATGTGCGTCAAAACAACTACATCTCCTCACACATTTCACGGGACTGACCTAGTGACACTGAGTAATTTGACAGGTATAAATAAACATTGACATGACGAACAGGTATTCAGGCAAACTGAATCCTTGGACACCTTGGACTATACAGAAATCCATGCATCTGATTGGTCAGAAGCTCAGTCAGCTCAGTCACGCGAGAGCGCTCTTCGTGGGAGTTTATAAATGTCGGACCAATTTTTAATTTCGGTAAGAAATGCCGAAATAGAAATACAACAACAACAACACCAACGTTTTTGAGTGGGTGACATTTTGACTTGGGGACATTTCGACTGTACACTCAGTAAATCAAGTCCGCCCTTGGTGTGGGGAAGATTGTCGGACAGAAATGCCAGAATGATGAGAACATGATGCGAATTTTAGCAGATAATTTTAACCGCTATGAGCTACTGACACCGGAGAAAACAGAATCTGTTCTCGAGGAAGTAAAGGGACACTCGATGTTTCCAATTCAACTGCCACTACAGGATGGAAGACCAGATGGAAGACCGGATGGAACTGTTTCGGACGACACTAGTTATTCGAGCGTTCACTAAAATGAAAGATTCTAACAAGTCGCTTCAGAGGACTGCGATCAGCTCTTATCAGCAAATGTTAACAAAAACACTAAACACAAAACTAACAGCGATGTCAATTTGTTCTACTTATGGGCAAGACAGAACTTAGAGATGAGGAAAATACAAGACATTCCAACAGTTGAACTGGATAGTTTACTAGCACGGATGTATCTTGGTATGTAGCAAAATATGCTTGATCTGGCTAACTTGCACTGCTAAGCACACCTGATTTTGAAGGGTTTTTATGGTTGGTTTGCTTCTAAATTATTTCTTTACAAAGCCTTGTATAGCACTTATACAGTGAAATGCGTCGGTAAACCAGAGGTGCGCCATTTTCTCTCTGGTAGTTTCAGTAGTTTCACTGATATGGTAACTAATAAGAATTTCCTTAATCCGAATTAATTTGCTGCATATTTACTGTCAATGAAAGTTAATTAATAAAAATGTCATTAATCAAGTGATTTCGTATTGGCTCAGTTATAGGTCCTTGGTCAGCTGTATAGGTCCGAGGCCGAAGGCTCCTGTCTAAATTGTGAGGTCTCTTTTATGCACAGTCAGCCTAATAGGTCAGTGCATTGAGGGTATGGCTGTTTTGGTGCAGTTTTCTGGCCGCTCCTTCAAGTTACATAAAACGTGTCAGAGCGGTGCATAGACAAAGAATATATTATTATTTGGTACAATTTTTAGGCATGTTGCATCGCTGGTTACAGAAATATCACGCCAGGATCAGAACGTAAGGATCATCCCTCGTAAATATTATATTATTATACAACTTAAATAAATATAGAAAAATAAATAAACTATCTCCCAACTCCTGTGTCCCAACGTGTATGCTTCGCCGTGTATGCATCTCTGGATACAGCTGATTGGGCATGAGAATGCTGTCTGGACATTGGTATCCGCCACATACCTCCTGTCCATCAGGGTATCAAACTATGCTGTTGCATCCACGGTACACTTAACAACACTTATAAGTGTGCACATATAAATGGGCTCATCTCTCCGTTTATACTGGTCAGATCATTTTCAAATTTTCAACAAATATAAACGACATGTATGTTATAAAATTGCATTTATTTTATTTCGAATAAAATAAAAAGTTAAAAAATGTGAACGCATAATTCAAATTTATGGTAAAATCAAAGTTCACGTTTTTCCAATACTTTTGAAGAGATAAAACTTGATCGAATATATCACAAAACAAAGCAAATATCACAATATTCTTAAGTCAAATCCTGCAGCAGCGTCCATGTCCAGGTAAACTTAGTAGCGGGTATGTACCCCCCCCCCCCCCCGCACTGTTCACTACGGCAAGACAACGACGTCTCATTGACGTCACATAACGCTGAACGTAATTCTGAGGGAGTTTGTTCCACTCGTAGATAATTAGGCCCACGACCTATTATTGTATGCTTCCGTGACTATGCTGACGTGGAAAAAATCATAGCTAATAGTTATAAGCTACAAGGTACTGATTATGGTGTAAGTAGAGACTACCCAAAGGAGATTGTCGCAGCCCGCTCTGAGCTGTGGCCAAGGTATAAAACAGAAAGGAGTAAATTCCCAAGATCTAAAGTTACAATAGGCTTCCCTGCAAAGTTGGTGATAAGCGGGCGTGTGGTACAGGACAAATTCCCTGACTGGTTTTCAGTTTTACGTGGATCACGCCACCACCATTATACGGAAAACTGTGAAACTCCGGGGATTCGTGAAAATTCTGATAGCTCTGCAGCGCAGTCACACACGGGCACTCAGTCAAAGGAAACTAGTTCTACAGACGGTCAGTTTGGACGCGATACCCGCAACCCAACGAGTAAGCAGTGAGATATAAGTGAAACGGACGATGAAGACCGTGATATTTCCATGCAGATGACTGAAGCTACAGCTGAAACTCAAGATGGTGCGACGCCAAATTACAACGATGCAATGACAGCACTAGAAAGACTTTCACAAACGGTCAATCCAGGGGCGCCTATGCCTGACGCCCCTCCAGTGCAAAATAAATCCCAATCGGACGATGACCCAGACGCTAGTGACCCACCCCCTAAGAACACCGAGGTGAAATAGGGACTCAGGGGGCCAGAACGCACATCTATTACGAACAATAAAGCCGCTGAAAGACTTGATAAACGAACTACAGTGAATCCTAACATTTTTCATACAACATGTAACAATACTTCAGGCCATACATTGTCAGTTGGAAGCCTTAACGTATGTGGGTTGAAACGTAGGATCCTATACCCCGGATTCATAGACTTAGCACACAACTTCGATATCCTCTGTCTCTCAGAGACAAAATTACTAGACACGGACGTTATTTCCTGCGAAGAGTATACATTTTTAGCCATCCTAGAAAGCAAAAATTCTACCGTAGATCTGGTGGCATAGGTTTTTTGGTAAGAAACCGTATCGCCAATTTTGTTACTGTTGTAGAATCTAAGTCAGAATACATAGCATGGCTTAGAGTCTCCAAACAGTACCTAGGAACTGAACAAGACATGATGATAGCAACTATTTATATCCCGCCCCAGCAATCACGATTCTTTAATGATGATGAATTCGACTTGTTTGAGCAGGAAATAGCCTCGGTGCGAAGTAATTTTGACTATATTTATCTTCTTGGAGATTTTAATGCACAAACTGCTACGATGCCAGATTACACTGTCCTTGACCCTTTTTTGTCTGAGTTTTTTAATTTTGATGCTGGCACGATCGAACACATGGACCAAAAATGTGTTTTGGAAAAGTATAACTTGCAAATCAACAGATCCTCGAAAGATCCAAAAAAGAACAATCATGGTTTCAAAATTATTGACCTTTGTAAAAATAATAACCTCAAAAATAATAACGGCCGATTTGGCGAGGAGAAAAAAATGTGGGGGCTATGACATTTCGTGGCTTATCAGTTATCGATTATGCCATGGCCTCCAGCCAAGGTATTAAATTTGCACAGAACTTTAAAATAATTGATGTTGATAGCCTGTTTTCAGACGGACATGCTCTACTTTCACTTGACATACGGACTAACGCTACTGCACCAAATCCCCCTAACTATCATCAACATATGGGCCCAATCAGGAATATTAACCCACATGAATATGAATGTTTTAAAAACGGCATAGACGAGTCAAAATTGGAAGGTATCAAAGAATTACTGGAAAATGCAGAACGGAATTGCACTCCGGAAATGGTTAACTCAGTAGTTAAAAACATATGCGATCTTTTCCGAGGGGGCGCGGAAACAGTGAGAACAAGCCGCAAACCTACACACTTTTACGCCAAAAAGTCAACTGATAAGCCATGGTTCGGTCGACAGTGTAAGACGGCCCGCACCAAGTATTTCCTTGCGAAACATGCAAACAGGCAGCTCCGAACCGAAAGTAGCCGACAGTCACTTATAAAAATGAGTAAGGAATATAAGAAAATGCTGAATATACATATTAATAAGTATAAGAGGTCTCACCGGAAAGTATTGCGCGAAATGCAGTCAAAGGAGCCTAAAAAATACTGGACGTTCCTAAACTTGTTAAAAACCAAGAAAATGGCCAAAGCACCGTCAGTTGATACATTTTATGATCTTTTCAAGGACGTATATTGCGCAGATGATGACAAAACAGATGATGAAATGCCGTTTAATTTTAATTTTGAACACTCTGATGAAACTCTTAACCGCCCGTTCACAAATGATGAGATTTGAAATGCATTGCGAAATTGAAAAACTCTAAATCACCAGGACACGACGATATTTTAAATGAGTATATTAAATTAACGAGGGATGCGATGACGCCTGTGTACGTTTCGCTTTTTAATATCATACTTAAATCTGAATTCATCCCGGATGAATGGGCTATCGGCAAAATAAGACCCATTTATAAAAACAAAGGCGATGTGACTGACCCTAATAACTATCGCCCCATTACAATATTAAGCTGCCTAAATAAGCTATTTACCGCCGTATTAAATGAAAGACTGACCGATCTCCTAGATGAGAATGACATGCTAAACGAAAACCAGGCCGGGTTTAGGAAAGCTTACTCCACGTCCGACCATGTTTTAGCCTCCATGCACTTATTGAAACTATGAAATACGAAAAGAAAAAACTGTTTTGCTCCTTTGTAGACTTCTCGAAGGCATTTGACTCGGTCTGGCGCGCTGCACTCTGGGGAAAACTATTAGGTCACGATATTAATGGAAATTTTCTGAGGGTACTACACAATATATATCAGAATGCTAAATCGTTCATCTCTATAAATAACCAACAATCAGGTTTTCTCATCAACAGCTGCGGGCTCATGCAAGGGGATAATATCTCACCAATCCTTTTCTCATTGTATCTCAACGATTTGGAAACACATCTCGAGGTTGATAGCCGTGGCGTTCCGATTGTTATCGACTCCGCAGACATGCGTACCTACATGAAACTACTGGTGATGCTGTATGCAGACAATACAATCTTGGTTTCAGAAGACCCTGAATCATTTCAAGTCTGTCTCAATTCTTTTCATAAATATTGCATAGATTGGAAGCTAACAGTAAACGAATCTAAAACTAAAATCGTTGTTTTTGGAGCCAGGAAAACCGATCACTTTAATTTCAGGTTTGGAGACTCGACTCTAGAAATTGTGGATAAATTCAAATATCTTGGAACTATATTTTCGCAATCAGGTTTGTTTCTGAACGCCAGAAAACACGTCACAGCCCAAGCTAAGAAAGCCATGTACCTTTTGAATATAAGAATTAGAAACCTTGATCTACCTATTGATTTACAGCTGAAACTGTTTGATAATACTATTCTCCCAATATTGACGCACGGCTGCGAAGTTTTTGGATTTGAAGATTGTCATATGTTAGAGGCCATTCACAACCAATTTTACGCTCACTCACCTATTCTCGCAAAAGCACCACGCTATATATGTTGTTTGGCGAATTCGGCAGGTACCCCCTGGAAATTGTAATTAAGAGTAGAATGGTTGGTTTTTGGAATAGAATTATATCTGGTAAACAAACCAAATTATCTTATATTTGCTATAAAAACTTACCGAAACCCCCCCCACCTGAACTCTAAATGGGTAGCTAAAGTCAAGCAAATTCTCGACGATTGTGGCATGTCTGAAATTTGGACTGCACAATCACCTACCTCTCATTTGTCAAAAATCGTTATGGAACGTAAAGGACCAGTTTACTCAAAAATGGAATTCCAACTTAAATAACTCAACGAAAGGGCGTAATTACGGAATCTTTAAAGAACGCATACAGCTTGAAAATTATCTTCTAAAAACTTTCTCCAAAATTTTATACACTGATGGCAAAATTCCGAAACCGCAAATCATAGGTTTCCCTGTGAAGTCCTAAGATGGCAAAACGTAGAAATTAGCGATAGAAAATGCCATCTATGCGACAAACAGGACGTAGGCGACGAGATGCACTACTAACTCATCTGTCCGTATTTTTCAGAAGAAAGGAAAAAGTTTGTGAAGCGCTATTACTTCGCCCGCCCGAACACACTCAAATTCAAACAACTTCTTAACACTAAAAACATACAAGATCTAAGAAACCTCTGTCTATTCATAGAAATCCTCATGAAAACTGTGATTTAGCATACCATTATCATCTAACCCAAATAATAAAGTCTGGACAAATGAAACAAAACGGTTTGTTTTGAGTGCTCAAATGAACCGTCTCACGGAGACTCATTTGAGCAACCATAACAAATATTCTGGTTGAGAAACAAGTATTGCTATTGCACTTATCTAGAAATAAACTAGCAGAACTTACTCTCTCTTAGGGTAAAATCCTCTTCTGAATCGCTAAGAAATAGCACAAATAAATCCATGTGCGTCAAAACAACTACATCTCCTCACACATTTCACGGGACTGACCTAGTGACACTGAGTAATTTGACAGGTATAAATAAACATTGACATGACGAACAGGTATTCAGGCAAACTGAAGTTATTTTTAGATTAGCCAAATTCGCGGTTCATTGCCACGCTAACCTAATTTCTCTTTATCTCGTCTCTTTTTGGATTTACACATAATTGCTGGTGCTACTCAAACAGTGCGGACCCAGATCATGTCGATCCCGTAGGATCAGCATGTTCTGGGTCTGCACAGTTTGTTGCATATAGACCCGGCCTAGCCGCATCAAAGGACCTGATGTCGGTGATTTGATTTGATTTGTTGTGATGCGAAGTGCTGTGTTGTGACTGATATGATGTGATGTGATGTGATGTGATTTATTTATTTATTTATTTATTTATTTATTTATTTATTTATTTATTTATTTATTCATGTTGAACGCCCAAAACGATTAACTTACAAAGTTGGCAATGCACATACCTTATTTTATGGATCTGGGTCGAGGCGCAGCGACTCCCACAGTATACCATATTGGTAGACTCTTAGCGGTCTGTGCACGCAGAAGTAGTAGCTCGGCTTGACTCTTAACTGATTTGGGGTAAACGGCCTGTGGGAGTCGTAACGTCTGGTCTCACTGGACAGATTGTGAAAACTAATCATACATTCATAAGTGGCCTATAACTTGGGTCATGGTTATGGCAGTTAATTCCCTTGAACTGCCTATGTTAAATTTCTTCCCTTTTTTTTAGATCATATTGCTGCATTTCATACATAACTTTAAACGATGTTGTGCCCCTGCCCTAACTCCATATGACTATAATTTTGGTCATGCTTATTGCAGTTATCTCCCTTTGCTTGATACAGTTGATCGAACTACCTTTTTTCCTTAGATCAATCTTTGTATTACAGCACTTAGAACGATGTTCTGCCCCCACCCCAACTCCCCATCAACCTAACATCTAAACCAATTTGCCACCGTAACTCAACTAGCAAATAGCCTTATGATATATTTACTTTTTGTATTTTATATGCCATGTCTTGATATGTCTATTGTAAATCAGCTCGATGTCATGTATTATGACCGGAGTTTATGAATAAAGTATTTCGTATCGTATCGTATCGTCGTATCGTATCGTATCGATAATATTTGCTCTTAGTTGATTCAGTGTGATCGGAATAGCCCCTGTTCTCCATACACGGCAGTTTAGTTCATCCTAATTAAATGTTTTCAATTATGTTTAATTCTGGTGATTTGGGGGCAAAGTTGACGGCATTTACATTGTTTGCATTCAGATATGCAGTGGTGACCCTTGTCAGATGGGCTGGAGCACCATCGTGCAGCAACTGCATTCCTCTGTGGTTTCTCAACAATGGAAAGACCTCCGTATCGAGCACTTTGTGTTGATAGCGAGCTGCAGTTACGTTCCACTTTATGTAGACAATGTTAGTTTAATGATGTATGGACACATCTTCCCACAACATAACAGAACCACCACCATGACTGTCACGTTCAATTGTGCAGTTGTCCTGAAAACGTTCCCCTCGTTCTCTGTATATTCTTGTGCAGCCAAAAACTGTGAACTTTGATTTTACGACATATTTGAATTTTGATTTCGCATTTTAAAAGTTAAAGTTTTATGAAAATTAAAATTGATGGAATATCATGTCATGAATGTCATCTATATCTGTTGAAAATTTCAAAATGATCTGACTTTTATTTATGAAGATATGGGTTCATTTATATGTGCACACTTATAAGTGTTGTTTAGTGTACAAGAGCGACACTCATTCATGTTCTGTAGTATATTGCATAGATATATGCATGCAAATTTTATTGTTTTACACCAAAGCTTATCAAACTGTTGGTTTTCAATGCAATGATTTTTTTTTAATTTTCTAGTCATGTTTTATGCGCTCGAATTTCTTTTTTTAACCTTACCAGTAAGGTATTCTTGAATGATAAATTTATTTCACTTATCACATTATGTGCCAAATTTGATCTTATCTTGAGTTGTTAACCCTGGACGTCTTAATATGGAATATGATCATTCAAAACTATGTGATTCCTAAGCTGTTTTTATCATTCGTTTATCGTATGTAAATATGTACAAATCTGTTTTGTATTTCCGAGGGCCACAAGGTAGAATAGTTTTTTATAACTAATTGTGCCACCCTCATTAAACATTGTATAAATAAAATAAATAAATAAATAAATAACGTCTCTCAATTTAAATAAAGCAATAGACAGGCTAGAAAATCAGAGGTTTGTGGTTTATTTTTAAATACACATGTATATTTTGAGAGTATGTTGTAAATGCTTATTGTTCTTATTAGAAATATTTCAAAAAAGCAGTCAGCAAAACTCAAAAAAGAACCTACGTAAATTTTCTTAAGAATCTCTATTACTGATTATGGTGTTTAATTTTGTCTGTGGCTAAAGCAATATAGTGTTATGCTTCTTTTCTTTCATGTAATATTTTAAAAAAGCCCTCAGCAGTTGGTCTCTGCATTTTTTTTTTCTTTGATGCAAATATACAATATTTGGCTATTAGAACGATGGAGTTCTGGGGCGGAGTGTTTCATATGGAGCTGATCATTTGCTGATGTGTTCCTCATTACTTTTTAATATTAAGTTTTTCTATAGACAGCGTTTATATTTGCCATTGAAATCGCATCCGAAGTATTACGTCTAGTTATGGCATTTTGTCGTAAAAGGAGGACTCCGCCTACCGGCAAATTTTCATTGCCTTCTGGCCTTGGTGGGACGATTACACTTTTATATGAAAATGCAAATACAATTCTAAGTTGTTTTTTTCTTTTAATTCAACGAAGGAAATGATGATTAATTTCAGCAGAAAAGATAGAACGACAGCTCGCTTTTAGTGATTTCAGTCAGTGACGAATATAGGTCAATTCCCCGCTAAAGGGAAATATGTTCTTAAAAGGGTATCCTTTGGAAGCAAAGACTGCACCAAAGAACTGAAACTAGAGTGTGCATAGTTCCTGGGCCAGACTAGCTAGTTTCTGCCATTGTAATAAAAGTAATAAAAGCCTGTACCAACGGGTAATCAAGACCGTTCACCGACAAGACAGTTCACCGACATACATTAACCAACACAATTTCTTTCTTTCCATATACGAGTCCTGCATCACTCTGTGGCTAGGATTATATGCAGCTGCAACACATACTAGGACATTTCACAGACAGAATTGAAGACAGGTTATTAACAAATTTTTATATTTTAAATTTTGATTTTTTGATTTGATTCTTTACGTCCCATCAACAATCTTTAAGTTATATAGGGACGGGTCTTCCTGGGTTGAACCAGTACTAAGCTAGGATAAATGTGTCTTGCTCAAGGACCACAACACAGTGACGCCGGTGAGGCTCGAACCCGCGGCCCTTCGGTCTCGAGTCAAGCACTCTACCACTGAACCACTGCGCTCCCTATATATATTAATGTATAAAGAATTTCCCACTTTTGACTGTAAAAGAGATAATAATAAACGAGGGTCAATTATAAATCTAATTAGGCTGCTGTTGAATTTCGCTTTTTTGACCTACCTGTGACTAATGCATATACAATCTAGTATGATCATTAGAATGTCAACTTAAATGAAATTTTAACACGTACGTGCATTTAAAAGTACAATCGAGCCTGCTTTTAGTTGCTCAATGGGAATGTGGGACGTGTACAGCTGTATAGAGGAGATCCTAGAGCAGTGGTCAAAGCGCCAATCGCACACATTGAAAAAGAAGTTGATTGAAACATTTCCGTACTACGAGACTACTTTCAGCTGTATGCCTGGCGACATGAGATTTACCTCTGGAGGCACCTATCCTACCCTACCCTACCCTACCCTACCCTACGCTACCCTACCTTACCCTACTAAGAGGTGCACATAATGAGATCAGATCAGTCTGTACAATACCAATATGCAAGTAACATATATGCCTCCAAATACATGTAAGAGTATTTAATATAAAAATAATAATTTACTTACTTCTCACCCAAAACACGAGCTGTGACAATTCGCCATATCTGCATTTATTGCTGACTACCGGTCTACAGGTGGTCAGTGATGTAAATAGAGGTAGTCAGACCCCAATTTCCAGATATTAGAGGGTACTTTTTATCATTTTTTTTCAGTTAAATACATCAGTAAACCAGCAATAAATTTAGATATGGTCACATCAAAAGAACCACATCACTGAGATGGTTTTTTTGAGCATCAATCCTTAAAGTAAGCAAGTAGGCAAACATCAGGAATTGATTCAATCAAACAGCACAGCTGACCCAGGACACCGTATGGGATAGTGACTGACAAAGACACAATAAAACATCTAGCAAAAGAGAGACAAGAGGTCATCCCTTTCCCTGCAGGTGACCACAAGGTTGCAAGGAACAGGCATGACAGTATGGCAAAAACAAACATGAAACACAAATAACAAAAAGGGTCAACGAAAAAAGCACCACCTTTTTACGTTCAGTACAAAATTTACTGGAAGGTTTTAACATTTTTGACGTCATTACTGATGTGGATCACGACGCATAGATGTTTGATTCGCATTTAAGATTCCTAACTCATCAGTCAATTATCTTCTAGTACATACAAATGGAGATAAATAACCCCGTCTACATGCGAAGAGCATGTTGTCTGCACGTTCAACGAATAATCCATTAAAAAAAACTCTACCTTTATGTGATTAAAACCATCCATATTCCAACTCATGTGAATAAAAATAATATATAAACATAACATATACACTAAGTAAATATCTAATGCCCTATTATAAACTCGGGAAAATATAAATGAGCCACTAAAACCACCCCAGTATAACATGATAGTTCATGTTATAGTTATTCCCACGCTTTTTTAAAAAAGCGTCAGGGATATTGCAATCGCCTCCGTCCGTCTGTCCATCCATCCGTCCGTCCGTCCGTCACGCTATCTCATTCTAAACCATTGGACGAAATTCAACCAAATTCGGTGTGTGAGTTGCTCACAAGAATGGGGCGTGCAACGGCACATTTTTTGGCTCCGCCCCCTGGGGCCCTGGGGAGGGGCCAAAAGGTCAAATATCATTAAATATCATTAAATTTTAATTTACAAAGTCAATTTCAAAGATATTTTAACCAAACTTTGTGTGTCTTTTCACACATGAAAGATATAAAACATATCAGACAGGATTTTCATTTGGCCGCCTGGTTCATGCCCCAGGTGTGGGACTTAGGGGTCCCGTGGGGGGTTGGGGAGGTCAAAAAAATCCGAAATTCAACCAGATTTTGTGTGCGAGTTACTTAAATGAATGGCACACACACCATTTTTGGGGTCCCGGCCCCCCGGGGGCCTTGGGGAGGGGCCAAAAGGTCAAATATCATTAAATCTGAATTACAAAGTCAATTTCAAAGATTTTTTGACCAAACTTTATGTATCTTCTCAAAAATGAAAGATATATAACATATCAGCCGAGATTTTCATTCGGCCTCCTGGGTCATGCCCAGGGGTGGGAGTTGGGGGTACGGTGGGGGGTTGGGGGTCAAATTTTTTTCTCGAAATTCAACCAGATTTGGTGTGTGAGTTACTCACATGAATGATACATGCACCGGCACAATTTTTTGGGTTCCCACCCCCTGGGGCCTTGGGGAGGGGTCAAAATTTAATTTTCTGAACATGGTCATGTGGCATATCAAACTAAAGGGGATGAGCAGTAGACCAGGATACACTGAAAAGTTTTAACCTACAATCAAACTGGTGACCTTGGGATGGGGCCAAAGAGTCAATTACCATTTGATTTCTTCGAGAGCGTGGGGATTTGCGATGGCGCGCCATCGAATGTGTTCTAGTTTTTCTTGTTTTTAGCTTAGATACCGAAACTAGTTTAATAATACGTTGAGCCTGTTTTTAAATTGTTATATTTTAAGAACTTTTGTATTGTTGACCAATACTCTTGCACATTAAAATTCCTGGAATAACTGTACATTGGTTTCTTCTTGCATTGCACAAAATCACACAAACGATTGGTGCTGGTTTACCTTAAATAGGTATGTAATGTTTGGTATAATTCTCATTTTATAGTATGTATTTTATTTTTATCAAGCGTGAATGTATTTTATATAATAGTAAACTCAACTGATACTAAAACTGTTTTGAAGTTGCTATTAACTGCAAAATATCTATAGCAAACATTCAAGAGATTATATCATGATTATAGAGAAAATCAAACATGCACACATAAAATTGTGTACCATGTTTTTTTTTTTTTTCACTTGTGTGTTTGGTTGCTTATGGGTGCCATATCATGGAGATGTTGCTTTTTTATTATACACAACCGATATACTGTGATTGTTGAGCATTAGATGATATTTTTAATCTCCATGAGTTTTCAACGGCGTAGCCACAAGCTGAAAAAAGTTACGCACATCAAAGGGAGACTACTGTATCAAGCAATGAATCTCTTCAATTGCGTGCTTTTTCAAATGGGAAATTCTCTTAAAGGAAAGAATTTGCCCCCAGAGGGAGCAATTTCCTGTTGAGTAGTACATTTTATCACATTAAGTGACCTCTCTTGAATGTTACTATTTTTATTATGCACGGACGTAACCTGCGTAATGGTTGTTACACCAATGGTTTTCACATGTTAGTTTTTTTTCTCAAAGGATCCATCTCATCGAGACAGTTCTTTAGAGTACCGACAACATTTTTTATTTGTTTGAGATATGGGGGGAAAAATTTTTGATTACACCTTTTATCTACGAGCCATACTTACATGTACAACCAGGCGACTAGCAGGTTAGCAAAGAGGTAGTTCATGAACTTAAATTAGGAGATATAGCTGTCATACAAATATAAACAATTTGCCGTAGAGTAACAGGTATTTTAATACTGATTATCAGTTTGGGGTGTTTAAAAGACGCAAGGACAATGGA
Source organism: Loripinus fragilis (assembly GCA_964019695.1). NCBI lineage: Eukaryota > Metazoa > Mollusca > Bivalvia > Lucinida > Lucinidae > Loripinus > Loripinus fragilis. Next base: position 63,191,492 of record OZ026526.1, read on the forward strand.
CGTGATCGTTGGTAAGTGTTAATTTCCAAATATTTTTTCTTTATTTACAGTAACATATGTTGTAGGTACACATTGGAATTGCCTCATAGAGGCAGTTCCAATACGTGCCTACAACATATGTCATTTCAATAAATGAGTTTTTCACCATAATCTTTTTTAAAAACAGTAGTTTGTCGTGCACCCGGGTGACAATTATAGATTGCCTATTTTATGCCTCCGGCAGTTTATCTTGAGATGTTTCATAGTAGTATATTGCTAAATTGGTAGTTGCGTGGTTGTAAGTGATAAGTTGCTAGTCTACGTGAATTACTGTCAGTATCAAAAAGACACAATTACTCACAGACATTAAATTGCGTACCATCTGTTTCATCTATGGTTGGGAACTCAAGGTAGCCGTCCCTTTGAGGTGGATCTTATGAGTAAACCCACCTCCCCAACATATGTAAATCATATTAATTGTAATATACTCATGTCCAATGAAAACGCACCACTCTTCCGATGCGCATATTTGTGGTCTATCAAAAGCAATGCAAAATTGTGTTATTTAGAATTATTATTTAGGACAAATGCGATGTTATCGCACAAAAAATTCAATTCCAGTGACTCTGTTAACACATGACGTAACGTCAGCCACACAATTGCGTTAATCCAGTTTTGAGCGTATACAAAACGACCCCAAAATCTCATTTAAATGTTTTCTGTTTGCCAGTAGATCCCCTGTCATTTCGTCACCACTTTGACAGTTGTGACGCAACAGCTAACGCTACACTAACGCGAACAATGTCACTACGTAAGCTTTAATATGGAGTGGTCTGACAAAACTTGACGTAAAATGTTTAATTGCGATTTCTACAGTCCCAGTGTTCTACACAATGCTTATTTCCGTCGTACAAACTCACACACATGCAAAACGTCATACAAATCCTCTAAAAATCTGAAGTTGCATCATTGACGTCAACTTTGAGCGCGTCGCCAGCCATTGTTCGCAACGCTAGCGTTTTAAATCTTCTAAAATTTGTGTTCATCTGTTAGTGCAAGTACTATCTAACATTAAGTTCAACACAGATACTCTTAGGTTTGTGTATAGGAGCTTTTAGAGATTGACGTTTATCAAAAAAACGTTGATGCCTACGCTCCGTCGATGTTAACGACCAGCTACACGAGCAAGAAATCTTCTAGCTACGACCTTGTCGAAATTTTTGCATTAGTAAAAGAAGGATTCCTTGAATGTCTCGATTTTACGCATAGTCAAAATTATGCTAGTGACGTCAAATCGAGACGTTATAGCCGCTTTCAAGGCAAGATGACTTTTCCTGGCTATCAATTTAGAGATTATTTGCAATTTCTACAACGAAAAATGCGAGAAAAATGCTTTTGAAAATTCTGACACATTCGATGGCTGGTTCTGTGACTTTCTGTTTTGACGGTTGTTTTGTTAAATGGTTCCAGCACGTGTTATCAGTGATCATTTGGTTTTAAAGACCTGTCAGTAACTTACAGAACAATACAATACAACAGTACAATAAGACGCAATTGCAAAAATAAAATGTTATGTCTATGAAAAGATATAGTCAATTATGTAGGTGGTGCGTTTTCATTGGACATGAGTATATTTATAGAGGCGCTCACTAACAATTAATTTTGAATAATATTTGAGCTTTAATCAGAATGTTTGTTTCATGTTATACTGTTTATTTGTTATGACTTGTACCTTGGTCAGTGGTTTGGCCAACCAATCAAACTCTTAAAACTCTTATAGCAAATAAATTATTTCAACTCAATATAGATATTTAACTACAAAAAAGAAAGGAATGCGGTATCATTTCCCAATTCTTTTGAAAATGATAAGTTTAGTTATTCTATTTATATTGATATTAAGTGCGGTAACCGAAAAGTACGTATCCTATGATTTTAGTTATTTAGATTCAGTTCACTTTTTGTAAATTGTAAAAGAACAGGGATGGGTCATTATCAAATGTCTCACACTGTTTAATAAGAGGTATGGTCTCTGTCAGCCCGAATACAGGCAGTCCAACGGAGACGCATCCAATCAATAATGATTTTTGATGTCATTCTGGAGGATCCCTGACCTCGAGGTTATAAAACTTGAATACAGTCTCAAACTCAAAATAAAGCGCAACGATTGGCTGCTGTCCGCAAGCAGCCAATCGTTGTGCTTTATTTTGAGCTTGAGATAACCTCAAGTTCTATAACCTCGAAGCCTGGTTATTTAAGACGCAACGCATTGGCCATTATGACGCATTATTAATTAACTACTCAATATATAGTACTTATACAGCGAAATAAGCCAGTGTCATACTTGTGACGTTTCTACTTTCATATAGTCACCTTGGACTATATGGACGTCACCTTGGACTATATGGACTTCACCATGGACTATATGGATTTCACCTTGGACTATACAGAAATACATGCATCTGATTGGTCAGAAGCTTAGTCAGCTCAGTCACGTGAGAGCGCTCTTCGTGGGAGTTTATAAATTGCGGACCAATTTTTGATTTCGGTAAGAAATGCCGAAATAGAAATACAACAACAACACCAACGTTTTTGAGTTGGGGACATTTTGACTTGGGGACGTTTCAACTGTACACTCAGTAAATCAAGTCCGCCCTTGTTGTAGGGAAGATTATCGGACAGAACTGCCAGAAATAGCGAGGACATTGCGAATTTTAGCAGATAATTTTAACCGCTATGAGCTACTGACACCGGAGAAAACAGAATCTTGTGCTCGAGGAAGTAGAGGGACACTCGATGTTCCCGATTCAATTGCCACTAGAGGATAAAAGACCGGATGGAACTGTTTCGGACGACACCAGTAATTTCGAGCATTCACGAATATGATTGATTCGTACCAGTCTCTCCAGAGGACTGCGATCAGTTCTTGTCAGCAAATGTTAACAAAAACACCAAACACAAAACTAACAGCGATGACAATTTGTTCTACTTATGGGCAAGACTGAACTTAGAGATGAGGAAAATACAAGACATTTCAACAGTTGAACTGGACAGTTTAGAAGCACGGATGTATCTTGGTACGTAGCAAAAATGCTTGATCTGGCTAACTTGTACTCTCCTGAACACAACTGATTTTGAAGGGTTTTTATGGTCTGTTTGCTTCTAAATTATTTCTTTACGAAGCCTTATATAGCACTTTTACAGCGAAATGCGTCGGTATCATACTTGTGACATTTCTACTTTCATATACATGAGGTCTATAGATGATTTTAGCTCTTCGGTATTTTTCTTCTTCAATCTAAACCGTTACAGGCTGAAATTTGCCTCACATCATAAACTGTGTCCGGTAAACCAGAGGTGCGCCATTTTCATGAGTTTCGCCAGTTTCAGTAGTTTCAATGATAACTAATAAGAATTTCCTTTATCTGAATTAATTCGCCGTATATTGACTGCCAATGAAAGTTAATTAATAAAAATGTCATTAATAAAGTGATTTCGTATAGGCTCAGTTACAGGTCCTTGGTCAGCTGTATAGGTCCTCGGCCTTCGGCCTCAGACCTATACAGCTGACCTCGGACCTGTAACTGAGCCTATACGAAATCACTTGATTAATAACATAATATTATTAATTAACTACTCAATATATAGCACTTATACAGCGAAATGCGTCGGTGTCATACTTGTGACGTTTCTACTTTCATATAGTCACCTCGGACTATATGGACTTCACCTTGGACTATATGGACTTCACCTTGGACTATATGGATTTCACCTTGGACTATACAGAAATCCATGCATCTGATTGGTCAGAAGCTCAGTCAGCTCAGTCACGCGAGAGCGCTCTTCGTGGGAGTTTATAAATGTCGGACCAATTTTTAATTTTGGTAAGAAATGCCGAAATAGAAATACAACAACAACAACACCAACGTTTTTGAGTGGGTGACATTTTGACTTGGGGACATTTCGACTGTACACTCAGTAAATCAAGTCCGCCCTTGGTGTGGGGAAGATTGTCGGACAGAAATGCCAGAATGATGAGAACATGATGCGAATTTTAGCAGATAATTTTAACCGCTATGAGCTACTGACACCGGAGAAAACAGAATCTGTTCTCGAGGAAGTAAAGGGACACTCGATGTTTCCAATTCAACTGCCACTACAGGATGGAAGACCAGATGGAAGACCGGATGGAACTGTTTCGGACGACACTAGTTATTCGAGCGTTCACTAAAATGAAAGATTCTAACAAGTCGCTTCAGAGGACTGCGATCAGCTCTTATCAGCAAATGTTAACAAAAACACTAAACACAAAACTAACAGCGATGTCAATTTGTTCTACTTATGGGCAAGACAGAACTTAGAGATGAGGAAAATACAAGACATTCCAACAGTTGAACTGGATAGTTTACTAGCACGGATGTATCTTGGTATGTAGCAAAATATGCTTGATCTGGCTAACTTGCACTGCTAAGCACACCTGATTTTGAAGGGTTTTTATGGTTGGTTTGCTTCTAAATTATTTCTTTACAAAGCCTTGTATAGCACTTATACAGTGAAATGCGTCGGTAAACCAGAGGTGCGCCATTTTCTCTCTGGTAGTTTCAGTAGTTTCACTGATATGGTAACTAATAAGAATTTCCTTAATCCGAATTAATTTGCTGCATATTTACTGTCAATGAAAGTTAATTAATAAAAATGTCATTAATCAAGTGATTTCGTATTGGCTCAGTTATAGGTCCTTGGTCAGCTGTATAGGTCCGAGGCCGAAGGCTCCTGTCTAAATTGTGAGGTCTCTTTTATGCACAGTCAGCCTAATAGGTCAGTGCATTGAGGGTATGGCTGTTTTGGTGCAGTTTTCTGGCCGCTCCTTCAAGTTACATAAAACTTGTCAGAGCGGTGCATAGACAAAGAATATATTATTATTTGGTACAATTTTTAGGCATGTTGCATCGCTGGTTACAGAAATATCACGCCAGGATCAGAACGTAAGGATCATCCCTCGTAAATATTATATTATTATACAACTTAAATAAATATAGAAAAATAAATAAACTATCTCCCAACTCCTGTGTCCCAACGTGTATTCTTCGCCGTGTATGCATCTCTGGATACAGCTGATTGGGCATGAGAATGCTGTCTGGACATTGGTATCCGCCACATACCTCCTGTCCATCAGGGTATCAAACTATGCTGTTGCATCCACGGTACACTTAACAACACTTATAAGTGTGCACATATAAATGGGCTCATCTCTCCGTTTATACTGGTCAGATCATTTTCAAATTTTCAACAAATATAAACGACATGTATGTTATAAAATTGCATTTATTTTATTTCGAATAAAATAAAAAGTTAAAAAATGTGAACGCATAATTCAAATTTATGGTAAAATCAAAGTTCACGTTTTTCCAATACTTTTGAAGAGATAAAACTTGATCGAATATATCACAAAACAAAGCAAATATCACAATATTCTTAAGTCAAATCCTGCAGCAGCGTCCATGTCCAGGTAAACTTAGTAGCGGGTATGTACCCCCCCCCCCCCCCCCGCACTGTTCACTACGGCAAGACAACGACGTCTCATTGACGTCACATAACGCTGAACGTAATTCTGAGGGAGTTTATTTTCTAAAACAAATTATTTTGAGGCTACTTACAGATCAGGAACCCTTCTTGTTAGATAGGGCTTGAGGAGGGAACCAGACAATCTACTAGAGTAACTTATGGTTGGTTTGCTTCTAAATTATTTCTTTACAAAGCCTTGTATAGCACTTATACAGTGAAATGCGTCGGTAAACCAGAGGTGCGCCATTTTCTCTCTGGTAGTTTCAGTAGTTTCACTGATATGGTAACTAATAAGAATTTCCTTAATCCGAATTAATTTGCCGCATATTTACTGTCAATGAAAGTTAATTAATAAAAATGTCATTAATCAAGTGATTTCGTATTGGCTCAGTTATAGGTCCTTGGTCAGCTGTATAGGTCCTCGGCCTTCGGCCTCGGACCTATACAGCTGACCTCGGACCTGTAACTGAGCCAATACGAAATCACTTGATTAATAACATAATATTATAACAGCATAGTGACACCTGGTGTTACGCCTAAAATGTCACAAACATGTTCAGAGCAGGACTTATAACCAGCCACGATCGTGTAACAATGCTCTGATTTTATAGTAAGCCTCGGGAGAAGCGTGCTGCAGTCTTGGCATAGTATGGTTTGGTACATTAAGAGATGTCAGAAAGTCTATACATGATACACTGTACAATCGAAATGCCATGTGAATAGGAGGTTTTATTAAGCGCCCGCAAAAGAAGTTGCCCAACTTTTCCATGCAAGGTACTCAGAAAAACAATTGGAGGATATTTAGATTCAGTTCCATCTCTAACATTTAATACAATAAAAACTTAACTAATCATGCATGCATTTCATTGTTCCAGATATCTGCAATCAAAATGAATGTTTGATTTAAGTCACGCTTCAGTGATTAAAGTACAGTACATGTCCAAATGGTGCAACCCTCTATACTGAAAAGTCACAAGCATTCAAAAATGATTGAAACCCATTTTTATCGTTTGTATTCCATAATGGTTGGCTCCAAAATCATTGCTGGCTCTTGGCCAATGGTATGACACATAATTTTGTAGTTTTTGTTAGTGTTTTACTTTTAAACCCATTTTTATCGTTTGTATTCCATAATGGCTAGGTTCAAAATCATTCCTGGCTCTCAGACAAAGGTATGATACCTAATTTTGTATTTTTTGTTAGTGTTTTACTTCCAATTTGTTGTCGTATTGGCTGGGGTATGCCATATCTGTGCATTTTTGTTGAAGAAGTTGTCGCGTTATTAGGTGCGATTACTGATAAATGGGTGTGAACACTTGTCTGTGGTCAGAATTAGAACATAAGTAATGACCAGGTAAAGGTTGCAGCAAAAAAAATATAAACATAAAATTTTTGCTCGTGAACTTTGGGTTAAGAGGGTTGGTACATTTGGTATGGTGCTGTATCGTAACCAATGACCCGTAAATTTTATTTTGCATTCCGCTGAATTACATATTGGTAGTTCTATCAGATACGAAAATGCCTTGTTGGAAATCATTTTCTCAACTGTTATATAATCAAAAGAATTTTAATATCCTTCAATTATTTTTCTGAGTATATTATGGATGTTCATTGGCGTGTTACAAACGATCATGGCACACTTCGAATCGAACTATAGTTCCTACTATAGTAACTTTAGTTCGATTCGAACATCGATAGTCGCTGCTATAGTCCTACTAGAGATCAACGGTGGGTCAGAGCACCGTTACTCTAGTAGATTGTCTGGTTCCCTCCTCAAGCCCTATCTAACAAGAAGGGTTCCTGATCTGTAAGTAGCCTCAAAATAATTTGTTTTAGGAAATAAATACTCGCTGCGTTCTATTTGCGGTCCTACTTATTCGTAATTGTTAATTAGAGTTGGCTGTGCAGTATATGAACATCATTTTCGACTGCAATGGAAAATTGAAAGGGGGCATGCAAGGCTATTCACTTTGTTTACTTGGCAACCAACTTAAGTTCCAACTGCAGCCGTTTGGATGTAAACGGGCGCGCGCAACTATTTCGTAAGTGGGCCGATATTGTTTACATTTCTTTTTTGCGGGTATGTACATTGTGTTATCAAAAGCCCTCTACGCCAGGAAATATGACATTTTTGCATGCGAATAACATACGGGCCGACCAGCATGCGAATCCACGCAGTCTGATCAGCGCCTTTGTTATGTGCTTTTTGCCAAGGATGATAGCTACGTCAAAAGTTCCAGTAGCCTAGATATTTTCTGTAGCTGGACAGGCTCGTTTGAGTCTTATTTAGCGGACACCCATAGAATTATAAAACTCTTTTCATGCTCAACTCAACTGAGCACGAAATTTCAACTGCTCATAAAATACCAGCAAATGAAGGAGTGTCTTGCTTTAAGTCTCTCAGATGTTATCATGTTAATAGATGTTAAAATGCCAGCAATTGTTGGCAATTTTATCATTTATGAGCAGGATAAATTTCGTTAGCAGCTGAGTTGAGCATGAAAAAAGTTTTATAAACCCAGGGATTGTTTAATGTGGCTGCGTACTCCGCTACTTCAAAGTCCTTTTGATGCAGTTTTGGTTACTATCATAAAGTATGAAAACATCGCTAGTGTAAATGACATTGAAACTATGAACAGCATGCCGTCAACCAAGTAACTAACATCCTGCCACGATACATCGGGTTCGTTGTAGAAACTGACAACCGATCCTTGTATTTGGGGGTCTATTACCCGTACTTTATCTGTAGATTCCAGTTTCAATGATTTCAAAGACGATTCGAAGCTTTCTTCTGTAGCTGGACATCGTTCCTTAAATTCACGTCTACTACTGAATCCACAACGCATAAGACATTGGCAGATTCGAATCAGGCACACGGGGATGTCTTTGTCTCTCTTCTTGTAATATAAACGCAGATTCAAAGTGGTAGCCAGTGCGATTACAGCACTCTCAATAAGAAATGTCATCAGAAAGTAGGAAATGAGTGGTAATGGTCTGGATGTTCTTGGTAAGGTGTCACTCACGATGGTCATAAAAACAGCAATAGACAAGAGAATTGTTATTGAATAAGAGACTCTTTCGCCAGATTCCGCTGGTAATACGAATACCAGTACATTAAGTAGACACAAGGCTAGAATTGGTAAGATTATATTCACTATAACATACTCTGGTTTCCTTTCAAACCATATGATGAAATATCCCGTTGACGTTATTCCTTCATTTTCACACTTTGCTTGTGTCTTAACGACAGACCAAGATCCGTGTTCCACCATGCCTCTGATATCTATCTCGTCCCTGGGTGTATAAAGCTGAACTTCATAGTATGCATACCCCCACGTATAAACCTCCACGTGACATTGCTGAATGTCGAAAGGAAAGTAGTATGCATTTATAGAACAGGTTGCTTTAATAATAGTTCCTGGGTGCCACCTAGCACGTCCATCGGCTGTATATCGTATTAATTGCCAGTCGTCGCCAAATGAATCCATTTTCTCTGATGGATTTGTAAGCACAATCTCTGGTAACCAGACCTCCCTATAGCCCATAGCCAGATCATTTACTCCGCTATAGTTGAACGAATCCCAAACAAGATTCTCATCTGTCCACTGTACCCTGAGAACCCCTACAAACGAGAATTTTTCATTAACTTCATCGAGTTCTTGCAAAGCCATAATTGAGAGCCCTAGTCTAACGTTCACAACATGAGTCTGATTTTTCACTGGTCGAACATATTTATCATAACCATTCAGTAAACTGGCGCGTAATTCTTTAACCGTGTCGATCGATGTACTGTTAACCAGCGTAAGCATCATTAATGAGATTGCAACGAACATGGCACAGAAGCTTCTGTTTGTTGTCCCCATCGTCTCTGGTACAGTTAACTTATTTCTCAGAACAAAAGCATCGAAATTCAACACACATACATTTAGAAGGGTTAATCAATTTGGTGTATGTTACAGTAATCTGTGTTATTATATATACCGCAGACAATTTCCTGCACATATTTAAACTCTATCTCCTTGCTAAAGGCGACAGTTGTCGTCTGCCGATAACCTTTGCAAACAGTTTGGACCCTGGTCACGTCGGTCCTGATTTGGGACCAAACTGTTCAGCTGACACTTTTTTTTTTTGAAAAAGTCAATCTAGGCAACAAAATCATAAAAAATACCCAGCATGCAAAAAGTTAAAGACGTTTTCTGACCAATAATTTTGAATACCTTGCTTACGCTTAGAGTCGTCAGCCGACCAACAAAAACGTAATAACTGATGGCGCTTTAAATGGTCACTATAAGACACTATAAACGCGTATATTGAGACGTAAACGCCAATTTCAAGTATATTTCATAGTGATGGCTTTGAAGTCTACCCGACGCATTCACACAAGTCACCTGCACGTGCGTCTACTAATACGTAACTCACTTAGGCAAAAATCCTATATCGAAAAAAGTAGTATCACAATATAACCACAGCTCTAAATACTTAATGCGAATATTTTATTCGCTCATCTATTAAAATGTATAGATTTTACCACACTGTACCATAGCGCAAATGAAACAAGACTAAATGTACCCCAGTATTATATCTCTTCTCTAGAAATGAAACACTAGTCATATTAGTTTGAAACGATGCATGTAATCGATCACATCAAACTAACTTTCAAAGGAGCATCTGCTTCAATTGAACTCTTAGGAGGGCTCTACGGTATATATTAAACATTTCTACTTTAATGATCTGAAGAAGTGTCCCTTTTCCCAGTAATTGTCTTAATGCAATGCATTTAAATAAGTTAATGTTACTGTTTGTGATAGCTATTAGCGTATTTGTTTGTTACGAAACCACCATTGTGCCCAACCCATTAAAGGCTGATGATACTTGATGAATAGTATCGGACTTAAACGTCCTGCTGTAACCAAAGTACAGCCGATTGTTTAAAGATAATGGCTGATGTCGATGTATTGAGTGTATTACTGTGGTGCCGACCAAAAGTGACAATGACGAAATACTTTGTTTACAATTGTTAAGTAAAACATTAACTTGTACACTCCGCTTGAGCTAACTCGAATCGAGAGGTCACTTGTGTATTAATCCTATCCGCAGGATAGGATTAATACACAAGTGATCTATCGATTCTAAGTCCCTGATAACTTTGTAAAGAAAACATGAGGTCACTGTCACTCTTTGCTGGCACGACAGTAGTTGTAGGTATTAGCACTAATGCAATACACTTTAATCTTTATTGGGTTAAGCCGATTTTTAAAATTTAAATTCTTTCAGGACAATGCATAAGTGTGTTGAATAAAAAGATTTTTTTTAAATCTCAACCAAAACAATTGATGTGTGTATAGTACTCAAAAACAGTCTAAATACGGCGGTTCTTTTAATTTACAAAACAATTTTTAAACTATAATCCGTTTCTTGTTTACTGTCGTGAGTTGGCTCCCGGTACCGTTAGTTTAACAGGTGACAGGGCCCAGGGCGATGACAGTAAACTTGATTTGCACTATAGTGGTTAAGATAATATCCACAATTTAACGCTCAATTTGTTTGTTCATCTATGTTCTCTTATTTAAAGGTCGGTCCACTTGAATGAATCAAGGTTATCAAAATGGTTTATTTCAGATAATATAATAGTGACATGGGCGAGTCCAGAAACTTCCATTAGGTGTAGAGGGGGCGGAGTCTAAGCCCAAATGACCAAAAAAATCTGACATTCATTATTTATTTTTTTTAATTATCACTTCATAGAGTGTTTGCCACTCTTAGTGCAATAGGGTCAGTTTATAGAGTGTTGGCCTATCTAAGTGCAATAGGGTCACTTCATAGAGTGTTGGAACCTCTTTGTGCAATAGGGTCACTTCATAATGTGTTTGCCACTCTTAATGCAATATGGTCCTTTCATAGAGAGTTGGCCACTCTTAGTGCAATATAGTCCTATCATAGAGTGTTGGCCGCTCTTAGTGCAATATAGTCCTATCATAGAGTGTTGGCCGCTCTTAGTGCAATATAGTCCTATCATAGAGTGTTGGCCGCTCTTAGTGCAATATGGTCCTATCATAGAGTGTTGGCCGCTCTTAGTGCAATATAGTCCTATCATAGAGTGTTGGCCGCTCTTAGTGCAATATGGTCCTATCATAGAGTGTTGGCCGCTCTTAGTGCAATATGGTCCTATCATAGAGTGTTGGCCGCTCTTAGTGCAATATAGTCCTATCATAGAGTGTTGGCCGCTCTTAGTGCAATATAGTCCTATCATAGAGAGTTGGCCGCTCTTAGTGCAATATAGTCCTATCATAGAGTGTTGGCCGCTCTTAGTGCAATATGGTCCTATCATAGAGAGTTGGCCGCTCTTAGTGCAATATAGTCCTATCATAGAGTGTTGGCCGCTCTTAGTGCAATATGGTCCTATCATAGAGTGTTGGCCGCTCTTAGTGCAATATAGTCCTTTCATAGAGTGTTGGCCGCTCTTAGTGCAATATAGTCCTATCATAGAGTGTTGGCCGCTCTTAGTGCAATATGGTCTTATCATAGAGTGTTGGCCGCTCTTAGTGCAATATAGTCCTATCATAGAGTGTTGGCCGCTCTTAGTGCAATATAGTCCTATCATAGAGTGTTGGCCGCTCTTAGTGCAATATGGTCCTATCATAGAGTGTTGGCCGCTCTTAGTGCAATATAGTCCTATCATAGAGTGTTGGCCGCTCTTAGTGCAATATAGTCCTATCATAGAGTGTTGGCCGCTCTTAGTGCAATATAGTCCTATCATAGAGTGTTGGCCGCCCTTAGTGCAATATGGTCCTATCATAGAGTGTTGGCCGCTCTTAGTGCAATATGGTCCTATCATAGAGTGTTGGCCGCTCTTAGTGCAATATAGTCCTATCATAGAGTGTTGGCCGCTCTTAGTGCAATATGGTCCTTTCATAGAGTGTTGGCCGCTCTTAGTGCAATATGGTCCTATCATAGAGTGTTGGCCGCTCTAAGTGCAATATAGTCCTATCATAGAGTGTTGGCCGCTCTTAGTGCAATATAGTCCTATCATAGAGTGTTGGCCGCTCTTAGTGCAATATAGTCCTATCATAGAGTGTTGGCCGCTCTTAGTGCAATATGGTCCTTTCATAGAGTGTTGGCCGCTCTTAGTGCAATATGGTTATTTCATAGAGTGTTGGTCGCTCTTAGTGCAAAATGGTCCTTTCATAGAGTGTTGGCCTCTCTTAGTGCAATATGGTCCTATCATAGAGTGTTGGCCGCTCTTAGTGCAATATGGTCCTATCATAGAGTGTTGGCCGCTCTTAGTGCAATATGGTCCTATCATAGAGTGTTGGCCGCTCTTAGTGCAATATAGTCCTATCATAGAGTGTTGGCCGCTCTTAGTGCAATATGGTCCTTTCATAGAGTGTTGGCCGCTCTTAGTGCAATATGGTCCTATCATAGAGTGTTGGTCGCTCTTAGTGCAATATGGTCCTATCATAGAGTGTTGGCCACTCTTAGTGCAATATGGTCCTATCATAGAGTGTTGGCCGCTCTTAGTGCAATATGGTCCTTTCATAGAGTGTTGGCCACTCTTAGTGCAATATGGTCCTTTCATAGAGTGTTGGTCGCTCTTAGTGCAATATGGTCCTTTTATAGAGCGTTGGCCGCCCTTAGTGCAATATGGTCCTATCAGAGAGTGTTGGCCGCTCTTAGTGCAATATGGTCCTATCATAGAGAGTTGGCCGCTCTTAGTGCAATATAGTCCTATCATAGAGTGTTGGCCGCTCTTAGTGCAATATGGTCCTATCATAGAGTGTTGGCCGCTCTTAGTGCAATATAGTCCTTTCATAGAGTGTTGGCCGCTCTTAGTGCAATATAGTCCTATCATAGAGTGTTGGCCGCTCTTAGTGCAATATGGTTCCTATCATAGAGTGTTGGCCGCTCTTAGTGCAATATAGTCCTATCATAGAGTGTTGGCCGCTCTTAGTGCAATATAGTCCTATCATAGAGTGTTGGCCGCTCTTAGTGCAATATGGTCCTATCATAGAGTGTTGGCCGCTCTTAGTGCAATATAGTCCTATCATAGAGTGTTGGCCGCTCTTAGTGCAATATAGTCCTATCATAGAGTGTTGGCCGCTCTTAGTGCAATATAGTCCTATCATAGAGTGTTGGCCGCCCTTAGTGCAATATGGTCCTATCATAGAGTGTTGGCCGCTCTTAGTGCAATATGTCCTATCATAGAGTGTTGGCCGCTCTTAGTGCAATATAGTCCTATCATAGAGTGTTGGCCGCTCTTAGTGCAATATGGTCCTTTCATAGAGTGTTGGCCGCTCTTAGTGCAATATGGTCCTATCATAGAGTGTTGGCCGCTCTAAGTGCAATATAGTCCTATCATAGAGTGTTGGCCGCTCTTAGTGCAATATAGTCCTATCATAGAGTGTTGGCCGCTCTTAGTGCAATATAGTCCTATCATAGAGTGTTGGCCGCTCTTAGTGCAATATGGTCCTTTCATAGAGTGTTGGCCGCTCTTAGTGCAATATAGTCCTATCATAGAGTGTTGGTCGCTCTTAGTGCAAAATGGTCCTTTCATAGAGTGTTGGCCTCTCTTAGTGCAATATGGTCCTATCATAGAGTGTTGGCCGCTCTTAGTGCAATATGGTCCTATCATAGAGTGTTGGCCGCTCTTAGTGCAATATGGTCCTATCATAGAGTGTTGGCCGCTCTTAGTGCAATATAGTCCTATCATAGAGTGTTGGCCGCTCTTAGTGCAATATGGTCCTTTCATAGAGTGTTGGCCGCTCTTAGTGCAATATGGTCCTATCATAGAGTGTTGGTCGCTCTTAGTGCAATATGGTCCTATCATAGAGTGTTGGCCACTCTTAGTGCAATATGGTCCTATCATAGAGTGTTGGCCGCTCTTAGTGCAATATGGTCCTTTCATAGAGTGTTGGCCACTCTTAGTGCAATATGGTCCTTTCATAGAGCGTTGGCCGCCCTTAGTGCAATATGGTCCTATCAGAGAGTGTTGGCCGCTCTTAGTGCAATATGGTCCTTTCATAGAGTGTTGGCCACTCTTAGTGCAATATGGTCCTATCATAGAGTGTTGGCCGCTCTTAGTGCAATATAGTCCTATCATAGAGTGTTGGCCGCTCTGAGTGCAATATGGTCCTATCATAGAGTGTTGGCCGCTCTTAGTGCAATATGGTCCTATCATAGAGTGTTGGCCGCTCTTAGTGCAATATAGTCCTATCATAGAGTGTTGGCCGCTCTAAGTGCAATATAGTCCTATCATAGAGTGTTGGCCGCTCTTAGTGCAATATAGTCCTATCATAGAGTGTTGGCCGCTCTTAGTGCAATATGGTTATTTCATAGAGTGTTGGTCGCTCTTAGTGCAATATGGTCCTTTCATAGAGTGTTGGTCGCTCTTAATGCAATATGGTCCTTTCATAGAGTGTTGGTCGCTCTTAGTGCAATATGGTCCTTTCATAGAGTGTTGGTCGCTCTTAGTGCAATATGGTTATTTCATAGAGTGTTGGCCGCTCTTAATGGTCACTTCATAGAGTTTTGGCCACTCTGAGTGCAATAGAGCTACTCTATAGAGGGTTGGCCACTCTAAGTGCATTATGGTAACTCCACAAAGTTTTGACCACTCTGCATGCAATTTAGTTACTCCATTGAGTGCTGGTCTTTCTGAGTGCAATAGAGTTACTCCATAGCGTGTTGGCTGCTGTAAGTGCAACAGGGTTAATCCATAGAGAGTTGGCCGCAGTTAGTGCAAAAGGGTTGCCCAATAGAGTGTTTGCCCCTCTAGGGGCAATAGAGCTACTGCATAGAGTATTGACCACTCCACGTGCAAAAGAGTAACTCCATAGAGTGTTAGCTACTCTTAGTGCTATATACCCACTCCATAGAGTGTTGGCCACCCTGAAGTCAATAGGGTTACTCCATATAGTTAATTCCAAGTGCAATGAAGTTACTCAATAGAGAAAACACCACTCTTAGTGCAATAGATTCTCCCTCTCCATAGAGTGTTGGTCACTCAAATTGCAATAGAGTAACTATAAAGAGTGTTGGCACTCTAAATGCAACAGAGCTACTCCATAGAGTGTTGGACACTCTGAGTACAATAGAGTTACTCCATAGAGTGTTAGTCACTCTGAGTACAATAGAGTTACTCCATAGAGTCTTGTCATTCTAAGTGCAGTTGAGTTACACCATAGAGTGTTGGCTACACTAAGTGCAATTGACTCGATCCAAAGAGTGTTGGTCACTCTTAGTGTAATAGAGTTACTCCATGGTGTGTTGGCTACTCAGAGTACAATAGAGATACTCCATAGAATGTTGCCACTCAATGTGCAGTTGAGTTACTCCATAGAGTGTTGGCAACTCTGAGTGCAATACTATAAAGCGACTCCATGGAGTGTTGGCCACTCTGAATGCAATAGAGTTACTCCACCGAGTGCTGGCCTCTCTTATTGCGATAGAGTTACACTATAGAGTGTTGACCATCCCGAGTGCAACACTATAAAGTGACTCCATGAAGTGTTGGCAACTTTGAGTGCAATAGATCTACTCTATAGAGTGTTGGCTACTCTAATTGCAATAGAGTTACTCTATAGAGTGTTGTCCTCTCTGAGTGCAATAGGGTTACTCCATTGAGGGTTGGCCACTCAGATGACAATAGAGTAACTCGATAGAGTGTTGGTCGATCATATTCCAATAGAGTTTCTCTATAGAGTGCTGGCCACTCTAATTCCAATACGGTTACTCTATAGAGTGTTGACCACTCTGAGTGCAATAGAGTTACTAAATTGAGGGTAGGCCACTCTGAGTGCAATATAGTTTTTCTATAGAGGGTTGGTCACTCTGTGTTCAATAGATTCACTCCATTGAGGGTAGACCACTCTAAGTGGAATAGTGTCTCTCTATAGAGGGTTGGCCACTCTGAGTGCATAATGATAACTCCACAAAGTTTTGACCGCTCTGCATGCAATTAAGTTACTCCATTGAGTGCTGGTCTTTCTAAGTGCAATAGAGTTACTTTATAGAGGGTTGGCTTTTCTGAGTGCAATAGAGTTACTCTATAGAGTTTTGGCCATTCTGAGTGCAATAGAGTAATTGTATAGAGTGTTGGTCACTCTGAATGCAATAGCCTAATGGTTACTCTATAGAGTGCAATAGAGTTACTCTATTGAGGGTTAACTACTCTGATGGCAAGAGAGTTATTCGATAGAGTGTGGCCACTCTGAGAACAAAAGACTGACTCAATAGTGTTGGCCACTCTGAGTGCAATAGAGTTACTCTATAGAGTATTGACCACTCTGAGTGCAATATACTGACTCAATAGAGTGTTGGCCACTCTGAGTTCAATAGACTGACATAATAGTGTTGGCCACTCTGAGTGCAATAGAGTTACTCTATAGAGTATTGACCACCCTGAGTGCAATATACCTACTCAATAGAGTGTTGGCCACCCTGAGTTCAATAGGGTAACTCCATATAGTGTATGCCACTCTGAGTGCAATGAAGTTACTCAATATAGTGTTGGCCACACTGAGGCAATTTAAAGAAGCTATCTACTATATGGTTTAAAAATATCGAAATTATATTACTACGACATACACTTTGTCATGTCCCTTTTTCCATCCTTACTCATTGACCCATCGCTTTGCATTATATATACTTAAGAAAAAAAGATACGCATTAGATGAAATAATGTTTTTGCGTAGTAATAGGATGTTTTGATTAAATTTCTTTAGAATGTGCTTACTGACTATTGATGACTTTTTGATGAAATGCAAAAACGTCGCTTTCAGGATAAAATTAACTCCACAAGATGAAAACATTTAAAAACGTAAAGTTTGACGTGGACGTCAGAACAAAGATCATAAAACCCAATCTCTTCATGATTTGTTACATGGCATCGACTCCATAATGTGCAAACAAAAAAAGCATCGCATCATGCTGAAATTTCAGTCAAATATTGCTTCAAAACCAGCTCCTGGAATGCAAGGATGTACAAGGACAAAGAATAAGCATTTAACGTCACTTAAAGTCGTCGGGTTGAGGTCGTTGTTGCATTGTGGGATCTATCAAACCTACCAGGACATGCTTTGCCTGCAAAACTTACCTTTCCATTCTTACAGAACCCGTAAAATTCTGTCAGCGGGACGTTGCATTGACGTTAGTCATATTTAACACAGTATAAATTTGCAAATGAAAACAACCTGTTATATGCGGGAAGTAAGCATTAAACTTGCTAACTGTACCTGAAACTTTGCCACTTGGCCATTCTCTCATCAGAAAAATGCGTAAACATTATGGTGCCATCAAAGTGCAGAATAACGAATTTCTACGTCATAATACACATTTTATTGACGTCTTACATTCTAAAGTCATAATTATTGTAGTAAATGTGCTTTTATTGAATAAATCTCAAGAGGAATATAATTTTACCGCATTTAACGCAATATTTGGCCTTGACGTTATTGACGTTAAGCGTTTGAAATCATAACGTAAGGTTGCAAGCTGATCATTTCCTGGTTCCCCAAATTTATTCCAAAGGTTTGTAAACAACAAACCGATTTTTGATAGAAAATTGACTTTTATTGACCGTGTGTCACAGTTTTCTACTGGTGGTTAGGATGATTACGCACATGCTAGCCGGCATTCGTAATCGACGAAGTGGCTTAATCTACTGTAATGTGATAAATATATGCTGTTTTTTTTAAATAACATCATATACACAACCGAATTGCATTACATTTTATTTTTCAATGTATTGAAGTAATTGTTGCGTTTCTTTATTCCTTAAGTATAAATCTGTTCATGGAAAGCATGAGGCTTGCTTGATTGGGTGCTTATATACTTCGATTTCTGCTCCTTTTATTCGGGTAGACGAGTTTCGTCTTTGGATAGTTTCCTTATTTGACCTCTGTTGGAGTTAAGATAAGGGGGCTGCTATGAGCAAATAGTGGGCCATTATTGTGATATACATTACTCTTGATAATTTGGAATTTTATTTCAGATAGGGCTGAACCCACAACAAATATTGTAGTGTGTAATAAAGTCCATCTTTATACTAACACAGGATTTGCGATGTCCATGGACACATGTGCAGAGCGAGAACACTGCCATTATGAAGTGCTTGCGCAGGTTTGACTGATTGCAGTCAATATTATAACCACAGGCCGAGCGGGTTGCTCGTTTTCTCAATGTACCATTCTTTTCAGGGAATTTTGTCATGGTAAATATATTTCTACTTTACTATTAAAATATTTGTTCGACCAAGCCTGATCTGAGTGAAATTATTAAATTCATGTGTCAATTAGCAGTTTTATTCAGTGAATTGTTGATGCTTTGCGATAGCATTCATTGAAAAGTGACTATCGCGACGTTATTCGTATGTCGTCTGCTTAGAGCATCTACTGCAGACTTTGATGCGATGTATGTAATTGTCGTCTGCTGCCAAGCATTAGCATTAAATGACGCATTGTATAAATTGATGTGGGTCATCGTGAGAGCCTACTAAACTCCGTTCAGAAATTGTGTGGCACCGGTTTTTCGCAGTTCTTGCTTTTATACGTCATCTAAGGTCCTACATCGCTGTGAGAAAGTTACTCGTGTAGGCCTCCCCTAATTTCTCCAGCAGGTTCTGTGCGTGTGCGAGCTTCTGGCAAAGCCCTGATATCTTGGGGAAAATCATGAAATTGAAAAATACGCCAGCAGACTAAGACAATTTGACACTTTTAAAACGCCCTCCATGAACGTATAAGGAAATGACAATATTTTCATTATAATATTTGGGTGTGGTTATTTCATTTGGCGAGAAATTCGTGGGAAATTATAAAGCGTGACTACACACCGTATATCTGGAAAATTAAACACTGATCTCGCGCTTTACGCGCCAACGTTAGTGTAAAATAACATTTCCGACTATTAGAACTTGTGTTTGTGTTTAACGTCCCACCAACAGCTAAGGTCATATGGAGACAGGGCCACGGCTTAAAGTCTCATCTGACAGACTGGTGAAACCGGTGATCAAACCTGCGACCCCTGGATTACAAGGCAAATGGTTTATCAACTACACCACGGTGGCTCCTGTTACAACTTGAGGCTAACATTTCTTCAGCATAAAACTTAAACATTTCTACTTGTTATTGTTGTAGTTATTCTGCGGGTCAAAATTATTGAACAGAATATAGCTTAAAAGCAGTTAAAAAGCACACAAAGATCAAATAGCAGTTCAGTTGCTATTTTTGATAACTTATTTTCACGGTGTACTTATTCGAAAAATAGATTGTTGTCCAATATCGTTAGAAAAGATTGGATTCATGTTTATACACGGGTATGACATCATAAAACACAAATCAACTTGTAGTGTCGTTTAAACCAAGCAATTATAAATGGTGGTAGAAATGCCCCATTTCAACTGTACATTAATAATAACATGCTGATAATGTCCTGTTACCAAGGTATTACCTTTACTGTGCCTTTTTGTGAGCATAGCCATTTTTTCATGAAAATTGCTAAATTTGTAATGGTTAATGAGGTAAAGGGCATCCCTGTTCAAATGGCACAATTTTCGTCGTGCTTGCCACATGCATGCACTGTTGAAAATATCTGCACGTCAACGTAGGTTTATAGCATGAGTTTGCTTGACCAATGGCTCGGAACTAATTAACTTATTGCCACCATTGCAGGTCCCCAGCCCCTTGATCCTTACTTTCGCGTGTACTAGGACCGGTAAAACTTTATTGTAGCTTGTTATCAAAACATTTAATATTCGAGTAAAGGGTGTGTTGCATTTGAGCAATTTAAAAATAGACTCGAGACACGTGAAGCATATCGATGAATATTGATGTATTTTATGTGGCAATCATCGTCAACTGGACTTAGTCTGTGGGTGCATTTCTGAATTTTCTGATTTTTCCCAAGATATCAGGGCTTTGCCAGAAGCACGCACAGCCACGGAACCTGCTGGAGAAATTAGGGGAGGTCTTCAAGAATAACTTTCTCACAGCAATGTAGGACCTAAAACGACATATAAAAGCAGGAACTGCGAAAAACCGGTGCCACACAATTTCTGAACGGAGTTTAACTATTTTTGGCTGTATTACATGAGTGTCGTCAGCTTAGGTCGTCTGTTGATATAAAACATTCATATTTGAATGTTGTCTGTTTGTGCGTCGGTTGATTGTATGCATTGCTGTTAGTGTATAGCAGTAGCATTACAGACATTGTCGGTACTGTGCTGATGTATTGAGAGATAACATTTGCTCATTCTTATAGGTATTGACTAGCATTTGCGCATTGTAATTAGTGCACACACATACGACGTATATTTGCAGTGAGATTTATGGAATTGACACATCAATTGAATTTAGTTGTACATGAAGCTATGTAAGTAAGATACATGCGGTTCTAGATAAATACATATGTATACTGTTCATATCAAGTAAGCACATTAAGTTAATTATGCATCACTTGTGAGTACATTTGTATGTGCCAGGAATATCAATCACGTTTGCTTGCATGTACGTTTATTATAAGGGAATGTGCATTATTACTGTCTGGTCTGAGCATATATGAAGAGATGTATACTGTTGAACTCTAGTAAGACACTACATTTACTAGTTCTGTTTACACTTATGAATCTATAGTAATTATGATATACTTGTAATACCGTATTGCATCACCGCATCATCACACTACTATGTTACTGATACTATCCACTAATGCACGCATGCATATCCTGTGAGACTTATTTTACAATGTTCAATTCAGTATTCTTGATGATATAAATTGAAAAATGGCTTCAACAGCAAGGAGTCATGTTCAAGGCGTAGTAATGGTATTCTGCAGTACCTGGTGGTTAATTAGAGTTTGTGAAGAAATCTAGTGTGACCATGGTGGTATTTTGGCAGCTTTTTTTTTGGTTATAGCATTGAGTGCTTAAAGTGATTTGTACTTCAAGAACATGAATTCGTGTTAGTTTTGGCCATTGATGAGTAGATTGAGGTCCTCCGATGTGGTACATCATAATTGATGTTTTAGAGGTCATGTATTGACTCTGTGCCGCCTATGTTGTTGTTACGTACTCGCATTTGCCATTATAGCATCCCTGTGTTTGTTTTGGGTCTGATTTCGTCTTGTTTTAGTCGATTCTTACTGACTTGTATCAAATGACATGGAGCATGCGCATTCAGTATGTGATATATATCAGGAAACGGGATAGAATTATAGCCTGTGATGTTTAATATCGAGGTTCTCAGAGCATGATACTTAATTTCAGGTTCCGCCTGAAGTTATGCCTGACGTTATGCCTGAAGATACACCTGACGGTTTTTAACTGTGTAAACTAAGATGAAATGGGGAATTTTACACCTGTCTTGTGTATCAATATAGATCAACGTTAAGCACATGTCGCTTTGATGATTAAAGGAGAAACTTACTATCCTGATGAAAGAAAACTAATCTGGATGCTGCCATATTAATTTATAATAGGAAAGAACACTGCAGCAAGATAAAAGTTAAGTAATTAGTGATTTAGTGATTTTCAACTGTAAAAAAATTATTTTAGTAGAAAAACCAGTTAACTATCAACATTCTTTGATTTTTCTTTGGGAGCCCTTACAACCAATTAAGCCAGACCAGCAAGAAGACAGAAAATGCAACTGACATTACATTATACTATTTTTTCTTTGAATGTTTTATTGTAATTATATTATTATTTTTAGTTAAACATTGTTTTGTACTTATTAAAAATTAGATAATATCTCTGATCCATTGATTGCTCATGCTAATGCAGTCGGGCTAACCATAATAATTCTAGTCTGAGTCGGCATCTATATATCCATACTTTGTGGATGCAGACAGCAAAGGCATTGGTGAGTCTGTACATTTAAAAGGCTTGCCTGAGCCTCATTTCTTGACATTGCAATGAGTACTAGTACCAAATAAAATGTGCTGGCTCATTCGATTTTTTCGATAATAAGTACAAAACAATGTTTAACTAAAAATAATAATATAATTACAATAAAACATTCAAAGAAAAAATAGTATAATGTAATGTCTTTTGACCATCTATGAATTTGGATTAATACAGTTTTCAGATACTTTTACTAGATATGTAAATCGATGTTCTGACAGTTTCTTGCCAAAATAAAGTAATAAAAATGTGTCCGAAATATCTAATACCTTTTACCAGAACTGATCGCCTCAGTACCAGAGACAGATAAATGTGAATCAGGCGAAATCAAGACGATGTACACAATTTCAATGTTTGAACCCTGGTTACCAAAACGAAAGAGGCATAAACTCGGATTATGTTTTCTATATGTACGGTTATTTCGAACCGCATACGACCTGACCTCGTCGACTAGCGTGGTTAGCACGCCAGGCTATGAAACAAGAGATCCAGGGTCGATTCTCAGGAGGGCACCTGTTTTTTAATCAATTTGCTTTTTTCTTCCCTTATATTGCATGTTGAATAACTTCATACTGGTAAAGGTTATCATCAAAATATCCAAAAATGGCCAATCCTGAACTTTTATATTTAACAATGTCTGAATGAAACCTATGGGCGTGGGGTTAAATTTGGCCATCCCGAAAGATATAATAATCCATGAAATAAAAATTAATTATTGATATTTTCAATATCAGATTTTAATATATAATCTATGCTAAAAACAAGTTCCAATTTTTGACGAATTGCCAAAATATATCATGCAGTATCTAGTTACAGCTTGAGATAACAAATAAACTTGCACATTTTAAGAAGGTTTGAGGTCATGGGCAATAATTTAAATTAAAAGTAAGAAGCTGACGGAAGATTACAACTATTTTAGCATGATATTTTCGGCTAGTATTATTCTTGCATAAGAAAATTTGTCAAATGCTGAAAACTTCCATATTACATTATGAAAACCTAAGCACAGTGACATATCCTTTTTATTTCATAAATGAATAGTCCTTACATAAACACGAAGCGTATGCAAAGTATTGAAAATATTTCAAAATGGGAAGTATTTTTGCCCTTAAGAAGTGCTAAATTCCAATATCCATGATAGCCACCACGGTTACCATCTTGAGTTCTTCAAATGACACCTCCTTCCGAACCATATGCTGGATTAAAACGAAACTTGGCTACATTGAGATTCAGAATGACTAAAATCGCTCCTCTGTGGCAGCCATATTGGAAACTCTAAACTGCATCTCGTCCCAAACCATATGTTGTATCAAAATAAAACTAGATTTGTAGCATTAGGGCGATTTACACTTAATTCTGTTCTGATATCAAAATTGGCGGTCATTGCAGCCAATTTGAATTTCGTTAAACATCATGGATACAATGGAACAAAATAGAAGCTCAGAATTGAGAAAATGGTACTATTTGAACATCCAAGATGGCAGTCATTTTGAAATTTTGGATTGAACTGAAACTTTCTGAACGGCATCAGGGCAATATGGGAATTCAGATATCCAAGATGGCCAACATGACACCTATCTTGAATTCCTCAAATGATTGTGTCTTGTCTGGCGATCTAATGATTTTTCAGTGAAGAGTATTTCATGCTCAGTGCTGTTTCATCTTTCATTGTGTTTGATTTGAATTGTGAAATAACTATGGATGATATAGCTGTAGTTTTTTTTTTTGGTTTTCTTTTTCTTCTATGTAAGCTTTTGTCCATCCTTAAACTCCTGGAACAAAATGTAAATATCCCTTTAAGCGTGGTACACAACATTCTAACAGATGTAAAACTAGTAAGATACCAATTGAACATGCATTATGATTATAAAACGGTAAACATATTATCTCTCTAATTTGAGATAATCTTTGCTAAACGGAGCACTGTGAATGTTATGATAACCAGGCCTACACAGGATATGATACAATCAAACCCAAAATCCAACCTACGATGGTCAGCAATGCATTATAATAATAAAATTCATTTTAGTGATACCATTGTGAGTTATATAAACAAGCGGACCATGTGTCGTTAATCTGAGTCCCATGAATAGATTATGCTTCAAAACAAATCTACATTTAAGCTCTAGCAGTAATAGTTCTGTGAAACTAGTATGAATTTATGCAGGTGGTTAAGGAGATACCGTTTAAAGGTATTTGTATTTTATGTCTGGTGATATTTTTTCAGTCGAGTTTGTGCAATTTTGGTAGAGGGCATTATTGGAAATATATCTGTGATTTTTTTTTTGAATTTCGACCAGTGGTTCAGGAAAAGATGTCGTTTAAAGATTTTTCCACTTTAAGTTGTGGTGAGCAGAGCAGAACCACCATTTTTTTCAATTTTGGTAGAGGGCAGTATGGGGAACATTCATGCTAAATCATTGTAAATTTGGACATGTGGTACAAGTAGAGATGATGTTAAAGTAGTTTCTTTCTATTTGTAACTCTTGCGGACATTTTTGCTCAGCAGAGTGGAATCGTTTGTGCAATTTAATTAGAGGGCATTAGATAGAGTTTATTGTGCGGAACCATCATGTGATTTTAAAAAATGGACATATGGTTCAGTAGATGTCAATTTTTCTATTTTTATGTCTAGAATATTAATGCTTTAGCGGAGCATTACGGGAAACATTCAAGTGAAATCATTTTAAATTAGGACCAATGTTCGGGACGAGATTAAGTTACGGAAGCTGGACCTTGAATAATATCTCAACTTGAGTCTACAGTTCAAGGGAGCTAAATAAAAAATATTTATGAATATATACCAATGAATCAAACTAAATTCATATTAGCTCCATGCTAATCATATTATTCATGCACAGCAGTTGTACAACTTAAAATCTACGCAATCATCAATTAACAATAAACAAATGCGATTTCTATCCCGCAATATTTTAAAGTTATTCTTATCATATATAGTGTGACACATATCAATGTATTTCTTTTCTGATGTCTCTGCAACTTTAAACCTTACTACAATGAATAAGTGCTGTCATCATCTAATTTCCTATTGTAGTTTTACCAATATAATAAAGTTGCTGTGGAATGTTGGGTGTTGCAAAAACTCTCAAACAAAGCTTTGCTTGACAATATTGTGATTCCAAGCAACTCGAATTCCAAGAGAACTATACCAATCTAGTCTAAAAGTGCAGCATAATGAAGAAGAGATTCCTACCCGGGTACTATGCACTAGGTGTCATTTCTGAAATGCACCAAAACAAAGAAAACAATTGAACGGAAAAGATAAACAAATAGTGTGACGTGATGGTCCGCCTTGGAAGTTGGGAGTTCGCATGACGTGGCTTAACCAGTTCATAAGGTTTTGTAGCTTAATGATTCGAATATGCATAACATCACTCTTTAAAACACACATGCCAGGTTATCTTCTGGAATTAGAAGCCTAGAAAGCGTTCCTACTGCGCATGTACGAGCAGCGAAGGCTCTAATGAGACTGCGCATAAGCACAGGCTCGTACGATCCGCCATTGCTCGCATGTGTTAAGTACTAAAAGTTTGTGTGCTGGCTCAATTCGCATATTTACTCTTCGCCATTTAGAAGACTACGTTTAAAAATGATTTTATTCCATTTTTTTCACTTGAATATTTCGTTTTGATCAGAGCCTTGTTGAACCGCAAATTGCACACTTCACAAATTTCACACCGTGAAAAATTGGTGCCAAAATTAGTAAGTGAGTATGATCAGGAAATACCACAATCACAAACTGCAGACAACCCCGTGGCACCGCGAGGAAGAGCCGCTCAACCAACACGAGACACCAGGAGGACATATTAAGCAAAGCAATCAGCTCTCTCTTCCCCATCAAGATGATCGCAATACTAGAATGGACATAAAGTAACGTACAACAAAACATAGAACAATTACAGACTCCCACAATGGGAGTAACAATAAACAAAAAGTCAACAACAACAGAACCACCACCTTAGAACGGACAGCAGGCTAAGCCACCGGGGGGCTTAAATGCATTTTACTGGTACCAAATCTTCGCCCTAGATTCTGCTGTTGTTGAAGTACAAGAAATGTTCAGCTCGCATGGAGGCCATCTAACTAATGCAATGTATCATCATGGAAAACACTCTAATCAAATTAACACTCCATGATGAAACAATGAAAAGGGCTCATGACTCACAGATAGTCAGAGCTAAAGAAAACCTCAAGTTGAGCCACGGTTGGTCCAGCTACAGATAAGCATCAGGCACCAACCCACCGATTAAAGCTTTACGTCAGAGCCGTCATAGAGTCTGAGGCCTGACCCACCGTCGTGCAATTAAAGAGGAAACCATAGCTATAAACCGTGATTGGGTTTAAAACTAGGCATGCAGACTGTCGCATGATATCCAAATTATATCCAGCCCTTATATAACGTTTTACTATCTTTTTTAACTGATCACTAAAGTTAGGTTTTCCAACAGTTCGTTTGAATTTATAGACTAAATCATCATAAGATATAGGTTCTGATATGCCTTGTTGCAGAAGAGTTTTAAACCCAATGTTGTATTTAACAATTAACTCTGAGTGTCTGTGGTAGAATTTAGAAAATGCTTTTCGAATTTTATGATATCTATAACCTTGTTTTAATAATTTAGCAGTTAAAATAAGTTTCTGTTGTTGAAGTCATCAACATTAGAGCACACTCTAGCAAAACGAATAAGCTGAGAAATATATACACCATAGGAAGGAGAGCGAGGAACATCTCCATCAAGAAATGGGAAATTTACTATTTCAAAATTAAAATCATCCTGTTTATCATAAATTTAAGAAGAAACTATGCCATTTGTTATTGACAAGTTCAAGTCCAAAAACAGAGCTTCAGTATCAGTAGAATTCGCCTTATTTAACTGAAGTTCAGTTGGATATATCTGACCTACCATTTGTTCAAAATAAGGATTATCAATATTAAGTAAGTCATCTAAATATCTGGAGGTAGAGTTAAAAGCTTCAATAATATCAGCTTGATTATTGTCTGACAGAGACAACATAAAGTCTCTCTCATAACAAAACAAAAACAAATCTGCAACAAGAGGAGCACAATTAGTACCCATTGGAATACCGACAATTTGTCTATATAATTTTGAGCCAAATCTTATAAATATATTGTCCAAAAGATAATGGAGCGCATTACACATTTTCTGACATGACCACAATTTATATCGTTTAGGTTGTTCAGAAGTAAAAAAGGCATTTTTTATCATTACAAGCCAAATAAAGTGAGCCCTCTCTGTTAAATGTTTGTTCAATTAATTCTGTTAGTTTTTCTTTTATTAGATTATGAGGCAATGTAGTATAGAGAGTAGAGAAATCATATGTAGACAAACCAGATGCTAGAAAACCTCTAGACTTCAATTTATTAAGAATTTCACCTGAATTTTTAATAGACCAAAATAAATTTTTACCATTTCTTTCATAAACTGTTGTGCAATATTTAATGACATGGTTTTTAATTGCAGTGAGGCAAGAAGTCAAAAGAATAGACAACTCAGTAGTTGTACATGCACTAGAATTAGCAATAAAACGCGACTTATAGGGCCGTTTATGAAGTTTAGGTAACCAGTATAACATAGGAAGCTTGCTATGGTCCTCATCAACAAACAACCCAAACTTAGCTGCCATATGGCATCGATGCTTATCAACGATAGACGTCTCATCAAGCCTGTTATGCTCATATGTTTTGGCGGTGCTAAGTTCTTGCTTTAGGGTGTTAATATAGTATATTTTTCAAACGACCACAACATTGTTAGCAGCCTTATCTGCGGGGGCCAAAACAAACTTCCTATGGAATTCCTGGATCCCTTTCTTCAAGTGTCTAAAGTGAATTTAGGTTTAGGTGGTAGAAGATCTAAATTGTTGCATCTACCATCAATAATTTTAAAAATATTTAATTTCCAACTATTTAAGGCATTAGACTCAACATGCTCTCGTTTACACCAGCGATTACAAAATTCTTGTAAGGCTCCTGCAATTTCCTCACGACATGATTTGAAGTCTATTGGCACAGGAAACCTATATTTAGGTCCCTTACATATAATAGACCGAATTCTTGAATCAGTTATGATTTTTAAATCCCCTGTGACTATATGACCAGCAGGTTGATAGCAATACTTAGAGTCTATGCAATCTCAGGGGTCAGGAATAGAATTTTCGATATCAAGTTCTGTTACTAATTTGTTATAGTTAAAGACAGTACTACGAATAGGTTTATTATACTTATAACAAATGATAGGGGATTCCTTATTTTCAAAATAAGTAGGAATAGAAGATATAACAGATTTATCTTTAAATATACTGGCTAAGTTAATGAATTCAATCCCCTTGTTGACATATTAAATTTAATGAAATGTCTAATATGATTAATTTCTGAATCTATATATGGCCGAAGAGCATGTTGAGTGTAACACCGGGTAAGAATTGCTGCATCATAAAGTCGATGAGCTCTATCATAGAATTTATTAGCCTCAATATCCAAATTACGAAGTGAAGATATAGAAAGAGTTACTAAACGTAAAAGGGCCATATGTCGGCCAGAATGTTTTAAGATGATACTTAATACTGAAAGAGTTAAAACATGTTTATTTTTGCGTTTTAAATTTCCATTTTTGCGTTTACCATGAGATCGGTTATTACGTTTACGGATATCTAAAAGAGAAAAAAACATCAAAATCAGGTAATCTAGAAATGTTACCCTCATGGTAAATATTACCATTAAAACCAAGTGGATGTGGTGTTTGTAATAATTTTATCCACTTAAATTCTAATTCCAATTCCTCACAGCGCGTGAAAAATTGGTACCAATACGTCACATATTCCATACCAATATTTCACATTTTGTGAAAATGCGCACGTAGTAAAATTATATGTAGCATACATGCGTATTCTTCACATTGATAAAAACACCCCAAATCTGCTGCATTTTACTTTCGAATCCAATTTTTCACATACATGGCATGATTATATTACTGGCGCTTCTAACAGGTTACAGGTAAATTTCATTAGTTTTACAGTTGAGAGTTAGAGTATTCAAATGCAAATCAATTATATGAGCCTCGTAGCGAGAAAACGTTTCCTAGGAATCCATGCTCCAGATTCGCAGGCTTGCGTCCATGTAGATACAGAAACAAACACAAGTTTTTTTTATTTTGGATTGATAATCTTTGGATATTTTTCAATCAGTGCAGGAAGATTTTCAGTCAGTGTAGCAAAGAAACATAGGCTCTGATCCACCTGTGTGGTTACAGAGCTTATCTGCGCCTTTTGGCATATGCAAAAATAAGATTTTCTCATAATGTAACTTGTGACCTACAGTTGTGCTAAGACAGGTCAAAAATTCAACTTTTTCAGAACATGGATATAAATTCGATAGATGTGCCTTGTTTGACTTCTGTTTTGCAAGGCGACACATCATATTCTCGATCTTCTAGTCGTTATTTCTGTGATAAATATTACAAAATTCTGCATCCTAAATATTTAAGCCTTTCAGGGCCAAATCGTATACTGTCTTTGATAATATTTTGGACAAACATATGACCTTATGATATTCTATACGGTTATATAAGTTACTTTGATAAATTTAACAGAAACGGAATGTAATCTTCTACTACTACTAAAGAGCTGTCTATTTCTTTGCTTATGTGTTGTAGATTCTTTAACTTTGAACAAATCAAAATAATATTTTGTAGAGATCAAAACTTCAAATATATGGTATATCGCAAATGTAATTGTGTATAGATATAGTAACTTAGTAAAACTGATAATTATTTAAGAGCAAACTGCTATCTTGTTATAAATTAAAAACAAAACAGTTTTGAAATTAATAAAATACAATATGGCAAAATATATATACTTAACGCCAGTAAAAACGCAACTTTTACAGTTTAACCTTACTCGAGATTTAATGTTATTTTATCAATCTAATAAAATAAAAGCATAAACCTATGGTCGCGATATTAAGCCAATACTCTTTTGGTGCAGATAAAGCAGTCCAGATAAGCCAGGCTGTATTTTTGATAAAGGGACACAACCCAAACCTCGACACGAAAACTGCAAAATCACCTTATTAATCTGGATATCAGATCTTCATTATGAATAGCTCTTTTGGATTCAAACTTTACTAAAATTTCAACATTGCTCTACTTTCTATGCACACGCGACAGATTTTTTTTGTCTTGAAGTTTTGATCTTCTAAATGGTCATCAAAGTTTCATCATGAAAACCGGAAGTTAACGAAGATGCGACACTTTCGACGGTAAATATTGCAATAAATGATAACCATAGGCTATTACCTTACAACTTATGTATGCCAATTTTTAATTGATTCAGTTTTATTGAAGTTTTAGTGATTTCTCAAATTTTGGGGAAATTTCACAAAAAATGAAATTTAAAACATAAATTTTTGGTCCTTCCAGCAATGTGAATTTTGTGTTTTAAACCGTTTTCTTGCTTGTTTGAGTGCAACGCAGTACTTGAGCGCTGAAATTGAATAAAAGTTCAAGATTTAATATGGTTACCAAAAAATTTGATGAATTTGTCATTTTTCACCAAAATTTTTGGCAGAAGTGAGCAATTGAGCTCAAATTTTGGTAAAACGTTCTCCTACGTTAGGGACGCTTGATAGTACAAAAACAAAGAATATCAAGCTGATATTTATAGGAAAAATAACAATTGTACCAGTTGCGTTTTTAATGGCTTTAAGTATAGTAAGTCTAAATATGTTCTTTAAAGGGTATCCTTTGCAAGCAAAGACTGCACCAAAGACCTGAAACAAGAGTGTTCATATTTCCTGGGCCAGACAAGCTAGTTTCTGCCATTTAGGCTTCATCAGTGACCCTCAAATAGTTTCAAAGTTCCACAATGAAACCCACAGTTTGTAATGTACGTTACAAATACACGCAGCAAAATGGTACTTTACACCAGAAACGATGTTAAGTATAGCGTTTAACTTTATTGTATCGATAGAATGCTCATCTATGGTTTTAAAAAGACAGCAGGTGGTATTACATGCTAACTTGCAAAGTGAAATGGTTCTAGCCATATTCATCATCTTATTCGCGGTAATCATATTCAACGGCTTATATTTCTTAAAATATCTATGATAGAAACAAACTGTTAGCAGTTTAAGAAACAGTCAGGTATAATATCTTTCCCAAACATGGTATGTAAAACCTATATACTCATTATAGAGCTTATCAAATAAAACTTTAGATCAATTGTTTTGTTTGTTTGTTTGTTTGGTTCTTAACGACGCATCAACCCTTGTGGGTCATAAGCGTCAAACGGTATTAAACTAAACATGATGAAGATGAAAAAAGTAAAAATTTATAAGATAAGATAAAAGGAAAGATGATGACGAGTTTGTATAATTATAATTAGTTGCAATACGATTGTTGACAGGAGAGACCACGTACAATATCTGACAGTTTCAAAGAGCTATTCAGATAACTGTACATGTTCTTGACTGAACAGAGTACAACATTAAAAATCTGAATTATGGTCTGATACAAATGTAAAACAAAACATGATTTTAAAAATAGCAATTAGATTTTGTTAAAAAGATTTATTTGTCTTAAAAATGTCATAATACTATCAATATGTATATCTTGAAATAATTCTTTCATGTTATCAACATGGAAGCAGTTATTTCTTACTTGTGCAAAATCGCCACATTCCAAAAGGAAGTGACGTACAGTGAATGGTGCGTCGCAACCAACACATTGTGGCTGCTCTTCACCTTGTAGTAAGTATGAATGAGTGACTCTTGTATGACCTAAGCGGAGTCGAGCTAAAACTACTTCTTCTCTTCTAATGTTTCGAACAACTGATTGATATTCACCAATAGTTGGTTTGATGTCAAGAAGTTTATTACCAATGCTGTTATTCCATGAAGTTTGCCATTCTTCCAAGATATATTTATTGATAGATGGCTTAAAATTGGAAAATGGAATTTTAAAAGAAGTTGGTTCTAAAAAATAACAAAAAAAAAAAAACAAACAAAATAACAACAACTTTTGATCAAAATTAATAGATTTAATAAGGTGTATTTGAGGATATAACAAAAAATACATTAATAACATAAAAGTTGGGTTTCTGGATGCAAACGATTTATTTTAATATTTGTTTTGGCAGTAACAACGACTTTAGCTTCATCTGGATACCACCTGGATACCATTTCTTATTCAAATGTCGCAATTTGGTTATATAGTGAAAGTGGGATAGGTGAACAAAACGACTCTTCCTAAAACTGCTACCACAATTTGACTGTAAGAAGTGCCTAGGAATTTTGTGGAAGGGTAGTTCTAACTACTTCTGAAGCCAAACCTTTTCTGGCTGGAAAATTGTGCCAAGTCAATTAAAAAAAATAGCTCCTTGACTATTAAATATCAGGGTGTGTTTCAACGCACATATTTCGCTTTACTGTTGATAAAATCCCTCAAATTAATTATTTCAAGCCTCTTTGCAGATAGCTTCGTATTTGGGATGGAGAACAGACAGCAAGAACTCAAGGTACATACATAAAATTTCATACAAATATTAACGAATTTTGATGACATGCAGAACGCAACAGCCATAACTTTAGTATTTACACTTTTGAGTTGTGTCCCTTTGATCTCCGTATTAAGCTGTTTCTAAGACGATTAACGTTCTCTTTAAAAATTGTTTGGATCTCTCTCTCTCTCTGCGTGCGTGTGTGTGCGTGTGCGCGCGCGCGCGCGAGAGAGAGAGAGAGAGAGTGAGAGAGATGTAGTCATCCAGTCGCTTGCAACAGCAAGTCATGTTATAAATGAATCTTTCACATGTGACTAGATGTTACACATTCTGTCATTGACATCGATCTGTGAAGATCGAGTACCAATACTTTGCATCTGTGATAATTTGGTACCAATTTTTCACACGTGACGATTTGGTACCAATTTTTCACATGTGTGTTGATTTCGTATCGATTCTTCACATTTGTGAAAATTGAGTACCAATTCTTCACATGTGTGCCAATTCTTCACATCTGAGAAAAATGGAACAAGTTCTTCACAAATAAGATGAATACGTAACGATTCTTCACAGGTTAAAAGTATAGAAATGTGAAATTTGAGCATAGATTTTAGACCCCAAATTATTCAAAATTGACCATACACAAATTTCACATTTGCCAAAAGTGACGTTTTGCTACCAATTCTTCACACGTTGTGAAATTTGCGAAGCGTGAAAATTGCTGTTCAACAGAGCCTCCGTTCTGCACGTCTTCATTTTTATTGCTTACGTATAACACAAAGTGCTAACCTTGTGATTAAAAAGTTGTGAATAAAACAATTCTTTCAGACCAAGATGAATATGGTTGATCTGCACTTATTGCTGAATATCGAATCTCATCAGTGTCTGCATTGAAAGAGCATGAGGCAAATATTATAATCAAAAGCCATCGTCATGAGCTAGGCGAATTTTATTCAACCATATATACTTAACGCCAGTAAAAACGCAACTTTTACAGTTTAACCTTACTCGAGATTTAATGTTATTTTATCAATCTAATAAAATAAAAGCATAAACCTATGGTCGCGATATTAAGCCAATACTCTTTTGGTGCAGATAAAGCAGTCCAGATAAGCCAGGCTGTATTTTTGATAAAGGGACACAACCCAAACCTCGACACGAAAACTGCAAAATCACCTTATTAATCTGGATATCAGATCTTCATTATGAATAGCTCTTTTGGATTCAAACTTTACTAAAATTTCAACATTGCTCTAGCAAATGCTCCCTTTCCATATTTTTTTCAAAAGTATTCAAACTTACTTTTTTGCTTGAATTTTTTTCAATGTTATCGTAAAATAGCCTATGTAGTAAAAGGGCAAATTGATTATTTCAACAGATACTGAACGAAACTTCTAAACCGCCAGTAAACACAACACACTTTTTCAATATAGCTCATCTATTATTAAACTGTTTGACATGATATTTTACACAGTATATTTGGGTACATGTATCCGTCGATTGAACATAACAAAGTTTGATTCAATAAGGATGTTCATTTATGCGTAACGATAGAGTACTAATACCTGTTTTGCACGTGGCGCACGATGCTTAATGTTTTTTCGCCTTGTGTATACTCGCATTTTTATCGACAACTATCGGACAACTTTATTTCATCACAAAAATAACAACGTTTGGGTTGTATGAGTATAAAGTAGAGGGGTTGGCTGTGGGTTCAATCGAAATAGGGGCCTCGCTGAGACTGAATCATAATTTATCACAAGGTTTGGCATGTTTTGATAGAGCCGACATGTTACACCACAACCTGTCGGTCATTTTTCATTTTTGCACTCGCATGACGAGAAAAATCGACTAAAACTAAGTATTGCGTATGTCATAAAATGTCCTCTATAGTCCACCATACTTTGGTGCGGTGATGCACAAATGCTGCATTGGATTGTCGGAAGTGTCGAGATTGATGTGCAGTACACGCTTAATGGGTGACGGATGTTTCGATAATTTTGTCGACAAAAAACGTTTCATCAACATAAACACATTTCTGTGTTCTTTTAGGCCATATGGGCCTCCATAGAAGCATTGAAGTGCATGAAAATTGCTACTTTATATTACTAAATCAACACGATAGTGTTCAATAATGTCCATTTACAGCACCAGAAAGTTCCAATAATATTGTGGACAAAAACATGTCATCTCCATAAAGCACTCTTGTGTTGTTTTATGTCATATGGGCTTCCATAGGAACATTTTGGATTACCTGAAAATTCCTACTTAATAAAAGCGAAACCCAAAAATGTTCAATAATGTGCATTTATAACACCATAAAGCTGGTGTTTTTCACTTTAAGTCCCTGGAATACTTGATTTTAAGCGATGAGTTCAAATTTTAGCGTTTGTGTAAAAATGAAATGCGATGGTGCCTTTATACAGTCTATTATTTGAGCATGTTAATTTCAATTTATGAAAATGAAATTTTGACAGGTACAGTTTAATTGATTTCTCCATATTGAGTGTAAATTGTAGCCATTAATGTATCATATATGTTAAGATATTTGAGAAAATATTGAGTGGCGGTTTAGAAGTTTCGTTCAGTAGATAAAGTGTCGTTTGACTATTTTTTCAACATAATTCCAAGCTTGTTTCCCTGGTTCTAAGTTATTTTGGGGGCACTTTTGGTTATAATCATAAAGACAGAAAAACTAATTAACGTCGCCGAAGCTGAAACGACCAATAGAACGTAGTCAACCAGTATGCTAACATCCTGCCATGATACAGCGGGTGTGTCAGAGAAGCTGGCAGTCATCTCTCGAAACTTGGGCTCCACGTGTAATACGCCAACTTTGTTTGTAGATCCCAGTATAAGTGACTTCAGCGATACAGAGTGTCCTTCTTCTGTAGCCGTTTGTTGTTTACTGTTCTTGCGTCGTCTTCTAGTACAGCATTTTTTCAATCTTTGACAGATTCGAATCAGCCAGACAGGAATGTCTTCGTTGTTTTTCTTGTGATATAAACGTAGATTCAGCATGGTAGCAATCGCGATTACAGCACTCTCAATAAGAGATATCATAAGAAAGTAGGAAATGATTGGTAATGGTTCTGATGTTTTTGGTAAAGTGTCACTAACGATGGTCATGAAAACAGCAATAGACAAGAGAACAGTGATTGAATAAGATACCCTCTCTCCAGATTCCGCCGGTAATAGGAATACCATAACATTTAGTAGGCATAAGAATAGAACCGGTAAAATTATGTTCACTATGACGTACTGCGGTTTCCTTTCAAACCAAATAATGAAATATCCCCTCGACGAAAATCCTACAGTTGCCGTTTTAGCTTGTGTCTTTATGACAGACCAAGATCCATGTTCCGCCATTTCACTGATATCAACAAAGTCTCTGCCAACATTTAGCACGACTTCTCTGTGTGAGTACCCCCACGCGTAAACATCCACACAGCATTTTTGTATATCAAAAGGAAAGTAGTAAGCGTTAATCGGACATGTTGCTTTGAAAAGAGTTTGAGGATGCCATTTAGCTTTTCCATTGGCACCATAGCGAATTAACTGCCAGTCGTCTCCTAATGAATCCATTTTCTCTGAGGGATTTGAAAGAATAATCTCTGGTAACCATACATGCCTGTAACCCATGACCAGTGTTTCAATTCCGCTATAATTAGACATACTCCACGCCATTCTGACGTCTTTCCACTGAATCCGAATAACTCCAACAAATGAGAATTTTTCCTGAACCTCGTCAAATTCTTGTAAAGCAATCATTTTCAGCGCTATATCAACAGTCAAAACGTCAGTCTGATTTGTCACTGGTCGTATATATTTATCATAACCACTCAGTAAATTAGTGCGTAATGTTCTGACCTCGTCGATCGATGTACCGTTAATGGTTGTGACCAACGTCACCAAAGCGATGAAAATGACAAAGGCAGCGAAAGTTCTGCGTGGTGTCTGCATTTTCAAAAGTACAGGTACTGTCCCGTAAACAGTGGTCTAAAGTTTGTCCCTAAATCGATATCGCTTTCTCAATGCTCCTAGACCACGTACCGATAATTTAAATTTAGCAACACAACATATTTGACGTCACAGTCGGAATCACATTGTTTAATAGTAGTAAATTTCTCAGAGAAATATTCATCAGCTATATCACACATATTTATAATGATGAATTCATTCCTTAGTGTTGTCGCTATAAAAAAAACATTGAACTGTTCAGCTGCTGGCACTTGTTTATCTTTCTTTAACCCTTTGCATCATAGAGACACCATTTTACGCTTTTGCGGACAGAGCAGACCCAGACCAGGCAGCTCTTGTAAGATCTGGGTCTGCTCTGTTTGCCTTTGGACAACTGAGGCGAGTTCAACGATGCAAGCGCTTTCGGGCACTCGTTGTACTGATACCAGGCATTACACATTACGAGTAACGGTAGGTACCAGAACAAAGAGCGCCCAGCGAACTCTCGCATTGCTGAACTCGCCTCAGGTCTATGTGTATTTGGTCACATTGTCTATGTATGGTTAGTATATTACAGCGCAAAAAGACAATATTTCAACAATAGAAAAAATGGTCAATTAGAATGAAGCGCCTCATCCCTTAAGTAATCATTTAACCCATTGGTCGCTAATAGAATTTCCTAACTTATCAATTTGACTTTATAATGAAGTTGAGCTCTGTTGGATAATAAGTTTCAATTTCATCCAAGCGTTAAAAGTCGAATCTGTAAGCAAACCGGCACAGAACCTGATCAGACGCCGCTTTATGCGGTGTCTGGTCTGCACTTCACTGTTTTCAGATGTCCCATTGAAAGCAGGCTAGGCTTAAATGGGTTAATGGTTCGAATACAACACACACATGTCCGATTCAGAGATACATCCTGGATCTAAAGCAAAGTAACAGAAAATCACATTACTGTGAAAAATCACATCACTGTGAAAAAGCCAGTTCAAAGCAATATTAATCAACAACCTGTCCGAGCAATTCCTCAATAAACCTTTTAGTAGGTGTCAAAATATAGGCTAACTAAATTGTACAGAATATACCACGAGAGGATGCCATGACATAAATGTAACATGTCCAATAGCAAAGGTACCGCGATATCATAACCTCTGGTCAAGAAATGAGCCGCGACACGTGGTTTTCAACAATGTGGTACAGCGAAGACTCAGACGAGCCTGTGTAGCCTAATTTTAAGCTTAGAAACTCCAAATGCTGTCAGGTCAATAGCTTAACATTCATAGAATATTCAAGCGACTAGAAAAGGCTCTGATCAGTCTGCGCGTATGCACAAGCTGGTCTGAGTCTTTGCTGGTCCAACATACCACATTGTTGGAAACCTCATGTCGCGGCTCATTAATGAAGCGTGAATGATTTTAGTGGGAAAAGATGTGTGTCCTCACACCACATAGATTTAAATCGTATCGACGACGCCCAAACATTAAATGTGGAACATTGCGCTGTATATGCACCATTTAAAACATTTCCTGGTAATGGTCTGCAGAAAAGGCTATTTTTCCAAGCAAGTGACTTAATGCAATATATTATATAAAAGTGTTGTTTGTGTTCACTGCCTACGTCATTGTTTGATAGCTAATGGGTCAAATGACCCAATGGCATCATTGCGGACAATCAGTCTCCTAAATTTCGACCTTTGGTCTTGATAGAACCTACTTGTTGACACCTACTCCAAAAAGGTGTAATGTGTTAGGTTGTGCCACAGTTTTTGATGACACCGCTATCTCCCAAATATATGTTTTATTATATACAAAAATACAAATAAACAGCCTTAATCGACTTACATCATGATTATAGTAGATACATCTGCATATTCAGATAATTTGAATTCAGTGGAATGAGATTCTAAAATTTAACTCTTTTTTTGTTATTTACTCTTTATTCAGAAATACATCTGTACAGTATATGTAACATGAAATAAACATACAATATATTTGACAATGACACAATATTTTATCAAAGCAAGAACCAACATGGCAGAGGCAATATAAATGCGATTGTATATATGGATTAGTGAAATTTTTTAACCAAATATACACCTTTTTATATCCGCTGTTTTTGTTTTTTAATTAGTTAACTATACTATAGTAATGCGTGTTTTCTCCGTAGCGTCAACCATGTTGATTCTCGTTAAACATATACTAAAATGGTTTGTCGAATAAATTTAGACTTAAGTATGTATTACATAGTAATGTCCACATGTAACTCCAAATACTGCAGCATTTCAAAATAATATGAGCCAGTGCATGAGATTTCCAACAATGTGGTATGTGCGATCAGCAAAACCTCAGATCAGCCTGTGCATATGCCCAGTCTGATCAGAGTCTTTGTTAGTGGCTTGAGTATTCTATGATTGTTAAGCTACTGTCTGAACACCATTTGGAGTATCTATGCTTAAAAGGAGGCTGCAGAGGCTAATACCGATCTATACTTGTTTAAATGTCAAATTGTCGGAAATCTCATGCCACGGCTCATATAGTAGATACATCTGCATATTCAGATAATTTGAATTCAGTGGAATGAGATTCAAAAATTTAACTCTTGCTATCCAAGTGGGGCGCTAAATAAACTGCCACTGACAGCTTGCCCCAAATCTTGCAACCAAGCGTATGATACCATGAGACAATGAGAACAGCTCAATTTGACTTGAATTATGAATATATAATTGATACATCTTCTCAATCAGATAGTATAAAAAAGTGATATGAGAAAAATAATAACATGTCATACCCAGGTGGGTGGGGACAAGTTAAACCACTCACCCTCGACATCTCACACTAACCCCTGCAACCAAGTGTAGGAAACGGAATAACAGGTTAACAGCTCAAATCGAGCAGCATCATGATTATAGTAGATACAATGCCATATTCAGATAACTTGAACCCATTCGGAACTGCCTCGGCCAATTCCGCGAAATTCCGTGGAATCAGACCACGGATTGTCATCGAGGATCTACTTTGATAACGTGGGTGATAACGTGACGCTGACGGCTTATATAAAGATTATGTGTGTTTCAACAAAATATCGCCATAGCGATATTTCATTGAAAAACATAAACTTCATTTATTCGGCTGATTAAACTTTTCGGATAATCAGAATATTCGATTTTAATAGAGCTAAACCCACATGCTACAGAACTAATTTTCCATGCGCCAGTTCTGGCAAACAAAAAGGAGCTCTTTGGTACATAGTACTACGCCTAATGCTCCTTACATACACCCGAGCCATGATTCGATTCTCAAATTGTGGCGGACTTTCCGTATGAATTTGAACTGTGTTGAATAAGCATCAAAAATTTAACTTTTCTATATTTAAGTGTTGGGGGGACAAAAAATCCTTTTCTACCACCCTGAAAACCAACAGTATGACGCCATACGACAATGTAAACAAATTAATTTGAC
Source organism: Loripinus fragilis (assembly GCA_964019695.1). NCBI lineage: Eukaryota > Metazoa > Mollusca > Bivalvia > Lucinida > Lucinidae > Loripinus > Loripinus fragilis. The sequence continues at coordinate 63,231,875 of OZ026526.1, forward strand.
TAGAATTATATTTTGCTTTAAATTGACACACCTTCACATTCAGATAACTTGAAATAAGTGGAATGTGCAAAGCAAACTTAACCTTTGATACTCAGGTGGGCTGGGACAAGTGAAACTGTCCTAGACTGTTCGCCCCCACCCCTGCAACCAAGCGTTTGAAACTGAATAACAATGAAAACAGCTCAATTCGACGAGCATCATGATTTTAGTAGATACAATGTCATATCCATGCGCGGGTCCAGATGGGGGACAGGGTGTCCCGACCCCCACTGAAAAATCAAAAAAAAATATAGGGTTTCTTAGCAATACTGTCCCATATCCCCTGAAAATCACGATGCTACCTGTACCAAGCCATTATTCAATGTTCATTTAATGGCGTTTCGCTGGCGGGCTGATGATGCAGCATAGGGCTCCTCCCTCCCCTCATCAACTAAAAAAACAAAAAAAGTTGTCATAGTTGGACCCCGTCTGACAAAACTTTCTGGATCCGCACATGGTATTCAGATTATTAGAGACATGTGGAATGAGCATCAAATACTGAACTTTGTGTGAGGCATCCCCACCCCTACTACCAAGCGTATAAAACAAAATAACAAGGTAAACAGCTCAAATGGACTTGCAACATAATTATTGTATATTTTATGATTTGAAAAATGTGGAATGAGTCTCAACAATTGAACTATGCTATTAGTGTGGGGGCAAAATAAGCTTTCCTGAACAACCCCCACCCACCTCTACATCCAAGCGTATGGAACCGTGTAGCAAAGAAAAACAGTTCAACTTGACTTGAATCATGAGAATATTTTATACATCGTCTCATTCAGATAGAACAAAAAGTTATATGAAGAAAAAATAACATTTGTAACCCAGGTGGATGGGGACAGGTTAAAACACCCTGGAGAGCTTTCCACCACCCCCTGCAACCAATTGTCTGAACCTGAGAAATAAGCAAAACAGCTCATATTGAATTGTATTAAGATTATAGAAGATGCAAAGTAATATTAAGATGATTTTGAATTTAGTGGAATGAGCATCAAACTTCTGTTATTATAAGTGGTGGCAATATAAACTATCCAGGATCTCTGCAACCAAGCATATGAAAACCTGCTACAAAGAAAACAGTCCAATTTGACTTGAATTATGATTATAATTGATAGGTTTTCGCATTCTTATACTTTAAAATAAGTGATATGGGCAAACAAAATAACCAATTACACACAGATGAGTAGTGGCAAGTTTAACTGCCCTGGACAGCTCATCCCCACTTCTGCAGCCAAGCGTATGAAACTGAAATACTAGGTAAACAGCTCAAAATGACTTGCATCATGGTTATAGTAGTAAGAACTTCATATTTAGATAATTTGAAGCAAGTGGAATGATCATCAACAATCTATATTCTGCTAGCAAAATGGGATGTAAGATAAACCACCCTGTTTGTCACAATCTCTGCAACCAAGCCTAAAGAACCATGCGACAATGGAAACAACTTGATTTGACTTGAATATGATTATAATTAATACATCTTCACATTCAGATAGTTTGAAATAATAGGAATGAGTAAAAATATCTTAACATTTGTAACACCCAAGTGGGTGTAGGCAAGCTAATTAGACAGCTCGCCCCTGCACCTCCTCACAGCCAAGTGTATAGAATATAGAAAGACGACAAAGATCAGTAAACGATACAATCAAGTATCACACCTGACCCAATAAACATCACCAACAAGAGCCAAAAGGTCAGCCCTTTCCCAGCAGGTGACCACAAGGCAGCAATGAACAGACGATAAAGCATGAGAAACACAAGACACGAAAAACACAAATGATCCACTAAAGAAGTACCGCCTTGGAACGGTCTGTAAAATATTTTACTGGAGGGCTATAACCGGTTTCACAGCGCCAACCTCATCCTTAGTTCAGCCCAAAGAGCTTCTTGGAGACATTAAAAAGCTAATGTTTTGCATCATCCAGTGCAAGCTAAAAATCTGCATTTCAATCCTTATATTTACATTTATATCATCAATCAAATATGCCGTACAATCTTACACCCAGCCCCGCATGTTACCCTTTTAAAATGAATTATTTTCATTTTTAGGGGGATGTTGGATCAGCCATCCAGCGAAACTCTTGTACACAAAGTCATGGCTATACGTTAATTACGTCATGGTGATACGATTATTACGTCACACAAATACGATAAGCAGAGCCTGTCATTGGCTGACGTTAACGTTAGTCCGCCTTAGGCGCGCGTCAGATCATGTGATTGTTTAATGTTTTGCATCGAGAAATTTAAACATCTGGAATGTTAGGTTTCATCTAAGGCAACTACAACGGAAATAAAAAATATTTTAACTTGAATTGTGATTATAAGTGATACGTCTTCACATTCAGATAGTTTGAAGTAAGTAGAATGAGCATTAAAACTTGACTTTTAATACTCAGGTGGATGAGGCAAGTTACACCGCCCTTCAGACTACTCTCTCCCGCCCCTGCAACTAAGTGTATAAAGCCCAATAATAAGGTAAACAGCTTATCACTTGCACCATGATTACTAGGCGCGATGCTGAAATACAAATTTTCGAAAAAAAAACTTACCTCATCGTCCAAAAGGATGAAAAAGGTCTTAAATTCAAGATATGTGTCTCTACTTTATGTCTGATTGGGTCGTACGCTCAAAAATTGGTAGCATCATATTAAAAATTGGGAAGATAACTCAATGTTTGCAAAAATCGGAAACGTGAAGTACGGTTTTTAAATTGATTTTTTATTGACTAAAACATGTTTTTTTCGCAAACTATTTTATTTTCTAAAAGTTAGTTTACTGTTATTTATATTTGTATGAATTTTATTGACTTTTATAAGTTTGAACATAGTATTTTTTGAGGGATAACTCTTACTACCCTATAAAATTGAACATTTGCCTCTATATCGTTCCTTATAATACCATTATATTCAATTAAAACCCGTTTAATTTTATTATTTCTAAATTAATTGTCTTTTTGCTTTTCAAAAACATAATTTGCCGCCTCCTGATATGTCTGACGGCCCTGAAATTTGCCTCTATATCTGCCACCCCTGTGTGCAAAAACAGCGTTTTAATGCATTTTTCCAATACACTTGATACGAGCATAGTAGATTTTCTGATTTTTATATAAAGCTTATTTTTGGAGAAAACTTTTTTTATCTTCCTAAATGATGATACATGCCTCGATTAAATATAAATATACTAAGTCATAAAAGAAACGCCATATATAAACATATATAGGAGTCTTTCACCAAACTCTTGCAAACGATTTGTCACAGTTTGAGTGCTGATTCTTGGATTTTGAGTTTCTAAGGTTGTCCCAGCTGTCATCCTCACCAGACGAAATTGATTGAGCAGTTGAGACCTACGTTTTTTCGATCTTAACATCGCGACATTCAACGGTGACGTCCTGAACGCGCACGGTCTGACATTGTCCCCATCTGTCAGAAACGTTTCATAAGACGTTCAATCGTCCTTGTATGACATCGAAATTGTTGGGCTATCATCGATGGCATCACGTTAGTTTGTAACATTCATATCGCCCTTTCGCGTTCAACAGGTGTCCATCTTGTCATTGCAAATTAGCAATGTGTAATCTTTAATTTTAAAGTTTTAAAATGTTTTCAAGCAAAATTGATATTCGACTAGAGATTTCAGTAGTTAGAACATGTGTATTTCTAAATAAAATGAGTGTGCACGTGAAAAACTGGAAAATAAAAAATCAGCCAGTATACTGGTTTAGTTTGACTGAGCTCAATAAAAAAATGGGAATAATGTGTGGCAGGAATAGTAGCAAAACATAGATAGCAGATGAAATTGTGTAACTCTTATTTAACACACACTGTTTTTATTCTTTTTTTGCGGCGTTTCTTTTTTGGCCTAGTATATATATATGTGCTATCAAAAGCGAGTATCGTTATTCATAAAATGGGGAGGTAACTCTGGTACTATAAATAATGTAAAACCTGCATAGATGAACTTGGTTAAATACCTCCCTGAAATATTGCTTCTCTATTTTTGTAATGTTTACTGACACAAACGTATATATGTTTCAAATATCTAGTCTTTCTTTCTTGAAAAGATAACAGAATTTTAGACACAGCAATATGACGCATTCATAAGATATAGATACTATCTAATTTGCATTTTCAAGAATATTAATGAAACATAAGAATGGAGAAAAATTGTAGGATAAATTAAGGGGTGTCACCTTCAAAATTACATATATGTCGCTGCTTATCAAATTTATAAACTACCAAACTTAACGTAAAGCTTTAATCGGTGGGTTGGTGCCTGATGCTTATCTGTAGCTGGACCCACCGTGGCTCAACTGGAGGTTTTCTTTAGCTCTGACTATCTGTGAGTCATGAGCCTTTTCTTTGTTTCATCATGGAGTGTTAATTTGATTAGAGTGTTTTCCATGATGATACATTGCATTTGTTAGATGGCCTCCATGCGAGCTGAACATTTCTTGTACTTCAACAACAGCAGAATCTAGGGCGAAGTTTTGTTACCAGTATAATGCATTTAAGCCCCCCGGTGGCTTAGGCTGCTGTCCGTTCTAAGGCGGTGGTTCTGTTGTTGTCGACTTTTTGTTTATTGTTACTCCCATTGTGGGAGTCTGTAATTGTTCTATGTTTTGTTGTACGTTACTTTATGTCCATTCTAGTATTGCAATCATCTTGATGGGGAAGAGAGAGCTGATTGATTTGCTTAATTTGTCTTCCTGGTGTCTCGTGATGGTTGAGCGGCTCTTCCTCGCGGTGCTACGGGGTTGTCTGCAGTTTGTGATTGTGGTATTTCCTGATCATACTCACTTACTATTTTTGGTACCAAATTTTAGTTGAGACATTGGCAAAATGACCAACTTAATAGATATACAAATTATTTAATTTGCATATTCCTGAATATGAATGAGAACATACGAAATAAGAGAAAATTGTTCAAAAAAAAATAGGGGGTATACTTACAAAATTACCTCTTCATCAGTTGCTAACTATCTTACAATACAAGACTTGGTACCAAATAAAATTTGAGACATAACCATTTGACCAGAATGATTAAATATACGAATCATTGTATTTGAATACCAATAAATATTTATGTAAACATAAGAAATAAGAGAAAATTGGTAAAAAAATTAAGGTGGCATTCCTACAAAATTACCTGTACGCCAGCTGCTAACTAAACTAGACTACAAAAATTGGTATCTAATAAAAGTCTAGACATAGCTATTTAACCAAAATGATCAAATATACGAATAATCTTATTTGAATATTCATGAATATTAATGAAAACATTAGAAATAAGAGAAAATTGGTAGAAAAATTCAGGGGGTATACCTACAAAATGTCCTGTATGTCTGCTGCTTACTAGCCTAGACTACAAAACTTGGTATCAAATAAAATTTCCGACATTACCATTTAACCAAAATGATTAAATATGCCAATTATCTAATTTAAATATTGATTATATTTAAAAATGTAAGCTTTAGACATAAGACAAAATTGGTAGAAAAATTAAGGTGGTATACCTACAAAATTACCACGACTATAGCTGCTAACTATCCTATCTTACAAAACTCAATACCAAATAAAAGTGGAGGCATAGCCATTTGATCAAAATGATAAAATATGCGAGTTATCTAATTTAAATGTTCATGAATATTAAAGAAAGCATAAGAAATAAGAGAAAATTGGTCGAAAAATTAAGAGGGTATACCTTCAAAATTGCCTATATATCTACTGCTTATTATCATCGACTATAAAACTTTGTACCAAATTAAAGTTGAGACAATGCATTTTGACCAAAATGATTAAATATACGAATAATCTAATTTAATATACATGAATATTAATGAAAACATAAGAAATAAGCGAAAAATGGGTAGACAATTAAGGTGGTTTACCTACGAAATGTCCTATAGATCTGCTGCTCACTAGCCTAGACTACACAACTTGCTACCAGATAAAAGTTGAGACTTTGCCATTTGACCAAAATTATTAGATATGCGAATTACCTAATTTAAAGATTCATGAATATTAATGAAAGCACAAGAAATAAGAGAAAATTGATAGAAAAAATTAAGGGGGTTAACCTACAAAATTTCCTATATGTCTACTGCTAACTTTCGTAGACTGCAAAACATGGTGCCAAATTCAAGTTGAGAAATTGCATTTTGACCAAAATGATTAAATATACGAATTATCTAATTTGGGTATTCATGAACATTAATGAATACTTAAGAAGTAGAGAAAATTGGTAGAACAATAGAGGTGGTATACGTTTAAATTAACCTCTAGGTCAGCTGTTTACTATGATGAACTTAGGTACCAAATAAAAGCTGAGACATTTGTCGGAAATGATTAAATATACGAATAATCTAATTTGAATATCCATAAATATTCATGTAAACATAAGAATTAAGATAAAATTGGTAGAAGAATTAAGGTGCATCCCTACAAAATTACCTCTACGCCAGCTGCTTAATATCCTAGACTACAACACCTGGTACCAAATAAAAGTTGAGATAGATGTTTGCGACTCTATGATTATATTATTCGAAATATCTAATTTGCATAATCACAAATATCAAAGAACACATAAGAATAAGTCAAAGAAGGTAGAAAATTAGAGTGGTGTGACCAACAAAATAACCTATATTTCAGCTGCTATATATCCGCGACTACCAAACATGGTACCAAATAAAAAGTGAGATATTGCTCGTGGACCCAATGATGAATATGCAACTGATCTCATTTGCATACCCATGAATATATAAGAAAACCTAAAATAGAAAGAACACATCAAGATAAAAATAGTTCTAGGCTTTAATTTGAAAACAAGCTTCGAAGAGTAGGATAACTAGGAGCTGGCATATATGCGTAATTTTGTAAGTACACCCCATTACTTTTTTCATAATTTTCTCTTATTTCTGATATTTTGATTAATATCTATGAGTGGGAATGTTAGGAAATTTTAATAATTGACTATTAGGTAAAAGTGCAGTGCTTTGGCAATTATTTGGTACCATGAGTGGTTGCCTAAAATAATTCTGAGCTGAGGTGTAAGTATATTTGAGGGTACACCCTCTTATTTTTGCGATTTTTTTCATGAATATGCAAATTTGATAATTAGCATACTTTACCGCTGATTGAAGCTGCTATGTCTTACCTTTATCTGTTTTATCGATTTAATACTTTAGGGTGAGTTTCTGCTGAGATATAAGTATTTTGTAGGGACCTACCCAACTGTTTTGAAGCGCATTATTGGTTGTCATGGAAACCACGCAATTTCACATAGCCCAAATGGGGTTATTGTCAGGGCAATACTTTCACCTATTGAAGGTGGTCCCACAAGACAATTTGACGCCCATGAGAAGTTTTCCTGAGGACGCAAGGCTGGTCTAATTCGTCCCTGGGGTACTAAGGAATTTAAATGCTTTTACTTTTGATATATATAGATAATGTAACACTTTTTGTAGGTATTGCTAGGAAGAATGGACATTATGACGACAGTTAAATCAAAGCAACTTGTCGATTCTCAAAACTCATATCTCGTTTATCACTTTAAAAGCCTGAAACTAGTCCAAAATAGTGATATGAATGAAACATTCATTATAATAGCTGGACACTAGATAAGCAAAAAGTAAGTGAGTATTAATAGGAAATAACACAATCACTACTGCAGATCAACCAACGGCATCGTGAGGAAGAGCAACAGAACAAATACAGTCACAAGACATCAGGAAGACAATTAAAGCAAAGCAACTATTTTTCTATTCCTCGTCAAGGTGTTAACAAAAATAGAAAAAAAAAACTGAAAGAGATGCATACCAAAACAAAGATCAGCCCAGAACCACTAAAAATATTCGGAGGTACAGTAAACAATGAATCAACAACAATGTAAGATTGGCTTTCTTGAAAACATGCAAATAAGCTCAATAAGACGCCATTTCTCAGCTTGCAAACATTGGTTTTCGGATTAAGCATACCAAATTACCTTAGAGAAAGGTGTCAGACCCTTTGACGTCAAAAAAGGTTCATACTTGATACTTTTAAAATTCGTACTTCGTAAGTCTGTTTTCTGCAAGTATAGAGTTATCTCCCATTTTTCAGTTTGACGCTACCCATTTCTGAGCGTGCTACCCAATCCAAAATTAAGTATAGACATTTATCTTCAATTGAAGACTAGTTTCATTCTTTAGGACGATGAGGAAAATTTTCTCAAAAGCATTCAGAAACTACGCCGAATAGTATATCAAGTGTATTGGTGTATATATTTTTCTTAAAATTGATTAAGTTTTACGTTTTTTGTACATACGGTATTACTAGAAACGATATCGAGGAAAATGTTCTATTTTATTGGGTAATAAGAGTTATCCTTCATTAGTTATGAAAAGAGCCAAACTTGATTTAAAGATAAATAAAAGTTTAATTGATTTTAGAAAATGAAATAATTTAGAAAAAAATACGTTTTTACACTGCAAAAAATCGTTTTGAAATTCTTACCTCACAATTCCTTTTTTGGCAAGGATATAGTTATTTCCCCTTTTTTAAATATGACGCTACCAATTTTCTAACGTGCGAACCAATCAAAATTAAAGTAGAGGAGACATTTAGCTTTGATTTGAGACCGGTTTCATCCTTTAGGACGATGAGGTAAGTTTTCTCAAAAAATAAGCCTTATATGATACAACTGCATACACTAGAGCACCTTTATAATGCAGTTAGTGGGAGCCAGGATCAGCGAAAGTGTTATAGGCCATCATGACCCTTATAACTTGGAAAGCAACAGCAATTACCCCACATTCTGCATCCACACTTCCATATCATTTCTATCAACTTTAGTATCATGAACTACAATGAAATATTTCCTTAATAATAAGAATTCCAATAATTCTAAAGCAAGCTATGAAAACGCATTTTCTTAACTGTATTGAGAAACAACCAAACGATCGTACATCGTGTATATAATTAAGAGAGAGATAACGCTCCCGTGTCCAGTTATAGTATGGAGGATCACGCTAATACATTTAGCTGTTTACATGCTTAAAGTTGCTTACGTATATAAATTAATGCGTGCACAGGAATGGATTTTGAAGGAGAAGAAAAAATAATTTAAGGGGATTAACTTTCAAAAGCTCTTACTTGCATAAAATTGTTCCTGTATAAACAAAAAATGCCTTTTTAAACAAGGAGACCGATACCATTGGCCACATTTTTGTATGAACAATTTATACATCTCACATAAAAAAAAACTTTTACGCCCCAAAATACAGCTTTTGAGCAATAGGCAGCACACTTATCAGTCTATTTAGAGTTACTTCCTGGTTTGATACCGTTTGCAATGTTGTGACACGCTGGGTGAACTTTAGAGAAAACAATTTGCATGAACATGAACTGCAACTAATTGACTACGATATTTAGAAGTTTTTTGACCCAAATATTATGTATTTCTGTTATTATATACAATTTTTAATTTTGATCTTAAAAATTTCATAAGCAAAAATTGTAAATATATATAGTTCTACCAGAAATTTGTACATTTTGGTCAAAAATACATGTCAATATCGTAGTCGTATAATTGTAGTTCATGTTAATGCAACTGTTTTTTTTCTAAAGTTCACCCAGCGTGTCACAATATTGCAAACGGTATCAAACCAGGAAGTGTCTCTAAAAAGACTGATAAGCATGCTGTGGATTGTTCAAAAGCTGTATGTTGGGGCGTAAAGTGATATATGTGAGATGTAAAAATTGTTCATACAACAATGTGGCCCAAAGTATCCGTCTCCTTGTTACAAAAAGCATTTTTGTTTATATAGTGAAAATTTCATGCAAGTAAGAGCTTTTGATAGATATATCCCCTTAATGATAATTTGTTTTCAATGCTGTTTCGGTGAGCTACAATACGTTATTTACCATTTTATCGATTGAACAAAGGGTTATATGATTATTCTTTGCATTTTTCACACATTACCACTAACAATGCGTGACATGCATATATGATGCACTAACGATGCTTTTTTAAATATCTAAATTGACAAAACAAGACCATCACTCGATTAGACACTAGTTACAATGTAGGTAGAACTTACAAAGACATTGTTCAAGGAACTGGTTGTCTAACATTCATGGTTTTGCCATTTATTTTAAAGCGGTAGAAATCATTCAATGACACATCTAAGATTGTGTTGTTAAAATTGAATTCCAGGATACATTTTTACCCTTAAATTTAATAAATTGTGTTAGAAATAAAAGGAGATGTCCTGTTAAGGTGTGAAATCTCCCGTAAAATAATTGGTGATTAAGTCAAATTTTCAACTGTGTTTATTGTAATTATATTCATGAGAATGAATGGGCATACAAGTAGCATGTAAACAAATAAAAAAAACATGCTTAATACAATGTCGTGTTCAAGCAAGAACAACTATAGAATACGAAATACAAAACGGTGATTCTTTTGCAGAAATTGAGATATGGTGCTGATATTTGTGCGTTATTCAAAGCGAAGAGATTAATGACCTATCTAAGCTCGATATGAGATGCTTAGGTGTTTCTAATTGCAGTGACATAATGGGCTGCAAGCTAATTTTCTATCATATGAGGGAACTTGTTCTGGAGAACCGAAGTATTGCGTTACAAAGGATACACTTTAAATCCAAAGAAATTAATCAAGGCAGGATTTCAAATACATGAAATTTTGGAGTTGTCTTTATGCAGAATTGTTTATTATAAGCAAGCTTAACAAAGTGTTTGCAATATCAGTTATAAGTGCCAACTTCTCCGAAAAGTTCCAGCATCAAAGATGCTGTAGTTATAATTTGGACAAGAGCAGTCTTTGCAGTTCGTTTTCATGGCTTCTCAATGTTCATCCGTAAGCCAATATGCCCAGTACACTACAAATTTCGCCACACGTAAAAATCATATAATAATCATATGATTCTTATATAAAAACTTTTATATAATACTTGTTAAAAAAAGGCAGCCGCGTGTGGATCATATAAAACAGATTATATAATTTTCATATGAAAATGATATGATTTTTAGGTAAACTGAAATACATATAATAATCATATGATATTGATAAGCATTTTTACATAATAATCATATAATAATTATATGAAAATCATATGATTGCCCTTTTATATAAATATCATATGAGTGCCTTTATATGAAATTTATATAAAAAGGCAGTATATAAAATCTATATAAAAAGGCAGTCACATGAGGATGATGTGTAATGCACTGTATTTGAAAATCATAAAAATGTTACAAAACTTAATTCAACACACATGATTATCACATATATTAATTTACATATAAAACTTATATGATCTTATTTTTATCATCAATTCATATAAATTAATTTATGTCATAATTATATGAAATAGTACACATATAATGATCATATAAAACTTACATGGGTTTCATATGATATTAATTACATAAAAAAATTATATGATTTTGTGAACATGTAAATATCATATAAATCATATTATATAAAATTCATATGAAACTGCACATATGAAAATCATATATTCAGGTTTACATATGAGAATTATATAAGACTCATATGAGAATCGTATATAAAGGCAATTATATAAGAATGACGTGTGGCGAAATTGGCTTAGTACATATGGCGAACATTCTATATGATCTGAGTTTCCTAGGCCCTTGAATGTATAGCTAGGCAACTGTCAGCTTAATTAAATTTTGGACCATTTGAAGTTTAGACCGGCCCATACTGCCATAACAACAGCTGTATTAAAGGTAAAAGATGTTTCAGACAAACTAAGATGAACTGACTTTTGTCTGAAGCCATCATGAATAGTTGGTTACGTCAGAGACGGATAGTAACCTACGTAAGAAAATTAAAACGAGTCCATAAATTAACCCTTTAAGCGCCAATCACGACTGCAGCAGACGACAAATTTTGAGACATCTTTCGCAATCTTCGACAAAAATAAGGTATAATAGTACATGAGAATCGTCTGCCAGCAGACGATTCTCATGAAATATGCCTTATTTGTTATTTTTGAAAAGCGGCAAATTTTTTAATTGTCGTCTGCTGCAAATTATAGGTTGCGCTTTTTAAGGTTAAGTCAATCTTCGGAGGTTTACAAATTTGCATGTGTATATCTTAACATAAAGCCTAATCAATTGTACAAAGGTGCACTATATCGTAAAATGATGCAATATTGGATTAAATTGAGCTCAAAGCATTAATCTGAATTCAATAAAAAAAAATGAAAATTCTTATTTAAAACCAGTCATTTTTATAGTAATTAAATTTTTTACAGTATTCAAATTTAAATTAATAAGATTTTGTAATCAAAATAATATTAGTCTTAAATATTTGCCAATACAAGGTTCGGCATGGTTTTAGTCCAAATTGATAGACAGAAATAGAATATTCTCAGAAATGAGATTTTGCAGTGAACTCAAAATGACATAGTTGTCAATTTCAATGACGTCATAAAAATTGGACATTGTACTTTAATTCAACCAATTCCATTTTTACATTTAATGGAGATTATAAGTAGCAAAGAGTAAAAATATAATGTAATTTCATTTTGTGGTTTTAAAGGTGTGATGCTTAAAAGATTCAGGTTCGAATATTATGAAAATTCAGTAGCATGAAAACAGGCGAGTGGTATGGAGTGGGTCATGTATACACAGTATGTAAACTGAAATAAACATCCTATACCCGTTCCTCCTAGCTCACGCCTTATACATTATGAGTTACAGCACTCGTGCGTAACCAGTTGTCGGAAATCGTGATGTGAGAGTTGTTGGTACAGCTGTAATTGCGAGGGCCCACCTATTAAAATTCATTTTTCCATAGATCTAAGTAACTGTTACATTTACAACCATGTAATCATGTATACATGTGATTGCAAATTCCACTAAAACCGTGCAATCTGGCATTTAAGCTCGTTTTCGACACAGAACGGCTCTGATTGTGAGCAAGTCGTTTTTTAACAAAGCAAAATGCAAAGGAGGAAACCATTAAAATCATGGAATAAAACTGAATAGAATAGATAAAATGGCTTTTCTTACCTTGTTCGAATGTGTATTGTCTGTATCGCTAACAATATAAATCGAAACGTGTACATGTACCTAAATACACGCATTTTCCGACTACTGGTTACGCACGAGTGCTGTTATTCATGTTTATAAGGCGTGAGCTAGCTGAGGAACGGTACAGGATGTTTATTTCAGTTTACATACTGTGGTATAATGTGCTGTAAATATCAAACGGAACAGTACAGCGAGAAAATATAAGCATTATTATCAAGGTAAACGCTAGTTCTTTTGAATGGTAGATAATATGGTTCTCAAAAATGTATTTTGACGAAGCTAGAAGATAAAAATCAAAATTTTTGGAACATCCCTCGTAGATTATCACATGACATCAAAATTACTTAAAATGGCATATTTGGCGTAAAAGCGTCAATATGCCGCCATTCTTTAGTAATGCTAGAGTCCAGAAAGAAGCAATGAGATAAAAGAAAAAAAACATCTAGGTTTTCATCTTTGCTCTTTTCTCTAGGCTTTCGTCTTTGCCCTTTTTCTTACTTCTAACTTTCGAACCTCTTAAGATTAGAAGAAATACAGTAATACCTGTGTAAAACGGCCACTTTAAATACACAAAACAAGGTCTTAATGACAAATGGTAGCTGAATGAAGGTCAAACGTATTGCACAATGCTCCCCTCGGAGCATTCTGCAGTACTTTTGACCTGCATTAAGCGGTAATCGGTCTTGAAAACCAGTTAATGGTCTTTTTAAGAGTCTCCGTTTTATACAGCTTTTACTGTAAACTTTATTAAAATTATGTAAGTAGGGGTCAAATAATGATAACTCTTGAATATCTTTAAAGGGGGGGTCTCACCCTATAGGAAATTTACAAAGGGTTCTACCCACGCATAGATTTTCATAATATTATGCAAAATGATTGCCTCACATATAACTATTCTATTTGTGATATAGTTTCCCACTTACCTATTTACATGGTCAAAAAAAGAGATGTTATGTAATCGGGCATCTGATTATGGGGGTATCTTCAGTTTAAGCGGCCCATAACTCTTATAGTTTCATATATTGTGTTCTATTTATTTTTAGAACTATCTAAGATCATCACTGATTAGATATACATAAAACAAAAATCAGTTTTGTAAAGTTAAATTCAGAAAATTATGATTTTGTTTGGAATCGTCCCAAAATGTCAGCTTCATAATATTTTTTTAACAATTTTGTTTTTAAATTTAGGCATGTTCAAGTTCTTGTCAACCTATGAATTTACTCTCAAATTAAGCTATACATATATAGATGATATGCTAAAATTTTCAAGAAAATCGAAGACCGGTAACATGTTGTCCAAGAACTTTGAATGTTACAAACCAAAGATCTCAGAAATATAAAAAAAACTGCTCGTAGTTAATGAATAAGTGTTCGGTTAGTTTAAAAGCAAGTTTTTGTGTTTGTTTTCTTCTATAGATAAGTAAGATGGAACCTTAGATATTGTGAAAACTATTATCATAACATGAATACTGATCACTTAGGGAGAACTTCACCTTGTCCAACTCCTCATAGAACAGTAAACTTTGATAATCTTTATAATACGGGTTCAATACCAGATTCACTCGAATAGATAGCCATTCTCCATAATTCATTCATTTCATTAGTATCAGGGAATCGTTTGTTTTATCATTTCCTGATCACCAACATGATAAAAATTTCATAAATATAACAACCTTATATAATCATATCCCACATTCTGCACAATTTCATAATTTAAAACATGTTGCATATTTTCCTGCGTGAGCAAGACAGAATCTTTAATGTTTTCAAAGCTGTCATCCTTATTCCAATACTGACCACATAGAGAGAATTTCACCCTGTCGAACTCCTCTTGAATTAGTTTATTTCATTAAACTTCACAATATGGTTTTATTTTGCTATTCACTTTAATAGAATGCCAAACTATAAATTCACCCATTTTATGTAGTTGTGGGATCTTTAGCTTGATTATTTCTCTACCACAAAAATGCTGAAATATTTAAAGAATACATGTACCAAACTCTAAAATCATAGGTGCTTACAATCATATTCCACATCCTGTAAAATGTCATAGTATCAATTGGATAGAAAAATTAATGTCCTCAATATCTTCTGAAAGTTTCATCTAGTACAATCAGATCGCTCAAATGATAACTGATTCCCTGATTAAATTGCCATTTACTTGACTGAGGAACCAGTTTTGAAAACACAACATGGAAATTCAGAAATTGTTAAGCATAAAGCTACAAATACAGAACTTACTGAATATATAAACAAGCATAACTGCAAAAAGGGTCTGACCGTATAAGAAGTTACAATGATAGGGAACTGAGGTAATCTGACCAAAGTCTTACCCTTGCAACGGAATTGGCAATCAATCAAAACTTGAAGCCAATATTCAACCCGAGACTAAAACTACAAATAGACATAATACTAGGAGAACACAAGGAAAGATGAACCTATGGGCAACTCTTTCCCTAAAGTAGAAAAATTGAAGACAGAGTATAAATAAAGTCAGTGCTTTCAGTTAATAAGTTTGCATGTGCATCTTGGTATTCAATGAATTGACAAAATGATGAATTCAAAACATTCATAACATTTGCAAGGTATTTAATGTATGTGCAACAGTCAGCCAATGGTACATAAGGAATCCTAACCAGTACTTGGTATGAAAATAAAAAGCTACACCCTAGGCTATTTCCAAACACATTGACATTTTAGAGAAAAATCATGCATAAAAACTTAATATCGTATTAAACAAGGATAAAACAGGAATAATTAAAAGGTTAGAGACACATGCCATTGTAGGTAGAATGAATGCCAGTTACATATATGACATCGCATATAAGCTTACAAAGGGACAAAATAAGTGAAGTCAGCAATCAAATGTATTGCCTTGTCTAGCACTATTATGAGATTGAACTGTCAATTAAAACATTGGTATGCAAATACTAACCAAAATAAATTTTAGAATAAAGAAACATTCAGTGAAGAGATCATAGCACTGAACCCATTAGTTAATGTGTTTCAGCTTGATTTTGAGAAGTTTGAATGTTGCAGACTGTTTGTGTAATACTTTAGCTGATTGTTAAAGCTACACAAGTCTCAGATCTGTTTCACTGTTAAATTAAATATGCATTTGTACATGCATAGCTTTTTATTATTGATGTTAATAATATTTTTAATAATAAAATTGAGAAAATACATGGTTCCAGGACAAAACTAGCCTCAAACATTAAATTATGATAAATGTTAAAAAATGACCTACATGTATATAATATATTTTCCTGCACTGCTACCGGTTTTAAAAATCTCAAAACTTTGCCAGTATACGGCGGACGTGTGGGGCAAATTTTATAGGCAGTATCATAGGTTGACAAGGACAGGAACATATAGAAATTGTAGACGCAATTTGGCATACACTTGAATTTCACTAATATTTTTTGGAAAATTTTAACTTTAAAATTTCGTAAAAATTGTGTGCATGTTTGTATAGGCCAAAATAGTATCAAAACAATTCATATAGAGTCCTTTCACTATTCTAGCTTAAACTGGGTGAGATCCGATAAAACTGATGTTTAAAAATTGAAAAAATATTAGACAGGTGTCAACACAAGGTGCTCTCCTGAGACCTAAAAGTCAATATTGAAATAAATAAATGCATTTTTATAGTTGATAGGTCATAGGTATTCACCATGTAAAACTAGTTGAAAATCCATGCGTGGGCGCATATGAGACCCCCCCCCCCCCCCACCCTTTATTAAAAGCAAGTTAGCTCAAACTCATTTTGATGATTATTGTATGTCTTATATCACACCGTACAACCGGATACTTTGATGAAAGGTTACTAACAATGATGACAGATGCAGGATTTTAGGTTGCATAAAGGGCAGGTTATACTTTTTGGTTAGCAAAATTCATTGAGAAGCCCTCTTGTACTATGTGGTTGATGAGTACACTTTCTGGTGCTGAGAGATCCTACAGAAACAAGCTGATGTTATATCTATCACAAATAACGCCACAACTGATAATCATTTCAGAGCTTTCCCTCGAAAAGTTGCAAAGGTTATCTGTACAGGTTGTGCGTCTCTCCGTCAAAGTCTGCTGTCTGCACTTATAAATAAAACTAATATCATTCAGCTTCATTTCTGCCAAATTTGAAGTCGCATTTTGATTTTATAAATTTACTGGAGCCCATCAAAGACGACAGGTAGAGGAAAAGGGCTGCCTTTATCTACAGATCAAGTTTGAAGTGTCTGTCGTTGATGACAAGTCATGAACTTTAGTGGCTAATATTGATGACAGGTTATGATTTTAGAAAGCTACTTAAAATCAATAGATATTTTAGTCTTTGGTTTCAACAGAGAGCATGAATCATATTTTACGTTTCTTTAGACTCATACACTGAAGGACTTGAAAAAGGCAAACATCTTAATTCGTAATATTTATTACCTTTTAATGTATCAACTTTATTAAGATTTGGCAAAAATGAGCATCAATATGTCAGCAAAACATGTTTCAAATTCTATGCCTAAATGATAAATGATATAAGAGCAACAGTCTATCAAATAGCAATACCCACAAATTCTGAAGTTGCAATTTTAAATTTGTCAAGAAAATTGACACGATTTTAAGTTATTGTGATAAAATATTTTTTTATTAAAAATCAGAAACAAATTACCCTTAAAACCATACTATTAGTCTGGCACTGACAGTAGCCAGTCAGGAAGGATATTGTCAATGTAGATATCATGGATACACAATCAGCGTAAGTTGCAGTCTTAACGCCAGTCGCAATTCTTAGTTGACCAGACCTGCGTCCATCTTTAACTTTCCTAGAAGCCTGGTAACGATCTCTGAGGCGCTATATAGTTGATGGGTGGCAATTATTATATCTGGCAACACCTGAAACACATCCCAGTTTTTACATTCCAATTGCGCCAAACCATTCATGTTCAGACAAACATGGCATTAATAATAAAGATATAAAACTAAAGCTGCTGTGTTTTAACCATGTATACTTACGAGCAACATGTGAAATGATAAAATATTTTGCTTCATAAATTCGTAGGGACGCCACGTGCAAAACATAGTGGTGGCCGGTGTCTTTTAAAACACCGGTATTGGGTACAAATAGAAGCAGAGTGTCGTTACTATCCGTTTTTATCTGTTAAAGAAGGCTAAAAATGTAACGGATGCAAAAAAAAACAATATATTTTTTTTAAAGTCCTTCAGTGTATTTAAACAATTTTTTGTACTTAAAAAGGACTTGCTCTGGAATTCTCGTTGTATAAGCACAAGTTTGTTGAGTTTCTTCACCTGAACTGCCTCCGACCTCATTGGTTTTAATTCAACTAATGAATTGAATTGCAGTTCACATTAACTAGCTACATAATTTTAAAGCCTTCAATATATAATGCCCATCAAGGAAGCGTCACATTATGATTTAATGCTGGTTTTTCTCTAGACTGACTAGTTTAGTATACAGTTTTACAATTTTGCTTAACAAAGACATGTATTGAGAGCATCGAAAATGAATATCATAAGAAAAGTTTCAAAAGTAACGTTTTCTGATAAATTTGAACTTAGGTGAAGCCCAAATTTGAAATTGCCTTTTCTTTGTACTTCACACCTCTAAGACATTGTTTGTGACTAAGACGTTAAAAATACCACTTCGAATGCTAAGGCCTCAATAGACCTAAGCTTAGAATAACGCACTTTAGTCCATTAAACAATGCACTGTCAGGATGCATTGGAGATTTCGTTGAAAAAGAAAAAATGTGGACTGTAGGCAAAATAAGAACATTGTTTGAAATTTGATGAATAATATCCATTGTTTTAAATTGAAAATGTAGGCAATTCTGAGGTAATACAGTGCTAGCACTTAAATTCGAGAGAGACAATGGTGACAATATTGTTCAGAAGTATTTCTTTAAACAGAGCAATGCAGGACATAGTGTTCAAACAGATTTTGATTGAGATTTAAGCCTATTATGAAAATCAAAATGATGTGCCTACACATGTGCATTGTTCATTTTAAACTGCTTAGTGCATGTTCTGTCGCTGTTTGATCAATCTGCCATTAATGGCGGAACATGAAATCGCCTAAGTGTATGTCTGTCTGCTGTCTGTCAAGCAATACAAATGCATATCAATGTTTTAAGATATTTGTCGGGAGCTAAAATCATAGGGACAATGTACATGATGTATGTGAAGTTCCAGTATACAAAATAAGCTGACCAAGTGTTAACATTTACTGTAATCCATCGTCAAAATCTGTATAACAAATACTTTGGTTACTAAAGCCCAACACAATAGATAACAGCCAAGACACCATGCCTGTTTAGCTTTCAGTATCACATATTGTCAACTTGCAAACCATAATCAAGGTTGAAACTATATTGCTGTTGGGAAAGATAAGGTCATATCTGTTGCCACTCAAGCTGTAACAGTGATTCATAGCTTTCTGTTGATTTATATAGGGGAAGTGAAACACATGTATATATCTGAAGGGACTGGTACTGCTTGGGAAAGAAATAACATGAGCAGTGACCAGGAAGTGGCACAACTTAAACCAAACCCTGTCCTTAAACCCATATGTGCAATAACTAATATCACAAATCTCAAATTTCACTGAAACGTGGATATGCCCATTTGTCATCTAAATGATATCTGATCTAGAAATACATTTTGAGCTTATTTTCTGTATCTATAACCTCTTAGAAACATAATGTATCCTGTTTCTACAGTGTCTGGTCTGGATCTAGACTGTTAACCTATGCTCAATATCAGTTATGCGAATGACAAATAAGATTATTTTGACCTGAATGCAATATAGAAGGTGATTTATGCTCTCAGTTGTGACCAAAGGCTGAAGAAATATGTTGATTTAAAGCAACTTCTAAATTTCATGACCTGTCATCAAGGACAGCCGCTTCAAAATTTATCTGTTGATATAAAAAATAAAGGTAGCCAATTTTTTTCTACCTGAGCTCCATTAACTTTACAAAACCAAACTGTGGCTTCAAGTTTGGCAGTAATGTAGCTGAATTATAGGAGTTTTACTGTATATAAGTGCAGACAGAAGACCTTGACAGAGAGACTCACAACCTGAAGAGATAACCTTTTTTGTGACTTTTCTCGGGAAAACTCTGAAATGATGATAAATTGTGGCTTGTTTTGTGAGAGATACAACGTCAGCTTGTTTCTGTAGGATATCTCATCACCAGCAAGTGTACTCATCTACCACAGAGTACCAGAGGGCTTTTAAATGAAAGTTGCCAACCAACAATTATAACCTACTCTTCTTTCGACCTTTCATCATTGTTAGCAACCTGTCATCAAAGCAGCAGGTTGTACTGTGTGTACATTCCAAAATCATTTTATGACCTGAAACTTATCAGTTTGAGGGTTAACTTTTATCAGAAAGTGATCAGGTAAGGGTCAGGCCTCAGTCTCGATGGTTACCCACACTATAGGTTGGTGCCTGATGTCAGTCTTTGGTTTGACATCGTAGCTCAACTTCACATATGTTTCGCTCTGACTGTTTGCGAGTCAAAACCCTGATTTATGCTTGTTACAATGTGTTTTTTTTTATTTTTATTGTTCTTCGTAATGCTGCGTTGCAATTATGTGGATGGTCCATGCAAGTTTTACAATGATTGTGTTTTAACAAAAGCAGAATATAGTGCAAAATTTTGGCCTCAACCGACCAAAATTTTGCACTATATTCTGCTTTTATAGAATAAAGTGCTCAGGTGGCCTAGTCTGCTTTCTATTTCAAAGATGGTGATACTGTTGTTGTGGTTAATTCATCATTTGTTAGTGTTCCCATTGTAACCAATTATTAATTAATTAATCAATTATTCAAAATAATAATTTTCTAACCTTTTGAACTTTTATATTTTTTTAAAATGCAATTTAAACCCCAAATTCATTATTTGCTAGCGATTTCAAAACACCTTATATAAACGGTCAAAGACGCTAAGAGACATATGAGCAATTACAGAACCTGATAAAAGTTGTAATAAAAGTAAGATCCTCTATAAATGCCACGATCACATACAACAGACTAAGTCACGACATCGCTAGGACGAGACTCAGAACACAGACAACAACATCACAATAAAAACAAAGCAAACTTCTCTCTCATCATCGACAAGATTATAAGAATCAATCATGAGTGTTAAGGTAGGATAGAAAAAATCCGTCCCAAGGATCGCCGTTTGGCATCACGAGGCTTGCCGAGTGATGACAAACGGTGATCCCCGAGGAAAGGATTTTTCTATCCTATCCTCACACGAATAATGGATTCTTTTTCTTGCTCACTACTGTTTTTATTTATTTATTTATTTATTTATTTATTTATTCATTTTAAAATAAGCTTCGAGAAGTCCTTGAATACGCTAAGATGCAATTTAACATGATGACTTTACTTGACGTCGTGGGCAAGATAGCATTGGTAAGATAAGATTTTCTATCCCAGGGTAAAATATCAGATATCCTTATCCAGTGTGCAAGAAATATAGGATCTTACATGAGTGCTGATGTTTCATTGAATTTATTAAACGAGTTGGGGAAAAGAGATAAAATGCGAGGCATGCCAAACATTTTATCTCTTTTTCGCAATGAGTTACTTAAATGCAATAAACAAGAGCACGAATGTTATATTGTATTTATCAAATGGCATTGAATACTTTGAAATCTCATTTTTGTAGTATTATAATTGTTATAATTTTGTTTTTATGTACGCAACGTTGTTATGAAAATCTGTAAACCACTAATGTTTTTTTCGATTTTATTGCATGGCGTTATTTCACTCCCAGACGCGACGTCATATGATAAAATTGCTGAACTACAAAGGACGTCAAGAACTTCAACACAAACTCCAACAAACAATATTAATAGAAGCAGCAATTAACAATAAATCTACAACAATAGAACAAAATACATGTAATCAAACAAAGCACTCATTGCATTAAATTTGGAAATGTAACCAATTTAAGAATATAGAACAATATCCATTGGACTAGCTTGACATCGTTAAAGCAATATATACTAAAACCAACTGCTGATTGGTCACCTTATATTTTTACGCTAGTTCAGAAAGTGAAACATAGAGTATAAAAAAATCATCTGTTTTAAGTGAAGTAATACTTTGCTGAGACTCTGCAAGTTATTTCATTTAAAAATGACGTGTGCTTCTTGCACGGACGAAGCTAGAGAAAAGGTACCCTTATTTCAAAAAGTCACACTTTTTCTACGATAAAATCCATAACACAAATTAACGTTTTTGTTTGTTTGAAGATGTTACTGGGTAAAGTTTTGATTCCATCGGACTCGTCGTTTTTGCTACTCAACAATATAAGACAAACACTTTTAGCAGGTTAATCATTGAAATTCAGCTTTTCAGCTTGCAACTTACATAGAGACTTTGCACTGCTCTGTACGCTTTATTATCAACGACACGATATTGAAATTTTTAGCGATTATTCATTATCACCAGACGTCACCGTCTGTCTTCAAGAATTGAAAAAAAAATATATTATGCAACCAAATCGATGTTTAAACTCTCACATTAAAACCGGAAGTGAACAGTAGTCGTAAAACAATAATCGCCAAAAATGGACTAATCAAGTTCTTCTGTGTTTGGCCTATAGTGTTCAAATAAGATTAAGTGCATTTAACAATTTTTCCAGGAAATACTGGTGAATTTCAAAAATCTCGAAAAAAAAAATGCAACATTTTGAAAATGCGTAAAAAAACCACCATGAGCAAAGTTTCATTTGTTTGGTGTTTTTCCTGTCGGACAGACCAGTTTGTAACCACCTAAACGTCAATTTTATAAAAACTACTCTGAAAACCATTTTTTCTTACAAAAAGTCGATTTTGCAATTTTAACCCCAAAAACTTGAAGTAAAAGAAAACTGTTCAAAAACACTGCTTAACGTTTGTCCCCTAAAATACACATATATCAGCAAAAATCATTTCAATTTTATTAGCGTTTGGTTAGGAATAATGAGTTTGAAAAGTGACCAATTAGAACTTGGTTTTAGTATATATAATATTTGTTTGTCCATAAGCGATAAGGGTGATGAGTTTTCTTATATTTACATTGTTCTTTAACCATTTAGTTTTAACTTTTATTTCATTTTTGTATAACAACATGTGTACATATAATACAATAAGTTCACATACAGATCATTTCGAAATACAAAAGAGGGATTCAGAAGAAAAGCTATTGACTTTTGTAAATCTGTTTCCCAGCTATTCAATATTCGATATACAATAATCGTATGACTTGAATTGACATTAGTTTGTATAAACAATACAGCAAAAGCTTGATAATTCGAATTGGTTTAGCTGTATTTATTATAATGTCAAAACTGCTGTTTAATACAAAGTATGACTTTTGACTTTTGAAAGGGAGAATGAATATTTTACAAATTACAGTTATCCTTGTTGTCTCCACGGGGTTTGGAGATGATAAATCCTTGAGGGGGGGGGGGGGTTATGGTCGTTGCCTCTATGTACCCAGCTAGCAAAATAGTCGTCAAACCAATCAGTTGTACACATACAAGTATTTTGGTGGATAATATGCTATTGTTAGAACGTTGAGATATGATTTCTGGATTTCTGCAAATGTAGTGTGAAATTAGAGCATCGCTATGTGTATACAAAACATATTTTAGATAGTACTATTATTGCAAACATTAAGGTATGTTCCATACAAATGCAATGCGTTATTGAAGCATTAATGTGTATATTCAAAACGTTTTGACTTTGTGATAAATTCTTGTACTGCTTTAAATATCTGCTTATTTTGAACAAAAGTTAGTGTTATATCACCACAGAGTAGAACGTTAAGATTAGGTTGACAGATATCTGACACTGAGTTTAAAAGATCTCGTCTAAGGTCTGTATACTGATGACATACAAATAAGAAATAATGAGTATCTTCTACATCACCACAAGTACAATAGGGATTATCAACTATATTTTTGAATGCAGGTGTTGACGAAGAGGACTGCATGCAGTTCTTAGTCTAGCATGATATATTTGACCAAGTCTTTTGCCTGTGTTATAGTATCGGGGTGGTGTGATCAAGTTGGATTTCAGACTGTTTTTGAAGATGTTAAGGCTTGGAGAATTCCGAGTTGGCTCTGGAAGTTCATTCCAATCACGGACAGCAGAAGGCAAGAAAGATGTATAGTAAAGACGAGAATTTGTATGAAATGTTTGTAGATCTGAAGAGTTACGTAGAGGGTATTGTGACGCACTACCAACAGTAGCAGGCACAAGAGAAACAAGATAATCAGGGCAAAGTCCGTTTTTCATTTTATAAAACATGGTTAGCTTATGGGTTTTCCTTCTTGATCCCAGTGTTTCCCAACCTGTTTCTGTGTGGAGAGAGTCAATGGAGGCTAACTTAGTTGCACCAGTAACTATTCTAGCAGGTTCATTTTGGATCGTATCTAATTCGTTTGATTCATATTGTGTG
Source organism: Loripinus fragilis (assembly GCA_964019695.1). NCBI lineage: Eukaryota > Metazoa > Mollusca > Bivalvia > Lucinida > Lucinidae > Loripinus > Loripinus fragilis. Next base: position 63,256,459 of record OZ026526.1, read on the forward strand.
CAATTATTCCACACAACGTCAGCATGTTCTAGCAGTGGACGTATGAATGAGAAGTAAATAGTCTGAAGGGATTTCCTATCTAGTTGAAATTTTAGTTTGCGCATTATATTGATTCGTTTCCATGCTTTGGATTTGACTAGTTCCAGATGTTCATGCCAAGTGCAATCATTTGAAAATGTGATATCAAGGTGCTTGTGAGAGTTAACTTCAGCAATTTGGGTTTGGTTCAACAGGACTGAAGGATGATATGGTTTGTTATGTTTCCTAGAGAAAAGGATAGACTCTGACTTCCCAGGATTAAAAGTCACTAGCCATTTGTCTGCCAATTGATGGATTTTAGCCAGATCCAAGTTTAACTGTTCCGCATTCTGAATGGGGTCATCTACAATGATATACAAGCTAGTATCGTCAGCAAAAAGTCTAATAGAGGAGTTAATGTCTTCAACAATGTCATTGATATATAAAAGAAAAAGTAGAGGTCCAAGAATAGAGCCTTGTGGAACTCCAGCCTTTACTGAAGTCCAGGAAGAACTTGCACCAGGCAAAACAACCCTTTGTTTCCTGTCATTTAGATAATCAGAGAACCAAGTCAACAACGATCCAGATACACCTGCAGATTTAAGTTTAAAAAAAGACCTTAATGCTAACTCTATCAAAGGCTTTACTTATGTCACAAAATACGGCGCGAACTTCCTTTACCCTCATCAAGAGCTTTACAAAATGTATTGTAAATATAAATTAACTGATTTACGGTAGAATCACCTGGGACAAAACCCGATTGAAAAGCTGTAATGACGGTATTGTCTCGAAAGAAGTCAAAAAGGTATTTATGCACAATTTTTTCCAAAACTTTGCTGACTGTACTTAGGAGAGAAATTGGCCTGTAGTTGGACGCATCAGATGGGTCATTTTTCTTATGGATTGGTGAGACATTAGCCTCTTTCCAAATATTTGGCACACTTCCAGAACTTAGAGACAAATTAAAAAGATCAGAGAGAGGAAGAGCAAGAGGTTGGGCAAGTTCTTTGAGAATTCGATTGTTTATAAGATCAGGTCCAGCAGCTTTGCCAATAGGAAGTGATTTTAAAGTGTCTCTAACCTCTTCAGGTGTAACAATGATAGAGTCGAGTTTGTATGTGGTATTTTTCACTGTTTGAGGCAGAGTTGCTTGGCTATCATCTAACAGAGTTTGTTCTGTGAAGAAGTTGTTCAATATATTTGCTTTTTCCTTTTCCTCAGTGTAGATTTGTCCATTCTTATTCAATGGTGGTATGACATTAGTTTGATCCGGTTTAATAAAATGTTTTAAAGTTTTCCATCAGCCATTCTGTTTAGTGTTCAGACTAGCTAAATCTTCAGTTAATTTATTTAATACTTCTTGTTTAGATTTACGAATTTCCCTTGTTACTAAATTTTTAAACTGTTTGTATGTTTCAAAGTGGTTAATAGATTTCTTGTATTTGTCATATAATCTTTTCTTTTTTCTTATGAGTTTCTTGACGTGTGTAGTTTACCAAGCAGGGTCAGTTTTACGAGCATTTATCAACCTGTTAGGTACATGCTTATTTGTAAGAGTGGTTATTCTTTTAGTGATGTTTTCTGCGTAAGTGTTGATGTTTTCACTTTTTAAGGTTTGCCAGTCAGTTTGTACTAGATCATTTGAAAATGCTTGGTAGTTACCCATATCATAAATGAAAACCCTGCGTTTATATAAAGGTGCTAACGGTTTACTAAAAGTTAAAACACAGAAGACAGGGCAATGATATCTTATGTTTTGCTCAAGAAATGGTTCGCCAACACCGCTTAATAATAAAGTAATACTGTTGGAGGTTAGGATTAAGTCAATGAGAGAAGAGGAGTTTTCCGTAAAATGTGTTGGTTCATTAATAATCTGTTCAAAATTGAACTGCTGGCATAAATCTCTTACTTTTCGGCTTGAGTTGTCTTTCAGAATATCAAGGTTGAAGTCACCTGTTATCAAAATATTGGAGATGTTGGTTTCAAAAGCAAGTCCTATTGAATCTTCTATTGATGATAAGATTGCATTTGTTGAATTGGGGGGTCTGTAGAACGTACCTATGAGTTGTATTTTGTTTTTGAAAGAAATTTCTACCCAGAGGCACTCAATGTTTGGCAGCTCAAGATCGTGTCTTCTTTTTGAAAAAAACGTTATTACGAACATAAACACAAATTCCACCATGATGATCACCTGGCCTGTCTCTTCTAAACAGTTTAAAGTTTTCAATTTTTATATCATCATCTGAAGGTCTATCGTCTAACCAACTCTCAGTTATACAAATGACGTCAAAATTACATAGTTCCGATTGTATCAAATCCATTTTATTTAAAATAAAAATGCAACATTTTGAAAATGCGTAAAAAATTCACCATGAGCAAAGTTTCAATTGTTTGGTGTTTTTCCTGTCGGACAGACCAGTTTGTAACCACCTAAACGTCAATTTTATAAAAACTACTCTCAAAACCATTTTTTCTTACAAAAAGTCGATTTTGCATTTTTAACCCCAAAAACTTGAAGTAAAAGAAAACTGTTCAAAAACACTGCTAAACGTTTGCCCACTAAAATGCACATATATCGGCAAAAAATCATTTCAATTTTATTAGCGTTTGGTTAGGAATAATGAGTTTGAAAAGTGACCAATTAGAACTTGGTTTTAGTATATATAATATTAGTTTGTCCATTAGCGATAAGGGTGATGAGTTTTCTTATATTTACATTGTTCATTAACCATTTACCTCCAGCTTTAATGACATCATAGATGTTGATTCTTTACACTCAAATTTTCCATATGAAAATATAAACTTTTAGATGTTGGCTAAAATATTAGAATGTACTCCATATGGATTTCCTTAAAACTTTATTCAAAAAGGTTCAGATTTTAAAATAGAAATTGCACATGTTTTAATGGTAGAATTACAGTCAATGAAAAGGAACTGCAAGTGGTTGGTTCACCTGTATACACTGCCATTGTTATAGGATATCACAAATAAAATATATAAGCAGTTAAATGACGAAAGAAATATGCTCATCGTTATACAGAAGGATTTACACAGAACTGGAAAGACGCCTTGATGACCGCCTTTATACATGTACCATGGACAAAATGAAATCCAGATTTATTTGAATTCAAGATACTAATTTTACAATCGAATATAGCTGTGTGCAACAACCCTTTTATGATATTTTTAGTAAGACGAGAAGAAACTGTAATTAAAAAAGACATATACTATAAACCACCTAATAGCAAATAATTTGTTTACAGTAGATACTAATAAAAACCAAGTTCATGTTTCGTAATATATACACTTGTGAACGATATAGAGGTTCTTACATTAGTGCTCCTCTTGTTGCAGATAAAGAGGATCTTATATGAGTGCTCTTCTTGTTGCAGATATGGAGGATCTTACATGAGTGCTTCTCTTGTTGCAGATATAGAGGATCTTACATAAATGTGCTCATGTTTTATTGATTTTATTAAACAAGTTGGGGAAAACAGATCAAATGTGAGTCTTGTCGAGCATTTTATTTCTTTTTTGAAACGAGTTTAATAAATTCTATGATACCAGAGCACATATGTTAGATTCTATTTATAATATGATATTACTGGCGTATAACAGATATAATTTTGCCATTATGTACACAACGTTGCTTTGGGTGTCATAAACTTTCCCAAAAATCTGTAAACCACCAGTGGTTCATCTATTTTATTGCATGGCGTTAGTTCACTCCCAGGCGCAACGTCTTATGATCACTAGAATTCCGAGAATCGGATGTGTTGCCTGCCAAAGCTGAAGTCAAACAAGGAAAACTGTTTCATTTATATCCCTGACGTATGGTTATTTTAGAGAAATTTATACATCACAAAACAAAAATCTCAATTCTCCAACCCTTTGGGTGTCATGCAGATCAAAGTTAAAAGCCTATGAACTAGTTTCAGTGGTTAGTTTAAATAAACTTATCTTTATAATTTCAATACCTGACTTCAACCCTGACCCAGATGCTAGGAGTGTGTGTAAGGTCAAAGTGTTAAAAAAGTTCCTTACACCCCTATCCCCAGGGTCAAGGGGTTTGGGGGGCTGTGGGCAAAGTATTTGCTACCATGTTGCTGTATTTTCGATTCCCTTTGATTTGATATGCAACATGACCATGTTCTGAAAAAGTGGATATTTGACCCTTTGATTGCCAGGGTCGGGGTGTCTGGAGGCAAAATATTTGCTGCCGTCTTGCTGCATTCGTGATTCCTATGCAATATGACAATGTTGTGAAAAAGTTAAATTTGACCTTTTGATCCTTTTGACCCACGACAGCAAAATAGTTGCTACCATGTTGCGGCATTCCCGATTCTCCTTAATTTGATATACAATATTACCATGTTCAGAAAAAGTTGAATTTTTACCTATTGATCCAACCCCAGGGTCAGGTGATTTGGGCTTGTGAGCAAAATATTTGCTACAATGTTGCTGCAATCGTGATTCCATTTAATTTGATATACAACATGACCATGTTCTGAAAAAGTTGAAATTTGACCTTTTATCCCCAGGGTCAGGGGGGAGTGGGGTGTGGTTGTAGTGAAGGGCCGGGGGTATCTTGGAAAAAATATTTGATACCATGTTGCTGAATTTATGATTACATTTAATTTGATATTCAACGTAGCCATTTACTTAAAAAGTTAATTTAGACCTTATTACCCTATCCCAAGGATCGGGGGGAGGGGGGGTGGTGAGTGGGGAGGGAGTTGTGGTAGGGGGTGTAGGGGTCCTTGGGCAAAATATTTGCTAACATGTTGCTCGATTTGTGATTTCATTTAATAAGATATACAACATTACCATGTTTTGACAAAAGTTGAATTTTGACAAACTGACACTCAGGGTCGGGGTGGGGGTGGGGGCCGGGCAAAATATTTGCTACCATGTTGCTGCATTCGTGATTCCATTTAATTTGTTAAACAACATGACCATGTTCTGAAACAAATGAATATTGACCTTTTGGTCCCACCCCCAGGTAGTGGGAAAAATATGTGCTACCATGTTGATACAAACCTGATTCACTTTAAATTGATATGCAACATGACCATGTTCTGAAAAAGTAGAACTTAGACCTTTCGACCACATTGGGGGAGGTAGGAGTTAGGAGTTCCGCAGGCAAAATAATTACTTACATGTTGCTGCATTCGTGATTATATTTTTTGATATACAACATGACCATGTTTTGAAGAAAAAAAATGAATTATGACCAATTGACCCCCACCACAGGTTTGGGAGGGAGGAGGGGCTGTTGGCAAATTATTTGTGCTGCAAGCCTGATTCCCTTTAATTTGATATGCAACATGACTATGTTCTGAAAAAAATGAATTTTGACCTTTTGACCACACGTCCTGAGTCAGGGGGTGGGAATTGTAGGGGCCGCGAACAAAACTTTTGCTACTATGTTGCTGCATTTGTGAGTGCATGTAATTTGATAAACAACGTGACCATGTTTTGATAAAAATTGAATTTTGCCCAATTGACCCCACCCCAAGGCTGTGGAAGGGGGTTGATATGCAACATGACTATGTTCTGAAAAAGTTGAATGTTGACCTTTTGTCCCCATCCCCTGGGTTTAGGTGGGGAGGTAGGGGTTCAAGAGCAAATTATTTACTTTATGTTGCTGCATCCGTGATTGCATGTAATTTGATATACAGCATAGCCTTGTTTTGAATAAGTTGAATTTTGACCAAATGACCACACCCCCAGGGCTGGTGGAGGGGGAGGGTGGGGCTGTGGGCAAATATTTGCTATCATGTTGCTTCAAACCAGATTCGCTTTAATTTGATATGCAACATGACTATGTTCTTAAAATGTTGAATTTTGACCAGTTGACCCCACCACCTGGGTCAGGGCGAGGGGGTAAGTAGGGGTCCGCCAGCAAAATATTTGCTACCATGTTGCTGCAATCGTGATTACATGTAATTTGATATACAACATGACCATTTTTGAAAAAGTTTGACCAATTGACCCAACCCCAGGGCTGTTGGGGGTAGGGAGGGGGCTGCGGGCAAAATATTTGCTTTTGTGTTGCTGCATACCTGATTCCATTTAATGACTATGTTCTGAAAAAGTTGAATTTTGACCTGTTGACCCCATCCGGGGGGATGGGTAGGATTCCATGGGCTAAATTTTTGCTACAATGTTGCTGCAATCGTGATTACATGTAATTTGATATACAACATAGTCCATGTTTTGAAAAAAAATGAATATTGACCAATGACCCATCCCAGGGTCGGGAGAGCGGGGGTAGGGGGTCTGCGGGCAAAATATTTGCTTCCATGTTGTTGCATACCTGATTCCCTTTAACTTGATATGCAACATGACCATGATCTGAAAAAAAGATTATAATTATGACTTTTTGCCCCACCCCCTTAGTCCACCCAGGTGCTCTGACCCAGGCATTCAGTCAAAAATCACGTTTGATGTGTTTCATATTTATTGTACCTCTGTCCGCATTAGAAATTTCAATAAAAATATTGACACCTGACTCAGTTATTTCATAATTAAATTATTTGACCTTTGACTCCACCTAAGGGGTCAGGGGTGGGGTAAACATTTAAACAATGTCATGCTTGTCAACATGCACTGGGTAATAATGGCCTAAATAGTGAAAAGTTGTCAGATTTTGTAGTTTCGGAGAAATGTGAAGTTAATTCCACAAGAAAAAACAATATAGCATTTGCATTAGCCTAAATCTAAGTCAAAAAAGGGCCATAACACAGTCAATCGTGACCCCCAAAGTCGGACTTGACCTGTATTTTATGATGCTGTACCATTCTGTAAAATTTGATCGGAAACCACAATTCCACAATTTGGCCAAATTATAGGTTAAAAAATAGCCATAACTCATTCAAAACTTTGCGGATAACCCCCTTTTTGAACTTGGCGTGTATTTTATGATGCTTGACCCTATTGTGAAGGTTGAATGAAATTGATGCATTGCTTCAATAGTTATCGATCGGAAACCCAAAGTGTGACGACCCTGACGTCGACGACGCCGCCGACAACGACGACGAATACATGATTCCTATGTGTCGACCATGCTTCGCAGGTGACACAAAAAAACATTAAGCCCCAAAAGTAAATATTTGTATTGATGGCTCTTTTGAAATCATTCTGAGGCGGCTTTGGTTACAATCATGAACACTGAAAAACATATTATCGTCAAAGATGCTGAAATGACCAGCAACACATAGTCAATGAGCATGCTAACATCCTGCCATGATATAGGGCTTGTGCAAGAGAAACTTGCAGCCATTTCCTGTACCTGGGGCTCCACGTGTAATACTTCTACTTTGTTTGTAGATCTCAGTATCAGAGACTTCAATGATGTAGAGTTTCTTTCTTCTGTGGCTGTTTGTTGCTTACTGTCCTTGCGTCGTCTTCTAGTACAGCAATTTTTCAATCTTAGACAGATACAAGCCAGCCAGTCAGGAACGGCTTCGTTGTTATTCTTGTGATATAATCGTAGATTCAACGCTGTAGCAATTGTGATTACAGAGCTCTCAGTAAGAGATATCATCATAAGGTAAGAAATGATTGGTAATGGTTCTGATGTTTTGGGTAAAGTATCACTAACGATCGTCATGAAAACAGCAATAGACAAGAGAACAGTGATTGAATAAGAAACTCGCTCTCCAGATTCTGGTGGCAACAAGAATACCAGCACATTAAGTAGACACAAGCATAAAACTGGTAAAATAATGTTCACTATGACATATTCGGGTTTCCTTTCAAACCAAATAATGAAATTTACTTTTGATGCAAAATCTGCAGATGAAGGCTTGGCATGTGTCTTTATGACAGTCCAGGATCCGTGTTCTGCCATTTCATTGGTATCAATAAAGCCGTTGTCTACACTGAGGCTGACTTCCTGATATGAATACCCCAATGCGAAAACCTCTACCTTACACTTTTGAACGTCAAAAGGAAAGTAGTAAGCGTTAATGGAACATGTTGCTTTAATAAGAGTTCCAGGAACATATAGAGCATATCCATCGGCTGTATAGCGAATCAATTGCCAGTCATTGCCAAAAGAGTCTATTTTCTCTGAAGGATTCGTTAGAATAATCTCCGGTGTCCAAACCTCCTTATAGCCCATTACCAGTATATTTATTCCACTATAGTTGGCCGAGTCCCACACAAAATTATCATCTCTCCATTTTATTATAAAAACTCCAAGAAATGAGAATTTTTCACGAACTTCATCAAGTTCTAGCAAAGCAAGCATTCTGAGGCCTACACTTACATTTATGGCATCAGTCTGGTTTGTAACTGGTCTTACATGTCTATTATACCCGCTCAGAAGATTAGCACGTAATGTGTTAACATCGTATTTTGATGCACTGTAAACGTAAGGAACAAACGTTAGCAATGATACGAAAACAAAAATACCAACAGGGATTCTTTTTGTTTTCTGCATGGTTGCTGATAGAGTTATTATTGTTTCTTAGAACAAAGCATCGACAGCCCAACACTAATGTATACGTATTGCTGTATTCCATAAGCTAACTTTAATTCAAAACACTTAATGCAATACCATATATAATGTCCATTGTACTGGCTATATACGTCATTGTTTGATTGATCCTGAACAAAAAAAATCATTACCTATAGCAAATTACATTACCGTGTAATGACAGTCTCCTTTATTCTGACCTTCAGTCTTTACTCTTGATATGCTTAATATTTTATGGAGCACGTATTAAATTGTAACCACGTTACCTGCAACATTTTATTTGTGAACATGAATTTTATATCATAATTGATAACGGTGTGATTCCTGATCAGACATCTTTGCCACAAACCAGCTGAACTGAATATACAGTGACGATTCCCGGTTTAACAAGTAAATAGTTTATATAATCTTGTTTAAGTTCAAGTTGTTAGGCGATAATACCCTCTGGAAGTGGTATAAAATTGTTCATCTTGGGTCCTGCCCACCAGCTTGGGTGGTTTTCAAGATGGCCTACGTGAAAAAAGACAAAATGTCTATAATGTGTAATTTCAACCTCCAGGTTTGATAATAAAAGCCTATAGTATGGTCTGAACATAGTACATTAGAGATGGTCGCAACTTTCACAATCAAATACCACACCAAACCTTATTTGTTATATTTGAAAAAGCACCACAATTATAAATTGTCGTCTGCTTCCAATTATAGGTGGATCTTAATGGTTATTATGAGTCACAAAACTTCGTGTGATGTTAACGAGTGGCTATAGGTTAGATAATGTTTCTGTAAATTGTTAAATCGATATGAAAGTGACTACTTATGGTATTGTTCAAAAAGTTTTCACACTATGATTTGCAGAATAACGGTTAATGCAGTACCTTAATAATGGTGTTTGTATTGGTCAAATAAACAAATCATAGTAGCTAACCCATTAACGCCATCGTGGATGGAACACATTATGAGAATATATCATGAGTGTGAGGGTAGGATAGAAAATCTGCCCAGATGATCACCCTTTGGCATCACGAGGTTCGCTGAGTGATAACAAATGGTAATCATGAGGGATGCCCTCTCTACCCTACCCTCACTCGACTAATGGATTACTTCTCTTGCTCACCAGTCAATTTATTATTTTCAGGCTGAAAAGGCTTCCAAAAGTTCCTGAATACGATGAGATGTGACATGATATGACGTCATCACTTTAACATGAGCCGTGACATGTGATTTCCAGCAATGTGGCATTTTGACATGTGTAGACTCGGACGAGCCTCTGCAGCCTCCTTTTAAGCTCAGAAACTCCAAATGGTGTTCAGTCAATAGCTTAACAGTCATAGAATTTGCAAGCGACTAGCAATGGCTCTGATCAGACTGCGCGTATGCGCAGGCTGATCTGAGGCTTTGCTGATCGCACATACCATATTGTTGGAAATCTCATGCACTGGCTCACATAACAATAACGTCACTTGACGACAATGTTCCATGAGTTCCAATATACAAAAATGTACAGCGTCTACGTGACAGATTGTGTAGGATCACATGGGTAAGATAAGATTTTCTATCCCAGGATAAAATATCAGATATCCTTATCCGGTGTGCAAGAACATTGTTTTAACCCATTACAATTTAACATCATCGTAAAACGCGTGATCCTATTTTATCTAGTGACAATGAAACCCAGGCCACATTGGACCGTGGATTTCTTGCACACCGGATAAGGACATTTGAGATTTTACCCTGGGAAAGAAAATCTTTTATTATACAACTAAGAAAAAGACCAATTTTATTGGCTTAGATTGTCATATACACTAGTTGGCGTTTGCTTGCCGGTGTATATTAGTTACTAAAATTAGACTCCCGGGGTATTTTTTTTTTTTTTTTTTTTTTTTTTTTTCGCTTTGTTCTGCGTTTCTAAAGCATTGCTAATAATTCTATCGTAGTTGCCGAGAACGCAACAAATCACGCACTGGAGCTGATCTATTTCGAATTTTACGCACAATCAACGGCGTAGACAAATTTGAAGTCTCCAGCTTCCTTTGTAATGAAGAACTCCCGCCAGTTCCTAGACTACGTCGCATACTTTTACATGTATTTGTATCGTTTTTCAAGCGTAAAACCGACATTATACCGTCTATTGCCATAAATGACGTCATTTTACAGTAACAAATGACTTCAGCTATCATACATTTTCTCTGCGCTTTCAAAGCTGTGAAGAATTGTTTGATATGTCATAAGTTTTTAACATTGGCTCGACAGGTGAGGTGTGTTAGAATTCTTGTTAGTACAGTGAGCCACTTTAGTTACACACCACATTTAAAATGTAAAATTACTAGGAAAAGAAATATGGTATTTTTTATTCTGCGACTACCAACGTGAAGCACATCTATATTTGCATCAGCCGTTGAAATGTCATTGTGTTGTGATCAGATCACAAACAAATGCTAAAATAGATCTCCATGTGCATTACCCTCAAAACACCATTTCACATTGCATTATTTCGAATGAAACTCAGATAACCTTGGACTTTTTTCAGAGTCGAATTTTTGCTATGCCAGAGATAAGATCCGATTTATTTTTGGCAATATCTAAGACTGGGATGTGTTTGTTAACTTCGTTATTTTTAAACGTTTTTTTTTTTTTTTTTTTTTGGTTCTATTTTTTCTATTTTTCCCCAACTGGCCAAGGTTTGAAAATCGTTGGTTCTAGTACTTTTCTTAAAGTTAGTTAAACGTTCGTATGATTTAATAAGTTTCAATACATAACAACTTGTTGATACCTACGATTTGGCTAGAATCTGTCCTGAAAACAATTTCAATTTGCATCAACTTTTTCCATTTGGTTAAAATGTCTGCTATAACAAATTCTGGGCCAGGGTAAGTGTAGCACTAAAATCATTTTTAATAATTTTTATCATATAACGTCGCGCCCGGGAGTGATATGTCGATTTGTAACGTTACGTTATGATCTCCATTATAACAATGGTTAAAAGATGGCAAAATCTTGATGTTTTCACGCCTAAAATGCAATATTTGAGTAATTTTAATGCCATATGATTAAATAGAATATATCATTCGTGCTCCTGTATGCTTTAATTTATTAAAAATAGTAAATAAGTATGATCAGGATATTTCACAATCACAAACTGCAGACAAACCAACGGCACCGCGAGGAAGAGCCACACGGCAATCACGAGACACCAGGAAGACAAACTAAGGAGAGCAACCAGCTCTCTCTTCCCCATCAAGATGATTGCAAAATGAGAACGGACATAAAGTAACGTACAACAAAACATAGATCAATTACAGACTCCCACAATGAGAGTATCAATAAACAATAAGTCAACAACAACAGAACCACCGCCTCAGAACTGACAGCAGCCTAAGCCACTGGGGGCTTAAATGCATGTTACTAGCACCAAATCTTTGCCCTAGATTCTGCTGTGATTGAAGTTCAAGAACTGTTCAGCTCCCATGGAAGCCTTCTAATTATTGCAATGTATCATCATGGAGAAACACTCTAATCAAATTAACACACTATGATGAAAGAAAGAAAAGGGCTCACGACTCACAGATAGTCAGAGCTAATCTCAACTTGAACTACGGTTGGCCCAGCTACAGATAAGCATAAGGCACCAACTTTTAACTTTATTTAACTCATGGCGCAAAAGCAATAAGATGCTTGGCGAGCCTCGCATTATATCGCTTTCCCCAACCCGTTTAGTAAATCCATTTGTAAGATCCTCTGAGTGACAAAATGATCACCTCGTTATTTTTGTTGATATGTTGTTGAAGTCAGTAAAAATTAACTTGGAATAAAAACAAGTTGACAGAATATCATCTAAAATCATTACTTTATAATGCCGGCCATAATGGTCATGTGCAGATCCAGAGCGAGGGGGCAGGGGATCCGGACCCCCCCCCCCCGGAAAATTACAAAAATATAGGGTTCCTTAGCAATACTGGTCCAGATCCCCTTAAAATCACAAAGCTACCAAGCCAGCATGCAATAATATGCCATCATCGGCCCACAAGTAAAGCGCCATTTAAATGGCGTTTCGCTGGCGGGCCGTTGATGGCCCACTAATAGTGGTATAATAATTTTGCACAGCGTGATTAACACTGACATAGAAAATGTGTTTTATATCAAATTAGGTAGTTGTCATACACACAGTATGTAAACTGAAATAAACATCCTGTACGCGTTCCTCCTAACGCACGCCTTATACATTATGAATTACAGTACTCGTGCGTAACCAGTTGTCGTAAATCGTGACGTGAGAGTTGTTGGTACAGCTGTAATTGCGAGGGCCCACCTATTAAAATTCAGTTTTTCCATAGATCTAAGTAACTGTTACAGTTACAACCATGTAATCATGTATACATGTGATTGCCAATTCCACTAAAACCGCGCAATCTGGCATTTAAGCTCGTTTTCGACACAGAACGGCTCTGATTGTGAGCAAGTCGTTTTTTAACAAAGTAAAATGCAAAGGAGGAAACCGTTAAAATCATGGAATAAAACGGGATAAAATAGATAAACGGGCTTTTCTTACCTTGCTCGAATGTGTTTTGTCTGTATCGCTAACAATATAAATCGAAACGTGTACATGTACCTGAATACACGCATTTTCCGACTACTGGTTACGCACGAGTGCTGTTATTCATGTTTATAAGGCGTGAGCTAGCGGAGGAACGGTACAGGATGTTTATTTCAGTTTACATACTGTGATACAAGGTCATGCAAAAAAAAACTGTTACTAGGCCTAAAGATAAGAGTGCACAATCAAGAATGAATCGTATGTATCACTGAAACATATGTTGGTGGTTGCAGCTACCTAGGTATCAAAGTTCCTACATATCATTTTGAAGCTGAAAGTATGCTGAATATGTAGTACGATGTCGTCAAGTGGTTAACCCAATCATAAAATAGTAAGGTATGGTAAACGAAAAAATTGTCCACAAGTTGTGTACAGAAATTCTAGGTAACCTCGAGTTTTTTTTTCTTTTTAGAGCTATTAACTACCATTATTATGATAAATATTTGCACGATATATTATGTTAAAAAATGTCATACAAGAGCTTGGAAGCAGTTTTCGGAATCAAAGGTGACATTCGCCATTGGCGGGTGGGGTAATTGTCACGCTTAAATCTATTCATCGAAAATTCAAAGTTTGAAAATATGATTCTGTGCCAAAATCTGTGTTCCATGTTCATAGATTATCAAGCGGAAATAATAATACATTAAACACTAACAAAGAGACACCAAAAGGGCGAAACTTTCGCAAATAGCACAAATTTCCGCCTTTAGTTCAAGACGATTTGTGAATTATCAAACGCTTATCTTCTTCTTTTTCTTGTTCTAAAACAATGCGTACACACTATTTTTGAAAAATAATGCCTTTCACTTATTCTGTTTGTCAGAAACATCAATTTAAATAGACAAAGAATACACCAGGAGCAAGTGTGAACCCCACCTTGCTCAGAAAACCACTTGCTATGTAATGGACCATTAACAGCATGAATATATCTTAATTTATAAAGAGCATGCTTCAAACATGATACTATGGAAATCTTTAGTCATATAATTATTGAGGACCTTGAGTCTGCAAAGCTGAGTCATGGGCTCACACTGTGGGCTCAGCACAACACCTGGTTGAGATGAACATTTCACCAAAGAAGAAATCCTTTCAGATGTAAAGGAGATATGGGGCTGACACAAATTCAAGGGTAAATCCGATGGCATTGAACTGCGACCTTAAACTTGAGTTTGCGTTGCTGAGTTATAGGTTCTGCAAAGGTTTAATGACTTTTTAAAGGCTTCGGGAGATATGGAGCATAAAAGGAAAGGAACCGCGACAGGAGGTTTCCTATGATGCAGTCATTGAGACCAGCAAAGCCTCCAATCAGCCTGCGCATACGCACAGTCTGATCAGAGCCTTTGCTTGTCGCTTGAACATTCTATGAGTGTTAAGCTACTGACTGAACATCATTAGAAGTTTCTAAGCTTAAAAGGAAGTTGCATATGCTTGTCTGAATCTACACCTTTCAATATGCCACGTTGGAAATCTCATGCCACGGCTCAAAGTGTCTGGGCTGTTCATACTGATGTACAGATGAACGCCATTCCTATAATTCCCTCTCAGCTTTGCCGTGGGGAATAAATAAGAACAAGTCTGTGTCGACTAAGGCACTAATACATTCAAGGTATACCAGCAGCAGGACACACAGTATGGAGAGAGCACTGCTTAAGTTTTAAACAAATCACTGGCTGGTTAAGCATATTCAAACCAGGTGCTAGAGTGTTTGGTTGTTATGCTCATATTGAATCTGTTTTGTGATATTTTGGCTAGGTTTTGGTGTTGCTCTTCCTCGTGATGCCATGGGTTTGTCTGCAGTTTGTGATTGTTGTATTTCCTGATCATACTCACTTTCTTTTTTGGATTGGTATCAACTAGCTACAAAATCATATAAAGCACATGGCATATATATTGATTCTCCTAAAAAAGCTGCAGCTGAAGTATGGGTATCCATTAACGAATTATCTGATAAAATTGAAATGGAATAACAGATATTAAGAACAATTTTAAGGACTATTAGGATCCCTTTATTCATAAATTACGCTAACTGTATACCGCTGTTGAGACAAAACACAACGTTTAACACTATAATACACTAGAATTTAAGTTATGTAAGCATTTTCCCATCTTGATTAATGAAAAATGCTACAATAAAGTTTATATTTTGTTCACATTTTGTATGCATGTTTCTGCATTCAAGGGCACATATGTACAGAACTCTTTTCTCAGACCATCTACAAAATAATCCCAATAGTTCTGCAATGACAAAGCATTCACAAGATTTATTTCTAAAAAATAATGTACGATTTTGTTGCTTGGTAGAAAAAGTTCATGTTTTCCACAAAGTTGGTAGATAAATATACATAAAATTCTAAAAACTGCAAACAAAGTTATTTTTTCAGTGCTTATAGGATCTTCATATCATTTAATTATATGATTACCATCCATGCATTTTATGGCAAGAAGTTTCACCAGCCATTAATAGGAACACCGAAAATCGCGAGTTTATTGTCTCAGTTAGGACTGATATAAAATTACCCCCCAACACACTTTTAATACATCATATAACCAAACCAAAGGTTCGTTTGATTCAAAATTTTCAGCTATGCATGTTCCACTTATGGGCCTACTAGTTTCCAAAATATTTTTCAAATATTCAACTACACAAAAAACTTTTCTTAACTACGCCTTTGTTGAGGGAAATTAGTTTCGTTTTTACACATCGGCAAGACTCCTGGGCACCATCCCGGACATGGCTGCTTGCCCAATACGTCAAAGTTTATGCCAAACACAATGCATTCAACATGTTCAAAGTATTTGAATAAATTTTGAAGTAAAAATGCCTACGTTATTCATTGAAACTTTGACATTGAAATAACATGATCAACAAATTCAGGCACATAAAATGTCCCGTGTAGATTATCTCACATTAGCAATCAGTCTCATGTAACTTATCTCGTATTAGTAACGCTTATCTCACATGAGTAGCGATTCGGGTTATATTTTGCCAACAGCGAGCTAACATAGGGACCTATCGATGTTGTATGCATTGGTATGCAAGAAAGAATTATCTCACATGGGTGAAATAGTGGAAATTCCTATCTGGTGTACAAGAAATAGCTCTCTCTTCCTTGCCAACATAATTGTTGTACTACAAAAGACACCAACACCCACGCCAAAAACACAAAACCTCATGAAACAATTGGGACAACCCTAAGCATCACATCAACAACAATAGGACAAAATCCAAACTGCGTGTGATAATAAAAGCAAGTTGAAAATGTAACTAATTTAAGAATATAGAACAATCATAGTGGGATTAGCTTATCATCATTTATGCAATATAATTGATATTTTACTTCGTCATTTAAAGAGACTAAGTCTGCAACTATGAACATTTTTCGAAAAATTTTCTTTTCTTTTTAAATCATTTTTAAAAGCAGTTTAAGTTAAGTTTTCACAATAAATCTGTTCACTATAGCTGAAAACTGCATGGAAAAGTGAATTATCTTATAAAAACAGGTGCGTTTTTCTCTTATTGGTAATTATTTGCGTCCCTCCAATAATTATAGACAGTCAAGTTTTACATAAATGCTGTTGTTTTGATACTCATAATTTGTAAAGATTTACAAAATTGGTAAAATGTATACCTGAATTTTAGTTTTTTTACTGTGTTCTTGAAAAACAGAAACATTATTTCAAAAATTAAAAGATCAAAAGTTACAGACTATGCAGCTTTAACGGAAAGAGTAAAGAATCGTCTTATATTAAACAGAGTCCCTTGACATTTTACCTTCAGTTTAACTGGCACCATTTGATGTTGATTCTGTACACTCAAAACTTCCACGTGAACTTGAAATACAAACTTTCAGATATTGGCTAAAATATTTGAATGTTATCCATAAAGATTTCTTAATAACTTCATTCTAGATGATGCAGATTTTATTTTAGAAATTGAGCTTGTTCAAATGGAAAAAACTACCGTCCAAAACGACATATAAACAAATAATTGAAAAATATACGGCAGTCGTTGAATAGAAGAATTTACACAGGACCTTGATGACTGCATTTATACATTTACCTTGATCTAAATTAATGCCAGGTTTATTTCAATTAAAGATATAAAACTTATAGTATATTACAGTTGTGTACAAAAATCCTTTAAGGATATCTTAGTTAAACGAGAAGGGATTAGAATTAAAACAGACATACCCTATAAAGCAACCAAATACAAACAATATCTATTCTTACAGTAGGTACTTATAAAACATGTACTGTAAAACCTGTGTAAAAAGGCCATTCTCAAAAAGGCTGAAAACTGGTACTTCTTTTGTGGATCTTTTATGCTTTTTTTCTGTCTTGTGTTTGCTATGCCTTTGTACGCGTCTGTTTATATTTGCCTTGTGGTCACCTGCTTGGATTGGGCTGACCTCTTGGCTCTCGTTTGTGGTGTCTTACTGTGAGTTTGTTACTTTCCCATTTGTGTCCTGGGTCGGGTGTGGTGCTTGATTGTATCGATTCCTGATCTTTGCACCCTTACTTACTTTCAAGACCAATTATCGCTTAATGTGGGTCAAAAGTATTGCAGTATACTCCAAACAGAGCATTCTGCAATACTTTTGACCTTCATTTAGCTACACTTTGTCATTTAGATCTTTGTTTTGACTATTTTTGAGTAGCTGTTTTACTCAGGTTTTACTGTATATATATTTGTGAGCGACAGGACATTCAGCCCCCACAAGTAAATATTTGTTATTAGGCGACTATTTATTCTGAGGCGCTTTTGGTAAGAATTATAAACACTGAAAAACATATTAGCGTCGTGGATGCTGAAATGACCAGCAACACATAGTCAATGAGTATGCTAACATCCTGCCACGATATAGGAGTTGTGTAAGAGAAACTTGAGGCCTTTTCCTGTAACTGTGGCTCCACGTGTAGTACGTCTACTTTGTTTCTAGATCCCAGTATCAGTGACTTCAATGATGTTGTATTTCTTTCTTCAGTAGCTTTATGTTGTTTACTGTCCTTGCGTCGTCTTCTAGTACAGCAATTTTTCAATCTTTGACAGATACAAGCCAGCCAGTCAGGAACTGATTCGTTGTTATTCTTGTGATATAATCGTAGATTCAACGCTGTAGCAATTGTGATTACAGCACTCTCAATAAGAGATATCATCAGAAAGTAGGAAATAATTGGTAATGGTTCTGATGTTTTTGGTAAAGTGTCACTAACGATGGTCATGAAAACAGCAATAGACAAAAGAACTGTGATTGAATAAGAAACTCTTTCTCCTGATTCCGCTGGTAATATGAATACCAACACATTCAGTAAGCACAAGAATAGAATTGGTAAAATAATGTTTACTATGACATACTGCGGTTTCCTTTCAAACCAAAAAATGAAATCCCCCTTTGATGAAAATTTTTCATTCGAAGTATTGGCTTGTGTCTTTATGACAGTCCAAGATCCATGTTCTATCATATCATCAGTATCAACAAAGTCTTCGTCTACGCTCAGTCTGGTTTCCTGGTGTGAGTATCCCATTGTATAAACCTCTACGTTACATTTTTGAATGTCAAATGGAAAATAGTAAGCGTTTATGGAACATGTTGCTTTAATAAGAGTTCGAGGAACCCATATAGCATGTCCATCAGCTGTATAGCGAATCACTTGCCAGTCATTGCCAAAGGAATCTATTTTCTCTGACGGATTTGTAAGAATTATCTCTGGTACCCATACCTCTTTATAGCCCATAACCAGTTCAATTATACCACTATAGTTGGTCGAGTCCCACACAATATCATCATCTATCCACCTTACAATGAAAGCTCCAACAAATGAGAATTTTTCATGAACTTCATCAAATTCCTGCAAAGCAAGCATTTTGAGTCCTACACTTACATTTATGGCATCAGTTTGATTTGTAACTGGTCTTACATGTCTATCATAACTACTAAGAAGATTAGCACGTAATGTTTTGACGTCATTTTTTGATGCACTGTAAACGTTCGGAACAAACGTTAGCAGTGAGATGAAAACAAGTATATCAACGGAGATTCTTTTTGTTGTTTGCATGGTTGCTGATAGAGTTATTATTGTTTCTCAGAACTAAGCATTGGCAGCCCAACACTTACTTATAAAAATTGCTGTATTCCACAATAATGCTGCTAGCAATAATATTAAGCTAACACTACTTCGAGAACACTTAATACATTAATTTATATAATGTTCTTTGTGTTGGCTATGTACGTCATCGACTGACTTTTCTGGAACAAATAAAATCATTACCTTCAACCCAGTTACACCAATGCGGAATGACTGTCTCCTATAATTTGACCCTCAGTCTTATCCCATGTCATGCTGAATATTTTCATGTACTACACTCTCAAATTTATCAGCTAAAAACCTGCAGCATTCCAAGTCAATCGGAACCGCCTCTGCCAATTCCGTGGAATCAAACCTCGGATGTACATTGAGGGTCTACTTTGATAAAGTGACGCTGACGTCTCAGAAACCATGCTGACACAATAACAAGCGTGATTGCAGCTAAATAAATGGTTACAAAAGTCCACAATAAACATTGCTATAAATGAATTTTGGGTGTTTTCAATAAAATATCGCTATAGCGATATTTTATTGGAAAAACATAAGCTACATTATTCTGTTGATAAAACTTTTCGGGTAATCAGAATAACTGATTTTAATAGGACTGAACCCATATCCTACAGTACTAATTTTCCTTACGCCAGTTCCGGCTAATAAAATGCAGCTTTTTCATACATTCATACATAGTACTACGCCTTACATACACCCTATGCTTGATTCTCGAATTTGGCCGATACTTTCTGATTGCATTCCAGTTGTATACATGTATTTTTAATAAGAATGGATAACAGTGTTGATCCTGACCAGATATCGTTGTCAAAAGCATAATGATCCTGATATACTGTGATTTCAAAACAAATAATGATAAATCCTTAAAAACAGAGATTTCAAAAGCCTTGTTCAGCAGTATGAGGATTTATAACCTTTATTTTGACAGTAGAAGCTGTGGTAACAAAATATCGCCACAATAATCTGGAAAATATCCTATGAAATGAAATAATTTGGCCCAAATTAATTCATTTTCATGGGATATTTAATAATAAAAAATAGATAAAACCAGCAAAGCGATTCCCCAACACCTTCATACATATGAACACCCTTTCCATAAATCCTTGACCCTTCCATGAACAACTCTAACACCCGCTGGTAGAGGAGAGTGGGGCTAGTTCGGCCTCGGGGCATGTTCGGCATGTGTTTATATTTAGCATGTAAACTAAGGTATGCAGCTGGGAAACAAATTTGGAAATTACTTGTGATGGGTTTGTCTACATGAGTACACAATGGTCGCATCGTTGAAGGGTACATTGATATTGTACCAGAAAACTCGTTTTCTTGCATTATTAGTAAATTTCTCATAGTAATTTCAGTTTTTATTTATCTAAAGATGTGTTAAGATTCTGATTCAAATTCTATATTTTTATTATGAAAAGATTGTGTGCTTCGATATAAAACATTGTTAATTTCTTCTCCTGCATCTTAAAAAGAACTGTCACGTGATATTTGGAAATAGTCTGTCAGGGGCAAGTTCGGCCACTTACGTCTGGGCAAGTTCGGCCCATTGCCAAACTTGCAAAAACATATTTGCCATTGTATTTTAGGTCACCTATTTTGTAAAGGATGTTCATATCATGGATCCTAAATACCTTCGTGTTCATAATTAGCATAAAAACGACTGACTGCACAATGATTACGTTTATTTCATCTAACTTTTCAGATCGCCATTTTACATTGAAGTCAAAAGTAAAAAAAAACCTGTCTAAGACACGTAATGTAATATTTTCCTTCTCTGTTTATTGTTATTATTTGTTATTGTTGTTGTTTTACAGTGCAACAAATAAATGTACTCAAAGATTAAAAAGATATAAAGTTTTAAAAAAAAACTGTAATTCCATACAAACCTAGCGCATTTCTCTGGGTCATTGGTGCACAGTTAATTTCCAGATCAGACGCCCCATGGCGGGGCAAGTTCGGCCGTCATGACCTGTTCTCCTTGAATGAAGATTACCCTTTATTGTACAGAGACACATGATGGGGTTTACCGGGACTGGTGCCGCCCTATTAATGCCTTACTAAAATATATAGGTTTCGCAGACCTAGATGTTTTAGTCTTTAGAAAATTGTTCGCTTTCTAAAATGGGGCCGAACTAGCCCCGGTCTCCCCGACCGGTTAAATTGACATTCTGCCTTTGCTTTAGAAAATATATCAACAGCTTTGGATTTTAAGAATCTATTATGAGCGTGAGCGTTGGATAGAAAACCCTTCCTGAGCATCGCCGTTTGGCATCTAGAGGCAACGGGTGATCGTTAGGGGCGGATTTTTTTTTCTTTCACATCCTCACACATGTTCTTTTTCTTGATCATCATTAAATTTCGCATTTTTTATTTATTTATAAAAAATAGCAGAAAACCCGATCTGGCGCACAAGAAACACATATGCGAGCGGAACTGCCTCAACCAATTCCGGGGAATAAGAGCTCGGAAGTACATCGAGGGTCGAGAGTAGAGGGGGATTTCATGATGAACCCGGGTTTTCTTTTTTCATATATTAACGACTCTTTTATTTTGTGTCAAAATTTTGAATACGGATATAAATATAAAAAGTGTAAATAATTTTATTTTGGGGTTATAAACGATAAAAAAAATGTTGCTCTAGTCTCTTGAAATAAGAAATAAAGTAATTTTCATTGCATATTTACCCTCATTATACCTTAACCCTTAAAGCGCCAAGGAAAAATGCATCTGAAAATGTCGACTGCTGAAGTCGTCTGCTGCAAATAATTGCCTAACATTACTGACAAATTCAGTATAGAGGCAAACAGCGTGGAAACAGATCTGGGTCCACACTGTTTGCCATAGAGGCTTCTTAAACATTTCAGTAGACGAGAAAAGCAGACAACTTTTGTTGCGATTGGCGCATTAAGAGCAATTCTCTGTAACCACCAAAAAATCTAAATAGGGGTCCGGCACGCATAGTCTCAGATTAACTTGATTTTTTTTGTATGTTGTACATTTAACCCAAAACCACCAAAAATAAAGTAATTTTTTACTTGCTACCCTTGGTTGCTATGGAAACCATGATTGTTCATTTTGGGCAAATTTCGTAGATTCTGTATTTTGAAATTATGAAAAAAACACTAATTTGAAAGTATTTGCAGTCATTCAAAAAACATTCTGTAACCAAATGGTTTAGGCCAAACTACAATATTGTATCAACTCTTACTCTTGATATATGTAGTTTGGTTCTATCATGCACGTGCTGGCTGCAGTGGGGTCCTAAAATATACCAAAATTGGCAAAATTCCAAAATGTGAAAAAATGTTTTTTTGGCAATTTTTAGGGAATTTTTTTAAAAAAATGCAGCAATACTGGTATTCAACTGCAATAGATTCTGACAACCCAACCTTAGGTCATCAAATATTTGCAAAATAATCTATGGGAGTATTTGAAGTTTTTTTGGTATTTCTGGTTAAATTGGACCAACAAATTGACTTCTCTAAATAAAGCTGTTTTGTACATGTGACTTAACTGAGATGATTTTGGCAATATAAGACAATGAAAATTGTGTTATGTGTTACAAAACTGTTTTATTTCATTAGAAGTTATTCATTCTATCATTAATCATCAGTTACCGCCTGGAAATATGCGAAAAATGTCTTTTTGTCCTAATGATCATACAGTACCAGTTTTTGGAATTTTGGATATTGTGCATTTTTAGGCCAAATTAAGATAAGATAACCGTTGGTTTTAGTAGGGATTTACTTTATCATGTCAGAATTCATCAGTTAAATAGAAATTGCTGCAAAATTTTAAGAAAATAGCAATAATTGTACAAATAATCAGATGGTACCAAATAACGGAAAATTGAATTTTTAAGCAGCTTTATGCGGAATGAAGTTATTTAGAAAAGATAAGTTTGTGTACAAATGATTTATTCTATCAGATCTCATCATAATACAATTTTTATCTGTGTAAAATCAAAAATTGCCATTAACGCTCTAATAATCAAGCGGTACTAGTTTTCGGAATATTGGCCTTTTGAGCAATTTCAGGAGGAAAAAGTGATTTCATTCACTTTTATTTGCAAGAAAATTATTCATATTTTTCAAAACAAAAGCCAGCCATTAAATAATCCTTGCCAGCAAATGTCCAGAAAAAATGGCTTTTATTGTTCCAATTATCAATTAGAACCAGTTTTCCAAATGTTGACATTTTAAGCATTTTCATGAGGAACGGGATATATGATTGTAATCTACTGATTATTAAGTCTCCCAAACCACCCCAATGCCCGTGGGACCTCACTATCAGTGACATTGAATGTATCTTATCATCAGAAACATCATTATATAGATTTAGGGATGAAAATCTGAACAATTTCCCAGATATTAAGCCTTTAATGAAGTAAATGGGGTGGAGAATTGCTGAGCATGCCCTTGAGGGACTTTTCAGTAAGTGCTTATGAATACTTTCTTCTCATAAGAAACATGAAAATTTATGGTTTATGGGTAGTGATCTGAGCAGTTTCAAGATAGTAAGCCTTTTATGAAGTAAATGAGGTGGGCCATGTGTTGGCACACCTGGGGGTCTCACCCTGGTCTCACGGGTCATTATAACTGAATGCGTGGTATCATAAGAAACATGAATAATCATGGCATGCCCTGGAGGGACTTCTCAGAAAGTGATTTTAAATGCCTCAACAGTGGGTACACCTGGGGGACTTCCTGATCAATATTACTGGATACTTTGTGTCATAAGATGTATGAATATATATGGTTCAGGGGTGAAAATCTGAATGGTTTCTGAGATATAAGGACTTTTAAAAAATAGTTGGACCTAGGCATGCCTTCTGATCAGCCCTTGAGCCCAGGTTTTCATATTTCAAACTTTCTTTAAAAAAATCTGTATATATATCAAATTTATCATATTAAAAAACAAAACAACCCCTTGAATGGTTGCAATTGGTGAGAAATAGTCTGGACAAATTTTGGCAGTTTGTTCTACACTTTTCCCTTTATGCCACATATGATCAGAAAAAAAATGTTTTGACCTTTTTGACAGGGTTGAGGGTGAGTTAAGGAAGGAAATACATGTACCTTTGCTCTTTACTCTCTTATATGTGGTATTTTCTTGTGTTTTGGTCTCTTTCCTTTATAGTGTCCTGGGCTTGATTGTATTTATTCCTGTTCTTTGCCTCCATTCTTACTTTATAGTCCACAGAATTGCATCTAAGTCAGTATATTGATTCTATGCTAGAATGATACATGTACATTTATGTGTGGTAAATAGCTTCTCAAGTCTTGTTTAGTTCATGTACATGTAATTTCTTGATATTTTTGATGGATTAGTCTTTTTTTTGAAAGCTTAAATGTTAGAGGTCCAAATTCACCAATTTACTTTTTTTGTCTATTGGTCAGGCTTTATGGGACTGTTGAACTGTGAGTATGAATGCCGGAGTGGAAACATAGATAAACTAGAGCAGAAGTCGATGGTACACCATCGCAAATACCCGCTTTTTGACCTATAACCTTTACCTTGGGGTCAAGGTCACACAAAATGTTGCTCAGTACCTTCAACATAATATGACCTATGCACCCGTAAAGTTTGAAGTTGCTATGTCCAATGGTTAAGGAGGAGCAGCATTTACAAAAAATACACTATATGACCTTGACCTATGGGTCAAGGTCACACCAAATGTTGTCTAGTGCCCTCCAAATCATATGATCTTTGCACCTGCAAAGTTTGAAGTTGCTACGTCCAACAGTTTAGGAGTAGATACATTTACAAGAAAGTACATTATTTGACCTTGACCTTCAAGTCAAGGTCACACTTAATGTTGCCCAGTGCCCTCTACATCATGTGACCTATGCACCTATAGAGTTTGAAGTTACTATGTCAAAAGCTTTAGGAGTAGAAGCGTTTACAAGAAAATTCAATATTTGACCTTTGACCTTGACCTTGGGGTCTAGGTCACACAAAATATGCCCAGTACCCTCTACATCATGTGTGCTATCCAGCAACAAAGTTTGATGTTGCTAGGTCTAACCGTTAAGGAGGAGATACATTTACAAGAAAATACATTATTTGATCTTTGACCTTGACCTTGGGGTCAAGGTCACACAAAATGTTGCCCAGTACCCTCTACATCATGTGACCTTTTCAGCTACAAAGTTTGAAGTTGCTACGTCAAAAGGTTTAGGAGGAGATGCATTTACAAGAAAATTCAATATTTGACCTTTGACCTTGACCTTGGGGTCAAGGTCACACACAATGTTGCCCAGTACCCTCTACATCATGTGACCTATTCAGCTACAAAGTTTGAAGTTGCTACATCTAACAGTTTAGGAGGAGATGCATTTACAAGAAAATTCAATATTTGACCTTTGACCTTGACCTTGGAGTCAAGGTCACACACAATGTTGCCCAGTACCCTCTACATCATGTGACCTATTCAGCTACAAAGTTTTAAGTTGCTACCGTTTAGGAGGAGATACAATTACAAGAAAATACAATATTTGACCTTTGACCTTGACCTTGGCGTCAAGGTCACATGAAATGTTGCCCAGTACCCTCTACATCATGTGACCTATTCAACTACAAAGTTTGAAGTTCCTACCTATAATGGTTTAGGAGGAGATACATTTACAAGAAACGTGACGGACGGACGTACGCACGGACGGACAGACGGACGGACGGACGACGGACCGACTTTGACACGAAATTAATATACCCTTTTTTTCTAAAGAAAAAAGCGGGTATAACAATAAAGATGAAATGCCATAGAAATACAGCATCTCATCTGATAAAACAATATGAGAAAAATTCATTAAATATAGCATTTCATATACATGTGTATATAGGGGTATTTCTACCCTATGATCCCTAAAAATATAAATGATGCATCAATTTAGTCTATTTTGGTTCAAACTTGATTGGAGATCTTATCCATCAAGAAAGGATATATAAAAATGGCTATAATTTATATGTATTTTTTTTTGCCCCAAACCTACATGTACTTTCCCTTGTTAAACATCCATTTTAAAAACTTTTTTTCAAACTCCATCAAAAGAATATGCTCTTACTCTATTCAACAATTTGAACATAAAGGCAGGCCTCCAGATGAGCATGTACTGGAATAATATTTTTCTTACTTCTCATTCACAAAAATATGTAGTGGGTACTCAAAAGAACCATCTCAATGAGATGGTTCTTTTGCACATCCAAAACACCCGCTTAAATTCATGGGTTGTAGCAGAAGCCTGATCCTATTCATTCAGCTGGTCTAAAAAATACAATGTATTTTCAATTGTCAGCTAGAAGGGGTGGGGATTCTTTCACACAGGTGAATGGTTGTTACATATGGTGGGGGTAGGGCTTACTTTGTTTGGAAAGAGTACCTTTCTGTAAATGAGACAGATCAGAGCAACTAACCCTTTGATTAAAGACAGGGGCCTACTCACCAGCCATTCCAGTCTTTTCTGGTTGTTATTACATGCACAATATTTCTAGCAGTCAGGCAAGGTTCCCAGAGCCATTACCCGGGGCAGAAACACACAAACAGCCCATTTTCACATTGCAAATTATCTTATTTGAAAGTATTTTGTTTTAAAAAGAAAAGAGTTAACTCACAATTGGCAGTAAACTGGTATTTCCATAAGAAAACCGATCAAATGTAGATGCTTTTCTAAAAATCCAAACTTGTAAAGTGTAAAAATCGGTTTGACGGATATTATCCGTTTAAAACTGATCCTCAGCAAGTAGAAACTTTGATTTAACAATCAAATATTTCAACTTATGGCCATCATCGGAACAAGAACACATATGAGAAGAGATATCAACCTGTAAAAGTCTTGTTTCTCTCTCAACGTGTTTGTAATTTACATGGCTAAATGCCCCTTTATTTGAAGAGCTACAAAGGGGAAGTAATTTTGACTGATGTTTTGTTGCTAGGCTGTCCCTCCCTTTAAGGTCTCCAGGGTGTCTCCGGTGTCATTTAATGCCGTTCTTATGCTTTTACACCAGTCTTTACTGCAGATTAACCGTAACCATGCATAAAATAGCTTAATTTATCTACGAATGATAAAGTTAAGGCATAAAATGCATACCTCTGAGAGCAATAATTTAGGACAAAATTAAAATTCTGATTTCTTTGCAGTATTAAAAGTTCCCACGAATTTTATTTCACAATTAAACTTTTCAAAGTGTCCTTTTTCTAATAATATATGCAGTAACACAAAGAACTGCTGCAATTTTGAATAGTTTGTTATCAAATTTGACCCCCAAACTCGTTTTTTTCATCAAAAATCCAAATATTTTTGGAAATAAAATATATCTAAGATGCTCCCATCTCTTAACTTTTTTTAAAATCATAAAGCTTAATCTATCTACTTTGAAACATAAACATAAAATTACTGATAACTTTAAGCTTAATTCAATAAATAAGGAAAAGAAAATGAGGGTATGCATTTTCATGAAAGTGCCATTTTTCGGAACTTCTCCGTCTGTTACCATGGAAACGGTTGCACTTTTTGAAAAACTAAACAAAGTTTATTATTAAAGTTGATGCATCTCTACTTGAATATAACATTTTTATCAAAATCCCTGACTATGCGTGGCCAAAATATTTTGGTGGTTACAGAGAATTGCTCTTAAGGGTTAATACACTGCAATGCTGTGATTCAGTAGAAAGGTAAATGATGATATAGTCAGGGGCGATCGGGACTCCAGTGCGAATTCGATGCCGATTTATGGTGACCTATACCAAATCAAACTTTAGGGGATAATTAATGAAAATCACCTGGTCACCCATCTAGGTTTCACGTCTGGACGTCATTATAACGTCATCAAAATAGCGTATATTGTATCAGTGCAATTTAAACGGTATGTCCATTGTAGTATATGGGGATTAGGACTTTCTTGCATTTTGTGTGCCAATTTCAGTCTAAATGCACCAAATTTAATCTTAGGGGTCAATAATTAAAATTGACATGTCGCCGATATTGTCTTCGCATCAGAACAAAAAAATGACGTCATTAAAATGACGCCTAATATGTAAATACCACATACATTTGCATTTTGTCCATTTCCAACGTTTGGAAATATTCCTTTAATGAACTGTAGTCTTATCATGACTGAATGCAAACTCTTTTAAATCGTAACATACAAAATATATTCAGATAGGGTGAAGTCAGTTCAAGGGTGGGACGTAATTGCCGTCACGATTTACAAATAAAAAGACAGCGGAGCGAATGAAAAACAAACAGGGTTTTTGATAATAAACGGAGTAAATATAATCTCTTATGCTTATATATATAAATAGATGAAATACGACCTCTGACCAATGACTTTCTATTTCAAATGATTGATGCAGAATACGTAAAATGAGCCAGTCCGGCTAGACCATATGTGCATGTCAAAAATTTTTATAGTAAATGTAAATAAATGCCTGAAACCCTTTTTTCTAGAACAGCATATCAATATTGTAAATAGAGTCACGCTTCAAGCTTTTGGTTTATCTGTAGCTGCTCATCCTACACCCAAATTCAAGATAGTAGTAATAATCATTTGCATACACTATCAACCAAACTCGTCCGATTTTGACCACTGAAGGATCAAACGTTAGAAGAGTCTACTTAGTAGTTCATGATATGGAAATAAGGATAAACCACTCTTCAAGTTACCCATTGTACTTCGATAGCACGAGCAATAGAAACCTGTTACAATCTGATTTATCTTTCGCATGCTACTAGGTAGAATCGTCTACAAAGGTCAAAATCGGACAATAAGGCATTCTTGTTGATACGGCTAAAGAACTATCTGAATCCACATGAAAATAGTTGTTCAAAAGTCATAAGCATATTGATCACTGGCAATAATTACATGAGTCCTCTTCTGCTCCACAGCAACACAAATCAGTACAATGTAAATGGTTTGCTTTGTACTTACACTGAGATGTTTCGCATACAGACATGCTGCAACCACATTTTATCAGCTGCAGAGGGGTTTCGGGGGAAGGAGGCAACATGCGCGGATCCAGGAATTTTTGTCAGTTTTATTTAGTCCTCAGCTTATTTTACAGTTTAAAGAGGGGTTTCAATGGTTTTATTGCTGAGAAAACTATACTTGTACTTTACACAGGATCCAGAGGCTGTCCATTATTTTCCGGGGGGGGGGGGTCCAACTTTTTCCAGGGGTGGGGGGTCCAAATGCTAATTTCTATAGAAACTCATATACGTACTTGTTATTTTCCAGGGGGAGTGTCCGGACCCCCTATCCCCCCTGGATCCGCACATGGGCAATGTCATCATAACGGGACAATATTTATCACAGTCCGGCCTCTAACCATAATTGTCAGGCATAGATTTGTCCGTATTAATGACAGGTGAGGTTTTCCAAATGAGTCACTGATAATGCGCACGTTTGACACCTTCGAGAAACACAGCTCTTGGAAGTGGTAGTTCTTGCAATTCAGCTTTTTTTTTCTCCAAAACATCCACCACCTCAACGCAGTGAGTCTAACAATATCGGTGACTGGCTAATGCAAAGTAAGAAAGATGGCAAAGATCAGGAATCGATACAATCAAGTACCACACCTGACCCAGGATACCAATGGGAGAGTAACAAACTCACAGTTAGACATCACAAACGAGAGTCAAGAGGTCAGGACAATTTACAAATATATTACTCTAGTGCATCCACCACAGTGCTTTCTAAGGGCACTGAGCCGAGGTGAAAGAATGCTTCGTGGATAGAGTCTCCAGCTAAATGTCTGCCAATATGATTTCTTGCTATTTCCTGACATTGAACTAGTTAATACCAGCACCTGAAAGTGCATGGAATTCGATCAGATCCCTGGTTGTGGCATCATGGCACATTGACATTTTAATAAGTGTCCTGATCTTAGAAACTTGATGATATATGAGCAAGACTGTTTAAGAAAATGTAAAATATCAACGCTCTGCAATTGTTTTTATATGTGTTTTATTTAAGCGGCGAAAACAAAATTAGCTCCTCTGCAAAACTGGGGGTAGGGTTGTGCATTAGCTCATATAAGACAAAATATTTAAGATAGAAAAGCAAACTTTGGTTTTGTATTCGTCAATTAAGTATATGTTTGTTAAACCTTATCTAAAACGGTTTGAAACCAACTCACAGCAGTCGTTAAACTAAATGACGATAGCCAAAATTACCACTTTTAAATTATAATTAAGTTCATGTAACGCACATAATACAATATGTAGCCGTATTAATGTTAAACAGCTGTCATATGTAGTAAAGACATCCAGTAATTGGCAGACTATTGGAATGTTCATTGATTAGCTAGTTTTAATGTCTTCTTTCTGTACCTCAAACTTTCAATTTTCTTATTCTCAAATTAATAAAATAACATATGTAACAAGCTGATACAGGCTAACACCCATGCTTACAGTGTGCAAACATCTTTTCGATGCACCTTGAATCGGTACATACGATAAAATATGTCGAAAAGGGTTTGGGATGGAGCAGGTCATTACGCAACTTGCAGTCAAAATTTTGTTTGATGATTATTCTGTTTTTATGATATGAGGAGGACAATTATTTTACCAGAGAAGCAGAAATAATTATCGATATTGTACATGTATATGACTTGGATATGGATTGGATTAGAATATTTACATAAGAAAGGGACATTTACTAAATTGTACTGTTTAAATGTGAAAAGATTATTTCCTATGTTCCTCTAGGATGTAACTTTATTTTATAATTATTCATATTAAGAAATATTGAAAACAAATATTCATAATATCTGTAACAAAGGTACAGGGGCTTAATAACCATCAATACCTAAGATTTAGGCACCAGAGGCTAGAGACTTTAGCTAGGAAAACATGCGAAATATATTCATTTTTTCCTGAAATATCATTTCTTACATCAAGTCAATGTCCTTGCTCATTTATTATGTCATGTAACATATGTTACAGCATTTAACAAGTGCTTCAATCTTGTTGTTTAACCTGCAAAATCTATAATTCTTTATAATATGAGCAAGACAATCCAAAAAATGCAAGATAACAATTGTTTTCATATATTTTTACTTAAATGATGCCTACCAAATTCGGCTCCTTAAAATTGGGTGTAGCCTTTGGGTTGTTTTTATAATTGCTCGTATAAGATACTTTATTTAAAGTATAAGAGCAAACTTTGGATTTTCTCTAACCAAAATGAGTTTGTTAGTATAAAATAATCAAAACATTTTGGAAAATGCACATATCAGCTAAAAAGTAAATGATATTGGTCACAATTTTCATGTTTAAAGGGTAATCTAATTAAAGTAACGCACATAACACAACAGGAAGCTGTAATTTTGCTCCAAAAGAATTTATATGTAGCTAAAGTAGTCAATATGCAGACCATATGAGTAATTTAAATAATTAGCCTTCTTTCTGTAGCTCAAACTTTAAATTTCCTGATTTTTTTCTTCTAAATTTAATATGGTAACATATGTAACAGGCTATCAGAGACTAACGCCCCAGCGAACATAGTGCAAACATCTATTAAAAGACGCAGCTTGAAATCTTCTTTTAGATAGGATAAGTTTGCGAAATTCCCGAGGGGGACCAATAACATTCTCAGCCATCAGTCTAAAGGTGGCCTGATAAGCTTGGTATTTATAGGAAATCTACGGTATTTTGCATGCAAAATATAGTTATCGAGAAATAATTCATTGTCAAAGTCAGGTAAAGCATTGATGTAACCATCATATGACTAAAATAATTGATATTATGTTAAAAAAAGGCGTTCGTGTTGGATAAATATGACCATACCAACACAAACCATAGCTTTTATTAACGAGCAGTTTCTCATTATGGTCGCCATATTTATGACGTCATAACTAGCCTCAGACGCCGGTTTGAGATAAGTGACCACCTTTAAATCAAAGGTAAGACTCCATTGAAGGTTTTGATATAGGTCACCATAAATCGGCACATAATTCGCACGGGACCTATTTTTTGTCCCTAAGGGCCCTGACTAATACATGTACTCACAAATTGTTCTTTCTTCTATTTTCCCAAGGACAAACTAGCTTTAAAAATTGGAAGTATCCCATCTAAGAAGATCACACACTTTTCTAAGACTCATTGGGGATGTGTGTGTGTGTGGGGGGGGGGGTAATGGCACCCAGTTTACAAGCCCTGCTCCAAGTAGTTTTCTTTTTACAGATGACAGCCTATGAGGCTTCCTAAGTTATTGGTAGTGATCAGCGGTCTGAGTCCCATTTCGAAAAGTGGCATGCCAGGTCCTAGCAAGCCTGTTTATATATATACCAGGCAAAAAAAGAAACGCACCACTTAGTATTGTTCAATTTTCAGGAAGATCACAAGTGATAGGCTAGTTTAATTTTATATCAGTGCAAAGGTATGTCATTTATGGTTGCGTCACACGTCTTTTGCAATCTGGCGTCGAACTTGTGTTAAAGAAAATTGGTCATGAACAAAGTGGGGGTCAAATTGTAAAGTCACAGAAAATAAGCGTTTTTATAATGCTCTGTTGCTGGATAAGTTCAACCAATTGGAATCATCTCAGTAGACCATATTGTACCCAGACACTTATTCTTTACAAATTCTATCTTTAAATTCACCATACGCAAAAATTGAACGCTAGGTATGCCATGTATTGTGACTACCCTTTGGATAGTGATTCCACACTGTAGATAAACCTTACATTCAAAATTGTTTTCATCAATTTAAACGGTCCTAACTGATGAAAATGGATTTTGGAATTACAAAAAAGCATCAATAAACACATTGGTTGTCTCACATAACAACAACATATCGTTTTCATACTTTGCAAATGTAAAACATACCTGGAATTCCATGCAGACAGTAGCGCTGAACTAATGCTTCTAAAACTCGTTTACCATTCGCCTTGATGTGTTTTGTGCCTACACAGGGAAAGTACAGATACTCATCTAAGACACACTTAAGTTTTAGTAAGATTTGATCAGAAATGAATATTTCATGACAATTTACATTTTCGTATTAAAAGGAGATCTTAATGGGGAAAATCGTAGTGGTGCGTTTCTTTTTTTGTCGGGTATATCTTAGAAGCGTTTTTAGCCTATGTCATATCCTGACAAACCTGTTTTATGCACATGCAAACAACTGTGCTAAACGTGCAGGTACTGCATCATTTGTTTGATTTTTTTTTTCTGTGAATGATTTACTGAGGACATCATGCAAAATACCTCATTTTGATAGATATTTCACAGTATATTTTCTGTGGATTTGACCCTCACTTGATGTACATACAAAAAAATCCATGTTCTGCTTGCAGTTTTCAGCTGTCATTTTCTTTAGTTATCATCTGTTTTCATCCAATATAATGCTTGGCTCGGCTCAGGGTGAGTGAAATAATCTTGACAGACTGTTAAACCCGAATTCAAGAACCAAACAGCAAAAACACTTTAGTTTACACATATTTTATTTTCAACAGATAACCAGTAATACAGTATAATATATACAATTCATAAGGAAATTAGGATTAGAACGAAAACGTAAGCTTATAGAGTTCTTCTCCTATTATAGAGTACACTATGATATGGAAGTCGGAC
Source organism: Loripinus fragilis (assembly GCA_964019695.1). NCBI lineage: Eukaryota > Metazoa > Mollusca > Bivalvia > Lucinida > Lucinidae > Loripinus > Loripinus fragilis. Next base: position 63,290,224 of record OZ026526.1, read on the forward strand.
TATATCATAATGTCATATCAATTTGTAGTCAATATGATCACACATTGACCTGTCAAGCAAGTTTGATATAAATGTCGGAACTTAAGGAAGGGAAAATGACTTATGGAAGGGAAAATGCCTTAATATACATATGTACTATGTGAACTTGTAATTTGATAAAAAAATACTTAGACAAAAAAACAAGTGATGGACGACGGGATCATTTGGATGTGAGTTTGGCATTTGGAGATCAAACATACAAGTATCACATCAGAATCGCCTTACCTTTAATCTATAGTTGTTTTGTTTGATTTGATTCTTTATGTCCCATCAACAGTCTTTCAGTTATGTAGGGACGGATCTTCCTCGGTTGAACCAGTACTAAGCTAGGATTAATGTGTCTTGCTCAAGGACACAACGCAGTGACATCGGTAGGCTCGAACCCGCGGCCTCTCGGTCTCGAGTTAAGCACGCTACTACTGAGCCACTGCGCTCCCTAATTTATAGTTGTGTATATGGTCAAATATACCCCTGTTATTTTCTTCAGACAAAGCTTGGTCACCATAAAGTAAAATATGTAAGGAAGAGTTTTGAGTTAAAGATATACTGTTTAAAAGACCATGTCTGATTACTTGATAGTTTCTGTAGTGGAAGAAGTAATGTTGAGAGTTTTCAATACTACCACAGCTACATAGTGGTGAATCGGTTATGTTTTTAGTAAATAAGTCAAAATTAAGTGCACTGCAGCCTGTTCGTAAACGTGAGTGAAGTATTTGAGGTTATCTATTTCCATGGTAGTAATATCTAGGAATGGGTAGGATTTTTTAGAAAGAGCTTGAAAGAGTTTAGAGAATTAGATTGTCTTGCTTCTAGAGGTAAATTGTTCCAGAGGTGTAGAGTTGATGGTAAGAAGGCATCCCTGTATTGATTTGTTCTTGCTCGTATTGTTTGATAGTTATGTGCATTTCGTAAATTGTATCTAGAAGCAGAACTAACTTGTGCTGGTATAAGGGAAGACAGATAGACGGGTGTGATGTGGTTAATCATTTTATTAAAAATAGTTAATTTATGATGCTTCGTCTTTTTGAGAGTGCCTCCCAGCCTATTTCTTTACATAGATTGGTCAGAGAAACAAGTCTTTTAGCTCCTGTAGCTATCCTAGCTGCTTCATTTTGAATTTGTATCAATTTCATATTTTCATAGTGTGTGCAGTTATCCCAGATAGGGTCGTTATACTCTAATAAAGGCCTTATAAAAGATATGTATATGGATTCTAGCAATTTACGATCAAGTTTATACTTTAATCTCCTCATTATGTAAATTCTAGCCCTAACCGTCTCTTTGATATAATTAATGTGTTGATGCCAAGTACAGTCATTAGAGAGAAATGAGCCAAGATGCTTAGTAGATGGCTGACTTTAAGGGAAAGTAACAAGGTTATACTTTTATTGGGATTAAAGGTCACCAACCATGTAACTGCCCAACGGGATATCTTTTCCAAATCAACAATCAGAGTTTCTGCAGCCACCAATGGGTTATCTACAATTATATAAAGGCTTGTGTCATCTGCAAAAAGACGTATGTTGGAGCCAATATCAGTTACTATGACATTTATGTGAACAAGAAAAGGCAAAATGACCAAAATTGAGCCTAGAGGAACTCCTGCCTAAATAAAGTTCCAAGCAGGAGAAAAACATGGCAGTACAATTCTTTGTTTCCGATCAGAAAGATAATTTTGAACCATTGAAGAACATTACCTGTGACACCAGCAGCAGGAAGTTTATATAAAAGGCCATTATGCCAGACACGATCAAAAGCTTTGCTGATGTCGCAAAAGACTGCCCACACCTCTTTACCAGTATCGAGAGCCTCTCAAAATGTATGATACAGGAAGGTTAATTGATATTCAATTGAAACTCTTGGAATGAAACCAGATTGAAAAGAAGACAAAAATTGTTATCCAGAAGATGATTATAAAGATTTTTAAAGATGAGCCTTTATTTTTGGAGTTTAATGGAGATATAGGTATGCAGTTGCAGACATTAGAGCGATCACCTTCTTGTGTATAGAACAAACATTGGCTTCTCCGAAGGATGCTGGCACTATCCCTGACGTAAGAGATTTATTGAAAAGACAACAAAGAGGATGAGATAATTCACTAGATAGTTCACGCAAGATGCGATTAGTAAGGCCATCGTGCCCTGATGAGTTACCAGTTTTTAGTGTTTGAAGAAAAGGCTTTACATCAAGGCCAGTAATAACAATTCTGTTGAGTGCTGTATTGTATGAAGGTGGTGGTAGAACGGGACGATGAAACTAAACATCTTGGTTAAGAAACGGATCTGCAACACCAGAGAGAACGAGGTTATCCTTTTTGCTTACCAGGTCTTCGTTTTTAGTGGCCACTTAAGACAGGTTTAACTATATTTTCAATTACGATTTTCTAATCTTTATCTATTGCGCAAACAAAAATAAATTTACATCTGTAGCTAAGGAATTAATGTGAAAAAACAGGGTTTATCATGAAATCCACCTCACGAGAATTATGCCTCGGAAATATGCAACAGATGTAAAAAGCAGCTGACATTTTTGAGACAGAAAGGTATTGGCAAGATAAGTGCCAATAGGTCTTGGTCATTACTTTGTGTCACTATTTGAAACAACGTACATGCGTCTAACACGCATCCGTTATTATGGGTCAAAAACTTTTGAAAATCGATCTGTATGATGTCATTAAATGGCTATTGTTTAGATATGGTTGCTACAAATGGAAATGATTAGTTCTGCAATTAAAACGTTCTCACTTTATGATATTAATGCAGAATCGACCATCAAAGCAAGTGGCTAATAGACGTGATGGTTTATTACAACTTCCAATACAGTACCTTATATATATAATGGTATTTGTCCTTGTTATATTAGTCACCATTTGGTTATTGCATGGACAAACAAACCATTGTCTCGAACCATTAACATCATCGTGGACGGACGTGATCCTTTATTTCGACTTTAGTCTTAAAAGAACCTATATATTGGCACTTAAACCCCCGTTTTTTCACACAGAATCGTGCGTTCATAAAATCACGTACAGTAAAACCTGTCTTAAGCGGCCACTCAAATATAGACAAAACAAAGATCTTAATGACAAATCATAGCAAAATGGAGCATTCTGCAATACTTTTGACCTGCATTAAGTGATAATCGGTCTCGAAAATCGATTTTTGGCCCACTTTTTGAATGGCCACTTAATGTAAGACTAGTCATGGCCACTGAAGACAATCTGGCGTTATAGTAATACATAGTATCACATGCATTCTTTGATTGGGTGTAATTAATTCACAGCGACCATGTGACCTAGCCTCATGCCTCGGAGATTTTTAAAAAGTGAGTATCAGGAAACACCACAATCACACACTGCAGATCAACCCACGACACCACGAGGAAGAGCCACAGAACACGAAAGTCACAAGACATCAGGAAGACAATTAAACCAGCTCTCTTTTCCTCATCAAGATGTTTGCCAATTAGAAAGAACACAAAGAAATGAGAAATGCATAACATTCCAGATCGATGTTAGCTATCGAGTCAGTAATGATCGCCACTTTTCGATATTGTAAAATAATAATAAAAAAAATTAATTCATGGATAATATGCTGACTGCATGTAATTACATAAAAATGCCAAAACAATAATAAGTTGCATTATCAAAATAAATAACATTTATCAAGGCGCTGGCTGACTAATATAGATCAGTTCCGTGCACAGTGCATTCAAATTTTGAAAACAAATGGTATGTACTATTTTAGCATTCATTTATGTACCTATATTCATCCATACACCATATTTATCCAAATAAAATATTGGTTTACTCTGTTTGAACGGGCAATTTATCAAAATAATCTGAATTTTCAGATAATGTGTATAAACCAATAGTGCTAACTGACTATTGCGAATATACCCCTTACAAGGTGCCTGGAGCTATAGAAAAGTCATAAAACTGTTTCGACCCATTACAAGCCAGAGTGTACCCAACCTCCATAGCACTCTTATAGCATATATGAACCAAACTTTGTATTGAGATTCCAGAAGGAATATATAACACCAATAGCGCTAACGGACTATTGCGAGTAACCCCATGCAAAGTGCCTATGAGCCTTCTGATATACCAACCAAAGAATGACTTCAGCATGATAGCTTGTGCCAACTATGTACAATAAAACTACTTATTTATACAATTAAAAGGAGTACTAGCTGATGTACTCTATCACCTATACGACTTAACACCAACAAGTTCTCGGGCCATATCATATTGTATGCCTCAAAATTTCCACCTTTATTCTCTCAGCAACACTCGTTTTGTCTTTCAGACTAAATTGAAGATACTTTTTGTAGGCATCGATGCGCCAATCCCCGTGTCATTGGATTAAATCAGCTGGTACCACAGATTTAAAGGCAAAAGCACTACCACCACGGCTAAATCCATGAGTACTGTAATCCTCAGGATTTAGGCCAATTGCTTTGATCAACAACCTCAATTTTGACTGAAAATCTTTATAAAAGTGCACTTCTTATCAGGTAAAGTAAACAATGGTTCATCTTCCTTGATATCAACCAAATTGTATATATTTTGAAAAGCTTTCACTGGACATAGAACTGACATTGGTATTCAAACAAATGGAGTCTGTAGTACTCTTTCTCCAAACTGAATCGTTTTTGACTATCGAAAGGAAACAATCAAGAGTTCTGAATTAATTTGAATATCTTTGAGCAAAAGACACTTTCTATTCTTTAAATCTGATTTACTTATAGGAACCAAATCAGATTTTCTTGCAAATAAAAAGAAGGCAAAAAGAGATAAACACCAAAAAACACTATCTTTAGGGTCAGAAAGATTAAGTAAGGTTGAAAGTTTTAGCAATATTTCTGGTGTAATAGCTTTGCTTGTTTAGGACAATGAGGCTGTAACCTAGCAATACCTCTAATGCTTAAATTCATTAAAAGTCATTGATATGATCTACATAAAAACCTAACAAATAATGCATAGTTTTAATCCCACTAATGCAATTTTTATAGCACTTGTGGATTTGAAAGATCTGCTAAAAAATTGTGAATATAGGCATAAAGTCTCTGTATCTACTGGCATGTAAGACAGAAGGAAATAAAAACAAAAAGCAGAAATGATTCCCATTGTGCTGCCTGCAAAGGCACTCTCTCTAGTAGTTCTCTAGTCTGATTTTAAAGTCTTCAATTGTATGTCTGAAAAAAGCATATAAGTGTTACCAAGAGTGAATAAGGTCAAAGAAACTGGTAGGAACATGGCATTCAACTAAATCATAACTTTGTGTTGCTGCAAAGAGTTCTACTCTATGTGAATAATCTAAATCCCATCTTGAAAGACAATCTGAAATGCGGTTTGCTTTAGACTCTAAGTGTACCATTTTTATTTGAAATTCATGCACAGCTGCTAAAAAGGCAATTTCTCTTAAACAATCTTGCAAAATTTCATCTCTATTTTCCCAGAATTCACCACTTGACTAATACTTTGGTTGTCACAAAACATTTGTATTATTTTGCCTTTAACATTGCACCCAAAAGTTTTAAACAAATAATCACAGCAAACATTTCCAAAATAGTAATATGGAATTTATTATTATGAGATTTCTCTGGAAAAGCAGTATGAAAATATTTCCCTTGCTAGAAACCACCACAACCTTGTAAACTGGAATCACTAGAACAAAGTTCATCTGCTTCACACCATTCTTAATATAGCATGAGAGAAACCCCGTTATAAATGGGTAAAACTTTATGCCACCACATCACATTTTTTAACAAAATTTTGGAATTTGCACTTGTTCATGTCTACTCTCCTCTAAATGAAGTGTTCTAAGCCATTTTAGCTTCCGTGATATGAATATTCTCCCTGGCCTTCCACATGCAGCAATAAAACTGAACTTGCCTAAAAGATACTGCACCTCTTTCAAGCATGCAGTTTCCTTGTTCAACCAAGTATTTAGAAGAAATTTGATCTCTTGTAACCTTTCAGATGTAGCCTTTGTTGTTATCTTAACAGTATTGAACAAAATACCAATAAAAATCACCACTGTATAAGGTGGACATGCCTTATCTTTGCTTCTTCAATGCCACATATGTTCAGAATTGCTCTAAGAGTATTGAAAGAAATTGAAGCTTTCTCAACAGTGTCGGCTGAAGCTAAATCGTCAAGATAATTGAGTATACAAAAACCAATTTGATACATGAAAATGAAATGGCATTAGTAACTCTTTGACAACAATAGGCAGAAGATTTTGCACCCATACTTAAACTGTATCACAAAAATGTGTTTTTCCATGTATAGGATACCAAATTGTATTGAGATGGACAAATTTGTATCTGTCTAAAGGCTTTTCGGAAGACAATTTTGTATAAAAGACACCCTCTTCCCTTTGCTTTAATCAACTGGATAAAATTATCCTCTTTCGGTTAAATCAAATCCATTTTCCTACCAAAATATTCCTCATTATTTATGAAATTATTGACCATCAAGCCTTGAGGCCACTTAAGGATTAAAATTCTTCTTCTTTTAGTGGTATCCTTTTTTGGGGTACAGAATTAAGGGGTGAAATCTTTAAACCTGACTGAAATGGATTTTCATTATAAGGACCCAATATTGCATTGGAATTACTTTCCTTCTCAAGATACAATAAAATATCTTCAGGGAAATCATCAGCCCCTCTTCGATTTTTGTACATCCACAGATCACTCTTCTTAACAGGACTTAAAGCTGCATAGTCTGTAACTATGAACATTTTTCGAAAAAAAATATCTTTTTAAATCATTTATTAAAGTAGAATTAAGTTATGTTGTCACAATAAATCTAATTTCCACAGCTGAAAACTGCATGGAAAAGTGAATTATCTTATAAAAACAGGTGTTTTTTCTCTTGTTTGTAATTATAAACGTCCCTCCAACAATTCTAGATGATTATTTTTTTGACATAAATGCTGTTGTTTTGGCACTAATAATTGTTGATTATTACGAAAAAGGTAAAATGTATACCTGAATTGTAGTATTTTACTGTGTTCATAAAAAAAGAAACAGTATTTCTAAAATGGAAAGATCAAAAGTTACAGACTATGCAGCTTTAACAATGCCGCATTGTCATTACAACCTAAAGAAAATCCAAATTCTAAAAGGTCACATACTTCAATATCACAATAGTCAACCAATAAAGACCTCATATAGTCAATATTTTTTTTTCATTTACTGGAAAATTACAGCCTAAAAATTTGGTATACCAGGATCTTTGACCTTGTGATGAATGTCTAACAATTTCTCAAGCTTTTCTGTATAAGAATCCAAGTTATCAATTGTTACATTACACATTTTAGGCCACTGGCTGGATATGGTTTACCTCCTCCCCCCAGGGGGAATTTTGTAGACCATATTTTTCTTGAAGCCCAATATCTTGCAAGGATTTTGCAACATGTTAGCCCTCTGACAATGGCAGCGTTAAGCTGTAACAGCCTGTTACATACGTTACCCAACAAAATATTTGATAATTAAAATTCTTTTTAAGACTTCAGATAAGTGCAAAAGATAAGCTAAGATTTCCAAATTGGTTATTTTCTAAATAAGCAATTACTGGGCCACAGATATTGATATTTGAAAACAAATATAGTCACCCCCGATGTAGTGTATGTTACATTTTTTCATTGAACCCCCTTTTAAATGATAAATGCATCTAATATAGTTTGTCTTAAATTTTATTAAAACCAGTTTATGTTCATTAATTTGGTATTACATTAAAGAGTTTTTATTAACCTTTTCAAAACTGCAAGCATTACATTTCTATCTTCTATATTTTTTGAGTTATTAGATGATGAACATGGTACCCCCATATCACAGAAAATTTTAAAAATTATTAATGTAATTCTCCAGGCCTCACGCTGGCTATAGACCCCACTTCCCCCCAGGGGGAATTTCGTACACTATAATTTCCAGATACTACTTTATATAAGCCACAAAATGAAATATGTAAGCCTTCTGAGAGTGGCAGCGTCAGCGGGTAACATCATGTTGCGTACGTTACCCGCAAAACAACATTAAATTTTACTGATAATGTCTCCAACATGACATATTCACTTTTTTTAAGTCTGGCACAGGTTTAAGAACTTTTTATAGCACAGTTACATAATCTTAGCATTTATTTTATAAATGTCTTGAGTTTTTGCCGTTGTATATGTTACTTAGTGCTTCATATGTTATTTCCAAGTATCAGTATGGCAATTATTGACTATACATGTATTACATCCATCAGTGAATATAGTAATCTATAAGGCTGCTATTCAAATGAATTAAAGTTCCTTATAATGGTGTCTTACACTATTTTACAGCCCAGGTTACCTACGTTACTCTCTGAATACCATTAAACATTCAAGATATGGTCTCCAACACGACCTGTCTGTACTTATTTGCATGCAGGCACAGGTCCATGTACTTCTTTTTATTCTGGCTCATTTGCTGAGAAAGTAACTCAATTCATAAACTACCATAAACCCTCTTTTCTTTTATGGAGGCATCAAATATAGTTGACATAATACTCATGGAAAGTTTGTAACATTCAGTGCAATGTGCGAGTAACAACTTAAAAGATCAAAGAAAACCCATCAGGTAGAAGTTATAGAGCAAATCTTAATATATCATTCAAGGGTTTTAAAGAATTTTCCTATACAACTTATTACTCATCTATAAGATTTATCTTGCAAGGATTTTGCAATATGCTAGCACTCTGGTAATGGCACCATTACCCTGTAACAGCCAATTATATATATTACCCATCAACATCTTTGATAATTTTAGTAAATGACATGACTTCTGAAAAGTGCAAACAATAAGGTAAGATTTCCAAATTGGCTATATCATCCAAGTAAGCTATTTTTGCAACACAGATATGGACCTTTGAAAATAAATATATGCACCCCAAAGTGTTACGTATGTTACTTTTTTCATTATTCCTTTAAAATGATTTATAAAACTAATATAGTTTGATATTTTTTTTTTAATGTGAATGTGCTTACTTACTCATTTTGTATTAAAGAATGTTTATGTACCTTTTGGAAACTGCAAATATTATGTTTCTAGTCTTTATAAGGTTTGAGTTGTTGAGTTTTGAACATGGTAACCCAATATCACACAAAATGTGAAATATGATTCTGTGGCTCTTATGTTAGGGTACAATCAAGTTTTCTTTCACCCAGAGGTATTCGATTTCCTTCCCATTAATTTTCCACACATTTTGTCCACATCTTAAAAGCCTCACTTGTTTTCATGGGAAAAACTTGATAGTTCAATCTTTGTATGTACATCTCAAGGACAGAAAAGCAGGTTGCAGGTAAGCTCATGGTCATGCCATTTGAAATAGTCAGTATATGTGTATGGCTTTGGTACTTTTTCAGAAACATGTCGTACTGCAGCCTATTCACAATTACATAAATAGCACATGTTAGGGCTCCATATCACTGATGAGTGCCTAGAGCAATTCTTTATTTGTTTTCCGACCCTTCTTAGAATGTTGATGAACTAGTGGGGGAGGGGTTCTCTATCAGTTTGATAGGAATAATCTTTCCGTGGTACCAACACATCGGCACATTGGTAGTGTCACAATCTGTTAAACAATGTGTGACTGTAGATCTTTTCCCCCATATCCTGGCCAATGTTGTTGACATTCAGAAGGTGCACCTTTTGTTGCATACACCATTGTTGAACAAAACACCAAGGTTATCCTCTGCGAGAATGTTTGTAAGACTTCATAGACTGCTGCTTTTACATTGTATATATGCATCAGTGACAAAACCAACATGCCCTGCCTTTAGTGCCTGGTTGAATACTGGTGCCATCAGATGAAGGTGACAGGAAAAGCTATTATACATGGCCAATCTAATGTTGGTTCAATGTGTGATTGCAAGCCATGCTGAAGTTTGGACTTGTCAGTTTTGGTGGAAATTCTATCAGGAGTTGACAGTGACCATGGTCCCAGAAGGAACGCCAGTGTCAACTCAAGGTTAACATTATGTCCAATAGAAAGAAGGTCATGCTTACGAAAGACGCTCCTTTAAGCTCTCATCTGGTTGTTTACGTTTGTAAATTGGACAATTTCTTCTTGTTTGACCTTGCAAGCATCAAAACTTTATTAGCTTGTAGCATTTTATGGGGGATGTGAAAGACAGATTTTTTAAACTAAAAGTGAGTCAATGACAACTGCAACAGCCTTCCTGCCAATGGTATCAGCCTCCACAAGATCCTTAGCTATGCCAGGCTTAGCAGGCACACCGAAAGACAAAAAAATACAGTTCAATGTCTTCAAAACTAGAACTAAAAGGATTGGTGGAGCCTGAAAATGCCTCTAGTACTCATTCTACTTTGCATCTGAGCAGATTGATTATTTCATTTCAGTGCATTGAAGAGTTGTTTCAATATATTGAGCTCTGATGTGATGAGTAATACACCATTCCATCTGCAGTATGAAGCGTAGTTCTAGTTGCTGAAGCCTATAATACCTCTTTATTGTTTGCCTGATAGTTATGTCAAAAGCATTTCTCAAGCAAAGAACCAATGGTTGTGACACACTAAACCCATTTTATTCGAGAAGTTCTTTGCATCTGCGATGTGTATCAGACACATTTATGAGTGTAATCAGTTACACAGGTACATATTGTGCGTAGTTGTTGTGATCGTTTGCAATGAACATTGGGAACAAGGCATACAGATAGAGATGACATGCAATTCATAGTTGTTTTCCTTGTAGCCCTAAACAGTGTCAACACCATCTGAATCATATCCATATACCTTGCCCAGAACTGAACTGTTTCACAGTGACTGTCTTTCAAAACTTCTGATTTGAATGCATGGTATCTATACTGTTTATGTGAGCAAACAGGGAAGGTTGATAGATCACATTATATTATGAATTTAAGTCACAGTAAATTAATAAGAAACTTCAATTTATTTCAGCCTTATAAATTTTCTAAATTCGCTGACAGGCTTTATACATGTATAGTCAACAACTTCTATACAGATACTCAGAATAACTTATGCATCAATTGGTAATACACATTACAGTTAAAGCTCAAAGCATTTATTAAATGAATACTTAAAATAGGTAAACCTTGTTAAAAGAAGTACATAAACCTGTGCAAGCATGCAAATAAGTATAAACAGGGCTTGTTAGATACATTAACTTAAATGTTTAATGCTATTTTGAAGGTAACATACATAACATGGACCTGAAAAATAGTGTAAGCGACCATAATAAAGAACTTTAAATCATTTAAGTAGCAGTCTTATAGATTTACTATAATCTGTGACAGATGTAATACACGTATAGTCAATAAATAATATACTTATACTCGGATACACCTCAGGAAACACTAAGTAACGTATACAACGGTAATTACACGTGACATTTATAAGTTTAATACTTAAAATTTGTAACTGTGTTATAAGAAGTTCATAAACCTGTGTCAGCATGCAAATATGTACGAACATGTAATGGTTGAGACATTATCAGGGATGTTTAATGCTATTTAGGGGGGTAACGTATATAACGTACTGTTACACGTATACGCTGCCACTCTCAGAGGGCTAACATCTTTTATTTTGTGTCTTATATAATGTAGTTTTAGAAAATTATAGTGTACAAAATTCCCCCTGGGGGGAGGGGGGTCTATAGCCAGCTCAAGGCCTATTTTACAACTTTTTAAATGTTGACATATATGTAATTCCTTTCTTCTTTTTTTGGTCAGTATATGTGAACTCTCAGAATCTGGATTTTTCAATTTATTCGATGCTTTAGTCTCAAAAGAACAAAATTTGGAGGAAAAGGTTTCAACAAGACTTCGTTTATCTTCAGAAATTTGCTTATTCGAAAATTCACTGCAATACAGTCCGTTTTTAGTCAATGGCTGACATGAGGGCGAGCAGAAGAGCACTATGGATGTTCCAGTTTTGCTTTGTCGTTCAGCCAACTTGTAGCACAAATGTGTGACATAAGCCGCATTTGACAATTAATTGTATCCAAATGATTTGATTTTTTTGTACATTTGTTTCTCTGATAAGAAGAGCAAAACCATGTTCTATCTTCATCAGATTGCTTTCCAGCTGCCTTGGCACCACTCTTATATGCTAAAGACTTTGATGCTGAACCTTTAAGTATATATTTGGTCAAAATAGCACTGCCTATTAGCTGCGGTCATCAGCCCAAGACTTCTTCCCAAGCTCGATTCCACGCACCCAAGCAGCGTAAAAGGCTTTAAAGCCTTTGAATTCATATGTGGCTTCTTCCCAAGCTCGATTCCACGCACCCAAGCAGCGTAAAAGGCTTTAAAGCCTTTGAATTCATATGTGGCATAAAAGTACACTGTCTTCTTCAGAAGTTTTAATCTTCCTTGCCTCTCAGTAGAAGAATTGCCATCCTCAGAAATAATCTCCAGCTCACCAGCTATAAATAATTTGAAGTCAAGCTCGTCTTATTTAACCTGTTTGTTTACGTGCTCATATTGAAGGTGAGCATGAGGCCACTTCTGAGGATGACGTACCTTATCTGATGCTTTGGCTTTAATACCAGACTTTTTCTTATGCTTATGCTTTTTCTTCTTCTTCTTCTTTTCATTGTTACTAGAACTATCCTCAGAAGAAGAACTGCTTTCTGAGCTTCTGCTTGGCGACATATCAAACAACAGGCCTTGCTTTTTCAGTTATTTTTGCACCTTGTGTCTTAGCTTATCATCTGATCTTAACTGCTGTATCTTAAGTTCATCAATCTCACAATCATCGTCATTTTCACGACCAGAGGAAATCTCATGGGACACCGGTACCTTCGACTTACCATTGGAGAAAGTCCATATGCCTTTCTCAGTTTTTCTACCACTACCAGAAATTAACACAGAAGTCGTACCTCTTAAATTTTGCACTTTCTGGCGTTGCATTTCGAGCTGCCCCCGCATAGTATCTTTCTTGGAAGCCATGGTAAGACGACGTTCTTATTCCTTTGGTGATCTCATCTCTCTCTCTCTCTCTCTCTCTCTCTCTCTCTGTGCGAAGCATTTCCAGATCGTCATCACCGCTGACGTCTCGTTCGCCAGAACGAGGCTTAGAATGTGGGGAATCCCTCATATCGCCCAGACCTCCTGAGGCACCATCAAGGGAACTCATATCGCCCGTTTTGGATCTTCCTAAATACTAATCATTCTGTTGCTCTTCGCTCTATGTAGCGATATATAATCGACCCTAGTAATGTTTCTTAGGGCTCTGGCAGAAAGTCTCGACCCTTCTTCGCCATTCATTAAATATCAGTAATATAAATGTCACCTGTGTTTTATTTCAGGGTTTTATCGGTAATGTCACGGTTTATATAGACCTGATCTCTTCTCCATACACAGTTGAGTACGAATCTTGTGGTGGAATTAGAGGACAACTATTCTGACGAACGATCGGAAAAGTTTCTTCACGAGATTATTTTTACAACAACATGGACAATCTTTCTTTGTCAAAAATCTATTCAAACTGTGCGCCTACTACTACTAATTTTGGTTATATTGACGGTGTGCCGTGGTCCTTCGCTCATTTGCATATAAAGCACTCACGACACACCCAGTTTATGCACCCACTTAGGCTTTAATAAGGGAGTTATGACTGTATCCTGTCAATGTCCCACGCCTATTCGTATTGAGTAAAGGTGTGGGGCATTTGTGATTCGAATTTTGAAAATGTTCTAAAATAAGTACCAATCTTGTAGGGGTCGACGTGACAATTCCGTCTGCACAATGTCACCCCTACTGTCTTGAAAGTATAAGTTATTCCGCCTGGAAGGGCTAGGAGGTGTATTATTGTTTGTTTATATTTGCCGCTCTTAAATAGTGAGCTATACGAACTGTGCGCCTCTTTTAGATAATTCCCTTTATATACAGGTAGAACAACTAAAAATATCAACCAATCAGAGAGATTGTGTATAAACCCCGTAATGGAGAATTCTTATTTATAAATGAAAAGATTTCAGAAGAACTAAACGTCGGCAAGAGACATATTCGTTTTCATAATTAAGCATTTTTAATAAATAAAAAATTTCACTATTCCGCAGGCGAGTCCTCAATGTTTACGCATGAAACAAAAACGTTTTGTCTGCTCATATAGGCAAGAGAAGCATATCTTGCCTTGGAGTTGTAGCCTTTGGTCTTTCTGGCCGTTGCCTGTCTCCCTGTCTTTCTTTTTTTTTCAAAAGTCTACTGAAAACAATCCGAGAAGCATTCAAAAACCCAGCAATTTCTACTTGTTTCATACCATGCCATAATTCTCCAATTTTTCGACTTTATTCTTTTTTTTGTGGCATGGTGATCAAACATACACAACCTAATATTCCGGAAGGGAAATTGTAAGAAGAAACAGTAACACTATATCGACGTACGAGATGAGTTCTACCATCTCAGCACGGCACAATGTCAGCTCTTTTGACCTTTAAATAGTTTGGGGGGAAACGGGGAGAGAACATTCACATCTTAAAAATACAGTAGACCCGATTATATTGAGTCAGTTCATGAAAAGTAACGAAAAGCACCTCGATCCCTTGCACCAGCTAATGATAATCTGCTTTCTGATAGACATTTTTACTCAAGAAAGACCAAACATATGATGATCATCACTATAAGGAGTTCTACCAAGTCCACCCAGCATAACGCCAGCCACTGTGACCTCTTTAATATAATAATATAAAGTGCAAATACTTCCGAAATAGAGGGAAACTTTGTCCATCACTAAGCTTGATCTAGTTCTGGCCAATACAGTAAACCCTGTCTTAAGCGGCCACTCAAAAATAGACAAAACAAATGTCTTAAAAACGGATTTATGAACCAATAGTAGATAAAAGGTTTCTACTAGAACCAACGTCCTTCAATTCTACAAATAAACCATCCAGCTCAATATTTAGGGTCTTCCTACATAAGCTTTAAATTTTCTTAAACACTAATTGATCCCACTTTTTTTGACAATCAGGCAAAAAATGTGTCAGGGCTCAGTGGACACGTCGGATAAGAGGCAATTCTGAGAAAATCATTAAGACGTAATATCCTGCTGTTGGCGAGTGTGTTCTGTAAGCATGATTATTCACACAAAACCAGAATTCTGAACCTAAATAGGTACTAAAATGCATTATAGAATGTAACAATGCAAACTTCAAAAGATGACAGAGTTGATATAGAATGTCAACCCCCATTACAGTAGCAAAAACAGGATATTTTTGTTTATTTTGGGGGTCAGGTTTAGTCAAATAATTATGAGGGAAAATGTCAGTTTTGGGCCTCAGAAGTACAAACTATTCTTTAAAATAAGAAGCTGTTATCTAAAGAGTGGATTTGAAGGGGGGAAAAATGACAACCCACAGGTGTCAAAATGGTGAATGGCATTGTTTCCGCAAACAATTTTTACGTTTTCAGTGAATATGATGACCATTTTTTTCATTAAAATGAGGTCCAATTCGGCATAAATGCCTCTCATTTGAGATATATATTTGTCTTTTGCAAATAAAACTGCTATGAATGCTCCAGGGTGACTACTTATACCCCCGCCCGCTCCCCCAAACACATATAATCCAAAAGCTGACATCTTTGACCCTCTTTGAACAAACTGGGGCCAGAATTATTTCATTTAGCACTTTCGGTATAGGGGTGGCGGTACCAATTCATTTCCCATAGACATCAATACAAACACTTTTGCCGAAAAATCACTTTTTAAGCACATAGAGGCAATTTCATCAGTAGCTCATGCATGCGCAAGGACTCGAAATGTCATATGTATTTTGTCATAAAAGGTGATTATGAACAGGAAATGATACAACCGTAGACCACAGGCCAACCCTCTCCACCGTGAGGTAAGCACAGACCGACAACAGACTGCAGTTTAATCTTTCCTGAGGTAGGTGACCTCACGGAGGTGTGTGTGTGTGTGTGTGTGTGTGTGTGTGTGTGTGTGTGTGTGTGTGTGTGTGTGTGTGTGTGTGTGTGTGTGTGTGTGTGTGTGTGTGTGTGTGTGTGTGTGTGTGTGTGTGTGTGTGTGTGTGTGTGTGTGTTCACTAATAAAAAAAATACAAACGTTTGAAATTCTGAAGTGGACTCGATGAAGAAGATTTCCAAATTGGCGGACTTCCATTTTTCAGCAGGGATCAGCTTATGTATTACTACTCATGTTAGACATGTCATGATCCCGCTAGCGTTGTCGCAGCGCATACAATAGTATTTTCTTGATTTGAGCAAGCAGTTCAAGCAGAATACATGAAATATACAGTTCATTGAATCATTCTTTTTAAAATATGGGATTTATAAACCTTTGGAAGTGAAAAATCACATAAAGTCGTGCTTGCGCACTCGTTTTTTTATCGGATTTTTCACCTCCCTCGGTTTATAAATAACATGTTTTAAATAGAATGATTAATAAACTCAATATAATTACAAATCGACTCGCCAGTTTAAACGGATAGAAGACTCCAGTAGGCATACATGCGTTCACTTATCAACACTGTTCCTGATAGAGTGGCCACACTTTCCTAAGAAACTGATAGCTGCTTTTACTTAGACAGCGGTGGGGAAAGGATGACCGTAGAAATTATTTCTTGAACGAATTTCTACCAAATCGAGGTCCCTGGATTCGCAGTCAAGATTGCACCAGCGGTGCTACGAGCGTGTTGTGAAAACAAGTTCGTTTCGACATTCCAAAGTGTTTCTAAAACTATAAAATGTTATTATGTGATATCATATAAACCTTATTTTGGGACTACATCGGCACATTCTGCAGTCACAGTAAAATAAGAAAAGAAAAATAACAAAGACACTTGAGCGTTAGGGATGCAAGTTCGAGATTCGTCGCCGGCGAAGTCACTATTGTGTCCTTCAGCAAGACACGTTATCAACTCCTTTTTACTGGTTCTACCAATGAAACAGGACATCGTCCAGACATTACTGAAACTTTGTTGACGTGGATGTAAAGCATCAAAACAAAAGAGAGAAAAATAAACCTGAGAAAAAATAAATGTTAGGTAGGAATCGAACCATCTATCACACGTTTATGAGCCAATTGTACTAACCACTAGACCACAGAGTCTGTTGTAATTGATTATCTTTTACTTTGTTTTTGTATTCTGAACGTGTTTGTATAGTAAAAAAAGAGGGCAAAGACGCGGAATCGATACAATAAAGCACCACACCTGACCCAGGATACCAATGGGGACAACTTCATAATTAGACATCACAAACGAGAGCCAAGAGGTCAACCCTTTCCCAGCAGTTTTTCCTAAAGACGAGTTCAACTATCCATAACAGTGAATATACGTCACTGTATAGGCATGAATAATTTTCTGAGCGGGGCGGATCTAGTTTCCATTTATATTTGTTTCAATCAAATTTACAAATAAACATGAAAAATATTTAAGAAATGCACTGGAACTATTGATACTAAGGTCTGGGATCTTATTTACACGAGCAGAAGCCTCAGATGTGTTTTGAAAAATGTAAATTATAAGTTGAAACCGTCACCATTCCTTAGTCGTTAACTTTAGTCTTAGTCGTTAGTCAATCCTTATTTGTAGTAGTCTAGTAGATTTCCATGAACCTTTTGCCTCAGATTCCACAATACAATGCTTCTGTACTATGCCATCAGGTAATATTAGCTAACCACGCCAGGATTTAAAATGAATTATTTCGTGCTCCTTGCTGTATATGTGTCTTTGTTTGCTGTTTCCTCAATTGTAACAGCTTGATCATTCGGGTTTATGCTTTTTACATCGGGACTATGAACTGTCCAGTTTTAATTATTGCCTCAACACTCCCTACTAGAAGCTTGAGAACCTGTAAATGGTAATGCGTATTTGACTGTCGCTGACACAACCAGAAAACTCAGGCCTATCCAGTGTAAACTCAAAACTCATTTATCTATCAAGAAAAAGATTGTCAATTTTCACCAAAGTGTTTTATTTGAAAGACCTGCCATTACTTATTTGATTTATACTGACGTCAACTAAAACGCCTCACTCATTATCACTGATTTCTTAGCGATGATATATAAAAATGAACAGCCGCGTACTGCTTCTTTATGTAGAGGTTGTGCGATGTTGGACAATGTCTTTAATTTGATATGCGGTAGACGCGTTATTCCAATGACGTCATACAGGCTCAACGTTCATATGACGGCATTGTGCATCTATCGCTTATGATTTCAATTTGAATTTGCACCCAGTTTGTGCCGCTTATGTTTTGCTAATCAATTAACACATTTTGGATCATTTTTTCAAACAATTGTGCTTGCGAGTAATAACTTTATGATTAAATTATGATAAATTATGACGTAATATTAAAGACAAAATGTAAGGTCCGTTTACGAAACCTGCCAACATTCTCGTTTTGCTTTAAGTAATGGCAAAAAAAATGATAAGGGGGTACATTAGGTATTGTACACAGAATATGCCTACATAAAATTAAAATGAGCTGTAACGCCCAATGGCCAGTCGTTGGTCTACGTTAACCTCACCCGAAACGGCCGTCTAGAACACGTGCCGGATTGCGTTTCCTCAGCAATCGTCGCTGGTTAAAGACTTAAGACTTTTGCAAAGGATTCGTAACAATCTTTTCACCCACTTTGCAGAGTCATGACATTTAAGTTTTACTGAAATGCATGGCGAAAAAGTGGGTGGGGTTAGTTGTTCCGTTCAGCAGAAGCATACAAACATTGTCTGAACATTATAAACGCATTTTTGATAAAATAGAGACTGGTTTACAATGGTAAAACACATTTTTCCTGTCAACGGGTTGTGTGTGTAAACAAAGCAAACGTGGTTAAAATCTTGTGTCGCACGAAATGGTGACCCCTGTCTCAAACCGAGGTCGTTTTCTCAGCCTCAAATATTCTTTCAGCAATTTTGTTTTAATGAGATACGCTAGACTGATAAGATGTTATAATGCACTAAAATTTATAACTTTAGTCTGATCAGTCTAAGAGATATTCACGTTTATTTTTAGATTAGGCGTTTTTTCTTGACGTCAGTATATGTTGACAAACATGGATGTTTCGCATTTCAAAAATTAGTCATGTGTATATAAGTTGGAAACCCCCCTATTCCGACAGCAAATAAATTGACGATTTTTATCAGAGGGGTTATTTAAATTTCTAAACATTATTCTCCTGCTTAGGGCATAAAATGTTCAAACTCTCTGGATTTTGATTTATTTTATCTGGCCTCTTATCACCTTCTAATGAAGCAAATGGAATATGACCAACGGAATGTACAACAGGAGTTTTAATATGAAGACTACTTCCTCCCCAAAAACGGCGTGGCCACACCTCATGAACATTTAGTAGAACGCTACCTATACTAAATTTCTTTCTTTCTCCAATTCATCTTATTTTACCTTTATATCATGTGGTTCTGTCTCACTAACAAGAATCTAGCATTAAATTTTATATTTGGCCTAGGAATTTGAAAATTTCTACCTGTAGCCGGAGGCAGTGAATTGTTTATTAGAATATTTTTACCAGGTGATCACCTTGCAGCACTCCAACTGCTAACATTAAAGGAATTTTCTTGTCATTTGATTCAATATATGTGAAGTCTCAAGTCATAAAAAACACAATAAACATAGGGGGAATCATTGTGAAAATGGAATTTCTTTACATTTGATAGACGGGCCCCCAATATCAGTTAAATAGACATAAATATGTTTGATACCATTAAGATCTACTATATGATTTACTTCCTTGATGTTATATCAAAACCAAAAAAATCTTGCATATTTGTAGAAAAACAGATTTGAACAAATTATTGGGGTCAGGTGATGAGGAATGAAGCATCTCACAAATGTAATATGCAATTCAAGGAGAACCAAGGAGCCTCCATTCCAGCTTTCCAAAAGTTTCACTCTTTTAACACACAATGACTAACAAGTAGATGAAAAATGCTGCAATCATGGCATCAAATAACCTTTGGAGATAGATCAAATGAGATGATTTAAGAACAGCAAACCCTATTTTCTAATATAAACAACAATAACAAGTAATAGCTTTCCAAAAACTCTACAAAACGATTGACTCATACATTTTGATTGAAAAACAAAACCGTCAAAAAGCAAAAACTGCAATTATATCATGACAGTGGTACTATTAAACCTTCTGAAAACATATTTTGGAGATATTTATACAAGCCAGTCAATGTTTAGGCTTATCCATTACAGCATAGTGCTATAGCCTTATGTTGAGATACACAAAATGAAACCAGCTAAGAGCACCATATGGACTTAATCGAAGCTCAGTTCAAGGCAAAAGCACTTTTCTGCCATTGAATGCCAGCATTCTGGAGAGGGCTTTACCAATATTGATAAGACTTGTCACTAGCAATATTGGTAAATAAGCAAGATCATCTAACAGATCTGTTTTGAATTGTCATTTGCTGGGCTAGAAGGAGTACATCTGACCCAGATTGTATTTCATCGTAAAGGCCACAACAAGCATTTATGCCGACAGTGAAACTAATGTTGAGCCCCATGCAGCCTTTCTTCACACACATACTGTTTCTTATAATCTTAGAAAATTTATCTGAAACATGAGAGACCTCACAGCTAGTTCACAGTTTTGGACAGTTTCAAATGAAAAACATAAAATGCAGCATAATTTTTCAATTGATCTAGCAGAGCGCTTCCACAACTTGATACACAAATGAACAAATCCTCGACCGATCTTCACGATCACTGAAGAAGCCAAAATTACCACAAAAGTGCAAAAATTGGAAGATGTATCCAATTCTTCATTGAATGATTCATATCAAAATCCCTTACTTGTTTGAGAAATTTCATCAGCAGACCACATGGTAAAGCTCCTAGAGCCATAATTTAAGAACAAAAGAAACATACTGACCTAAATGAACAAAATAAACAGAAAGCAGTCCCTGAGCAATTTAAGGACAAGCCGGGCATTTAGAAATTGTACACAAAGCACAATTAAAGAGTGAAATATCAAAAAGTAAAATAAAAGTTTGCTACCTGTACAGCTGGAAAGTTTTCATCAGGACCACAATTACACCAGTAATGGGCTCAGAATAAATAAACATTCCAGAAACTAATTGATAACATTTAGCCTTAAACATTATGGTTGATGATGTCAGCTGCAATGGCTCTATTCCCAATATGCTTGTGTGTGTCGCTACAATATACGATATAGGCCCAGGTATGCTTAACTCAACTGAGCACGAAATTTGTCATGCTCAAAAAGGTAAAATGTCAATAATTATTGGCATTTTAAAATTTATGAGCATGATAAATGCAACATCTTAGAGTTTGAAAGCAGGAAAAAGTCTTTTTAGTTTTAAGACCAGTTCCAATCTCATGTTCTGTTGAGTTGAGCATCAAAAACGTTTCATAAGTTTGGGGCTGGATAGGCAATAGGCTAACAGTGAGAAACTTCTAGGTTTCTCCCAGAAGCATCCACATGAGGCATATTATTTGTTAAATTCTGATTTAATGACATAATAGGAACTGTGGGCTGTTTCAACAGAACTAATTAACCAATGAGACTGAGTGACAGTCCGGTTTTCCATGTCACATAAGTTTGACATCAGTCTATAAATGACAGATTTGCATGCTGCATCTGATTAAAAATGGTCTGTTTTGCTACAATTTCACACAGTTACCCCCAAAAAGCATCCATTTGAGTTAAATCTATCTCCTACATACAAGTAAATACCTGAAAATCTATTACTCCAAAGGACTTCTGTAGAACTGGAAGTCTCTGATTTTTTGCCTTTAGGAGGCTTTCCACTAAATATTTCTCCATTGCCAACAGAGCAAAATAGCAGTAAAATAATCCATTCTCAAAATCAATTCACACATACAATTTTCACAAAATCTTTTTATTTGAAAGACCTGTCATTACTTATTTGATTTATGTTGACAAACATAGATCTTTCCCATCTCAAAAATTAGTCATGTGTAAATAAGTTGGGAACCCCCTAGTCCGGCAGCAAATAAATAGATGTTTTTTATCAGACGGGGTACTCTAAAATTCTAAACATTATTCTCCTGCTAAGGGCATAAAATGTTCAAACTCTTTGAAATTTAATTTATTTTATCTGGCCTCTTATCACCTTCTAATAAAGCAAAATGAATATGACCAATGGAATGATTCACAGGAGTTTTATTCTAAGGAGTCATTCCTCCCCCAAAAGGGCGTGGCCACACCTTATGAATATTTAGTGGAATGCTACCACGAGTGGTTTACAGATTTTCAGGAAACGTGGTTACGCTCATAACAACGTTGCGTAAATAAAGACAAAATTATAACATTTTACAGCAGAAATGAGATTTCAAAGTTATCTTAATGACATATGATAAATAGAATCTAACATTCCTGCTCTAATATAATTGAATTTGTTAAACTCGTTGCCAAAAAAAAAGATAAAATGCTCAGCAAGCTTCGTATTTTATCTCTTTTTCCCCAACTCGTTTAATTTATTCAATAAAGCATTAGCACTCATGTAAGATCCTCTATGAAAAATTTGTAATCTATATACGATATCAGATAAGTAGGGAACTATGTGCGAATTCGCCTACTATTGTACCAAACTCAATCGTAGAATTCATTATATCCAAAGGAAAACAGATGCAAGCAATCGTTTCAAATACATCTAATAATTATCAAACTTTGTGGAATTTTATATTTTTCAAAATGCAAACCTCTAATCCTTTATTTGTTAGCGATTTCAAACACCATATACATATGGGTAAAGACGATAAGAGACATATGGGTCAAACATAGAACCTGATGAATGCTGTAATTAAGGTAAGGAAATACCACATAGAAATATTCATAATATATTGCACATTTTTGAAGACTGACCCACAAGCAAACTGATAGAATTTAAAAAATCATCAAGAAATAAATACTCACTTTTATATAAAAATTGACTATTAATAAATTTTATACAACAACCAGCAACTTTTATGGTTTACCTATATTTACAAAAGTGACAAAAAGCAAAAAATGCCAAGATCACCAGAAACTGGCATCATCGGCAATCCTCGCCTCCCAATGGGCCCTTGGGTTTGGATTTTCCTTTCTTCACTGAACACCAATGATGGATTCTATTTATCTCACATGAGCATGAGTAAAACAAACAGCAGAAATTATATCTGGTACGAGAAACAGCTCACACACACACACACACACACACACACACACACACACACACACCCCCCAATGTGGTTGCTGAACTACAAAGGAAACGGAAAGCCACATCACAAACACAGACCCCAAGAAACAATGTGAACAGCAATTAACACTAGATCATATTAAAGGAACAAAATCTAAAATACATGTGATAATAAAAATGTTGAAAATGTAACCAATTTAAGAATCTAGAGCAATCACAGTGTGGATTACTTATCATCTAATTGATAGTTTACTTTGAATTTAACAAAAAGAATGAAGAGTTGCTTATATTTAACAGAGTCCCATAACCATTTTCCTTCCATTTTACTAGCATCATTTGATGTTGATTCTATACCCTAAAATATTTCACATGTACTTGAAATGGAAACTATCAGATATTGGCTAAAATAGTTGTATGTACTCCACAAAGATTTCTTACAAACTTTATTCTAGAAGGTGCAGATTTTATTTTAGAAATTGCGATTGTTTAAATTGATAAACTACCATCAAAAATGGACATACAATGAGTTCATAATTTCCACCTGTTTACGCTTTTCTAGTTATAGGCAGTGTCTTAGCCTAGAACTTTTTTTTTCAAAAACTAACCTGTCTGATTTGAGCATTGTGGGTACATGTGACATATTTGTTTACCGATAGTGTCATAAAATAATGTGATTCCCCCGATTGGTTGATTCAAACTTGTTATCAATCTGCGTCATCACGCGTCACTGAAACCACTTTTTAGAACAAAAAATGTTTTAGTGTAGAAAATCTTATCATTGTATCGCTAAATACTGAAATACCAATCATTGTTATTGTTTAGCTACCAAAGGTTACTTGATGTCTCCATAAACGGATTATTTATAGACATTCAGTGTTTGTTCCTTTTTTAACGTAGTGTTTCGGGTAATGCACAGAGCGTATTGACACAAACCCGACTTTTCAGTTTTGATGTGCCTAAGCAGACAGGTCGATTCTTTAGTATCACGCCTGCGCAGACAATGAGCTATAGGATGTCTAAAAGAAAACATTTAAACATTCAAATGGTTAAAAAAATATCGCAGTCGTTATAGAGAAAACCTTGAGGACTACCTTTATATACTGAGGGACTTTAAAAACACACCATTTTACATTCTCTGTCTCTTCCACATGATTAATTTGAGGATGTTTTCTTTATCATTTTTTATCTTCTTGCAAAATGGACCATGATTTGCCATTATTACGATTTGCTCATGTTGTTCATTCTGACGTTATATCGACGTAAGTATTTTTTAACAATTGTCGTCTGACAAATGTGAATTTGATTCAGTTTGAAAGCAAACACTTTTAGGGGGTAGCCAGATATCTTAACAAATGGAAAAACACAAAAGTTTTCAGAAATAATCTTTTTATTACACTCCCACTCGCAGCGTTTCTTTGCTAACGTCAGTCTTAAATTTTCAAACATCAATAACAGCCGGGTGACGTCCGCGTATGTCGCGATACTTTTGTCTTTTATGCAACTGATTGAGGAGTATCTGTTTGCACCAAAAATATTTTGATTATTTGTGATCCTTAGGATATAAACGGTCAATTACGTCAAAAATCAATGACGTCATATAGACGTAATGAACGTTGCCAGAGGCCTAAGACTTCGTGATTTGATTTTGTCTTTTCATTTGCTTTCAAGAACAAACATCGGTTCGAAAACTTTTTTTCGTTCATAATGGAAGGTATGGGGACTCTGTGACTTTTTGAATTTGAGTTGTCTCAGAATTATCGCGACGTCACGGCAATCATAAGCCACAGCGTTTCGATTTTCTTATTGAATGCAAGCTAAATGACGGAACTTGTCAAATTTATTTGTCACATAATGAAAATATCAAATTTTCGACATAAATTAGCATTTAAGCAGGTGGTGCGTTTTTAAAGTCCTTCAGTATACATGAACCATGGACTAAATTATCATCAGGTTTATCTTAAAAAGAGGATCTCAAGTGAGTTCTCATGTTTTATTGAATTTATTAAACGAGTTGCGGAAACGAGATAATGTGATGCTTGCTGAGCATTTTATCTCTTTTTCGCAACGTGTTTAATAAATCAGATAATACAAGAGCACCTATGTTAGATTTTATTTATCATATGGCATTAAGTATACTTTGAAATCTCATTTCTGGCGTAAAACATTATAATTTTGTCATTATGTACGCAACGTTGTTATGGAAGTCATAACGTTTCCTGTAAATCTGTAAGCCACTAGTGGTTTATCGATTTTATTGCATTGCGTTATTTCAGTTCCAGACGCGACGTCATATATGATTATTAAGACATAAAATTGTTACAATAGAATACAGTTGTATACAACAGTCCTTTTAGGATATCTAGCTGCATAGTTCGTAACTTTTGTTTTTCTAATTTTAGAAATAAAGTTTCTATTTTTCAAGAATACAATAAAATACTCAAAAAATAAGGTAAGCATTTTACCATTTCCATAAATCTTAACAAATTATCACTATTAAAGCTGCATAGTCTGTAACTTTTGATCTTCTAATTTTAGAAAAAAAAGTTTCTATTTTTCAAGAATACAATAAAACTACACTAATTCAGGTAAACATTTTCGTAAATATAAACAAATTATCACATTAAAAACAAAAGCATTTATGTTAAAAATTAACTGTCTAGAATTATTGGAGGGGCGTAAATAAGTACAAACAAGAGAAAAACACCTGTTTTTATCAGATAATTCACTTTTCCATGTAGTTTTCAGCTGTACTGAACATGTTTATTGTGAAAACATAACTTAATTCTATTTTTTCAAATGATTTAAAAAGAAAAGAAAATTTTGCGAAAAATGTTCATAGTTACTGGCCTAGTCTCTTTAAAGCAACAGCATTTATGTTAAAATCAACTGTCTAGAATTAATGGAGGGACGTAAATATTTACTTACAAGAGAAAAATCACCTGTTTTATCAGATAATTGACTTTTCCATGCAGTTTTCAGGTGTACTGGACATATTTATTCAATAGGAACTACCTCGTCCAATTCCGCGAAATTACGTGGAATCAGACCACGGATGTACATCGAGGATCTCCTTTGATAACACGGGTGATAACATAACACTGACGTTATATTATTTGACGCTGACGTCACGGAAACCCTGTTTACATAATAACAAGTGTGATTGCAGCAAAATAAACTGTTTAAGTCAAGTTTATGTTGTTGTTTTTTCAATAAAATATCGCTATAGCGATATTTTATTGAAAATACATAAACTTCATTTATTCTACTGATTAAACTTTTCAGATTTAATAGAGCTAAACCCACATGCTACAGAACTAATTTACCATACACCAGTTCCGGCTAACAAAATGGAGCTTTTTGGTACATAGTACTACGCGTAATGCTCCTTTCATGCACTCGAGCCATGATTCGATTCTCGAATTGTGGCGGACTTTATCGAATGATATCTATTGTGAAAACCTAACTTAATTCTAATTTTACCTAGTCTCTTTAAATGAGAAGAAACTAGAATTAAAACAGACATATACTGTAAACCAACTTATAGCAAACAAATTCTATTCTTAGTGTAGGAACTTATAAAACACATATACATGTACACTTGTGAGCGACAGGACATTCAGTCCCAATAGTATTTTTGTTATATAAAGTAGACGACTATTTATAAGTCATTCTGAAGCGGTTTTGGTTTTAATCATAAACACTGAAAAACATATTAGCGTCATAGATGCTGAAATAACCAGCAACACATAGTCAATGAGCATGCTAACATCCTGCCATGATATAGGGCTTGTGCAAGAGAAACTTGCAGCCATTTCCTGTAACTGGGGCTCCACGTGTAATACTTCTACTTTGTTTGTAGAACCCAGTATCAGAGACTTCAATGATGTAGAGTTTCTTTCTTCCGTGGCTGCTAGCTGTTTACTATTCTTACGTCGTCTTCTGGTACAGCAATTTGATAATCTTTGACAGATACAGGCCAGCCAGTCAGGAACAGCTTCGTTGTTTTTCTTGTGATATAAACGCATATTCAATGTTGTAGCGATCGTGATAACAACACTCTCAATAAGAGATACCATCAGAAAATAGGATATGATCGGTAATGGTTCTGATGTTTTTGGTAAAGTGTTACTCACGATCGTCATAAAAACGGCAATAGACAAGAGAACAGTGATTGAATAAGAAACTCGCTCTCCAGATTCTGGTGGCAACAAGAATACCAGCACATTAAGTAGACACAAGAATAAAACTGGTAAAATAATGTTCACTATGACATATTGGGGTTTCCTTTCAAACCAAATAATAAAATATGCCTTTGATCTAAAACCTACAGTCGAGATTTTGGCTTGTGTCTTAATGACAGTCCAAGATCCATGTTCAGCCAAATCGTCGGTATCAACAAAGTCTTTGTCTACGCTAAGTCTGGCTTCCTTGTGTGAGTATCCCATTATATAAACATCTACATTACATTTTTGAATGTCAAATGGAAAGTAGTAAGCGTTTATGGAACATGTTGCTTTTATAAGGGCTTCAGGAACCCATTTAGCATGTCCATCGGCTGTAAAGCGAATGAATTGCCAGTCATTGCCAAAAGAATCTATTTTCTCTGACGGATTCGTAAGAATTATCTCTGGTACCCATACCTCCTTATAGCTCATATCCAGTTCATTTATACCACTATAGTTGGTCCAATCCCACACAATATCATCATCTCTCCACTCTATTATAAAAGCTCCAACAAATGAGAATTTTTCATGAACTTCATCCAATTCCTGCAAAGCAAGCATTTTGAGTCCTACACTTACATTTATGGCATCAGTTTGATTAGTAACTGGTCTAACATGTCTATCATAACTACTAAGAAGATTAGCACGTAATGTTTTGACGTCATTTTTTGATGCACTTTAAACGTTAGGAACAAACTTTAGCAGTGAGATGAAAACAAGTATATCAACGGAGATTCTTTTTGTTGTTTGCATGGTTGCTGATAGAGTTATTATTGTTTCTCAGAACTAAGCATTGGCAGCCCAACACTTACTTATAAAAATTGCTGTATTCCACAATAATGCTGCTAGCAATAATAATACGCTAACTTTACTTCAAAAACACTTAATTCATTACTTTATATAATGTTCTTTGTGTTGGCTATGTACGTCATTATCTGATTTTTCTGGAACAGATAAAACCATTACCAAGTTACATCAACGTGGAATGACTGTCTCCTTTATTTTGACCTTCAGTCTTATCCCTTGTCATGTACTACACTCTAAAATTTATCCGCGTGACAGACGTAAAAAGCAGACGGCATTTTCAGGAAAAAAGGTATTTGCAGGATAATTGTCAATAGGTCTTGGCCATTACTTAGTGTCAGTATTTGAAACAACGTACATGCGTCTAACACGCATCCGTTATTATGGGTGAAAACTTTAGAAAATCGGCCTGTATGATGTTATTGAATGGCTATTGTTTAGATATAATTGCTACAACTGTTATGACTAGTTATGCAATTGAAACGTTCTCACTTTGCGATATGTATGCAGAATCGACCATCAAAGCAAGCGGCTGATAGATGCTGTGGTTTGTTGCAAATTCCAATACAGTATTACTTGACTTTTCGCTTACTGTAAAGACGGCAACTTTAGTATTCATATCTGGGTGTGGTTCGGCTATTTCATCTGCTAAGGAAGGGAAATCAGGTTTTTTTATATTTTGGTAAAGAATTAATAAGCTTTTTGAGCCGCGCAAACGTGCGTGCATTTCATGAAAATCCTAACCGTATACACACTGAACTCACATTTATTAACCCTTAAAGCGTATTATCACAAAATGCATGTTTTTTGTCGTCCACTAAACTATTTGAAGCCTCATAGATAAACAGTGTGAACCCAGATCAGACTACTCCTGTAGGAGCAGTCTGATCTGGGTCCACAATGTTTGCCTCCCTGCTTATGTTAAATCGACATTTTCAGATGCAGTTATTTTGCTGGCGTTTTAAGGACGAAATAGTGACTGAGGTGGTGGCACCAGATGATACGGTTACTTTTGAATAAAACCACGCCTCCTTTTCAGCTTTTACCTATGCCTAAGATTACGCATTCATGATGCACCGCCTTAACAGTAAGCGAAAAGTCAAGTAATACGTTATATAATGGCTTTTGTCCTTGAGGCCAGCTCTCTCCTTTCCTCATATAGATGATTGTAAAAATAGCTCAGGCAGCAATCCGTCTAAGGCGGTGATTCCGTTGGCGTGGCTTCATTGTTTTATGTACAGCTCATTGTGGTATTTGTTTTGTTATGCATTTCTCTGTGTTCTGGTGGAATTTTCTGGATGCGCGCATCAAATGACTGTTTACGAGTACACGTACATGCAAACTTTCAATATTCTAGTAAGTCTCGGTAGCTCAGCAGGCCGGGCTGGGTCTACTTGGTCGCAAACCCCCTAAGGGCCTAGACGCGAGAAAACCTATCTTCGGGAGTTTACGGACAACAAAGACGCAGACCAGCCTGCAATCCGACTGATCAGCGCCTTTGTTGTTCGTTCTTTAGTAAGACTCGTATCTAAGCTTGTTACAGGTGAAATTTCAATTTTCTAGCTAAGGAGGCTGATTTTAGTCTCGCTTTGTCGGAAACCCCGAATACGGCTTTAAATTTTCTAGCGTTGAGGCCCTATTAGATTGACCTTTATTATCTTTATCTACAATTAGACGATGTCAAATGGTTGTAAAATGGCTGTGTAAAGTTGATAAGATGGAATACAAATTTGAAGGTAAAACCGCTCTGGTGACGGGTGCTGGCAAAGGTGAGTTAGCAGAATCTCTGCTGTGTGCGGCGGCTGCGCTCGGCGGTTAAAAAAGGATGACCGATATTGGTGTTTTCGTTTCGAGCAAGAGTTTAAGATCTTATTTTAACTTTAAAACTTACAAGTATTGGCGTTCACTAAAAGCCTTCTCCTCGTTTATCAACATAATCTGCATATGACTAGTCATATTTTTAGACTTGTGTAGGTGCACACTTAAATGTGCACGATGGTAGGAAAAGTGTTAAATATGGTAACCTGAGTGCGTTTTAGCGTATGTTTTAAATTAACGTACATGTCCTGGGAATATTACAGCAAATGAAAAGAACTATGACACACATCTTGAACAGTAACAGCTAAGAAATATATTAAGATTTTGGAATGTTTATGGAATCATGAATATATCGGGTCTCTTGCAAAATAAGTGTATCCCGAAGAGAAGCCTTCTTATGTTCATGGAATCATGAATATAGCGGGTCTCTTGCAAAATAAGTGTATCCCGAAGAGAAGCCTTCTTGGGGCTTCACTTACTTTGCAAGAGACCCGAAGTATTCATGATTCCATGAACAGACCAAAAATTGAATTATTTGCTTTATTTAAATTTTATTATCAATATCTAAACTAAAAAAGTTGTTTATAATTTCGGAAACAAACCGGTTTTGTATTTAATATGGAATTGTATTAACGGTTTGGTCGTAGTGTAATATGGGAAAGCGGAACTGCCATGCAGAATGGAGCAAACAAGAGGATTGTTTTGCACGTCCTACTCGGGTGTGGCTCGCCGTCAATCACAACACCATTGTCTCTTCTGACGAATGAGTTCGATGTTCGAAGTGTATTGCAATTAATCAAATTTGTGTCATTAATGAGGCTATGAACGGTTGCAAAAAAACTAAAGATTCATTTAAGGCTTACTTCGATATTTGTGCATGAACTAATAAGTTTACCACTAACTTATTAACAAATGTATTTAGAGAAGCGCAGTGGCTCAGTTGGTAGAGCTTTAGACTGGGGAACGCAGGGTTGGTCAGGACTCACCGCCGACAAAGTCACTGTGTTGTTTCCTTGAGCAAGACATCTTTTCCGCTGCTTAATACTGGTTCAAACCCGGAGGACAGGAAATCAACCCGTCAGTACTGAAAAATCATCAGACCGTAATGTGCAGGATGGATGTTTCTACAAGTTGGAATGAAATGCGAATCTAGGTAATATCATATAGCCCTGCTAAAGGTGAAGGACGTTGGGTTGGCTGTCGTTTTCTGTGCTCGTTTGCCAAGAGATATTGCAAAGAGAGTAATTGGTTAGTAAAGTGTCCACTTTTGACTTTTAATTTTGTGTAATATTTTACTTTTTTTTTTTTTAAATCGCCGTGCAATCTGCTTGATGCTTGAGGTTTTCAGCCTCTTATTTTAAACCATTAATGAAAAGACTGCTGCCAATAGAGCTAACAGGCCTGGCCCGAGGTTAAAAACGTTTTTCATGCTTAACTCAGCTAAGCACGAAATCTATCTTGCTCATAAATGTTAAAATGCCAACAATCGTTAATTGTGATAAAATATGATAAATAATAAGCCATTTTAACATTTATTTGCATGATAAATACAAAATCTGAGACACTTAAAGCGAGACACTTCTTCATTTGCCTGTATTTTTGCTTTAATTGGCAGTTGGAATTCCGTGCTCAGTTGAGCTGAGTATGAAAAAAAGTTTTATAACCTCGAGACGTGGTTGGGCAACCGATCCTAGTAAGTACGTTCCGTATACCTTTAATGTAGCTAGTGTTTGTATTCCTCATTCTCATTTTCCACAGGCATCGGTAGGGGTATTGCAATCCAACTAGTCCATTGTGGCGCCAAAGTTATAGCCATCAGCCGTACACAGGAGGATCTGGACAGTCTCAAAGAAGAGGTACAGTAGAACCTGTGTAAAACGGCCACTCAAAAAAACAAACAAAATTCTTAATGACAAATGGTAGCTTAATGAAGGTCGAAAGTATTGCAGAATGCTTGCAGCATTCTGCAATACTTTGACCGGCATTAAGCGATAATTGGTCTTGAAAAACAATTTTGGTATTTTTGAGAGTGGCCGTTTTACACAGACTTTACTGTAGTTTTATTATTACATGTATTATGTTTATATGGATAAAAGAAAGCCAAGCCATGTCAGCATTTAACCCTTTTCATTCTGGATACTCGTAAACAGATGCTTTGGCAAACAGTGAAGACACATATGAAATGCCGCATAATGCGGCATTGCATCGAGGTCTACACTGTTTGTGACGAGAAACACAAATCAAAAATCGCACCATAATTTAGAAAATTTACCTGTAGCCCCATTGAAATACAAAATTGGTAATTCAATACTTATTCTATCAACATGCTTGGGGAAATCCATCTGAATTAAAATGGTGAATATGCCGACATCGTAAAGGTCTTAGACTTCGAGCTAAAAAAGGTCCTGCTCCCCCCCCCCCCTAGGGAATTTTGCAGACATATCCTATCTTGAAGAAAATTTCAAGCCGCATCTTTTAAGAGATGTTTGCACTCTGTGCTCCGGGGCGTTAGTCTCTGACAGCCTGTTACATATGTTACTGTAACAAACTAAGGAAAAAATCAAAATGAAAGTTTGAGCTACAGAAAGAAGACATTAAACCATCTAATTAATCTAATTTCTTATGTAGTTTGCAAGCTGGATGCCTAAGCTACATAAAAGTAGCATTTTAAACAAAATTACAGCCTTCAATGGTGTCATATGCGTTACATAGATTAAATTTCCCTTTGAAAGTTGAAATCGTGACTAACATCATTCATTTTACAGACGATTTGTGCATTTTTACAAGTGTTTTTAATCTTCGTTTACTAAAGTACTCATTTGAATAATAGAAAAAACAAAGTTTGCTTTTCTATCTCAAATACATTGTTTTATATGAGCTATTAAACAACCCTACCCCCAATTTTAAGTATCCAATTTTGGTATATATTATTGAAGAAAAATATATGAAAATATTTGACGCTCGTGGATATCTTACATTTTTGGCACTGTCTTGCTAATGCAATAAAGAATCATACATTTGCAAGTTTGACATCAGGATCAGAGCACTTATTAAAGTATGTAACGTATGTTACATGGCATAATGAATGAGCTAGGAAATTTTCTTGTAAGTAAGAGATGATATTTCAGAAAAATACGGTTTTTCACATATTTTCCTATTAATCTCTAGACTCTGGTGCCTTAGTCTTAGTATGTCTATTATTGTGTCTGCTTCTATTGCAAAATAATCACCCATTTCATCACAACCAGTAGCATCATGGCATTGTATTAGGACTGCAAACTGAGTACAACCCTGTTCCTGTCCACCCCTTTGGGAATTGTGCAGACATATCCTACCTTAAAGAACAATTCAAGCTGCATCAAATAAGAGATGTTTGCACTCTATTAACTAGGGGGTTAGCCTGTAATGGTATGATAGGTATGTTACCATATCAATTTAAGAATAAATGAATTGAAAGTCTGAGAAACAGAAAGAAGACATAAAACTATCTATTTATTTGAATTATTCAATGTAGTTTGCATGCTGAATACCTTTGATACACAAGAAAAGATTTTTTAACAAATATACAGCTTCCTATGGTGTTATATGTGTTACATTAATTAAGATTACTTTTTAAAATTGGTAATTGTGACAAACATCACTTTAAGCATTTTGGTGATCCTCCTCTTTAGCCATCAAAAGACTTAATTTTCTTTGTATGTGTGGCCAGTGCCAGCGTCAAACAACTTGACTCAGCCAAACTTGAATCCTTAGCATTCTTCAAAAGCAGAAACAGCATGTCAGTGTCATGGGATCAAACACCTGATTAAATATGGGTTAAATGCCATTTCACATATATGCATACAATGGAGTATGACTCTGGTATATATCTCTTCCTGTGAAGTGGCAAGAGCAATCTAACTGCAGCTGCCTCTGCATCCGTGCTAGTCAAATGATAACTTTGCTCTGATTTTGCAAAATCTTTGTCTCTACCGTGTACCTCTAAGAATACTTTAAGATTTCTGACATTGGTCAAACAGAAATTTGATAGGCTGCTTTTTTGCATCATTTGCCATGGAACCTATCCAGTCTTTTGGTGCTTAAGTCCTTAGGTCTTAGATCAATAGTATTTTGCTGCGCCCAAAGAACTTTATAAGTTTTCTTTAGTTACAATGTTGACTCTTGATGGCTTTGGCAGACCGTCTGAAACAATTTCTGTTACGCCTTGAAAGTTATCTGGTATAAGAGAAAGAATATGAAGCGGGACATTACCATCAATTATGTTTGCAGTTGGTTGTTTTTTGATGTCAGTACATTGAAGCATGTCTTAAAATAATGTAAAACCTATACTGAAACAATAAAGTTATGTCCGCTTTACGTTTATGTCTGCCAGTTCCAAATGTATGAACGCATTTTATTTAAATTTTCACATTACCAACTGTGATCATTTAGAAACGTTTTTCACTTAAGAGAAATTCATTTGGTAATCAATAGAGCCGCTGACAAAGCAGCGAACATGAGTACCCTTAAAATCAAAAGTCACAACATCAAAAGCTTGTGTGACCATCATAATCCCGAATTTTAAGCACATTTAAACACCATTGAGATAGCTCTATTGTAAGATGATATGCTTGCTAGCTGTATGCATTGCTTTTACGACCACAGCCATTAATCTGTAACATACTCTGACGCCACAAAACGTGGATCACGCGCGTGCGTGAAAACAATAAGAAAATTCATTTTCGGTCCAGCATTTTGATAATTAACAGAGTCGGACAAATTTGAACTTTTTTCGTCATCACAAGCATTTCAACATTAATGAAGACTAGTCAGCATCAAAACAATTGATAATGGAAATTTTCGGATGATTTTAGAGTAAGGGGTGGGGTATAAAACACAGATTTAGTAAACCTTTGATGCATGTCCTTCAGCCATAGTTTATGTTGTTCTGTTTTGTGTAATTGTTGTCATAAAAAAAACCAATACGTTAAAATAAAAACGGTCTCAAAATAATGTTAGGTTAAGGAGCTTTGGAAGATATTAAATTGTTATTTGTTTAATTCAAAGGGAAGGTAATTTCAGTTAATTTCGTAAATTAAAGGTTTTGAACTGCAATTTCGCTCGTTGAATAAGCAGACTTGGGATTTTTAGATGTCTTTTCATCGTCGGACGATCCTGGCTGCCATTTAACGTAAAATGTTTCACGTTTTGATGAATAACTTCCTGATGATAATGGAAAAAGCTGTGTGCGCATTAGGTCCAATAACCCTTCAAGATAAGAAGATAAAATCAAATAATTACCCATTTTTGTGTGTCCGACGTTTGATAAACATTTGGTTTTATTTTTGTTGCGACATCTTAACAGGATCGAAAGATACAGTACCATGAAAATCGGACGTTTCTTTTTTGTTTGAGTATATGATTTCTCAGTTTTTGCAGCCATATCATTAGCTGTTGCATTGAAAAGAAGGAAAGTGGACTATAGGTAGACTGGGATAACCAGTTGTTCTATATTATGCTCTATGGAAGATTTATACAGAATAAACAAGTTGATAAGGTGCCTCATTTTATGATTAATTGAAAACACTTGCCTCTGACTGTGTAATCAAAAAGGATGTTACGACAATGCCCTTGCTCATTTATTATGACAAGTTATATATGTTACATCCTTTAATAAGCGCTCTTATCTTAGAAACTTAGTGAATCATTGAATTGAAAGGGTCTAATTTGCGCTCTTTTCATCCTGCATTTCATTGCTTTACCTGCTGTGATACATCTAGTTCGTTTATCTGAAGGGAAAGAGTTACCTCGGTTTCAGCACTTCAGAAGTACTAAGAATTCAAATAAGTTTTTGAATGCTTGGGGAAAGATAACAATATGATGATAATATGTGGGTTGCATGTATGGAAAGGCTACATTTATAAAAGTTAACCAGCTAAGATATAATTCTTTATCACAGAAATATCAAGGTACATCAGTCCAGGTTATCATTGCTCTTAATGGCATAGTTTTCCTCCTTGTAAAGCTTTAGTCTTTCTCCTACATGTACTTGCAGAGTATCACTTGAAACACATACTCAAAGAGCCAACTATTAGGAATTCATATATCAGTTTCCGAATGTTCCAAGCCATAAATGGCAAAATTGGAAAGTTGATAATGGCTCATCAATTTTGAGTGGACTGGTGGTAAAATTTTATATTAGTAAATGATTGAAATATTGTGTGACGATTCTACTAGTTGCAAGGAGGCGTGTGATACCTAGTAATAATGATAACCACAGAAGCAGACAACGACAAACGGTTAACATGAGTGTTAAATCGATGAGAAATAGTTTGGACCTTTTCATTTATTGTATTTTCTTGTAAAAATGTAAAACTATCTTTTCTATTTGTGGCTCTATATTTAGCATTATATGCATAGTATTAGGAAATGTGTCCAAAAGGTCATTGATAACATCTGTAACACCAGTCCATGGGCTTGATAATCAGAAATGAATATAATTCCTAGTGTTTTGGCACCAAAGACTTAAAAGTAGACATTAAGTGTCCTGATCTTTAACTTAATGACACCTTGTAGATATATGAGCAAGACAGACTAAGAAAATGAAAAATATCCACACGCTGTAATCACTTTCATGTGTTTTACTTAAACGGTAATAACAAAATTCGCTTCTCTGTAAAACTGGGAGTAGGGCTGTGTATTAGCTCCTAAAAGACAATGTATTTAAGATAGAAAAGCAAACTTGGTTTTTCCTATTCATCAATTGAGTATATGTTTGTAAAATCTAATAAAACAGTTTGAAACCAAGTCATAGTAGTTGTTTAACTACATGACGATAGCCACAATTATAACTTTTAAATTATAATTAGGTTCATGTAAGGCACATAACACCACAGTTAGCCATATTAATGTTAAACAGCTTCCATATGTAGTAAAGACATCCAGTATAAAGACTATAAGAATGTCAATTTATTAGATAATTTTAATGTCTTCTTTTGGTAGCTCAAACATTCAAATTTCTTATTCTCAAATTGATATAGTAACATATGTAACAAGCTGTTACAGGCTAACGCCCCGACTTACAAAGTGCAAACATTTCTTATTAAATGCACCTTGAATGGTTACATAAGATGTAATTTGTCTGCAGAATTCCAAAGGGGATTAGGATGGAGCAGGCCCTTACTCAGCTTGATGTCAAAATACTGTTTGATGATTTTACTTATCACGCTAACATATGTAACGCTCTCTGATCTTTAAAACTTGATGACAACAAGCAGATCTATAAGTCTTTATCATAGGAGCCGGTTTAAAATCCCTAAACAATGTAAGATATCCAACAGCTGCGAGTTTTTTTCACAATTTTAGCTCAAACTTTCAAACTACGTTTCCTTTATTTGATATAGTAACGCATGTAACAGACTGTTTCAGACTAACGCCCCAACATAGAGCGTGCAAACATCCCTTATTCGATGCAGCTTGAGTTGAACTATAAGAAGGAATATGTCTGCAATATTCCCTCAAAGAGATTAAACATTTTAGGCATATCTTACGTAAAGACAATGAGCTTGCCCATTAATTACATCAGGTAACATATGTTACAGCCTCTGATATTAAAAATTTTGCAACAAACTTGCAAATTTATGAGTCTTTTCATATAAGCAAATAAATCCCAAACAATGAAACACATTCATCAACTGCAAATATTTTTTAATTATTTTTACTTTACTTTTAATACCACACAATTTACCTTAAAACTGGGTAGGGGTAGGGTTGTTTAATTGCTTATTTCAGAAAAAAAATTTAAGCTAGGGAAGCAAACTTTAATTTTTCCGTTAGCCCATTGCATAAGCTAGTCAGATATGGTTAAAAACATTTTGCAAAACACACAGAGAGATTGTGAATGTAAATGATGTTAGCCACACTTGCAAATTTTAATGGGTTATCTGATTTATGTAACGCATATGATACCTTAGGAAGCCGCAATTTTGTTCAAATGGCTGTCATAAGTAGTTAAGATATCCAGTATGCAGACTATATGAATGATTTTTAAAAATAAATATTTTAATGTCTTAAATTTGTAGCCCAAACTTTCAATTTACTTTTTCTTAGTTTGATTAAGTAACGTATGTTACAGGCTCTTACAGACTAACGCCCCGGAGCACAGAGTGCAAACATCTCTTAAAAGACTCGGCTTTCAATTCTCTACAAGATAGGATATGTCTGCAAAATTCCCTAGGGGGGGGAGCAAACCCATTCTCAGCCATCCGTCTATCTGCTAACCAAAATAAGCAAGTGATTATGGCAAGGAAATATCATAAACACAGATTACAGCCATGTATCAGTATGTTGTTTTTCAAAAAATGAGGTATCCTTCCGCTTATGACAACCAAAGCACCATAAATCTATAGATCATAGTGAGACAGGCATTGTGAACAAAAACAAGTGAGTATGATCAGTACATAGCACAATTACACACTGCGGACCAACCCACAGCATCGTGAGATAGAGCCATATAACAAATCACAAGAAAACAGAAAGACAAACAAAGTAAAGTAATCACCTCTCTCTTCCCTATCAAGATGATTGAAAAACTAGAAAGGTCACCAAGCAATATGCAAAAAAACATGGAACAAACACAAAACACCACAGCCAACAAAAATAGAACCATCGCCTGCAACAGCCAGCAGTCTACGCCACCGGAGGACCTGAATGCATTTTACTGGCACCAAACCCTCGCCCCATATTCTGTTACCAGAAATTTTTTTACAAGTTTTTTATCCTTTTCTATGTGAGCGGTCATTCCAGTTGCCAATGGCACATTAACCCATTTAAGCTTAGCGTTTCTTTGATGGGACATCAGCAAATAGACAAAACCAGATCAGACGCCGCAGAACGCGGCGGCTGATCAGGTTTTGCACTGTTTGCTTAAGATATGTACTTTTAAGATTTGAATGAAATTGAAATGTACCACCCAACAACCCTTAAATTCGAAATGGATTCGTCCAAATGATAAGGACGGTCAATTCTATTAGGCATAAATGGGTTAATACACAAGGAAGCACATTTCTGAGATGCTGATAGGAACGAGATGATTCCCTTGATAAAAGAGAAATGAGCCAGTGCATGAGCTTTCCATCAATGTGGTATGTGCGACTAGCAAAGCCTCAGATCAACCTGCGCATACGCGCAGTCTGATCAGAGCCTTTGCTAGTCGCTTGAGTATTCTATGATTGTTAAGCTACTGACTGAACACCATTTGGAGTTTCTAAGCTTAAAAGGAGGCTTAGTAACAGAGGCTCGTTCGAGTATACACATGTCAAAATGCCATATTGTTGGAAATCACATGCACTGGCTCAAATGAAAAAAGGTTTTTGTCTCTTCTCTTTCGTTCTGAAGATACCCGACGTAGATGTTTACGCTGTTGACTTGAGAGACTGGCATGCTACGAAAGCTTTGGTTGAGAAACTTGGACCCGTAGATTTGCTGGTGAATAACGCAGGAAATAATATTCTTAAATCCTTTCTGGATGTGTCAAAAGAAGACATTGACAGGTAAAATATATACGAGCATGGCATTTTTTTCCAAACCAATGCCGATACTATTTATCACATGAAGTCGCGTCTGGGATTCCTAAACTCGTTTAATAAATTCAGAAAAACATGAGCACTCATGTAAGATCTTCTATGTATTAAATAATTACTTACAGAATTAGGCACTAGAACTAGATGAGAGAGGGCGTGAGAACTATTACACTCATCATTAATTGTTCATGTACAAACTCCAACAAACATAGTCTCCTGTTTTCAGAAATTATAGGTTTTCTCTTTTTGTGAAGGATCCGTTTTCCGGATTATATACTGGCCAAAAGATGTAACCGGCCACCTACATTTTATTGATTGATTTATATCAAAACCTAGAATGATATTACTACTTTTTCATCCTAAGATAGTCAGACGTGCAAGGTCCTTATTTGATTTTAGTTTTTCCAATACCTCCAAGGATTAGAAAAAAATAAAGTTTCAAATTGATTCTATATTATGATACTTTGGGGAATTTCCTTCTCATATTTCCGACATAGTCATAAATTGTATACATGTATGTGTCCATGCAATCTGCTGTTAAAAATACTTATGCTAACGTATCCAGAAAAGGCTATATTTCTTAAATATAGTCTGAGCCTTCGTCTCTATGTGAGCAGCGAAGACGTTTAAACCTTCGCTGCTCGCTGATGCGCACGACCGAAATATTGTTAATTACCCGTTTTATTGTTTATATTTTAGCCAGTTCAACGTTAATTATATGGCTCCATACAATATATCTCAGGTAAGCTATTTTGTGTCCAACTATCGTCTTAGAACGGAAAACAGACATAGTGATTGGGTTAGGATTAAATATAATTTGCACACATTCGTTAAAAAACATGTAATTGTGTAGCTCTCATTGAGGCTTCCTAATTTATTCAATGTATCATCACAGTGAAACAATCGATTCAAATTTACTAACTAAGATGAAACGAAGAAAAGAGATTCGTAGTTCTCAGAATGCTGCTGATTGGAGGAGCCAAACTGAATACGAAAATCGAAAGATAAAAACGCATGTTGTCTGTAATTATCACAGTTTGGTGTCGAAAAGCTATACCAAAAAGTAAGTGAGTATGATCAGGAAATACCACAATCACACACCGCAGACCAACACACAGCACCGTGTGGATGAGTCACAGAACATTTATAGTAACAAGACATAAAAAGGGTAATTTAAGTAAAGCAACCAGCTCTCTCTTCTTCATCAAGATTATTGCAAAACTAGAAAGGACACAAAGTAATGCACAACAAAACAAAGACAAACACAGAACCCCCGAAACCATTTGGAAGCACGTCAAACAACAGATCAACAACAACAGAACCCCCACCTTAGAACGGACATCAGCCTAAGCCACCGGGGGGCTTAAATGCATTTTACTGGTACCAGATCTTCGCCTTAGATTCTGTTATTGTTAAGACACAAAATTGATTATCTCACACGGAGTGTATCATCACAGAGAAAAAATCAAATCAAATTAGCACACTAAGATGAAACAAAGAAAATGGCTCATGACTCACATATAGATAAAACTAAATGAAACCTCAAGTTGAGCTACGTAGGGCCCAGCCAAGGACATGCATTAAAGTGTGGATATTTATTTTACTCCCTTAACAATTTCTTTTTAAATCTTTAAATGGAAGCGTCGGGAAAGAGGAATTTATTTTAAATCTGACAATGACAGCAATTATTATTGGGCTTCGCCGCGAGAAAACCTGTCTTCGGGGGTCTGCGTACAACAAAGGCGCAGACCAGCCTGCGCATCCGCGCAGTCTGATCAGCGCCTTAGTTCTTCGCTTTTTGGAAAGTATCATATCTAAACTTGCTACAGGCGAAATTTCAATTTTCTAGCTAGTCTCTGTAGCTGTAAACATCGATTTGAATATCGCTTTGTCAGAAACCCCGAAGACAGGTTTTGTCGCGTCGCGGCCCAATTATTATAGCACTACTGTCGTGCCAACTAATAGTGGCAGTGACGAAATGTTTTGTTTACAATTGTTAAGTAAAACATTGACTTGTACACTCCACTTGAGCTAATGCGAATCGATATATCACGCGTGTATGAATCCTATCCTGCGGATAGGATTAATACACAAGTGATTTATCGATTCTAAGTGTACACTCCACTTGAGCTAATGCGAATCGATATATCACGCGTGTATGAATCCTATCCTGCGGATAGGATTAATACACAAGTGATTTATCGATTCTAAGTCCATAGTAACGTTGTAAACAAAACATGACGTCACTGTCACTCTTGGCTGGCACGACAGTAAAGTTGTTGTACATTGGTTGCTAATTTTCAGATTGTAGCAAGAGGGATGGTAGAAAGAGGCAACGGTGGTTCGATTGTTATGATATCTAGTATAGCAGGAATGAAAGCACTGGAGAAAAGGACTGTTTATTGCAGC
The DNA here is from genome assembly GCA_964019695.1 of Loripinus fragilis. Lineage (NCBI taxonomy): Eukaryota > Metazoa > Mollusca > Bivalvia > Lucinida > Lucinidae > Loripinus > Loripinus fragilis. Next base: position 63,332,247 of record OZ026526.1, read on the forward strand.
TCAAAAGGAGCTTTAGATCAACTAACAAGATGTCTTGCCCTTGAGCTTGGACCACATAAGGTAATGAGAAAACGGAAAAATCTTACATTTTATTGAAACGGAATTTACCAACGAGAGTAACATAAAACACTTGTACATACAGAGTCACCATCCTGAAAATGCATCAACAACAGTCAGGGGCATGCACGGATCCAGAGGGGGGGGGGGGGCAGGGGGTCCGTACCTCCCCCGCCCCCTGTAAAATCACAATACTATAGGGTTCTTAGCAATGCTGGACCGGATCCCCTTGAAAATAACAAAGCTACCAAGCCAGCATTCAATGTTGGGCTATCATCGGCCCACCAACAAAACGCCATTTAAATAGCGTTTCACTGGCGGGCCAATAATGGCCCGCTTATTATGGTGTTTGTTTGATCATCTCCCCTCCTCAACTAGAAAGAATATAGAAAATATAACAACGTCAGAATTGGACCCCCTCTGACAAAACTTTCTGGTTCCGCGCATGAGGGGGATGGCTTAAATATATTTTACTCCGCCCCAGATCATGTTGTTTTTCAAACACATAAGTAGTTTAGTCCACATGGGTATTTCCAATATAATTCAATATATCACAGCGAAACAATAAGGCTTTAACAATGCTAAGTAGCAATCTTTGTGTCTAGAGGCATCGATGCCATTTAGAACTCCTTGGCTTAATAAACATAATTACTTGCCATCTTGGAAAGTAGGTCAGTTCTGTACCCAGAATGCTCAAATTGGTAGATCAGTATTTAACCCTTTTACACTCAATGCAAGGTGGTTAAAAGTGCCACCTAGCGGGAGATAATGTTTTGTTTTCAGATTAGAGTGAACAGCGTTAATCCAACAGTAGTAATGACAGCCTTGGCAAAACGATCAGGATGGGACAAGCCAGAGGTAGGAGGCAAAATGCTCAAAAGGATACCCCTTGGACGCTTTGCAGGTAATCAGCTTGAGCTTGATATCCATTATGGTTCTTGTGGTTAACCCTTTACAACCCCATAATAACCCCCTTTGACGCATTTGAAAAATCACGCATACATTTGAAAATATTATGGAAAATAGAGCAAATGTATTCAAAACTTTACTTAATTTTGTTCTTGATTTTTTATGCCGTTTAAAAATAGAAATGATGTCATTGTCTAAAAATAGCCTATGGAGTAAAGGGTTAAAGCAATCCCTAAGATGATAATAAAAATACTGCTGAAAATATGATTCCACTTGGACTGATTATAATATTTCCATTGGTACCTATGCACTTCTCTTTGCTTATACTATACTTATGCCACTTCTCTCTATACATCAATATAGTATTGATAATTTACATATGCTGGTCCTTCAGATACATTGGGACCACTTCAGCCGGTGCTAGGGGTCCTGAACATTGTTTTTGTCCTGAACATTGTTTTTAGAAGAAAAAAAATCAGTTGAAGTGGCTTAGCTTCCATACAAGTATTAACTGTTTTGTCACTTTGATGATAAAGTTAAAAGGCAAAATACAGAAAGTGGAGAAGAGTAATATTGCAAATAAATAGGTGCCCAGATGTAAGTAAAGAGATTAAGTTGCAGCAGCCGTATTCTGGCAGAAGTAACACGTCTAGATGGGACATCAAAATTTTGTCATGAAAAATATTTATGAATAGCCTAATTATTCAACACAAACACGAATGTTTAATTTAAATATGCTTTAAATATTTTTGTCTAATCATTTGCACACTTTTCTGTCTATTAAATGTAGGGGAGACCGGGGCAAAATGATCCACGTGTTTAAAATATTGTTTTCATGCTTTTATGCCTGGATATATCTTATTGCTTTTAAATGTATAATGCACTGTCAAGTATTAGCTACAACTTGAGAGAAAGAAAAACAGGCATAAAGTGACATTAAGTGCTTGAAATCAAGCATTCAAAATGTGTGGTCAGCTGTATCATTTTGCCCCGTGCACGGGGCAAAATGATACAGTACACGGGGCAAAATGATACAGTAAGACTTTTCTCATCTCAGATTTAAATATTCAAGACGTAGCACAGAAATAACTATAACACAATTAAACAATTTATAATGCTGTATATCGCCACGGAAATATGATTGAATACGAACAGTTTTCTTAATTTTCTGAGTCACATGTGTTACCATTCATGTTTTATGTTTTGCCACGGGGCAAAATGATACAGTTGACCACCCATTTTTAACATTCTGAAAAATAAAATGGTACTTTTCTGACATAGCAGTATCATTTAATTTTCTTGTGATAGGAATAGACAGTTTCAATAAAAAGATCTAGAAAACGCTTTTAAAAAGAGTCAAATTAGATTATTTCAGACTGTATCATTTTGCCCCAACCACGCTGTATCATTTTGCCCCAGTGACCTCTTGTTTACTGTTATCGAAACAATTCAAAAATACGACGCCCCACGATAGTTCTGATTATTTGGAGACATATCAGTATCTATATAGTTCATTTTACACGATACAATTAAAATATATATCTACCACATTTTTCACATTCATAAAATAACTGATACCTTCGAAATTTACTCAGGGTGCCTCAAAAGTCAATTGTTTATATAAAAAGCTTAACTTTGCTCTGTTTTGGCTGAGCCTTTCTTATAATATGGCGGATTTCAAAATGCGCATTCAGTTTGAGTAAGAAACGTCATATATGGCATCATCGTTTGAAAAATCGCTCTGTTTCATTTTGCCCCGCGTATCATTTTGCCCCGGTCTCCCCTACTCATCGAAGTCAAAAAAGGAAGTTTGAATGCCCAACTAAAATGAAGCGTTGTTTGTTCGGAATTGTTTTTAACGGATTATGAATTTGTTATATAGTGAGTTATATATAAAGCATAACACCATAGATGCGACTTGAGAAACCAAATATCAAACTACTTTTGTATTTTTGTTAATGGCTCTGTTGACTGCTTTCAAACATCATGTTCAAAATGATTTTATTCTCTCTTTTTTTCATTTAAAACTGGCGTCAGCACATGCAAAACATAGCATTTTAATTTGAGCCACGACATGGGATTTCCAACAATGTGGTTTGTGCCACCAGCAAAGCCTCGGATCAACCTGCGCATACGCGCAGTCTGATCAGAGCCTTTGCTCGTCTCTTGAATATTTTATGAGTGTTAAGCTACATACTGGACATCGTTTGGAGTTTCATCGAAAATTCAATGGTTGCTCAAAATGCTACAGGTGACCTCGCACTAATTAAGCCGCGACATGGGATTTCCAACAATGTGGTATGTGGGACGAGCAAAGCCTCAGATCAGCCTGCGCATACGCGCAGTCAGATCAGAGCCTTTGCTAGTCGCTGGAATATTTTTGAGTGTTCAGCTACATACTGGACATCGTTTGGAGTTTCTAAGCTTAAAATGAGGCTGTACAGGCTCGTCTGAGTCTACACTTGTCCAAATGCCACATTGTTGGAAATCACATGTCGTGGCTCAATTAGGGTAAAGTCGGGTAAATTCGGACATCAGGTAAATTCGGACACACATTTGCAAACAGTGTAAATCCAGATGAGACGGCTCCTTATGAGCCGTCTCATCAGGATTTTCACTGTTTGCTTAGTAAATTTATTTTTATTCCAATATTTGAATTATGAAACAAACAAGGTCGCTGTCCGAATTTAGCTGTCTGTCCGATATACGCGATTTTACCCTATATTTCAGAAATAGAAGATATAGTGAACGCTACTCTGTTTCTGTTGAGCGAGAATGCTTCTATGGTCAATGGACTTATACTGCCTGTAGACGGTGGAGTGACTGGAACGCTTTAGCAATTGTAAACAAGGCCTCAAGGTTATAAAACTTGAGTACAGCTCCAGAATCAAAAAAGCGCAATGATTGGCTACTTGCGTACACGTGTCCGCAAGCAGCCAATCATTGCGCTTTATTATGAGTCTGAGAATGAACTCAAGTTTTATAACGATTAGGAGGATTATTCGCCTGTAAATAGAGGATCTTACATGAGTGCTCATGTTTTATTGATTGTATTAAACGAGTTGGGGGAAAAGAGATAAAATGCGTTTAAATATTAGAAGCCCTAATTGCTCAGCGTTAATGTGCTGATATAATTTGGGCCTCGACGCGAGAAAACCTGTCTTCAGGGGTTTGCGAACAACACAGGCGCAGACCAGCCTGCGCATCCGCGCAGTCTAATCAGCGCCTCTGTAATTCTTTTTTCTGGAAAGTATTATATGTAAACTTGCTACAGGTGAAATTTCGATTTTCTAGCTAATCACTGTAGCTGAGGAGACTGGTTTGAAACTCACTTTGGCAAAAACCCCGAAGACAGGGTTTCTCGCGCCGAGGCCCATTTTATTCCTGTACTGTATCAAGATTTAATTTTGTGATGGCAGGGCAAACAGCTGTAGAGTCAGATCATTCTATAAGTGTGTTCAGTTTTTGTGAATCAATATGTTTTAGTTGTTGACTTATTAAGTTGTTTATCTGTTACCTCGCATATAAACTGCATTGTTTCACGTTGCCTGATAAACGCTGTCTATCTCACGGCACGTGCCTTTATCAGGTCATGAGGACGTTGCACGTTTTCGAATGACGTCGCTAATTTGACGCTGAATCAACACAAAATCGAAAATCACGTCATTATCCTGTTATCGCAAGTTTGAAGAGTGAAACAATGGGTAAACTGGTAAATAGAAAACCAGGCTGGGGTATTTTGATATCAAGTTTACCAGGCTTGGCTTTGAGAACGCATGTTGAATCGCTCAGCAAGCCTGGCGATGTCAACAAGCGTTCTCAAAGCCTTGCCTGGTAAACTTGATATCAAAAGACACTCACCTAGTATTCTCTATTTTCGGGTCGCTGTCAATAGAACTTTATAAAGGTAAAACATAAAATCTTGCGTGTACCTTTTACATGTTAAAGCTGCATACTCTGTAACTATGAACATTTTTCGAAAAAAAATATTTTCTTTTTAAATCATTTGTAAAAGTAGAATTAAGCTATGTTTTCACAATAAAAATGTTCAGTACAGCTGAAAACTGCATGGAAAAGTGAATTATCTCATCAATTAGGTGTGTTTTTCTCTTGTTGGTAATTATTTGCGTCCCTCCAATAATTCTAGACCGTTGAATTTAACATAAATGCAGTTGTTTTGATAGTGATACCTTGTTAAGATTTACGAAAATGGTAAAATGTTTACCTGAATTTGAGAATTTTTACTGTGTTCTTGAAAAATAAAAACATAATTTTTAAAATTAGAAGATCAAAAGTTACAGACTATGCAGCTTTAATGTGTTCCACAGTGGCATGTGTCATATTTTTTTTAAATTTTAGTGACCAAGGTATGTTTATTGTGACAAGGGCACTTTTGCTTTCAAAATACCTATGCTCGAAAAAAAATACAGCATGATGACAGTCATGGGTTCCCAAAAATCCTCACTGTCTGGTCGTACAAATATGTTTAATCCTTAAAGCGCTACCTACAATTTGCAGCAGACGACAATTCAAATTTTGTTGCTTTTTCAAAAATAACAAATAAGGTATGATATTGTATGAGAATTGTCTGCCAGCAGACAATTCTCATACAATATCATGCCTTATTTTTTTGAAAATTAGGAAAGATGTCGCAAAATTTGTCGTCTGCTGCAGTCGTGATTGGTGTTTTAAGGGTTAATCTACAATTTCATCTTTATTAGACTCACTATGCACTCTTACTTTGGTCACAATCGTCATGAAAGCTCAAAATCTGTCTATTTTCCAGCCTTTCTGGATAACCCAGTACACAGAATTTTCTACTTTCTAAAGCAGTATCGCATCTAGCAGCAAAGGTTCTTAAAAGCTTATCACTGTCCACTGAAACTGCAACGCCTAAGCTTTATGATAATGTTATTTGCATCATTCAACTGTCTTATGTTCATGCACAAAGAGCATTTTTATTGTTTTTCATTGACCCAGAAACGGTTTAGACAGATCATCCATTACTATTTCTACTGCGGTACTGCAATGTCAGTCTATTTTCTGATTGGTGGAATCTATTTCAACCAAATAAAACAGTGCAGTACCGCAGTAAATAGTAATCGAACGTAGGTATTTTGAAAGCGAAAGTGCCATTGTCACAATATGCATACCTTGGTCCCTAAAACGTATACAATATAGGTCTTGTGATGTGTTCAACCAGATGGGAGCAAGTCAGATAAGTAATCTAACTTCTATGAAATAGGAAATGGGGCGTGAGTACGTACGAGCCCTAGTCTGACAACATATTTTGCTTGTACTCACACAGAACTGTCAAGCCGACATCTACACAATGTTAATTTTGAACCTAAATATTTGACACCTACTACAGTAAAACCTGTGTAAAACGGCTACCCAAAATAGACCAAAAAATTTTTTAAAGACAAATGGTAGCTTAATGAAGGTCGAAAGTATAGCAGATTGCTCCCCTTTGGAGCATTCTGCAATACTTTGACCTGTATTAAGCAATAATTGGTAGTGACAAGCAATTTGTGGTCTTTGGAGAGTGGCCGTTTTAGACAGGTTTTACTGTATTTACTATTCCACAAACAGATTATGCCAGTGACGCAAGGTAAATCCCCAAACCGTTATAACTTTTAATAACTGTGTGAGATCTACTGATAACTTAAATTTAGTACCAAAACATTATGACCTCGCTGTCGGAATCTCCTTGTTTAATTATACCTAAAACATGAGCGAAAGTTGAAAACTTTCCAAAATCCTTAAGTGCTGTACTCTATTCAGGATTTTGAGGTCGACTTTCTGTGGTAAATCAGCCACAAAATCCTGGATTCAGAAACCATTCTGAAACTTTCACCTAGTAAAATGATTTTTTAATCTTTGTGTTGTGGAACAAAATATCATCAAAAGCCAGACAGTTTGTGTCCAAATATGCGATAAACATTCATACCAACTCTTAATTATTTGATCACCTCCTTCTATTAATTAGCCTTTTATTTCTGGGTACCTACAAATATGTAATTTGGCAAACAGTGACAATCCAGATGAAAAGCCACATAATGTGATAGTTCACCAGAGTCTGCACGGTTTGCAAAGATAAAAAAAAATCTTTATGACAAAATACATCATGATTTAGAAATCTCTACCTGTGACCCCTATAAATACAAAATGCACAATTCCATACTTATTCTTTTAATATACATGGTGAAATTCACCAGAATGAAAAGGCTTAGAATAAGATTGGTTGTTCTTTTCCGGATATTACCCCAATATATATACTTGAGAGCCAAAATTAAAAACCTGGAAATTAGGGATTGCCCATAATTTAAGTGTCAGGGGGGAAGCTAAAAAGTAGGGTCTCATCTTATTTTTTGGTGGCTAGTAGGGCGGTTGCCTTTAACTATGGCTTCCTAGCAGGGGCCATGTTTAAAATATTCAATAAAATCATTAGAAAAATTCCTAGCTTGCTTCGCTCGCTCCCTTTTATATATTTAATTAGGCAGGCCACTAAATTTCACAGTTTTTATTTTTGCAAGAGTAAAAGTTATTCTATTTTGTTGGATTTGTTTTTACAACTTTTATCATGCTGATTTTGATATAACTTTGATTGAGTAATCATGCTTTCAAATAGGCCCTACTTTCCCTTCTATTTCCCTTTTTTGTGGTGTTCCTGCTTTTCCCTCCTTTTTCTAGAAAATGTCCCACTAGCCCTACGTTTTCACTCTAAAATACAATTTACAGGATAAAAATACAGATTTTGTGCCTTGCGCCTTGCTTGCTCGGTTTTTAGAAATAAGCTATTATATTTTTCAGGAAGCAGACATATAAAACACCTCAATTTTGGATTTTTAGCTAAAAAGTCACTCTATTTTGCTAGTATTATTGTAACATCTATCATCCTGTTTAAATATTGAGTTTAAAATTTCTTGTTTGATGTTTTTTTACATCTTATAGTTATGATTTTGTACATGGGAAAGCCCTATTATCGCTACTTTTTTTCCATAGTTTTCACTTCTTTTTTCCAATTTTTAAATTTTTAGCCCCAATTATAATTGAAAAAGCCCTTCTATCCCTACTGTTGTACATCGAAAATCACTACTTTTTCGCCCATGGTGTTTCAAAACTTTTGTCTTTATTCTTTCCCTTCTTTTTTTGTAGAAGGGCACTTGAAAACCTTTTAATCTGCAGCTTGTTCAACCCAGAGAGGCCCATCTTGACGTGACTGAAAAATTGTTGAGGGGGGCGTAAATATTCAAAGTAAACACAATAATCATTATTTTATATTTAAAAGATTCCTAATGTTTTGCAAAAATGGTGGTAAAACTTGTCAAGATGTAGAATTGAAGCTCAGAGTTCCATCGCTCCATACTAAGTATAGCAAAAGTGCTTCTTGGATCATTGACAGGGTGACTTGGAGTTATGCCTAGTTTTAAACCCGATCACGGTTTATAGCTATGGTTTCCTCTTTAATTGTACGACGGTGGGTCAGGCCTCAGACTCTACGACGGCTCTGACGTAAAGCTTTAATCGGTGGGTTGGTGCCTGATGCTTATCTGTAGCTGGACCCACCGTGGCTCAACTTGAGGTTTTCTTTAGCTCTGACTATCTGTGAGTCATGAGTCCTTTTCTTTGTTTCATCATGATGTGTAAATTTGATTAGAATGCTTCTCCATGATGATACATTGCATTAGTTAGATGGCCTCCATGCGAGCTGAACAGTTCTTGTACTTCAACAACAGCAGAATCTAGGGCAAAGATTTGGTACCAGTAAAATGCATTTAAGCCCTCCGGTGGCTTGGGCTGCTGTCCGTTCTAAGGCGGTGGTTCTGTTGTTGTTGACTTTTTGTTTATTGTTACTCTCATTGTGGGAGTCTGTAATTGTTCTATGTTTTGTTGTACGTTGCTTTGTGTCCGTTCTAGTATTGCAATCATCTTAATGGGGAAGAGAGAGCTGGTTGCTTTGCTTAATTTGTCTTCCTGGTGTCTCGTGATGGTTGAGAGGCTCTTCCTCGCGGTGCCACAGGGTTGTCTGCGGTTTGTGATTGTGGTATTTCCTGATCATACTCACTTACTATTCATGATTCCAAAGTTGAGTTCTGGTCTATTTCTAAACTACATGTACCTTTATATGTTTAGCATTAATCTAGTTTATTATGGTAGCTAACATAGTATTAAGGGGATATATCTTTCAAAAGTTCTCTTGCATGACATTCTTCCTGTATAAACAAAAATGCTTTTTGTTCAAGGAGACGGATACCTTTGGCCACATTGTTGTATGAACTTTTTAAACATCTCACATAGATCACTTTACGCCCCAACATACAGCTTTTGAGAAATCCACAGCATGCTTTACAGTCTTTCTAGAGTCGCTTCCTGGTTTGATACCGTTTGCAATATTGTGACACGCTGGGTGAACTTTAGAGAAAACCATTTGCATGAACATAAACTACAATGATCTGACTACGATATTTAGAAGTATTTTTGCCCAAAATGTACACATTTCTGGTAGAAAAATATATATCTACAACTGTTGCTTGTAAACTTTTCAATGTCAAAATGAGAAAATTGTAAATAATACCAGAAATGCATTATATTTGGGTCAAAAAACTTCTAAATATCGTAGTCTGATCATTGACAAACAAACAAAATTGAAAAGTAGACAAGAAACCAGGAATGAAAATTAAAACAACACGGTATATCGTTTAAACAACTTCATTTATTTTATGTCCTTTGTTTAACCTAATGATCTCGTTCAATCAAGATAATACTGTCCTCCAATAGGGTGGTGTTACCAACGTACAATCTGGCATTACATGTATGTTGAACAAACGAGAAAATAAATTGATTGTTTAAGATATTCTTCGGATCTAAATTTTGTTTCAAGTTCTGTTCCATCGTGTTCGTTTTCGTTTCACTTGCTTTTTTCTTCATATGTTTTTTTTTTGGTCAAAATCCGTTCTGTTTTGTTTTTGTTTGTTTGTTTTCTGGTTTATATTTTATTTTATGTCATTTAAACAACATAGCGCGTCTTTTAAACTATATAATCTATATAAAAAGTCGTTTATTGTATGATTTGGATTCTAATTTTCTCTTTTGAATTTCCATTCTAATAAAACAAGAAATGATATGTCTCCTCAGTGGTTCAGTACCAGTTATTAACGATCAAAACTGAGAAAAATGGACATGAACAGACATGTGTGATGTCATTTAATGACCACCCATTAGACATAATTGCTGCAAATAATGTTTTCAATATTACAATATCTACGTGATTATGTCATCGAAAAGTTCTCAGTCTATGATATGCAATTTGACGTTTTTCCAAATAAACGGCTAGTGCGTCATTTTATAGAATGTTATTCTATGTCATTGTTTGAATATTGCTTGGACAAACAAAGCATTGTCTTCAACCCATTAGCATCACCATGTACGCCCTATAATTTAGAAAACCTATATATTGACACTATCCTAAAAGGATTCTTAAATATCTAAGTTGTATATACAAAACAGTGTCACAAGCCTGGCAGTTTGTTACTCGTAAATATTAACCATGCAGTAAAGTCTGTTTTGAAAGACTAAATATTTATTAGATATTTGAACGATGCACATGGTAATAATAAAAGTTATCGAAACAACAAATGTAAAAAGTAAGTAAAAATTCAGGAAATGCCACAATCATACACTGCAGACCAAAAGGAAAATACACAGAAAACTATCCACCACATAACAGCATGAAGACAATTGAAGTAAAACAATCAAACAAGATGACTACAAAATTAGAAATGACACTACAATGTAAGTACTGCATAACAATACAAACTCCCACACACAATGAGAGCAACAATACACAACGAGTCAACGACAACAGAACCATACCCTTAGAACAGATAAAAGTGGAAGCCACTGGAGCTTAATATTGCATTTTACTGGCAAAACTCTTAGCCCTCGATTCTGTTGTTAAAACAAAAAGGTTTAGCTCGCTTGGAGGTTTCCTAACGTATACAATGTTTCAATGTAGAGAATATGATGAAACAAAGAAAAGGGATCATGACTCATAGATAGTCGTAGCTTAAGAAAACATCAAGTGGAGCCACGGCAAGCCCAGCCAAAGACAAGCATCAGACACCAACTTACGCCAGTGTCGTTATTGAGTCTGCGGCCCGACCCACCGTCGTGCAATCAAAGAAGAAACAATAGAGCTCTATGACCCAAAATTAGTGTTAACTGCCATTAGAATTGGCTAGGGGGTGTCAAAAGACATACTTAGATCTGCTGATTCGATAAATGAGTGTATCTCACCTGTACAGTTTCTGATTGACGGGAAAGTATCTACTGGGGATTAGAGCATGGTTTAATATCACAGAAACTGCACAAGGCTAAAATGAAATGCCGCCAAGCCTTGGGTTTTTGAAGTAAAAATATCATCATCCTCTGGAGACAATCAACCTCACCTATACATCCCTTTTACAGATCAGATTGCTTCATAAGACATACACATAGATGATTCAATTATTATTGGGGAAAAGGTAGAAAGCAATTTCATAGTTAGTCTCCCAGATGGTTTCTACAAGGCTATTAGCATCCTGACTCAGACGATGTGTATGCTTAAGGGACAGCCTCACAGGCCAAAAGTATCAAATCCAAACATGTACTAATAGATCTTAAAACCATATTTCTCCCACTGCTCCTGAATAGGTAACAAGGGAAGATAGAACTTGTTCCTCAGTTAGCCTACGAGTTGTAAGCAGATTGTCCAGCATTTATTGATGGTCCGGGATGTCTTTGTGAAAGCATCAATTATAAATCTGGCCTGATCAAAAGTCAAGATATTCTTGACACCTCATGGCCTCAAGGTGGCAGGCACTATGATTTTGCTGCATCCTTTGAAGAATGTTTTAATATCTATACATGTGATACTAGGAAGATTCATGGCTTTGACAATTACAAAGACATTTCTGCCAAAGACAATGAAAGGATGTGTCGAGCTAGTGAAGTTGTTATCGACTATGACCTCTCCATCGCAAATCATCTAGACCAATGCAATTATGAAAAGCAAATCCAATAAACGAAAACTTGCCAGTGTGATAGGTACCTTCAATCTAGCCGAGATTACTTCAGTGAAAACAGATAATGGTAGAGTTCGTCTTGATGAAGGTGACATGACAATTGTGCTAGTCTGGTCAGAGTGTGACCTGCATACTTAGTGATGACACACGTGTGTTCGTCCTACTTTTGTATTGGGTGAATCGGGCAGACATGCAGTGCTAGGTAAAGATGGAACTGGGATGGTTCAGAACTTGACACCAATGCACTTGTTCTGACTTCGGTCAGAATGCTTGCAGCTACCAGGTATGCTTACACTCAGTCATTGTGATACAACTTCCTACCCTTATGTCAAAGGAAATGACACTGCACTGAATATAATATGATATCAGGAAACTACTTTAGGTGACAATGGTTCCACTTACACAGCAATGCCTTTCTTTGTTGCATTATATGGTCAGCCACCAGGAACAGCCATGGAATCTGCTCGCTAAGATATTTCACAAAGAAGAAGAAAAATCCTAAAGTTGTGGCCTCACAGCTCTTCTATCACATTATCTGGCCACATGTCAACAGTCCATCTGAACTTATTGCATTATGAAGAACATTTAAGTTTCTTTCCTGAAGGTAGTAAGAAGATTGTTGTCTTTGACAAGTATCAAGACATCTCTGCCAAAGACCGTGACAGGATTTGGCAAGCTAGTGGAGTTGTACTTGACTATGACCTCTTCATTGCAAGTCATTTGCCTTAGAGAGATGCTAAAATGAAAACTTAATCCAATAAGTAAACATTTGCCAAAGTCTTAAGTCCCTCCAATCTTGGCGAGATTGCTACATCAGAGACAGGGGCTGATTGTAGTTTAATGATAAAGCTGATTGATCAATCCTTTCGTGTTGTTTTCGAACATGCTTATGGTTATATAAATCAGTGCATAAACAGAAATTATATTACCTCACAGGTATAGGATACGACTCAATAGTTTATATACTCAACTACAAAAGAAACCCATCAGTCAGAATTAACGATGAAAATATATTTATACCATATTCCGTAGCATTCAGTTCTGCGTCATTTCATTGAATAATGTACCAGTTTTACTTAAATCTGTTCATTCTATTTGCCAGAGTTTAGACAAGGAAAATGACAAGTTTTTCACTTGAGAATGAATATCTCGCTCTCGTCTAAATCAGTTCACTTGAGTTAAATTCGTCCAAAAGCAGATATGACCCTCTCCTGCAGCAATAATCATCTCATAACGAGGTCGAACCAAAAGCATATGACGCCGCATAATGAGCTTGGGAATCCACGCCCATTCTTAGTGCAGAGCAACCTGAAGTTGACGAAGATTCAGAGGTTGCACTGAACGATCCTGGGTGCGTCGCCAGAGCTCATCCAACAGCTGCGCTATCATATTCAGATTCGGGCTTACTTAACTTACACGGTTTGTTTTGGCTTCTGCACACACTTGATTGCCTCGACAGAAAGTGACATACCTATTATTGAGCGAAGTGAACTGATTTAGACTAGAACTCGAGTGAAAACCAATTGTCTGAAACTTGTCATTTTTAGAAATGACCCCTTGTCTATACAATGGCGAACAGCATGAACGGGTTTAAGTAAAACTGTTACATTATTCAATAATTTAATGCACAATTGATTGTTAAAGAATATGGTATAAAATATATTTTGATTTCTTAATCATTTTACCATAATTGCCCTAAAAGTTACTGATTGGTTTCTTTTGTAGTTGAGTATATATACACATTATCATAAAATGGCCTCATCCACGAGACGTGATACTGTACGCCAGATCAAGTAACCATTATGATAATATGTTTATTATATACTTTTTCTGACATTATTCTGATTTTATTACCTGTTTTGGTCTTTACTCCCGAAAAATGCAGGAACGTTTGCCATTACGTTACGTTTCTTGGCGTCACGTCATCATGTTTTACCTCTAGGGTACACACCACTAAATATAGACAAAGCTTGGCCCCACCTTTTGTGGGGAGAGCATTAGGTTTACATTATAAGATGGATGACGTCATCTGTCAATCATGCATGTTCATTATTTTGTAGTATAAAAACAGACCAACCAATGTCAGTTACTAATAGGCATATTTAATTATGAAATGATTTTATAATAGAGAGATAGGGTCGGTCTCATTAACTGACCCCCAAGGTAGAAAAGATGCCAAATTTTCAGGTACGAATTGGTGATTGTCAGACTCCATCCAATATGGCAGCCCCCTGACCAGGGAAACATATGATTGTTTTTATATGAAATTGATCGGATAGAATGGCTGTTTAAAAAAAGACAGGTTTGTTAAGCTTTGTATGTACAGCTTTTTAATAAAGTGGCGAAACGTTAACATTGTCGTCTATGGAAATTTAATAGTGAAGTGCAACCAACATATGTTTTGGTTGAGAAACAAGAAAACTACTTTTCAAATACACACTCTTCTATGGAGGTTTGGTCTGTATATTTTCTCAAAAAGAACATTAAATGTGTAGGAGGAGTTCATGATTCTAAAACATGCACCCATTCAGCTATAATGCTTAGAACAGTTCGTAAATAATATCTGTGTCGATAATCTTGATATTGTTAAATTATGTTTATCACATGACCCCGCGTCTGAGAGTGAAATAACACCATACAATAAAATCGATAAACCATTAGTGGTTTATAGATTTTCGGGAAACGTTATGACGTCTTTAACAATGCTGTGTACATAACATGCATAATGACAAAATTAGGACGTCTTTACGCCAGAAATGAAATTTCAAAGTAATCATAATATCATATGATTAATAGAATCTAACATTCGTGCTCTTGTATTATTGAATTTATTAAACTCGTTGCGAAAAAGAGATAAAACGCTCGGCAAGCCTCGCATTTTATCTCTTTTCCCCAACTCGTTTAATAAATTCAATAAAACATGAGCACTCATGTAAGATCCTCCATTTAAATGTCTATTCTAAAAATGTATCTTAAAGTAAGAAAGATGGCAAAGATCAGGAAACGATACAATCAAGTATCACACCTGACCCAGGATACCACATGGGAAAGTAACAAAAATATAATTAAAAGATTATAAGAAATAGAATTACGTACGTTTGAATAGGAACTAGGGTGCCAGCATATTCGCATGCTAAGGGTACTTACTTAATGCGCACTTCGTTCCATATGCATGAGTAAGAGACAAAATGGACTAAGCACCATTGACTTGCAAAAATTGGGAGCTTTATAAACACAAATTATCTCTTTAATAAATATATTTCTTATCACATTTTCATTACCAGTTAGATCATTTATCATAGATCATTTATAATATATCATTTATCATAGATCATTTATCATAGATCTCGAATTTTTCCCAGTTTCTATAAAATATAAACAAATAAATAAACAAAGTACAAGTATATACATGTATTTGAATATGATTAAAGCAGGTTTTCACTTTATGTAGGCTGTGTTGGAATCATAATCAAAACGACAATGCTACTTTTAAGTAGTCTTGGCAGCCAGCAAGGTCACGTGGAAGCAGCAATGCGGCTACGAAACTGATATGATCAAGAAAGCCCGCGTCCTGTCTTGTCGAAACGAAGTACAAAACATGAACCAGGGTGCTTGAACATGATTTCTTACAAATATTTCTTCTCAATTATATCGAGCCGGCTGAGCATATGACAATGACAATATTCTAGTGAAAAAAGAATATGTACCATGTATTAGATTATGTGTATATTAGAATAATAAAATATTATAAGCCCAAATGATTAAATTAAATTTCTCATCCTTATCAAATTTCTTAAACTGGCTCCAGTCCTTAAAACAATTTTTCGTTAATTTTTTATATCATATACTTGTAGCCAGTCTTACTCTGATGGCCCT
Organism: Loripinus fragilis; assembly: GCA_964019695.1. Lineage (NCBI taxonomy): Eukaryota > Metazoa > Mollusca > Bivalvia > Lucinida > Lucinidae > Loripinus > Loripinus fragilis. The sequence continues at coordinate 63,348,155 of OZ026526.1, forward strand.
GTTTTAAGGTCCATATAACAGGGCCATCAGAGTAAGGCTGGCTACAAGTATATGATATAAAACATTGACGAAAAATTGTTTTAAGGACTGGAGCCAGTCTTCAAATTTATGTGTTTAAGGATTGTCGGGTGGTATTTTCCACTGTTCTTTTTTTATAATTATTATTTTAAAAATTTGAAAAGAACATTGTGTAAACAAACTATGGACACCCTGATCAGACGCCGCATTTAATGGTGTCTGATCTGGGTCTGCATTGCTTGCATACCTCTCGTAGAAATGGACGCTTCTTTGCCGGTGTTGATTAATGATAGATGCCCTTAGCATAGCATATAGTTATAGCACAATAAAATCACATATATACATGTATATGTCGAGAATAGCAAACTAGTGTGCGTAAAATTATGATTGTTTCCCTACCGTTTGCTATAAACATTTCTTAAGCGCTGAAATTAGAACCTCTGACTCAGTGTTATACTTTCTACCGTTGCTCAATAACATAGATAGACAGTGTGTGTTCGTCAGGATCGCCTCTATGATTCGGTCACAACGGGTACCCACAATCTACGCTTAATGTCTAAAGACACTTCAATATCATCCATATAGGTCCATGTCTTATGCTGTGCATACCAATTAAGATTGCATCGAAGATTCAATCCTAATGGGCATACACACCATATGAATCACTATAAAATAAGGAAATTAATATTGAATTATGCACTTTTATTGCAGGTCTATTAGTGCTACAGTATATGTCCGTAACTAAGCTTTAATCTCGCCTATGGTTTAAGTGCAGTCAACGTCAAGCTCAATTGCCGCACAGAAGACGGTTGGCCACAGAAATATAGTCGCCATTAAAGCTGTACTTAATTACTAAAGTGAATGTAACCTGTATATTTTATGCTATAATTGATCATTATTGTATAGTAACTCTGTACGTAGTTAAATCGCATGAAAATACACAACTTTTGTATATAATTGATTTTAGAAGAGTTAATCAATTCTACAAACTTAAACATATTAGGACGTTTCCAAAAATATTCTGAAATGTACTTTTTTCTCAATTCTAGATAAGCTGCGCATTGTATAACAAAATGGTATTCATCTTCAAGGATGTTACAGAAGATGCCCTTTCTCTCATGTATAGGTACACTATTTTGCCTTACCCATCTGCCTACCTCGACTTCTAATCTGAGTGATGACATGCGCAGTTTACTGTATGCTTGTACACTTATGTGCCAAATTAAAGTTCACAAACTTAAAAAAAATGCATAAATTTATGGGAAATTTTGACATTCATTTCTTCTTCATTTCAATTTTATTCATATTATGGACTTGACAAATACATGAATGGGAAGATATAAGCAAGCCTTCAAATATTCACAATATAGTTAATTTGGTCACTGTCTTGCATATTGTTGCTAAGCAACCGATAAAAATAACTAAAAAGTCACTAGTATGCTCATTTTGGTGGTAACCATGGTTACAAGGAATGAATATCTGATGTTATTTTTAATGCTACTCCAAGACAACATATTTTTCTATATATTGACCATCAAAAAGGTATTTGCTAGTCTTTCTTTTATAGCTAAACAATATAAAAGGCAAAAGTGTTAATAAATTCTGTCAAGATTCAAAATTCTTAAAATGGGGGTGTGGCAGACAAATATTAATAATTACACAAGTTTTAAAGTCATTATGTACTTCAAATTGTACTTAAGACTTAAAACAAAGATGATCTGTCAATAAAATGTCTTTAAAAAGTTGGAATAATGCATTCAAAATGATGTTGTCATGGTAACAAATACGCAGTATTTTTGATATTCACTCTAATATTGATCCTTTTCTTGATCAATTTCATAAAGAAATGTTGATTTCTATACTTTGTTATTGATAGAAATTAAAATAAAACCACACATAAAGACATCAATAAGTCTTACATGTTATAGCATAAACTCAAGTAATTATTGAATATCTGGTTGCCATGGCAATTGTTTTAATGAACTGGAAGGGCAAATTTGGGTCATTTTTGTCTTGTTGCTAGGCAACCACCTCCAGTAAGGAGTAAAATTTTCTGAACATTTGTAATGATAGGGGGGATAATGATGTATCCAAACATAAGCCTTATTAAAGCTGTAAATCTATTATTTTAGATTTAAAGTATTATAAGTGCTGAAAATAAGCATTATTTTTGCCTTAAAATTCATTTTGTGGACTTTAATTTGGCACCTGACTGTAGATATTCAGAAACATTAACCTTGTCAAGGTATGACTGAAATTGAAATGTAGATAATGAACTGTAGAAAATTGCTCTTGGTGACTCTGCAAGTCTAGACTGCCAATTTTGAATGAAATTGTCTGTTAATCTTTGTTTAAATACAGAAATAAAGTAATTTATGTAACCTACTCCCTGTTGAATCCAGACTTCAATAAACCCCATAGAAAATAGGAGATGACGTAAAAGAGAAGCCCAATTTTACTTATGTATCATAGATCATTTACCATAGATCATTTATCATGGATAAAATTTACCATAGATCATTTACCATAGATCATTTATCATAGATCATTATGATAAGTCATTTATCATAGATCATTTAGCATAGATCATTTATCATAGATCAGTGATCATAGGTCATGTACCGTAGATCATTTATCATACATTTAATATTATGCTGATAATGTGATTATACACACACCGCGAATAGGCGGCAATCGAAAAAGCTACGAACAATCGACAAAGGTGGAACAAATATCGCTAGAAACATTGTTTTCGATTGTCATTTGTCGCCAGTCAGGCGACAAAGTGAAATCCAAAACTCTGTTTCTAACTAATTTTGATCTATGTTCATCGATAGTATTAACGTTTTCGAGTGTCCCCTATTCGGTGTAATACAGTTTGGCATGCTTATTCACATCATATCTATAATTGTTACTTCATAGTAAACACAGGGCGTGAACTAAATACGAACCCGATACCAATGTGACATTTCTCCTAGATAGTAGCTTCATGAGGGTCTGGATGGGGGGGGGTCTGGTATCCACTATTTATTTTAAATTTAGCCCATTATTCATCTCATTAAAATGTTGGGTTATTCATTAAAATAAGACCAATTATTCATTAACAGTAAAAAAGGTAACACAGAAATCTGATTATTCACTATTCATTAATTTTTCTTCAATTCATTAAAAAATAGGATTATTCATTATTTTTAGGCCCTCAATATTCACTATTCATTATTTTTTTGGCTCATTATTTACTATTAATTATAAAAAAGGGCCATTATTCACTTATCATTATACCCCATCCAGACCCTCCTTCATGAGTAGTTTTAGCCAGTTTTGGTTATTATCATAAAGACTGCAAAACTAATTAGCGTTACTGATGCTGAGACTCCTAACAACAGGAAGTCTACCAATACACTAACATCCTTCCATGATATACGGTTTTCCCTGCAAAAACTAACAATCATTTCCTGTAGTTTCGGCTCTAGTAACCCCACTTTGTTTGAAGTTCCAAGTGCCAGAGCGTTCAAAGTTGTAGGAAAATTTCCTTCCATAGCTGTCTGTTCTCTATGGCTCATGCGCTTGCTACCAGTACATAATCGTTTCAATCTTAGACAGATACATGCCAGCCATTCAGGAACGGCTTCGTTGTTATTTTTGTGATACAAACGTAGATTCAGCATTGTAGCAATCGTGATTACAGCACTCTCAATAAGAGATATCATCAGAAAGTAGGAAATGATTGGTAATGGTTCTGATGTTTTTGGTAAAGTATCACTAACGATGGTCATGAAAACAGCAATTGACAAGAGAACAGTGATTGAATAAGATACCCTCTCCCCAGATTCCGCCGGTAATAGGAATACCATAACATTTAGTAGGCATAAGAATAGAACCGGTAAAAGTACATTCACTATGACATACTGCGGTTTCCTTTCAAACCAAAATATAAAAGATCCCTTTGATGAATATCCGACATCTTCAATTTTGGCTTGTGTCTTTATGACAGACCAAGATCCGTGTTCTGGCATAAGTCCTGTATAGACAGCGTCATAGATGCTAACGAGTTTGACTTCAAAGTAGGAGTAAGCCCACACAAAAACTTCAACATGACATTTCTGTACATCAAATGGGAAGTAGTAAGCGTTGATTGAACATGTTGCTTTTATAAGAGTTCCGGGGTACCAGAAGGCATCCCCACTAGCAGTATAGCGAATCATCTGCCAGTCGTCTCCATAAGAATCTAGTTTCTCTGACGGATTAGTAAGAATAATCTCTGGCACCCAGACCTCCCTGTAACTCATCATTAGTTGATTTATTCCGCTATAGTTGGACACATTCCACACCAGATTTTCATCTTTCCACACTATACTGAAAAGTCCCACAAATGAGAACTTTTCGTTTACCTCATCAAACTCTTGCAAAGCAACCATTGAAAGCGCTATTCTAACTTTCACAGATTCAGTCTGATTTATTACTGGCCTTACAAATTTATCATAATCACACAGTAAGTTGGATCGCAACGTTTTGACCTCATTGATTGATGCACTGTTAACGTTTGGTGCTAATGACATCAGTGGAATAAAAATTATCATGTGCATAGCAAGGAACGGTGTGTTTGTTGTCTTCATAGTCCCTGGTGTTGTTTTTTTTTTTTTCGATGATATTGTCACCTAATCCTTTAACTTAGAAAGTCACTTGTATGAATGCAGCACATATACATGTAGCTATTTTTTTTAAAAAAAATAAGGATATCTTCCCTGTACCAATTACTCTCACCGAAAAAGCATTGTGCGAACAAATCGTCCTAGATATAATATGTTTAATCTGGTAAGGGACCGGTTGCTTGCTTTCCTCGAACTTACACAAATTTTAGTATTTTTCGCAGTCTCAAAATCCTGAATTCAGGAATATTCCCAAAAACTTTCACCCATACAAAAGTAATTTTCGACCAGTTTATTTTGTTAATAATTTGTACTACAGCACAATGTATCTTTCATCCAAAAACTTATGTCTATAAGCTAAATAAGGCTAGTATGTCAGTATAAAACAGCATACATTGCACACATCACATCACATCACACTGAACAAAGTCGGATCAACGCAATTTCCTGCAAAATATTGAATTATGGTATTTGTACTGGCTCTTTACGTCATCGCGTGATCGTTGCGACCTCGCACCTTTATTTTTGAACTTTAGTTTTAATCGAACATATCTGATCTGCTTCAGCTTTGATGGCATATCAATGAAATATGTCAATATGTAGACAATAAATTGACCAACTATATAATATAATGAAGCAGAAATTATCAACAATCTGTGAAAACGAACTTTCCAGCAGTAACGTACGCGGCCCTAAAGTCGTCACTTTGACGCATTTAAGTGATTGGTCCGGAACTTTTAGCAGATGGTAGTCTAATCATCCAGCTAGTCGATAAACTAAAGAAAATGGTTTGAAACCACCCGAAAATATCCTTAAAATACCGATTTTGTCAAAAGGGGTCTGTCTGACGACTTTAGGACCACCAAGACCTAAAGTCGTCAGTGACTAGGTCCTAAGGTCGTCGACGATGTGTGGTGTTTTTTTGGTCCTATAAGCGCAGTATATGTCTGAGTGGGGGCGTTTATTTATCGAACTGGGTGTGTGTTTGGTCCCAGAGACGTCCTGGTGGTCGGAACGCTGGTGCTATAGTGTATGGGCGCTCTAGGCATGAGTGATAGCGTTTGTAGTCGTAGGCGTGTACTATATGTTTAAGTGGTGGTGGAGGTCGTCTTACGGATACATTGGTGGCCTGAGAGTCAGTGTTGATGGTCCCAGGCACGTACTGAAGGTCTCAGTGGTGGTGTTGGTGGTCCTATGGACGGACTGAAGGTATGAGTGGCAATGCTCGCGGTCGTAGGCGTGTTGTTTAATTGAGTGACGGTGTAGGTGGTCGAAGGGACGTATTGGAGTTCTAAGTGCCTTATTGGTGGTCCAAGGAACGTATTGAAGGTACGAGTGACGGTATTGGTGGGATTAAAATACATATTAAAGGTCTTAGTGGGTATGCTGCTGGTCGTTAGGGTATTTTGTTGCCCTGAGTATCAAAATTGGCAGTCCTTGATGTGTAATGAAGCTCTAAATGGTGGTGGTGGTGGTGGTGGTGGTTTGGATGTATACTTGGGGGGCGATGATCCTATAAACATACATGAGCGTACATTTATATATAGCTCGGCGTATGCTTAAACTGAATATCTGAGAGACAGTGTTGGTCGGGTACATGTAGAAAATTGAATGTCTTAATTCAGGTGTTAATAGTCCCGTAGGCGTACTGAATGTGGTTGCTCTACATGAGCCACTTTATAAGTAACCATGTCTTTGGGGTTTGCAACCTATACTGATTCAAACTGGCCTGCTCAGCTACAGAGACTTGGAATTTAGGAATGACAATTATGAGCATTTAATATACTATTTAAACAACGAAAACTAGAGCTGACCATACCTTACAGGCTATTATAGCGGAAAATGAAAACCCTGGCACATCTACGGCACTGCCCTGATGCATCAGAGGTTAAACCCCGGCACTTAAGCCCCACTATGTCCCCGGTATCCATGGCTCCTAAGGGGTCGGAGATACAAATGACTGTTGCATAAAACGAGTTTAAATCATTGTTGTAGAAGAGACGAAGTGAGTAAACAGGCAGAAAAATCACTCATTTTCTTGAAGCCCAAAAGTCGGCAGGCCGGACCTAAAGTCGTCACCTCACTTTTCAACCAATTATTTCTGTTAGAGGTTGTCCTATCGGTCAAAAGGACGTAATTATTGCTAATTCGATATCTCCTGTTCATGTAAAAACGCATGTGTTTATGTGGGGCAGATGTACAGTATAATTATTTTGTTTCGCCGGATCGATATCAATATCGCCTTCTCCAAATTTTGCATGCAGTTGACCCCCATTTCAATGCCTACCACTCGGACACCTTTTATAGGGCGGCTGCACTTTATATATCAATCCATAGGGCAGATAATTTCCTTTCGAATGATGCCCCCTCTAAGAACTTTCGATGATTTGGACGGAAAAGAGCGAGGCCAAAAGAAAACTGACGACCTTAGGGCTATGACGACTTAAGGGCCGCGTAAGTTAGTACAATCTTTAAACATGCGCGGATCCAGAAAGTTATGTCAGAAGGGGTCCAATTTTTTAGTTGATGAGGGGAGGGAGTATCCAAATACCACTTTAATCGGGTCGTCATCGGCCACCAGGGGGGGGGGGTACTCTGATATTTTCACACATACGTAGGCTCAGGCTTTCTTGGGGGGTTCAAAATTCTGAATTTCAATATTTTTGGGGGTTTTCAGAAAAATGAATATTTTTTGGGGGTATGAAGATTTTGTGGATATTTTATGGGGGCCATCACAAAATTGGGCTAGTTTGAGGGTCATTTCTATGCAATTTAGGGTCTTTTTTTAAGGTCAAGGTACAGAATTGGGATATTTTTTTAGGTTGCTAAAATGTCAAATATTTTTGGGGGTGCTTGAAATTCCTGATATTTTTTGGTGTGAATGGTAGATGCTGGGTCCGAGCCTACGTATGCGGAAAAAAATTAGATTACCCCCCCCCCCCCCCCCCCCCACTGGGCATCGGCCCGCCAGCGAAACTCCATTTAAATGACGTTTCGCTGGTGTACCGATGATGGCCAAACATTGAATGCTGGCTTGGTTGCTTGGTGTGTTTTAGCGGAACCGGACCAGCATTGCTAGAAACCCAGTCATTTTGTGAATTTTCAGAGGGTGGGGCGGATGGAAAATACAAAATGATCAAAAACGAGAATACTCATGCGGATAGTATTCCTTATCTGCGCGTTAATTGAGGTCCACACACCTTTCTTGGTTGCCTGTGCGTGCGCGTGGACTTATAATAATTGAGCCAGTGCATGAGATTTCCAACAATGTGGTATGTGCGACCAGCAAAGCCTCAGATCAGCCTGCGCTTACGCGCAGTCTGATCAGAGCCTTTGCTAGTAGTCACTTGAATAATCTATAAGTGCTAAGCTACTGACTGAACACCATTTGGAGTTTCTAAGGTTAAAAGGAGAATGCAGAGTACACTTGTCAAAATGCAACATTGTTGGAAATCACATGCCATTACTTTTAATAATAGTATTGTGTCATGCAAACAAAGACGTCATGCAAAATGCTTTAACCATGCCGCACTGTTTTGAAGACAAATCCAGACTTTTTTCCGAGTAAGGGTAGGTGAAGAAGTTATTGTTGGCCAAGTCGGTGGACTCCTGCTGCTCAGGATAGGATTAATACACAATTTAAGTGATCTATAGATTCACGATAGATCAAGTGGAGTGTACAAGTGATTTTAACACATCACTGTCACTGTCACTCTATAAACACTCTGTAAACTTTTGGTTGACACGGCAAGACCGTGCAACTTCATAAAGTTATTTATGATTGATTGATGTAAAACTGCAACAATCATGGCTGGAAACTTAGGATCGATTGACCTCTTCCCCAGTAGCAGGACATTGCTTCATCCTCTTTTTTTAAATATGCATAAGTTTTACTTTTGGCAACTTGTTAATGCAGTTGTTCTTTGTCAACTTTGCATTTTGTCTATAAAAAAGCAGCTGTTCAGATTTTCTAGTATATACAAATGTGACATCAGTGCTTTCCATAGTTATAGTAAATGCTGGTATTTCCTTTCAATTCTGTCATGCTGTGACCCGGCCAACCAAACGTTGGCCTTCGTTTAGCAAACCTGTGGTTTAGTCTTCTTTTAACAATGTTACAAGATACTTCTGTGGCTCCTCCTCATGGTGACATGGGTTGTTTTAAATGTGGGATTGTGGCTTTTCCTGCTTGCATAAAACTTGTATTGCCCTACCTTTTCGAAGAAAAGGCAAGGACATACTAATTTATGGCTTTCCGTGGTTCGTGGCGCTGAATTTATAGTGGGTATCTCGTGAACGCAGCTCTTCCTATAGTTTTGGCCAATCATTTTGAAACTTCGCACATGTTTAATGGTGGTCTGAAGACATGCATGTTTGGGTTTTTCGTTTGTCTCAAAAAATATTTTCTCACCTTTTTCCCATTTCAACTTTTTTTTCAAACTCTGAATTCTACAAAGGTGTATCGGGAGTAGGTACCTTGTGAATGCAAACGCTCAAAGAATTACCGACATATGAGCCTCCAACAATGCGGCATTCTGAGAAACTACAAATGATGTTCGGTCAGTAGCTTAACACTCGTAGAATCTTCAAGAAACTAGCAAAGGCTCTGGCCAGATTGTGCGTAGGCACAGGCTGATCCGAGGCTTTGCTGGTCGCATGGATATCACATTGTTGGAAATCTCACGCCAAGGCTTAATTGTGCTTTTAAGGCTTCACATGTGTTTTAGTTATGGTCTGAAAATATGCAAGTGCTTTATTCTAGAATTATTTATTTTTGCCTTTTTTGCATTTTTTGAACTCTGATACTTCTAAAGTGTATAGGCAGTAGGTATATTGTGCGCTCAACCACCCCAACAGTTTTTGCCTGATGCTTTTGAAAGTAGGTGTTTAATGATGGTCTGAAAATATGCATGTGCTTTCTTTAGACATCGGATTTTTTTTCTTCTTTTCATATTTTAACTTGGGACTTTTCCAGATTAGTATACAGGGAGTAGGTACCTTGTGAACGCAACTTCTCTAAGAGGTTTTGACTTGTTTTTTTAAAACGTCTATGGCTGGACCCACCATGGCTCAACCCCAAGGGGGGGGGGGGTACTCTAATTTTTTCCGCATACGTAGGCTCGGGCCCAGCATCTACCGTTCACCCCCAAAAAAATATCAGAAATTTCAAGCACCCAAAAAAAATATTTGAAGTTTTAGCAACCCAAAAATATATCCCTGACCTTAAAAAAAACCTAAAGTGCATAGAAATGACCCTCAAACTAGCCCAATTTTGCGATGACCCAGAAAAAATATTCATAAAATCTTCATACCCCAAAAAATATTCATTTTTCTGAAAACCAAAAAAAATATTGAAATTCAGAATTTTGAACCCCAAAAAATAGCCCGAGCCTACGTATGTCTGAAAATATCAGAAGCCTACGTATGTGTGAAAATATCAGAGTACCCCACCCCCCTGGGGGCTCAACTTGGTTTTCTTTAGCCCTGGGTATATGCGAGTCACGAGCCATTTTCTTTGTTTCATCAAAGTATGTTAATTTGATTAGAGTGTTTCTCTGTGATGATGCATTGCATGAGCTTAGTACTTTTCGTGTGTATCTAGGGCAAAGATTTTGCACCAGTAAAATGCATTCAAGTCCCATGTTGGCTTAGGTTGCTGTCCGTTCTATGACAGAGGATCTGTTGTTGTTGATTGATTGTTTAATGTTGCTATTGCGGTCGGCCGTGGCCGGCCGCTTCTATAAACATCAGTCGAAACATACATCAAAATCAGGTTTTGATTGAACCCTTATACTCTGCTTGAGGCATGTTTTAATGCTAACCGAACAATGAGCAGGGAACCAAAAATGTGTAGACTTGTTCTCGAATGTTTCCAACTTTAGGTTAACCTATTGTGCGAAGCAAGCGGGAGCGAACTTAACTTACCCAAGGTAGGCGTTATTAGCCAGCATTGTAAGAGGAGGTTGTCGATGTATTCTGCATCATTGTATGTGCACAAAAGATGATGATTTGCCTTCTCTTTATTTTTATAGCATGGAAAACGTAATGAATCACATTATAAGCAGCTTTTAATGACAGTTTTGAGGATAAGAAACGTAATTCGTGGATTTTGACACACCTATTCTCTTTTCGGTATTTAGAAAAAAATTCGCGCCATTATCTGTCACGTGACATTAACATCCATCTTTTACAAGTGCGCGTTCAACGAAACCAACGTAAATATTGTTGTTTTTTATGAGAGTTTTTGTTCATGGTAAGTTTCTGCGAGGATTCTTTGATAGGGGGCTCAAATATACATGTAAAAAAGGGGGTTCCATTTGGTACTTTTGCCTGATTATTTCTGCTCTTTTCGGTATTTAGTAAAAAGTTCGCGCCCTTTCCTGTCACATGACAATCATTCGGCAAACCTCGTTTGGACATCGGACTTTGCTTTTAAAGATGGCGGCCACGACAACAACGGTCTCGCTTCGCAAAAATAATGGCAAAATACTCGCTATACTGTTGGTGTTTGCCATATTGCCATGTAGTGAGTAACAGTTTTCACAAGGTTTGAACGCCAACAAATATTTGTGCTGCCAAATATCGAATGAAATAGATTTCACGTTTTCCCTTGCAGATAAGGAGAGTCACAAGAAGACAGCCCGCACATACTATTTTGTTTGTTTACTGTTTGATTTGATTCTTTATGTCCCATTAACAATCTTTCAGTTGAACAGGGACGGGTCTTCCTGGGTTGAACCAGTACTAAGCTAGGATAAATGTCTTGCTCAAGGATGACAACGCAACATACGGGAGCGCAGTGGCTCAGTGGTAGAGTGTTTGACTCAAGGCCGAAGGGCCATGGGTTTGAGCCTAACTGGCGTCACTGCGTTGTGTCCTTGAGCTAGCACTGAATTCAGGGCGATATGATGGATTTTTATGTTATCATATAGCCCTGATTTTTTAAGCCTCTATCTTTTCCCTTACTGTTAGCGTGGACGTAAACCAAGTTGAAAACACATTTCCAAACAGTGTCTTCCTCTAACACTACTCCATTTTGTATGTTTATAGGTTTATCTATATGTTGCTATTTGGTTTGCCGCTGATGCATACCTGATTAGTTCTAAAAAGATAAAATACTCCTGTCCACACAGAATGTTTACACTATTTGTTTTCAAAACATGGCGTCATTTTTGTCTTCTGAGCTGAAGAGCATGCTTTTTCTGTGGGAAACTAAAGTCACGCATGAATTTGTTTTGGTATTTTATGTACCGACAATGACCCGTTCACTTTCCGTTTTCTGAATACACAGATGTTTTAACAACATTAAATACCAAAATCAGACTTATATAATGTTTTCTTTTACCTTCCTTATTATCATAATTGGCCAAAAAATTATCATACCTGGTCTGTTGAGATTGAAATAATCCAATACCATCTCACCATACATTTGTTACATATAGATATTTGCAAAAAAGATGACCAATTACCAATCTAACTGGGGCCGCTTTTTACCAATTTGTTAACCTCGAGAACTACCCAGTTGGATATGTAAAAACTGTGTCCGAGGAGTTCTTAATGGCAATGGATGGGATCCTTTTTTGTGCATACAGGTTGATTTTTATGGTGACCTCTCTCACCATTTGTAATAGGTTTTCTTTTAATATCTGATGAATGTCAACGAATAAAGGTCAATCTTCAACCTAGTATGCAAATTTTTCAACCTGGTTCTGTATTCCGACGGATGTCACTGGATAGAAAATCGACTATTTTCAGATAAGGAATTCCCCCACTTCCACTAACAGGAAATACATAGAAAAAAATGCCAAATGATTTTGCATATTCAAATAATGACATCATTCTACAATTCTTATCTTAAACCATTGCGCACATGTTCAAAAAGAAGGTCAAAACACCCAATGTCTCTATATAAGATTCACGTGGCGCCTTAAAAACGATGGGCACCAATTGTGTGTATTGACTGATAGCCTAATTGAACATAAGCGTGTGCTAGTAAAGCTATTAAGCTTGCAGCAAGGTTAGCCATGATATAAAAAAATATTTTCCTTCACTAATATCTTACTGATCACTGTGCAAAAGTAATTTGATTCTGATCTTTCCAATCCATCGCTTCTTGTCGTAAACAAGCTGATCCCCTCTCGGTTCAGAGGTCAATGTACTCTAGCGTTAGCTTGCTACTTTTGGCGGGAAACTTGTCATGTGAGCACATGATCAGAATAACAATTGTCCGCCATGTTGGAAAAGTCCATTTTCAGTCTGATTATGACATTTTGGGACATGACAAAGCTTCCTTTCAGAAAATTGGATTTATATAGTGTAATATGGGTGAGTGTATGTGATTGTTAAGGATTTCTGTCAATTAAGTATCTCATTTTCTTTAGCATGCTATATTAAATTGAAATCAAACCATTCTTGGAAATCGACTTTCATTTTCTGAAATAGGTCAATACTCGTTATAAATTAGTAGAAAATAGGGGGCGCTACAATGCACAATAATACAGAAACGAGACTGCTGCGAGCGTACCAACATTGAGTAAGTTAACAGAATCGATAACTTTAACAATTTTGCGCTGATTTTCAAAATTCAAACACCTACTTTTTTCTTATATTGTCCAAAATCCACTGTTAATGTTATTCTTATAATGTACTGAGTTTTTGAAAAAGCGCTGACATCCCTTACCTAGTCTTGGGGAGTATAACCAGTACCAGGTTTTATTATAATATCTTCTCAACGTTTTAATAAGTTCGTCTCATCTATTTAACATCCGAAATTTATCGCAAAAACGTCATCACCCCTAACTCGTGAAAAGCATGCAAAATGGCTGCGATGTGCCGAAAAACAACAACAAGAACATAATATTACAGATTGCATTGATCGTGTCACCAAAACGAAGTCAATGGTAACATTTTTATAACTTTGGTTGTGTATGTAAAACACATGAAGAAGTTTGAATGGTTGGATTGTCAAGGAAACGAGTTTTTTCCCAAAATAAAAGGGGACTCCAACACTGGTCAAGATAGAGAACAAAAACACTGCGACTTTAGATTCAGCCAGATCGAAAAAAAATCTAAAGTCGCAGTTCTGCAACTATCCTTGAGCAAGACACATTTATCCTAGCTTAATACTGGTTCAACCCAGGAAGACCCTTCCCTTTATAACTGAAAGATTGTTGATGGGACGTTAAGAATCAAACAAACAAAACAACGCAACATACCTATCCCCACTCCCGAGCAGTTTCAGTTTACAAAAGTGAGTGTTTAACATCTCACCAGAAGGCAGCAGAGCTTTAAGGTCATGGAGACACCGTCACAGCTCAGTCTCATCCGTGGATCAAACTCTAGGACCCCTGGATAAGTCACCAGTGTTACATGTTTTGTTTTGATTCTTTACGACACATTGAACAATTTTTCAGTCGCCAGACGGGGCAAGACTCAAGATGGAGGGGTTGTGCGTTTGGGCCCCAGGGGCACTGTCCAACTGCCTTGTGTCTACATCTGAGCTCCTAATTTTATCTGTCTGACAGGGTTTGTTCCCATTAAGCTCCTCACAGACCCTCCCAGGTGTTGGTTAGGGGGGCTGTTTTCTTATTCCCCTGAATGAAATTACTTATCCCCACTCCTGTACCCCAAACATAAAATTTACCTTGTTCCTCCATTTCCCAAACCCCTGGATGGGCCTCAAGAATGTTTAGCTGATTCCATAGCATAAAGTCAAATTTTGAGAAAAATAATTTTTGTTCCTATTCCTAGACATGCGCGGATCCAGGAATTTACGTCAGGGGGGTCCAGGTCAGTCTGACAAAAAAAGCTCTGACAACGTTTTTTTTTTTTAGTCCTCAGCTTATTTTACAGAAGTCAAATGGTCAATTTAAAAGAAATCTATCATTTTTCAAGGTTCCAGAGGGGGTCCAACTTTTTCCAGGGGGGGGGGGGGTCCAATTGCTGATTCCCTATAGAAACCCATATAACTTGTAATTTTCCAGGGGGGGTCTGGACCCCCTGTTCCCCCCTCTGGATCCGCACTTGCTAGACCCCTTCTGATGATGGAAATAAAAGAATAAGTGCCATAGGCCCAGTTAAGCAAATATTTTGAGCATAAAATTCCTTATAAATCCATTAATTCTAACATTTAAAGAACCATCTCATTGAGACAGTTCCTTTGGAAATATTTTTAAAATTTTTAATTACTGAGACTCTTATCTGGAGGCCTACATGTTTATAGGTGTCACAATTTGGAAAATTTTACTTTTATTTTTTCTGAAAAATGACATTCCCATGGCTGTGGAAATGCCATGCCCGACTTGTCCGACCTGGTCCCATTTCAGTCAGGACAAGTTGAAAATTTCTATTTACTTGTCCTTGGACAAGTACAAATGTATTAAGTTAATAAAATTCTGTATTTCATATTTTGATTAATTATTACGAGCTCACATCTTGCATTGAAAACAGTGTGGATCCTGATTCATACAAGAGAAGCCAGCTGATCAGGATCCATCCTGTTTACAAGTGTTGATCTGGTTTCATACTGTTTTTGAAAGAATAAATAGTTCTCTAAGCACAGATTTTTTCTTTTGGACAAGTAAAATATTCTATGGACAAGTACATTTGGCTTTCAGCAGTTTTTATTTGTCCCTGGACAAGAAGAAAATTATATTATTTCCACACCCCTGAGTCATTTCATTCAAATTTTCTTGAGAAATAGTATTTCGCCATTTGAACCTTTTTTCTCTACATTGAATGAAGTTTTAAATTATTGACAAATCTGGTTTTTTCTTCTTCCACTTTTTAAGAACATTTATGATTATTATGTCCCCGCCATGATAATGGGCGGGGCATTAAGTGTTACCCCTGTGCGTACTCACGTAAGTACATGCGTCTGTGTGATGACGTCCGCTCTCTAAATCGAATACTTTTGATCCGAATTTTATGAAACTAGGTCACATTGTTAAGTACCATAATGTCTTCTTCAAGTTAGATAAAGGTCCATATCGCACCAGGCTCTCAGTAGTTATGGCCCTTTGTTTATGAAAATTCACCGTTTTAAACGATGTCCGCTCTCTAAGTCAAAAATTTTTTATCAGAATTTTATGAAACTTTGTCTCATTGTTTAGTACCATAATGTCTTTTTCAAGTATGATAATGGTCTATATGGCACCATGCTTTAAGGAGTTATTGCCCTTAGTTTATGAAAAATCATCGGTTGAAACGACTTCTACTCTCTAACATGAATAGTTTTGATTCTTGGTCACATTATTAAGTGCCATAGTGTGTTCAAGTTTTAGAAAGGCCCAATCGCATCATGCCTTCAGGAGTTATTGCCCTTTGTGAATGACAATTCCCTATTTATACAAATTTGGCAATTGTGGGGGCATCCGTGTCCCATTGACACATTTCTAGTTTTCTTTATGCTTTAGATACACTATTTACACAATGTGCTTTAAATCACTTGGCAAGGATTTGAAAATATTCACATTTGATTTTATATTATAGAAAATAATTTTGACACTTAATTCATTCAAATTTTCTCCAGCAAGAGAGAATAAATGGAAATTTAAAATGGCATTTTTTTCTGTAATTAATGAAATTCAATGCATATTAAATGTTGAAAACAAATAAAAGCCATTTTTCATGATCGAAATCGTAAAACTTTCACATTTTTATTAATAAAACCTATGTTGAATTTTAGAATTAAGAGTTGAACTCATTGTAACAAATTATCTTTTAATTAAGAGCACTGTAATGGAATAAAAGCCTTGCTTTCCTGAAATCTAGCCATTTCAACACAATTAGCTTCCATGGTGTAATAGGAAACATACTCACTCTTGGAGTGAGGGCTCCAGGTTCAAATCCTGGTAGAAGTACAAAGTTGGGCAGCTGGAAACTGATTTGGATGAATCAATTATAGTGACAAAAATAGAAATCTAGCCAGTACAACAAAACTAGCTTCCGTGGTGTAATAGAAAACATAGTCACTCTTGGAGTGAGGGTTCCAGGTTCAAATCCTCGTGGAAGTAAAAAAAAGTTTGCAGCTGGAAACTGATTTGGATGCTTCAATTATATTAACGAAATTTAATAGAAATCTAGCCAGTACAACAAAATAAGCTTCCATGGTGTAATAGAAAACATACTCACTCTTGGAGTGAGGGTTCCAGGTTCAAATCCTGGTGGAAGTAAAAAAGTTGGCAGCAGGAAACTGATTTGGATGCTTCAATTATATTAACAAATTTTAATAGAAATCTAGCCAGTTCAACAAAACTAGCTTCCATGGTGTAATAGAAAACATACTCACTCTTGGAGTGAGGGTTCCAGGTTCAAATCCTGGTGGAAGTAAAAAAGTTTGCAGCTGGAAACTGATTTGGATGCTTCAGTTATATTAACAAAATTTGATAGACATCTAGCCAGTTCATCAAAATTAGCTTCCGTGGTGTAATAGAAAACATACTCACTCTTGGAGTGAGTGTTCAAGATTCAAATCTTGGTGGAAGTAAAATGTTTTAACACAAATAAGAAAATAGTTACAATTTTACGCATAAAAAGTTCCTTAATCTGAACGTATGATAATGAAGGAAGAGAAAAGGAGAGGATTAGGATGAGAAATTCGCCCAGGTGTGATATCTGGCTAGTGCTTGATCTGGAAGGGATCAATGTTAGCCCTGTTTATGAGATTTTGAGTCTGACTTTCCATAGAAATTGAACCTAAAAATACTGAATTTCGATACTCAAAAGAACCGTCTTGATGAGATTTTTTTTTCGAGCACCCAAAACATATATTTTAACTTAATATGAACTTAGGCACTACCTAGATGCAGACATATTATTATTTCAGGAATTGACTATGGGATTTAAATTGTTAAGAAATTGGCAAGATCACAAATTTAACATACAAGGAGGACCTTTCTTTAAGGCAAACCGATTGAGAAGGGAAAAAGATACAAGCTGTGACAGTGTCTCATTTCAAATCTTGCAAACTTTTCTTAAAAAGCTCAGATTTTGACAAGTTAGTATAGTTCAATTGGCAGAACAGCCTCAGGTTATGATATGTAAGCACCTGGAGGTATGTCTGGGTTCGAACCCCAGTGCTAGCAGTCTGATCTGAAATTTTATCAACAATCTGATTATTCAAAGTACAAAACATGCAGTATGTAAATATCTATCAGTATTTAAGCTAATCGACCGCCAGCTTTTTGGAAAAGCTAATACTTGTTGATTTGAAATCATCTTGACGAAGAAGAGAGCTGGTTGCTTTACTCAGGGCCTTTCTATAAATAGGAGATGTAAACATGACCATTACGTCACACGGAATAGTCGATATAAAGGGTTGTCAGCATTCAAAACATATAACAATATTGGTATTTCAAACTGAGCGTTTTCCAAAATGGGTTAAAATGATGCATCTGATAGAAATATCAAATAATCAACTAAAAGTTCCTGCACAAATATCTAAAATCAATTATTTGTTGGAAAAGCACATTTCTATGCATGGAAGTGACAATATACAAGCGAGTACTATCAGAAGATTAACAAGACGATGCCGTGGTCGAGTGGTTACGCTTGTGACTCAAAAGAAGTGGTTATTTTCGATACATAGGCGAGAACACCTTCTGGTAGCGCTTCCAAGCAAACAATTTTTATCTAAGTTTATTTCACAGAGATGATGAGATTTTTTATGGATTTTAAAGTATACATAGATTATAAATCGTATCTTTCTTTTATACATTTGATCAGTTTTTATGTCAGAATTTTCCAATTACACTTTGATGGAACGAATGCATTACAATTTTGCAAATTTTCAATTTTTCATATTGCTGAATTCAAGCAAGGTTCCCAGATAGGAGCAATGAGTGCCGGTATATTTGACGCTTCCAAAGGATGTGCACGAGCACCATGAATCACTCAACTACACTGTTTGAGTCCACTTAAATAATGACTTGGTTAGTATCTCCATATACAGCTATGTCTCTCCTCCAGAATTCTTGATCGACGCCTATCACATGTTTGCAGTATTTTAATTCGCCATTCTCCTAACACATTCTTCCGTGAGGCATTCCATCTTTTCTTTTTAAATTGCCGATTTCAGCGCGTTAAAAAGTGAGTGTTTAGCTATCCAAAACGCATATAACGAACGCACCATTTCATTATACAGTAGCTTTATTTATGATAACCCATTTGGGTTTCCACCTTGGATGTAGGCGAATATCTAATCCAAATGACCAATTACTAATGTGCAAAGGACAAAGCATGCCTTCATAAAGTTGAGTACCACCGAACCCTATTTCTTCCTACTTGTATAGAACGTCATTTTCAGAGATTTATGGTGAGATGCGAAAAAAGACACACTTGAATTCAAAAAAATCAGATGAGCAAATCAATGGTAGCAGAAAAAGAAGAAAAAAAACAAAATGCAGCTGTGGGGTTCGAACTCTCAACCCTCTGTCTAAAAATATCAGATTAGTTAAGTATGAAATGCCCTTACCTGTACCGCCACAACCTCATCTACTAATACAGTTTCTCATTTAGCCGTTGAAATACATAATAAATACACAAATACGGCGCATTTATCCTGCTCACCCTTAAAATGGCATATTCCGAACTACGTCATATTCATGTTTACATCAGGGTAAAGAAACACTGTATTGATTTTGCTGATAAACAGATGAATATCATATATATACGGACAGTGTTGGAAGAAGTCGCATAGGTAACTTCAAAGTGATTTTATGAATAAAAGTGGTGATTGATCATTTAATGAAATTAAATAGATTTCAGTACATCATTTCAGCTTCAATGCCATTTAACTTTCACCAAAATCCATTGTACAATTCTCCAATTAATTATACTGAAAGTTTGTATGAGCACCAGAGCTGCTGAAAAACACGATGGTACATATTGCAATGCAATAGATACACTTTCCAGGCTACAATGGTGTTAAAAGTTTAAACTGTGCGAGTTGGCATGTTGTTGTAAAGAAATTGTAACACAATAGTGTTATTAAGTATAATTTGACATTAATGATGAATTTTGAATGTACATTTTGTGTGTGCGAGTAAATACAACACTGGCCTAAAAGAGTTTGGACCATATAGCAAAGATTCCTCACTCTGCGAAGAAAAATCCTGCTTTACTTTGTCTTCCTGGTGTTGTGTGACCATAAGTGTACCATGGCTCATTATTTCTGACATGGTGATGCACTTAATGCTAATATAGGCACAGTCTGGCGACCTTCAATGACTCAACTGTAATCGGGCAGTCTCTTCAAACTCTTGTGGTTTGTAAGTCTAATGCAGGGTCAAGATCAGCTGGGATCCTGTTAACTGGCCGGTGCTATGTCAGGCTGCGCAATTTTTCTATTATTCTTTTCATAGCGCCTGGTTTTGTTTCTTTGATTCTTTACTTCCCAGTCAACAATTTTTAAGTCATATTTTGACGGGTCTTTCTAGTTTGAACCAGTACTAAGCATCCTGAAAACTTTCACTCATGTGTGTTTGTCTGTGTTCTAAAGTCTTTTCCTCTTGCTGTTTTAGATTGGTATGTATGATTGTTATATTTCCTGATCATGTTCATTAGTTTTTCGTTGTTTTGTTTTCAAATGAGTAGGAGAAAATCAATAAAATGTGATCTTAAAGAGCATTTTATAGCAATTTTCTGCAGGTTTAAATTCAATTATACAGCACCAGGAATGTTAGATTCTATTTATGTTATGATATTTAAAGTACTTTGAAATCACATTTTGATGTGAAAATGCTAAAATTTTATCATTATATACTTGACATTTTCATTGGCGTCATATTGCGTAACATTTGTTACTAAAATCAGTAAACCACTTGTGGTTTATAAATTGTATTACATGGTGTTTTATTGCTTCCAGGTGTGATATCATATATGATAAAGCATTTTAAGCTGGACACTTTGTGTAAAATTATATCACAATATGACATGTGAAAAGTATGCCCAGAAAACATTCTACCCATCTGTCAACACAACCTTCAGAAAATATTTATAAAACGATTCCTGTCACAGCATAAAATTACTTAATGTAGGCATGAAACAGTTGAAGTCAGAACATTAGAATTACAGGTTCACTTATAAGGTCAGATATCGAGATTTTCCCATTTCTCTTGCCTTTATATTACTACAGTCAAATCTCATAAATTTGGAGTGCTCGCGGACTAGAGGTTTTATATCTAACAAGAAATATCTTTAAAAAAGATATTCGGCGGTTCTCAAATACTTACAATTTTAACATAACTAAATGATGAAATCCCCTTATACCCCCTTTCTTTGCATGCTGGAAAAGGATGTTTCATCTAAAACCAGCGAACTTGGAAGTTATGGTTATGTTTCTGGTCTCTCTTTTGCTTGGTGCTTTTTTTCGCTGAGCGATATGCATCTGAATCGTTCCAAATTTTAGGCACTTCACCAGCAAAGGCTAGGGAACAATGTTATTAGTCCTAATGTTTTATGAAAACGAGAGATTTTGACGACAAATATATGTACTGACACAAACTGAAAACCCGTAAAAAAACATGCCATATTGTTGTTGTCACATAGGCTAGATTCTGCCCGTCTCGGATCTCAACTTGGAGTAGTTTTCAAGTCTTAAATGGTTTACACTTCCACCACTCTATTTACATATTATGAATGTCTCTATTTACAGAAAAATGCTGATATACCAAATCGCTTTTGTGTGGGACTAACTCCTATAACCTTTCTATTTCCTGTGGCACCTCGCTATAGCCAAGATCGGGGAATAAATGCATGTAGACTCAAAAACTGTTTGACTAGCTCCCAGTAAGCACGTAAATTCAGGTCACTCTCGGCCCGCAAGAAAAAAACATCTGAAAAGTGGTTCGCTGGCGGGCCCATAGTGGCCCAAGTTTTGGTGCTGGCTGTTTGGTAGTTAGCCTTATATGATACATGTTCGTCTGACATACATGTTGTTAAAGAAACTAGAGCTTGCGCTTGTCATCTTCCTAAAGGAAATAGAAAATATGCTGATACATGTACAGTTGCGCAGGTTGATCTGAGTCTAAGTGTAGGATTGTGGGTTGCGGGCACATTCAAATTGTAGGAAATTATGTGTCATTATTTACATTAAATATCCATCCCGATCATAACCTCTTTTTTAAGATATATCTTTTTTAAAAAAAAAAAAAGAATCTTGTTAAGCGCTATTAATAGACATTACAACATGGGTTTTTTGGCTGTCTATTTATAACGCACCATGTTGTCTGATTAAAGAGACTCTGCCGATAGCTACACTGTCCTTGTAAGAACATGTATTTGCCGGTCAGAGAAAGCTTTGCACTTATTTACTCACCTGAATCCCGAGGTTACTCTCTAATTTGCGATGAATTTTACGCCCTTGTAATGTAATGCATTAAATACACTTGTTATATTTGTTTTAGACTAGACCTTTTGTCGAAATTTATGAAACAGACTATTATCGTGTGACGCATTTGATATGGGAAACCATGAATAAAAAATACAAAGATTTGCTTTATATAAAGCTGTTAAAGTCCTTTAGGATTTAGTGAGTTATTTTATATTGCACTTATTTACTATGTGCAATTAAGCAAGGCATGCAAAGAATGGTAATAAACCAAATTAGAAATGTTGTACAGCGGGAGTTGACCTATATTCCAGATCAATGTCCATTGTCAGGACTAGTGCACAGACTGGTTTTCGGCCATTTACATGGAAATTTTCAAGTTAAATTGCATCTATTATAAGATTGTGCGGTCAGTCTGAGCATTAACCAATGAGGGCATTGTTTTCTAGCTGGTGTGATGAATATTACAATTTAAGAATGCTTCTGATTGGCAAAAATTTACATAAAATTTAGGATCAAAGCGATAGAGCGTCGGTGAAGCCGCCGCAAAAAGATTGAAGTTCCAGTTTTCGAGACTGCATGCTTGGTGGTCAATCCAATCACTGTTGGCAACTTTGCTTTCCTCTTTAATTGCACGCCGATGGGTAAGACTTCAGACTCTATGATGGTTCCGACTTAAAGACTTAACTATTGATGAGATGGTGGAGGCCTGATGCTTTAGTTGTTTGTCGGGCCCACCGGGGTTTACCTGTTGGATTTCTTTTGCTCCGGTATTCAGTTTTATTTACTGTTGAGTCCTTATCTTTGCTTTATCTCCTTGTTGTATCTTGATTTATATGTTTAGGAGATGATGCATTGATAAGTTGTGGGTCTTTCATGCAAACCAAATATCTATGTGTCTTGATCTACATCTGAATTAAGTGTGAGGTTGGCTCCGTTAAACTGGTTTAAGCCCTCCAGTAAAAAATTTTACTGACCGTTCCAAGGCGGTACTTCTTTTGTGGATCTTTTATGGGTTTTTTCTGTCTTGTGTTTGCTATGTCTTTGTGCGCGTCTGTTTATATGTGCTTTGTGGTCACCTGCTGGGAAACGGCTGACCTCTTGGCTCTCATTTGTGGTGTCTAACTGTGAATTTGTCACTTTCCCATTGGTATCCTGGGTCAGGTGTGGTACTTGATTGTATCGATTCCTGATCTTTGCACCCTTACTCACTTTATTGTATATGGGCCTTGTCATGAGATGATCTGTCTTCAGATATTCCCACCTGTACGACTCAAACCAGCCCGCATAGCTACAGAATGTAGCTAGAATATTGAAACTTAACATGTTGCAAATTTAGCTATTATATTTTCCAAAGGCGCTTATCAGGCTGTGTGGATGCGCAGGTTGGTTTGTAACTTAAATGTTGTTCACTTACAACAAAGTCAGCTTTTCCCATGGCAATGTACATATATTATTGAAAATAGAATGTTGCGACAGAATAGCACAAACGTTCGTTTACCTGTAAATAATTTAATAAACTATAAATATGACAATGTTATCACACTTAACAAATTTAATGTTTTCTTCACAAGCAAAATGATGATGTGGCTTTTGACAATATTTAATTAGGACAGCATATGGCTGCGACATGAGATTTCCAACAATGTGGTATGTGCGACCAGCAAAGCCTCAGACCAGCCTGCGCATAGGCGCAGTCTGATCAGAGCCTTTGCTAGTCGCTTGAGTATTCAATGATTGTTAAGCTACTGACTGAACATCATTTGAAGCTTTTAAGCTTAAAATGAGGCTGCAGAGGTTCGACTGAGTCTACACATGTCAAAATGCCACATTGTTGGAAATCACATGCACTGACTCAATTATGTATATCACAGGCAAACAAGATTTGAATCAGACTGTTTGGTGCAATTGTATCATCACGACTCACTTAAGTAATATATTCCAAATGCAATAACAGACTGTTAAAAAACTTAATAGTTTAAGTTAGCGGACATTTAAAATATATCTTTAAATAAAGATTTCATGAACATAAGTTTGTTTGTTTGATTTGATTCTTTACGTCCCAGTCAACAATCTTTCAGTTAAGTCGGGACCGGTCTTCCTGGGTTGAACCAGTACTAAGCTAGGATTTATGTGTCTTGCTCAAGGACACAAAGCAGTGACGCCATTGAGGCTAAAACCCACGGCCCTTCAGTCTCGAGTCAAGCACTCTACCACTGAGCCACTGTGCTCCCTATGAACATAAGTGGAATGCACATGTAAGTTGAATATAGATTACTCCAATGACTGATAAAACCTTGCTAACTCCTTAACTCAACAGTTGTCTATTCTAAGGAAGTTAAAACGCTAAAGAGAACAGTAAAGAAACAAGCAAGTCTAATGGTGCCAAAATAGTTTGTTAAAACTGCATCTGCACAGTAGATCAAGCTCCCCTAGGTTTGAAGTAATCATGAAGCTTATAGGGAGTTCATTCCATGGCAACCATGTACATGTTCATAAGCTGATTAGTAGATTCCAAAGGAATGTTTGAAGTGAGTTATCAATATTGTTTAAGAGTTTTTGAAAGTTTGACCCCAGCCATTCGTTCTTTAAACTTACAAAGCATCATTTTCAAATATTTTAACAGAGCTACATCAAGATGAAGATTCGATAACCAATATGTTTATGAAGGCATCCCCAAACATTTGTTGCCATTAGCTAAAATTTCAATTTACCCTATATTTATAAGATTGTAAACATTAAATGAGCCAGTGCATGAGATTTCCAACAATATGGTATGTGCCACCAGCAAAGCCTCAAATCAGCCTGCGCATAAGCGCAGTCTGATCAGAGCCTTTGCTAGTCGCTTGAGTATTCTATGATTGATAAGCTACTGACTGAATACCATTTTGAGTTTCTAAGCTTAACAGGAGGCTACAGAGGCTTGTCTGAGTCTACACATGTCAAAATGCCACATTGTTGGAAATCACATGTCACCGCTCAAATAGACCTCATCACGAGAAATAATTTCTTCTGGACAATAATAAAGGTGCCATTCTGACAACACAGATGCACAAGCTGGCCTAGGCTTTTATTGTTCACATTCATTAAATGTGTTTTCTCATAATGTGGTTCAAAAGAAACGCGTATTTCCACACACACACAGGCTTGATAAATTTCTACTCCACTGTTAAGACTCTTTTCATACGCATACACAAAATGTTTATATTTATTTATTTATAAATTATTCAGCTGTTTGCTCTTCCTCTTGGTTCCCTGCAGTTTCCGTTGGTTCCTGGTTGTCTGTAGTTGGTTCTTGATTATCAGCTGCCTCTTCCTGTTGAACTGGTTCTTCTTCTGTCTTTTCTTGTTGACCAGTTTCCTCTTCTTCAGTTTTCTCAGCCTGAACAGGTGATGGAGGTTTTTCATCATCATTTTGCTCTGTGACTTCAATTTCTGGTGGCTTCACTGCAACAAAAACAAGAGACGCTAAATAATCATGACTCAGATCTTAAACCAATTATGCCTAACATCAATTTACCCACTGATAATGAAGGTAAACCATAATTGTTTAACCTACATGAGTTAGCTTACAACACTACTTTAAGAAAAGCCAAAACTGCTAAGAACTTAACCCTTAAAGCTCCAAGAAAAAAAATGCATTTGAAAATGTCGTCTGCTGAAGTCGTCTGCTGCAAATAGTTGCCTAGCATTACTGACAAATTAAGTATAGAAGCAAACAGCGTGGACCCAGAACAGACTGCTCCTACAGGAGCAGTCTGATCTGGGTACACACTGTTTGCCATAGAGGCTTCTTAAACATTTCAGCAGACAAGAGAAGCAGACGACTTTTTTTGCGATTGGCGCATTAAGGGTTAACTATTCATGATAAAATGGGGGTCAAAAACAATATGGTAATCACTGGGTCATATTCAACAGGAGTCAGTGAAACGCATGACTACTCCTCGAATGTGCATTAATTTATATGATACATTCAAATAGTCATGTTTGCTCAGACAAGCTTTTTTAATTATAACAAAACTTAAGAAGGGAATAATAATGTGATAATTGACTAAAGTGTAAAGTTTCAGCCCTCTGTATCATCATGTGAGTGTAGAATTATTCTACCCAGTGTTGAATAATTTTAAGAATCTCGTTTTCTAATGAATCAATTAACTTTTTTCCGGCTGTTTCTCAATTACTTAAACATTGCTCCATCCAACGTAAGTGTAACAATAGCGGTCCAGCCTGGATAAGTTGAGAAATGTGTTTGGTTGGCTTCATTAGATTGTTGAGTTCAAACCAGGCCCAAAGATTATAAAATTGGTTCATGCTCAACTCA
Organism: Loripinus fragilis; assembly: GCA_964019695.1. Taxonomy (NCBI): domain Eukaryota; kingdom Metazoa; phylum Mollusca; class Bivalvia; order Lucinida; family Lucinidae; genus Loripinus; species Loripinus fragilis. The sequence goes on from OZ026526.1 coordinate 63,374,472, forward strand.
CATGAGAATAAAACTGGTTCTGAGCCTGAATCTTAAAATACTAATAATTGTTGACATTTTGAAATTAATTATTTTGTTTTGTGCATCGCCTTCAGTGATTTTGATGGAATTTCAATGCAATCACATTAAAATCATGGTATATTAATGATTATATTTTATAGCTATTGAACCTCAGTATTGACTGATGGAGCTTCCATCCAGTGTGACATTATGAATGTTTGGACTGTCTTGTTTATACCTGAGGGATTGCAGATAAGCTACAATTTCCAAGGTTCACAATATTCCTTTATTGGAAAGGGTTTTAAGAAACAAGAAGCTCATCCAAATTCTGGTTCTGAATGACACTTCTTTTTAGAAGGTAATTTTGTGATGCTGAGCGAGCCTGGTAGTGGGCATAAATATAAGAAACATATTTGTTTGAAAGTATATATATATTTTAATTTGCACCAGCCAACCAAGGACTGCCCAGCAGAGCAGCCATTTGAGCAATTTAAGCAGATTGAATCATTACGACATATTTTTTAATTTGCGCTGTTTGTTCATGAGATGTCATTAAAGAGTTTTACTTTGATCTATGATGGCAATATTGTTTTGTTCAGCAGAATCCTTGGAGAAATTTTGGAAAAGCCCACATTATTTGAAACATTTAAAGAGAGTGATATAGATAGTGATATGGTTTGGAGGATTTTTCTCTATTTTCAACCCCAGTGGTTGCATAATGGTTTGAGCAGTGGTCGCATAATGGTTTGAGCAAGTAAAGGGAACTTTTGTCTCTTTTTTTGAATTTGCAATAGTGGTTCTCAAGATGTCATTTAATAAAAATCAATACTCAAATCAAATCTGACAGCTGTTTTGTTCAGAGGATCAAGAACATTTCATCATTCATAGAAGAGCGCATTATATTATACATTTGTTCTAAAGAAATTAACTTTGAAATTTGGGTGAGCCAATCAGGAGAAAATGCTGCTTACATGTTATTTGGTTTTTTTATTATCTCTACTGGCATTTTTTTCAGAGCAGAACCATTAGAATCATGAGGATCATATGTAAAATAATTTTGAATGTGTACAAGAAGATAAGATGACATTAAAAAAAAAGTTTTATGCATGATGAACAAGAAATTACTTTGTAAGATGGACCAAGACCAATCACTGTGGCTCATAGGTGCGCTAGAAATCATCAGAAATCATCATCTTCACATCCAACAATACAATGTTTAATTTGACACCTCCAAGTGCCACTAGCAGGCAATGACATTACAAACTAGCCTTAGGTAATATTCAACTCAGTTGGAGCAATATTTATGGGTAAACTATCACAACAAGTAAACACCTGCTTTAAATCATTGGCAGATCCTGAGGGAGGGGGTCTGGACTCCCTTGAAATTCCCAAGTGACTATGGGTTTCCTTAGGATACTGGTAGGAACCCCTCGAGAAGCAATTGGACCCCAAATTTTGCATCTTGAGGGAGAGTTTTACGTTATTGACTAAAAAACTAAAAAATATTCTCAATGCATATCCCGCTGATTGAATTTTCTGGATCAACCCATGTAAGTATTTGTTAGTTGTGACTTTTGTTGTCTGCTGCATGCTTTCCCAAACAGTTTGGGCTAGATCAGACCTTACAAAACAGTGTTGACAGTCACAGATCCTTTAGCATTTGACAATCTGAATGAAAGAATGGATGAAATGTGTTTTTAAGAAAGGAACTCATTTTTTTTAATCTGCAGCCTACAAATAAGCATCAAAATTACCCAGCATGCGAAAAGTTGATGTGAGTGCTATATTTGATAAACTAGAGAATTTAGATAACCTTGATAAGAGCTAAGAAATATGCAAAACATGCAATGACCAACATACAAAAATGATAATATTTAGTGTTCAACCTCTATAATTCAAGAATATGAATAAACTTCATGCAAATATTGGTCATGAATTAACTAATAAACTGTACAAGAATATGAATAAACGTCATGCAAATATTGTCATAAATGAACTAATAAACTGTAATAACATATGGACAAAACTAACAGCATAAAAGCATGCACATACAAATATGTACTCGAAAAAAATACAGTACTGCAGAAAAAAATTACTACATAATTATGCAGATCACAAAATAGTATACTGTATGATAGATCCAGAAAATAGGGAAGAAAATTCTCTACAAAACAAATACATGTGAGCCAGCTATTAAACTCTTTGCATGTTGTGTAATATTTGATGCTTTTGTTGTCATCTGCTGAGTTTTTCAAACCTAACTTTAAAAAAAAAATTCAGGAACACTATCAGAGTGTGAAATTGTTTGGATTCAGATCAGGACTGACATTCCATCAGTCCTGATCTTGGTCAAACCTATTTGCAAAGGAATTATCATCAGGCAATTGTATATTTTAACTGCTGCTGCTAACAAGGAAAGAGTTTAGAATTTGGTATTTTCACATAAATGTGAGGAGTGAAGTCGGACTCTGCCTCAGATCCATACACATTCTGTAGAGCCTTGAGGTCAAGCATTAAGCCTCTAGCCATACATGTTTAAATGATGAATTTACACATATGCAATAAGATGCTATATCTAATGAGCTGGCCCATATGAGTACAATATAAAACAGTGGGTCACTGGCTATACGTCTTCATGCATATCTGACTAAACAGCCATGCAGATTCTAATAAAAGTGAGTTGTTTTTTCTGTTATGTTTTTTACAGTTGTTTATTGTTTCATATAAGTTATGAACACATTGTATTAAATTAGTTGGTTGAATTTATAACTAGAAGTCTACATCATTCATATAAAACTGAAGCAATGATATACTAGGTGGATATATATGAGCCAGTGCTTGAGATTTCCAACAATGTGGTATGTGCGACCAGCAAAGCCACAAATCAGCCTGTGCTTACCCTCAGTCTGATCAGAGTCTTTGCTAGTCGCTTGAGTATTCTATGATTGTTAAGCTACTGACTGAACACCATTTGGAGTATCTAAGTTTAAAAGGGGCTGCACAGGCCCATCCAAGTCTACACATGTCAAAATTCCACATTGTTGGAAATCACATGTTACGGCTCATATGTTAGTTGCGGAGAACCATTTTGATCATCCCAAGCAGAACTGCAATATGCAGATAAACACAGACTTGTAGGATTCTGTAATTGTTCTATGTTTTGTTATGGGTTACTTTGTGTCCATTCTAGTTTTGATTGAGAAAAGAGAGCTGGTTGCTTTGCTTTGTTTTGTGTTCCTCAGGTGTCTCGTGATTGTTGTGTGGCTCTTCCTCCTGGTGCCACAGGTTTGTCTGCAGTTTTGTGGTTGTGGTATTCCTGATCATACTCGCTTACTATTTTTGTAACCCTCTAAAGTGGAGACAGTCATCTATTATTTGAAAGTATTCATATCCTGAATAAAGTTTCCTTTTAAAAGGAGGGTTTGCCCAGTGCACTTATGTTATTACTGCCATATAATCCCAAGGAAACCACCAAAGGTGCTGTATTCAAGTTTTGGTAAATTTTTACCTCAGTCAGGTCAAAAGTGAGATTACGTAGTGTAACACATAAAAGTGTAAGATGGATGAAATATCAGTTTTCTGTTCAACGTATATAGCATATATAGTAGCAAATGTGAACTCATAGTAGCAAATGTGAACTCATTACTTGATGGCCAATGAATTCAAATGTTTGTGTTTTTGCTACTTTATTTAATTATATCTCCATCGAACTAAACCATCTAATGGCATTCATTAAACAGCCACTGACAACCATGGAAAGCACTGCCAGGATCCTCTGCTTAGTGCTGGTTAAATCCAGGACAACTGATAATCATCCTGACATGACTGAAAATGTGTTGAATGGGAAGTAAAGCATCAATACAAACAAAATTTAAATAAAGAGAAAAAATGTGAATCAAAAGAGAAACAAAATTCAATACAACAAACAGCAATGCAATACTGATTATTTCACACATCAGACTATCTACTTTGACCTTCTATAAAAACTATATGGAATATATACAGGCAAGGATTACTCAGCTTTGTCCGTCTGTCTCTTCTATAATTTTTAACCCTTTCCTTCATGAATATTCATGCTAAGCTCAACCCACTATGGGTAATTATAATAAATACTTTCATGTTTGTACATAGAACAAAGAAATTACTTAGGATCATATCTAATCTTATTTCAATAAGAAAACAGAGTAGACCCTGATCAGGCAGCTCTCAAGAGCTGCCTGATCTGGGTCTGCTCTATTTGCAAAAGCGTAAAAAAAACGTCTCTATGAGGTTAAGTGTTAAACAACTTATATTACATTTGTTCAAGCATTTTCTTTACTTATGGCAGTACTAAATGTATTTGCTAAATAATATGTATTCAGAATATATTTCATTTATTCTGTATTTCTTTTAGCTAAGTCTGAATTCTGTCATATTCACCAACCCTTGAAATTGTCAGATAGATGTTTGTGTGAAATTATCAATATCAGATGGCTTATACTAGCAGGGATGGTATAGAGAAATAGTTACCTATAGTGAGTTAGTGTTATACTGTGAAAAGATATGTATGAATTTCAACATTGAAAGAGGCAACAAAATTAGAAGCAAAAATGAAGCAAATCCATGCAAGTCTAAGTCACTATAGTGTAGATTTTATTTTCTTGTCCTTTGAGATCTTGGGTTTCATTGTGGAACTTTGAAACTATTAGGGTGTCACTGATGAGGCGTAAATGGTCAAAACTAGCGAGTCTGGCCCAGAAAATTTGCACACTCTAGTTTCAGTTCTTTGGTGCATTCTTTGCTTCCAAAGGATAAGCTTTTAAGAGCATATCTTTAATTGATTAAAATTATGATAACATTTTGATTAGTCCCAGTCTAGTTACGTACCCCTGTCCATTCAAAGGAAAGTAGAAACTAGAATGGAGTCAGTTAAAAAGGAACCCCACTACAAATATCCACAATTTGATTTTATTTATATGCCACAGGCAATCGTTGTGCCAACTATGAGCAACCTCTATAAAGATATTATGAGGAGTTTGCAGTTTGCACTACAAACCAAACAGACGCAATTCACTTATTTTGATCTTGACCTTTGACCTGAAGGTCACATTCTGATCTGATACTGAATCTATTTAGATAATGGTAGTCCTTAGGCAATCAATTGGTAAAATATGAGCATCTCTCGAAGGCCATAAGCAATCAATGTGCCTGATATGTACACCCACCGTCAAAAACATAGCAGTTTGCATTACAAGCCAGACATACATGAAAGAAATGTTGAGAACTAGCTAACCAAGAATTTCTCAGTCTTCAAAATTTAGAAAATTGTTAGTACAGCTTATATAAGCAGAAAACAACAATATGGATTATCACACTGCAGATACAACAATTGTATATATTTGAAAGCATTAAATGCACATTGCAGTAAAATATAACAGATATTTGAAATTTAAATTAAAAAAAAAAATGAAAAATTGTCAATCTGTAACATCAGATATATTCAAACATAAAGAGTCACCACCACCACCACCACCACCTACATTTTATAGATTAAAATTATGCAACTATATTACACTGCATTATATGGGCCTTGATGCGAGAAAACCTGTCATTGGAGGTTTACAAACAACAAAGGTGCAGACCAGCATGTGCATCCGCGCAGTCTGATCAGCGCTTTTGTCTTTTGATTTTCGCAAATAAGCATATCTAAACTTGCTACATGTGAAATTTCAATGTTTTAGCTCATCTCTGTAGCTGAGGAGACTGGTCTGAGTCTCATTTTTTTGGAAACCCCAAAGACAGGTTTTATCGCGTCACAGCCCATATAAAATTAACACGCTGCTGTGCATGAAGCTAGTTTAAAGAATGGAACTTTCAGATTTGTTTCCTTTTTCAGATTTAACAATGGACAGGACCTTACACTGCAAACTTTACTTGATCTTTTACTGTGACCACTGTTATATGATGCATGATGTTAGAGTAGATTTTCAGAATCAGACCATGGGTAAGGTGGGTGCACCAAAACGGTTGTCGTCTTATTCACATGTGAAATATTTCTAGAATCAGATCTAACATTCAGAAGATATGGATGGATCAAACCAATCTTTACATGTGAGCTTGGAACTTCCCCCATGATTTTGACCTTGGGGTTGGACAACTCAAACCTTGGCTCTGCACATGGATTCATTGAGTTGAAAATATTTGTACAAAATATTTTCATAATGGGACCCTGGGGAAGTTAGTGGACTAAAATTCTGCACATGTGACCTCCCACTATGACCTTGACCTTAGAGAAGGGCATTTGAATATTTGAATCCTTTGTTGAAGCTAGCTGTCCATCTACTCACTGAGGTATACAATATGTAAAAGCTAATTTCAAAATTAGACAAGGGTTGATGAGATATTGAGCAGAAAACCAATTCTTTACATGTGACCTTTACCCTTCCCCTATGATTAGACCTTGCAAAATTGGGGTGGGGCAACTGAAATCTTCAATCTGTATTCTGTCTCCCTAAGACCGACTTGCATATATATGAAACAGTTTCAGAATTTGACCTGGGGGTTATTTAGGAAAGCTTTACAGGCCGACAGATCACTCAATTGACAATATGACTCCTCAAAATATTTGTATTACTGAAAATTCCATCCTGTGCACAATAATTTTATATCAACAGTCTCTCACCTTCAGATTTTGGTTCCTCTTGACTCTCTGATATCATATTATCAGTAGGTAACTGTTGTAGCTCTTCCAATTCTTCTTCTTCAGTCTGTATGGTAATTGCTTGAGTTTTTCCTGCCTTCCATTTCGGGATAACAGTTGGTAATGGTTCATCATCTTCCCCTTTCTCTTCCTTATCCTGTTTAAAACAAGTGAATCTGAAACTTACGGATGCTCCTTGAAAGTCAGGGGACAAAAATTCCACTCCTCCGCTCGTAATTACGAGTGAAATCTAGAAAGGACGAGTAATTCTTCCCAAAGCACTCGTCCTGTAGGACGAGTGCATTGGGAAGAATAACTCGAAGAAGTCATATTACATATTACTCCCTTATATTCTTTATTGCTTACGTTTTTAAAGGACAAGTGCTTGTGTTTGCAGGACGAGTGAATATTGTAAGTCACTCATCCTGCAGGACATGTACAATATTGAAATATTTTTGTGCCCTGAAAGTGTTCATATGTACTGGTAGTAGCAGGAATCAACTCAAAGTTTATGGTCAGTTATCGGCTAATCGAAAAGCATGGGAAATGATCTATTAAACATTTACCAATAAAACCGCTAGAAATATATATAGTGTTCTTTATTTGAGTACAATGGGAAGTTTGCCTACAAAATGTATAGATTATATAGAAAAATGACAATTATGGTCATTTTTCTATTTATCTATGCATTTTGTAGCCATTAATGGTCATATTTCTATATAATATATACATTTTGAAGCCATTAATGGTCATGTATTTCTAAATAATCTATACATTTTGTAGCCATTAATGGTCATATATTTCTAAATAATCTATACATTTTGTAGCCATTAATGGTCATATTCTAAATAATCTATGCATTTTGTAGCCAATACTACCCATTAATGGTCATTTTTCAATTTATCTATGCGTTTTGTAGCTATTAATGGTCATATTTCTATATAATCTATACATTGTGTAGCCATTAACGGTCATTCTTCTGTATAATAGATAAAATTTGTAGCCATTAATGGTCATTTTATATATAACTATACATTTTTTAGCCTGGCATTTATGGTCCTTTTCCTATATAGTCTATAAATTTAGTAGCCATTAATGGTCATTTTATATATAATCTATACATTTTGTAGTGGCTAAATAGCATATTTTGCAGTGAACACAATTTCTACGGGTCCTAACCATAAAGCAAAAAGACATAGCTTTGCATTAGGAGAGGCAATTTAAGTTTAATGGATCATGGAAAACCATAATCAGCTACTTACTGAATATACAAAGCTCTAAATGAATAATCATCGAGTATTTGGAATAAATGACAAACCACTAGTATGTACTGGCAAGAAATAAAATTGAAAATAAAAGATTTCTTTTATTACAAGTTTTTAGGCTTACTTTTTCTTTTGAAATTATATTTGTAAAAGTCTAAACTTGTGGCTAAAATGGTCATATGATAAACTGAATCTTACAGTTGTGATCATTTCATGTGAAGTTTATGAAATGAGCTTTGAAAAAAGAATACTAAAAAGCCACTAGTGAAAAGACCCTCTATGTACATTTTAATGAAAAGGTATTATACAAACTCCTGAATCATTTAAATTCATATGTACCTGTTCAATTCTAAGATACTCTCCAAGCTGTTCACATCCGAAATCAAAGACATACTTTCCTTTACCACTGGGCTGAAATAAAAATTGTCCAAATGCATTACTATCCTATTCATGTACATGTAATGGTTAAAAGCCAGCTGTCAAATAATGAAATATATGCTTTGTATGTTCCAATGGTACAAAAATATGCATGTAGCAATGTGACTGCAGTTTGTATATGAAAAAAATAAGACTTTCAAAACATTACTTTTGCTGGAATCAATTACATTAATGAAGTTATATGGTTCATATTTTATATCAAACAAGATAATCACTGAAAACACAAAAAACATCATAGCACTCACAAGCTGTTCCCTCCAGCTAGTATTTGAAAAACAGGAAAAGGGTAATTTAGGTCACTAATTGGATCATCCTACGAAACTGTGGATACGATTTGTATTGTATTGTATTGCATTGCATCGTATCATATTGACTGTTAGAACTCATCATGACTACCTTGATGAGCAACTAGATCTTCACCCTTTCACTTGCTATCGGCAACAATTGCCATCTGCTGATAACCTTTGCAAACAGTTTGGACCCGGATCAGGCCCAACATTGTGTCGGGCCTGATCTTGGTTCAAACAGTTTGACATTCTGAATGTATGACGGTGGAATATCCATCCAGATTCTCTGAATTTCTCTGATCAAATCACTGTCACTGTTTATAACAGGGTGTCTATAAGCAAGTTTTCTTTTGATATACAGTCAGGTATTTTCAATAATACTGAGATCAGGTGATTGAGCTGGGCAAGAAATTGACTTTCAATTGGGCCTCGTCGCGAGAAAACCTGTCTTCGGGGTTTCCGACAAAGCCAGACTAAAACCAGTCTCCTCAGCTACAGAGACTAGCTAGAAAACTGAAATTTCGCTTGTAGCAAGCTTAGATAAGGTACTTTTCAAAACGCGAATAACAAAGGCGCTGATCAGACTGCGCGGATGCGCAGGCTGGTCTGCGCCTGTGTTTTTCGCAACACCCCGAAGACAGGTTTTCTCGCGTCGAGACCCAATTGTAAGTGGCGCTGTACAGTCAGGTGCCAAATTAAAGTTCACAAAGTGAATTTCAAGGCAAAAAATAATGCTTATTTTCAACACTTATAATACTTTAAATCTAAAAGAAAATATTTACATCATTAATAAATATTATGCTTGGATACATCACTATCCACCCTATCGTTACAAATGTTCAGAAAAATTTATTCCACACTGGAGGTGGTTGCCAAGCAACAAGACAAAAGTGTCCAAATTTGCCCTATCTACTTCATTAAAGCAATTACCATGGCCTTCAGACATTCATTAATTGCTTGAGATTTTGCTTTAACATGTAAGACTTATTGATGTCTTTATGTGTGGTTTTATTTCAAGTTCTACCAATAACGAAGTACAAAAATCAACATTTCTTTATAAAATTGATCAAGAAAAGAAAAGATATTAAAGTGATTATCAAAAATATTGCATGTTTGTTTCCATGACAACATCATTTTGAATGCATTCTTACTTTTAAAAGACATTTTATTGTCAGAATATCTTTGTTTTAAAGTCTTAAGTATAATTTGAAGTACATATGACATTTGGAAATATGTATGCATTAATATATGCCTTCCACGCCCCAATTTTTGGAAATTTAAAACTTGACAGATTTTATTTACATTTTTTGCACTTTTTATTGCTTAGCTATAAAAAAAGACTATCAAATACCTTTTTGATAGGCATTATATAGAAAAATATGCTGTCTTAAAGTAGCATTAAAAATAACATCAGAAATTCATTCCTTGTAAACATGGCAACCACCAAACTGAGCGTACTAAAGGCTTTTTAGCTATATTTATCGGTTGCTTAGCAAAAATATGCAAAACAAAGAACAACTTAATTAAATTGTGAATATTTGAAGGCTGGCTTATATCTTCCCATTCATGTTTTTGTCAGGTCCATATTATGAATACAATTGTAGTTAAGAAGAAATGAATGTCTTAATTTCTCTGCTATTCATAGGCCATCTACGCTTTTCCAAACACTATGACAACCTCTTTTTTCTGTTGACATCCCGAATCACTACACGATTCCTTGGCACTCTTCTGTTGAATCCATGTTTGTTTAAATGATGTTGTACAGTTCATTTAGATACTCTTCTGTCCCTGGCTTCATTGGATTTTGAGGTTATGTCGTTTAAAGAGTCTCCACTGTTGACTTTTACCAGTCTCTCAAGCTTGCGGTAATCTCTGTCTGTCACAACTTTTGGCCTGCCACATATTGCCTAGTTTCCCACAAATCAACTTTGCAAAACTCTTTTTACAATATTGGAAACTGTCATATAAGACAGTTGTAACAATTCACTAATTTCACAAAGTCTGTGCCCATTCTGGCGCTGATCTACAGCTAGCTTTCTTACCTCAGGTGAAATTTCAGGACTTTTTCTACCCACGTCAATGTTTACAAATAAAAAGCTTGCAGACGGTAAATTATTGGAATTTTGATGATGTCATGTAAAATTATGATGTCATTTCTTGTCTTTCAGTTTCCATGCTTGAAATTTAATTTACGTAACGTCGCCGCCAAAACAAGTAACCGACGTCAGTCTTGCTTTAAAGGATAGTAATACATAATCAGAAAACCACAGTTCGTTGATCGGAATTTCTGTACAAGATAGTCAGAAAATCAATGACGTTGATAAACTTTTGATATACAGATGCCATAGAGTAAGGCCAGATTTTTTTATTAGTTGATTTACGGGAAATTTTTTTCAGATCTAGGGTCGGGGGGACGAAAAAAAATAAATGAAAAAGCTCTGAAAATGACCAGTTGACTGGTCATTTTCAGAGCTTTTTTTTTTTTTTTCAGAGTTTTTTTTTCTTTTTTTTTTCTTTAATTTCTCCAGAAAAATAGTAAAACTGGTAAGGTAATCTTTAAATATTTCATCATTTTCTTTAAAATCTGGACAGGACAATCACTTTTAACAGTGTCACTCTCAAAAATGCACAGACAGAACCTCAATTTTTTTTCAACCAAACAATTAATATTTAGAGTCGGCGGATAAAATAAAAAAAAAAAATAGAAATTAAATTTTATTTTTTTACTACTTTCCGGAAAATTACAACAGGAGGGTTCGTGAATCAACTAATAAAAAAATCCTGGCCTAAGCATTTTCCCACAAACCAGTCATCGTTGCAAATTATAAAAATGTAAAAATACTTTTGAGAAAAAAGAATGGCTAAAGACTTTGTCATGAAACTGTAGTTTTCAGCCGTAAGGCTTTTTTCTGCGTTATCAAAAGTGTGTTGATTTGATTAGATTGTTTCTCTGTGATGATATATTGCAATAGTTAAGAAGCCTCCATGCGAGTAAAACAACAATTTATATCGTCAACAACAACATAATATTGGGTAATGATTATGTTCCAGTAAATTGTGGTGGTTCTGTTGTTGTTGTTGTTGTTGATTCGTCGGTTCTGTTTGTCCCAATATTTTGGATATGTGTTTGTTCCATGTTTCGTTGTCCATTGTTTTGTGTCCTTTTAAGTTTTGCAATCATCTTGATTTGGAAGTGAGAGCTGGTTGCTTTATTTTATTTTCCTGATGTTTTGTGATTGTTACTGTTCTGCAGCTCTTCCTCACGATGGCCTTGATTGGTCTTCGGTATGTAAATGTGGAATTACATCTGTACAATATATGTACCACGAATTAAGCATATCAATATATCTGACAGTGGCAAGAACGAATTATTATGCAATAGGACCTCAATTGCCCCAGTCTGTTCTCGTTGAATTAAGCATGCTTAATTAAACGAGAACCAACACGACTGAGGCAATTGAAGTCCTATTGTATAATAATTATCTAAACGATTAATTGTTATTAGTCTATTTTATTTTTAACGTATATACAGATTCTTAGACACCCTTATACCTGTTGTTTTCCTTTTGTTTTGTTTTTTTGTATTACCAATTATTTGCACTGTTTAATGATAGCATTTTTGCTGCCTCAACCAAGTATGCTTTATTTAGGCATAAACAAATACATGTTTCTCGCCCTCACATGGGCGACATGACATCTGAGAAATGCAGACAACCATGCTAATACTCATTGAAACACATACCAAAGTGATTTGCCAATCAAATTTTCCTCAACATATATTATATGATAATGTTCAAATGCAACACTAATTACTTTTCTAAAAACAACTTAAATAAAGAAATAAATAAATAAATAAAATGTCTCCCAACGCCTGTGTCCCAACGTCTCTCAGTTTGTATAAAGTGTTAGACAAGCTAGCATATCAGAGGTTTGGGGTTTATTTTTAATAGACATGTATATTTTGAGAGGGTATTGTAAATGCTTATTGTTCTTATTATAACTATTTTAATAAAGCAGTCAGCAAAATTCAAAAAAGAAGGTCAAAACTTATTCAAATTTTCTTAAGAATCCCCATTTCTGATTAAGGTGTTTAATTTTGTCTTTGGCTAAAGCAATATAGTTTTATGCTTCTTTTCTTTCATGTAATATTTTAAAAAGCCCTCAGCAGTTGGTCTCTGCATTTTATACTTTGATGCAAATATACAATATTTGGCTATTGCAACGATGAAGTTAATCATTAATTTTTCTGGTGCAGAGTGTTTTATATGAAGATGATCATTTCTTGGTGTGATTCTTTATTAGTTTTTAATATTAAGTATTTCTATAGACATTGTTTATATTCGCCATTAAAAATCGCATCCTAAGTATTACGTATAGTTATGGCATTTTGTCGAAACAGTAGGACGCCACCTAGCGGCAAGTAATCATTGTCTTCTGACCTTGATGGGACGATAACACTTTTATATGAAAATGCAAGAACAATTCTAAGTTGTTTTTTCCTTTTCATTCAACAAAGGAAATGATGATAAATTCCAGCAGAAAAAAAGACAGAACGAGAGCTCTCTTAAGTGACGAATGTAGGTCACTTCCCCGCTAAAGGGAAGTAATAAAAGCCTGTACCAAATGGTAATCAAGACCGTTCACCGATAAGACAGTTCAACGACATACATTAACCAACATAATTTCTTACTTTCCGTATGCGAGTCCTGCATCACCCTGTGGCGAGGATTATATGCAGCTGCAACACATTCCGAAGACAGTTCACAGACAGAATTGAAGACAGGTTATTAACAAATTTGATATTTTAAATGTATAATGAATTTCCCACTTTTGACTGTAAAAGAGATAATATTAAACGAGGGCCAATTGTAAATCTAATTTGGCTGCTGTTATAGTTCGATTTTGTGAACTACCCATGGCTAATGCATATACAATCTAGTATGACCATTACATTGTAAACTTAAATGAAATTTTAACACGTTTATGCATTAAAAAGTACAATCGAGCCTGCTTTTAGTTGCTCAATGGGAATGTTGGAAGTGTACAGCTGTATAGAGGAGATCCTAGAGCAGTGGTCAAAGCGCCAATCGCACACATTGAAAAAAAGAAGTTGATTGAAACATTACCGTACTACGAGATTACTTTCAGCTGTATACCTGGCGACATGAAATTTATCTCTGGAGGCACCTATCCTACCCTACCCTACCCTACCCTACGCTACCCTACCCTATCCTACTAAGAGGTGCACATAATGAATGAGTTCAGATCAGTCTGTACATTACCAATATGCAAGTAACATATATGCCTCCAAATACATGTAGGAGTATTTAATATAATAAATAATAATTTTCTTACTTCTCAAACAAAACATGAGCTGTGACAATTCGCCATATCTGTATTCATTGCTGACTACCGGTCTACAGGTGGTCAAAGATGTAAATACAGGAAGTCAGACCCCCATTTTCCAGATATAAGAGGGTACTTTTTATCAGTTTTTTTTTCAATTAAATACATCAGGAAACCAGCAATAAATAAAGGATCTTACATTAGTGCTCATGTTTTATTGAATTTATTAAACGAGTTGGGGAAAAGAGATAAAATGCGAGGCTTGCCGAGCATTTTATCTCTTTTTCGCAGCGAGTTTAATAAATTCAATAATACAAGAGTACGAATGTTAGATTATATTTGTCATACACGACAATACTTTGAAATCTGATTTCTGGCGTAAAAACGTTATAATTTTGTCATTATGTACGCAACGTTGTTTAGGACGTCATAGCGTTTCCCGTATCTCTATAAACCACTGGTGGTTTATCGCTTTTATTGCATGGCGTTGTTTCACTCCCAGACCGCGACGTCATATAGATATGGTCACTTAAAAAGAGCCACATGACTGAGATGGTTCTTTTGAGCCGTAATTCTCAAAGTAAGCAAGAAGGCAAAGATCAGGAATCGATACAATCAAACAGCACAGCTGACCCAGGACACCGTATGGGAAAGTGACTGACAAAGACACAATAAACATCTAGCAAAAGAGAGACAAGAGGTCAGCCCTTTCCCTGCAGGTGACCACAAGGTTGGAAGGAACAGACATGACAGTATGACAAAAACAAACATGAAACACAAAAAATAAAAAAGGTCAACGAAAGAAGCACCACCTTTTTACGTTCAGTACAAAATTTACTGGAAGGTTTTAACATGTTTGACATCATCACTGATGTGGATCAAGACGCATAGATGTTTGATTCGCATTAAAGATTCCCAACTGACCAGTCCATTATCTCCTAGAACATACAAATGGAGATATATAACCCCGTCTACGTGCGAAGTGCATGTTGTCTGCACGTTCTTGCAGCATCCTAATGAATAATCCATTAAAAAAACTCTACCTTTATGTGATTAAAACCATCCAAATTCCAACTCATGTGAAAAAAAAATATATAAACATAACATATACACTAAGTAAATATCTTCTGCCCTATTATAAACTCGGGCAATATTAATGAGCCACTAAAACCACCCCAGTATAACATGATAGTTCATCTTATAGTTATCCCCACGCTTTTTTTTAAAAAAAAAGCGTCGGGGATATTGCAATCGCCTCCGTCCGTCCGTCCGCCCGTCTGTCCGTCCATCCGTCCGTCACGCTATCTCCTTCTAAACCATTGGACGAAATTCAACCAAATTTGGTGTGTGAGTTGCTCACATAAATGGCGCGTGCAACGGCACATTTTTTTTTGCCCCGCCTCCTGGGGCCCTGGGGAGGGGCCAGAAGGTCAAATATCATTAAATATCATTAAATTTCAATTACAAAGTCAATTTCAAAGATGTTTTAACCA
This sequence comes from Loripinus fragilis, assembly GCA_964019695.1. Classification (NCBI taxonomy): domain Eukaryota; kingdom Metazoa; phylum Mollusca; class Bivalvia; order Lucinida; family Lucinidae; genus Loripinus; species Loripinus fragilis. The sequence goes on from OZ026526.1 coordinate 63,389,980, forward strand.
AACTTTGTGTGTCTTCTCACACATGAAAGATACAAAATATATCAGACGGGATTTTCATTTGGCCACCTGGTTCATGCCCCAGAGGTGGGACTTAGGGGTCCCGTGGGGGCTGGGGGGTCAAAGAAAAATTCCGAAATTCAAACAGATTTGGTGTTTGAGTTACTTAAATGATTGGCACATGCACCATATTTTGGGTCCCGGCCCCCTGGGGCCTTGGGGAGGGGCCAAAAGGTCAAATATCATTAAATCTGAATTACAAAGTCAATTTCAAAGATTTTTAAACCAAACTTTGTGTATCTTCTCACAAATGAAAGATATATAACATATCAGCCGGGATTTTCATTCGGCCTCCTGGGTCATGCCGAGGGGTGGGACTTGGGGTACCGTGGGGGGTTTAGGGTCAATTTTTTTTCTCGAAATTCAACCAGATTTAGTGTGAGTTACTCACATGAGTGATACATGCACCGGCACAATTTTTTGGGTTCCCGCCCCCTGGGGCCTTGGGGAGGGGTCAAAAATTTAATTTTCTGAACATGGTCATGTGGCATATCAAATTAAAGGGGATGAGCAGTAGACCAGGATACACTGAAAAGTTTTAAGCTACAATCAAACTGGTGACCTTGGGATGGGGTCAAAGAGTCAATTACCATTAGATTTCTTCGAGAGCGTAGGGATTTGCGATGGCGCGCCATCGAATGTGTTCTAGTTTTTCTTGTTTTTAGCTTAGATACCGAAACTAATGTGTTTCCAGGACTTTAGTGACCCCCGTTTTTTAAGAATTATTCTTTAATGGTGATTTTAATTGAAAAATTAATTAGAGAAATGAATTAGATATACCGCGTAATTGAATTTATTTTTTCAACATAAATATGAGTTTTTGTATAGGCTGGGATTAGATGGAATTTTGGTGTGTTTTTGCTGCTCTTCTTTGAGTTAGTCCCCAAGTGAACCTAGCTATATAAATAAAACATGGCTTATACAGGTCAGTGGAGGTAATTCGTCAGTCCCACAGATAAGAGTGCGTAACAGAGAATTATTTTTCCTATTTCTCAACGAAAAAATATGTTGTGTGTACTCAAAACAACCGTCTCGATGATATGGTTCTTTTGAGCACCCAAAAGACGTGTTTAAACTGATAAAAACAATCGCAACTTCACGCTAAAATTGCTTAACTGGCGCAATCTTCGTGTATTAAGCTATGACCACTGCTTATACTGACTCATAAACACTACTGTACGTCTAAAGGCGATGCATTGAAATGGCCTGTGTTAAAAACGATTCAAGTAACAGTATTGTCTGAACCTTAAATAATGGCTGAATTTTCTTTCGAGATCATTGTTTCCTAAAATATGTCTTTCAGGAATACAAGTAGGTTATCAACCAGTATGGACCCAGATAATGCCGAACTTGCCTTCGGCTGTTGACAAAGTTTATAAGCGAAATAGCTTTAGCAGGCAAATATTTGATGCTCTTTAAGTTTAATGTATCCCTAATTCGCTATTTCTCGTCAACTCTCTAATTTGCTTGAAATGTCGTCATAAACTCTTTACTTACTAGTGTCGTCTGCTGATTACCTTTGCAAACACTTTGGACCCAAATCAGGCCCGACAAAACGTCGGGCATGATCTGGATCCAAACTGCTTGGCACTCTACTTATATTCCTGAAAGATCATTTTAGAAAAAGCAACAACAAGAAACAAACTGATTTTGAAAAAAATATCAGCAGACGACGAAATCACGACAAATTACCTCGTAGGCAAAAAGAGTCAATGAATTGAAATGGAAGGTGCTACATGTACATGTATGTTTCATGCTTAAGCCTTATATTTGCCTGCTTTCAATACCGCACGGTCTATGACCCCTATAGACTTCTACTATTGCGTGGTGCGTGCGTGTGTGTGTCAAAATGATGACAATGAGGTTTGCGGAATAGATTTTCGTTGAATCATTGGATATAGATAGTCCTGTAGGCTAGTACATATCATCTTAGCAATGCAAATATACCACGTGTATCTATTGGGGTACACATAGGTATATTTACAGGGAAAAACAACTAAGTTATTCTTTTGTACAGGGGACTGGGGCTTCGGTTACAAATAAGGGCGTCTCCCAAAAATAAGTTTGTCACGCGGTGTGCATTTAAATCCACATGCTAAGTGCCGTTCTTCTAAGCTCAATTTAAAGCTGTTTAAAAAAAGAAAAACGGGGGTAGTTATAACCTGGAAACACTATAATAGTTTAATAATACGTTGAGCCTGTTTTTAAATTGTTATATTTTAAGATTTTTGTATTTTTGACCAATACTCTTGCACATTGAAATTCCTGGAATAACTGTACATTGGTTTCTTCTTGCATTGCACAAAATCACACAAACGGTTGGTGCTGGTTTACCTTAAATAGGTATGTAATGTTTGGTATAATTCTCATTTTATAGTATGTATTTTATTTTTATCAAGCGTGAATGTATTTTGTATAATAATAAACTCAAGTGATACTCAAACTGTTTTGAAGTTGCTATTAACTGCAAAATATCTCTAGAAAAACATTCAAGAGATTATATCATGATTATAGAGAAAATCAAACATGCACACATAAAATTGTGTAGCATGTTTTTTCACTTGTGTGTTTGGTTGCTCATGGGTGCCATATCATGAGATGTTTTTCATTATACACAACCGATATACTGTGATTGTTGAGCATTAGATAATATTTTTAATCTCCATGAGTTTTCAACGGCGTAGCCACAAGCTGAAAAAAGTTACGCACATCAAAAGGAGACTACTGTATCAAGCAATGTATCTCTTCAATTGCGTGCTTTTTCAAATGGGACATTCTCTTAAATGAAAGAATTTGCCCCCAAAGGGAGCAATTTCCTGTTGAGTAGTACATTTTATCACATTAAGTGACCTCCCTTGAATGTTACCATTTTTATTACGCACGGGCGTAACCTGCGTAATTGCTGTTACACCAATGGTTTTCACATGTTAGTTTTTTTTCTCAAAGGATCCATCTCATCGAGACAGTTCTTTAGAGTACCGACAACATTTTTTATTTGTTAAATAATTTTTGATTACACTTTTTATCTACGAGCCATACTTACATATACAACCAGGCGACTAGCAGGTTAGCAAAGAGGTAGTTCATGAACTTAAATTAGGAGATATAGCTGTCATACAAATATAAACAATTTGCCGTAGAGTAACAGGTATTTTAATACTGATTAGCAGTTTGGGGTGTTTAAAAGACGCAAGGACAATGGACGTGATAGTTGGTAAGTGTAAATTTCCAAATAGTTTTCCTTATTTTCAGTAACATATGTTGTAGGTATACTTTGGAATTGCCTCTATGGTGTAGGTACACATTGGAATTGCCTCATTGAGGCAATTTCAATGCGTACCTTCAACATGTGTCTTTTCAATATATGAGTTTTTCACCATAAGCTTTTTTAAAAACAGATTCTCAACCACTTTATTTCAGTGAAATGAGCATGTAGAAATGAACAAGTTTTCATGTAGTTTGTCATGCACCTGGGTGACAATTATAGATTGCCTATTTTATGCTTCTGACAGATTATCTTGAACTGTTTCATTGGAGTATATTTCTAAATTGGTAGTTGCGTGGTTGTAACTGATAAGTTGCTAGTCTACGCGAATTACCGTCATAACCAAAGATACAATTACTCACAGACATTAAATTGCGTACCATCTATTTCATCTACGTTTGGGAACTCAAGGTAGCCGTCCCTTTTAGGTGGATCTTATGAGTAAACCCACCTCCCCAACATACATGTATGTAAATCATTTTAATTGTTATATTTATAGAGACACTCACTAATAATAAACTTTGAATAATATTCGGGATTTCATCATAATGTTTGTTTAATGTAATACTGTTTATTTGTTGTGACTTGTACCTTAGTCAGTGTTTTGGCCAATCAATAAAACTCTTAAAACTCTTATAACACATAAATCATTTTAACTCAATGTAGAATAGATATTTAACTACAAAAAAGAAACTCATGCGGTAGCATTTCCCAATTCTTTTGAAAATGATAAGTTCAGTTATTCTATTTTTTTATATTAAGTGCTGTAACCGAAAAGTATGCATCCTACGATTTTTAGTTATTTAGATTCAGTTCACTTTTTGTAAATTGTAAAAGACCAGGGATGGGTCATTATCAAATGTCTCACACTGTTTAATAAGAGGTATGGTCTCTGTCAGCCCGAATACAGGCAGTCCAACTGAGACGCATCAAACCAATAATGATTTTTGATGTCATTCTGGAGGATCCCTGACCTCGAGGTTATAAAACTTGAATGAGTCTCAAACTCAAAATAAAGCGCATCGATTGGCTGCTTGCGGACACGTGGCCGCAAGCAGCCAATCGTTGTGCTTTATTTTAAGCTTGAGAATGACCTCAAGTTTTATAACCTCGAGGCCTGGTTATTCAAGACGCAACGCAGAGGTCATTAGGGCGCATTATAACAGCATAGTGACAGCTGAAGTTACGTCTAAAATGTCCCAAACATGTTCAGAGCAGGACTTCTAACTGGCCACGATCGTGTAAAAATGCTCTGATTTTATAGTAAGCCTCGTGAGAAGCGTGGTGCAGTCTTGGCATAGTAAGGTTTGGTACATTAAGAGATGTCAGAAAGTCTATACATGTGTAACTATATCCAGATACACTGTACAGTCAAAATGCCATGTGAATAGGAGGTTTGATTAAGCGCTTGCAAAAGAAGCTACCCAACTTTCTCATGCAATGTACTATTATGGATGTTCATTGGCGTGTTACAAACCGACAATTGTAACGGTCATATTTTTACATGAACCCAAAAAAGTAAATTGAATTGGGAAACGTTGCTGTATACGTTTCTTTTTTGCGGGTATGTACATTATGTTATCAAAAGCCCTCTACGCCAGAAAATATGACATTTATGCATGCGAATAACACACGGGCCGACCAGCATGCGAATTTACGCAGTCTGATCAGCGCCTTTGTTATGTGCTCTATGTATAGTATGATAGCTACGTCAAAAGTTCCAGTGACCTAGATTCTTTCTGTAGCTGGACGGGCTCATTTGAGTCTTATTTAGCGGATACCCATAGAATTATAAAACTCTTTTCATGCTCAACTCAACTGAGCACGAAATTTCAACTGCTCAAAAAATAATGGCAAATTAAGGAGTGTCTTGCTTTAGGTCTCTCAGATGTTATCATGTTAATAGATGGTGTCAGCAATTGTTGGCATTTTATCATTTATGAGCAGGATAAATTTCGTGCGCAGCTGAGTTGAGCATGAAAAAAGTTTTATAATCTCAGGGCCTGTTTAATGTGTCTGCGTGCTCCGCTACAGTAACTTCAAAGTCCTTTTGATGCAGTTTTGGTAACTATCATAAAGAATGAAAACATCGCTAGTGTAAATGACATTGAAACAATAAACAGCATGCCGTCAACCAAGTAACTAACATCCTGCCATGATACATCGGGTTCGTTGTAGAAACTGACAACCGATCCTTGAATTTGGGGGTCTATTACCCGTACTTTGTCTGTAGATCCCAGTTTTGATGACTTCAAAGACGATTCAAAGCTTTCTTCTGTAGCTGGATATCGTTCCTTAAATTCACGTCTACTACTGGACCCACAACGCTTAAGACATTGGCAGATTCGAACCAGGCACCCAGGGATGTCTTTGTCGCTCTTCTTGTAATATAAACGCAGATTCAAAGTGGTAGCGAGTGCGATTACAGCACTCTCAATAAGAGATGTCATCAGAAAGTAGGAAATGAGTGGTAATGGTCTTGATGTTCTTGGTAAGGTGTCACTCACGATGGTCATAAAAACAGCAATAGACAAGAGAATTGTTATTGAATAAGAGACTCTTTCGCCAGATTCCGCTGGTAATACGAATACCAGTACATTCAGTAGGTACAAGGCTAGAATTGGTAAGATTATATTCACTATAACATACTCCGGTTTCCTTTCAAACCATATGATGAAATATCCCGTTGATGTTATTCCTTCATTTTCACACTTTGCTTGTGTTTTAACGACAGACCAAGATCCGTGTTCCACCATGCCTCTGATATCTATCTCGTCTCTGGATGTATAAAGCTGAACTTCATAGTATGCGTACCCCCACGTATAAACCTCCACGTGACATTGCTGAATGTCGAAAGGAAAGTAGTATGCATTTATAGAACAGGTTGCTTTAATAATAGTTCCTGGGTGCCACCTAGCACGTCCATCGGCTGTATATCGTATTAATTGCCAGTCGTCGCCAAATGAATCCATTTTCTCTGATGGATTTGTAAGCACAATCTCTGGTAACCAGACCTCCCTATAGCCCATAGCCAGATCATTTACTCCGCTATAGTTGGACAAATCCCATACAATATTCTCATCTGTCCACTGTACCCTGAGAACCCCTACAAACGAGAATTTTTCATTAACTTCATCGAGTTCTTGCAAAGCCATAATTGAGAGCCCTAGTCTAACGTTCACAACATGAGTCTGATTTTTCACTGGTCGAACATATTTATCATAACCATTCAGTAAACTGGCACGTAATTCTTTAATCGTGTCGATCGATGTACTGTTAACCAGCGTAAGCATCATTAATGAGATTGCAACGAACGTGGCACAGAAACTTCTGTATGTTGTCCCCATCGTCTCTGGTACAGTTAACTTATTTCTCAGAACAAAAGCATCGAAATTCAACACATATACTGTATATAGAAGGGTTACTCATTTTGGTGTATGTCACAGTAATCTGTGTTATAGTAATTGAGCCGAGGCATGAGATTTCCAACAATTTGACATTTTGACAAGTGTAGACCTCGACGAGCCTCTGCAGCCTCCTTTTAAGCTTAGAAACTCAAAGTGGTGTTCAGTCAGTAGCTTAACAATCATAGAATACTCAAGCGACTAGCAAAGGCTCTGATCAGACTGCGCATATGCGCAGGCTGATCTGAGGCTTTGCTGGTCGCACATACCACATTGTTGGAAACCTCATACACTGGCTCATATATAACACAGACAATTTCCTGCGCATATTTAAACTCTATCTCCTTGCTAGAGGCGACAGTTGTCGTCTGCCGATAACCTTTGCAAACAGTTTGGACCCAGGTCACGTTGGTTCTGATTTGGAACCAAACTGTTCAGCTGACACATTTTTTGAAAAAGTCAGTCTAGGCAACAGAATCATAAAAAATACCCAGCATGCAAAAAGTTAAAGACGTTTTCTGGCCAATAATTTTGAATACCATGCTTACGCTTGGAATCGTCAGCCGACCAACAAAAACGTAATAACTGATGGCGCTGTAAATGGTAACTATAAGAAACTATAAACGCGTATATTGAGACGTAAACGCCAATTTCAAGTATATTTCATAGTGATAGCTTTGAAGTCTACCCGACGCATTCACATAAGTCACCTGCACGTGCGTCTACTAAAACGTAACTCACTTAGGCAAATATCCTATATCGAAAAAAGTAGTATCACAATATAACCACAGCTCAAAATACTATAAATACGAATATTTTATTCGCTCATCTATTAAAATGTATAGATTTTAACACACTGTACCATAGCGCAAATGAAACAAGACTAAATGTACCCCATACTAAATCTCTTCTCTAGAATGAAACACTAGTCATATTAGTTTGAAACGATGCATGTAATCGATCACATCAAACTAACTTTTAAATGAGCACCTGCTTCAATTCAACTCTTAGGAGGGCTCTACGGTATATATTAAACATTTCTATTTTAATGATCTGAAGAAGTGTCCTTTTTCCCAGTAACTGTCTTAATGCAATGCCTTTAAATTAGTTAATGTTACTGTTTATGATAGCTATTACCGTTTTCGTTTGTTACGAAACCACCATTGTGCCCAACCCATTAAAGGCTGATGATACTTGATGAATAGTATCGGACTTAAACGTCCTGCTGTAACCAAAGTACAGCCGATTGTTTAAAGATAATGGCTGATGTCGATGTATTGAGTGTATTAGTTGTACTATAGTGCCAACCGAAAGTGACAGTGACGTCATGTTTTATTTACAAAGTTATTAGGGACTTAGAATCGATAGATCACTTGCTTATTAATCCTATCCGCAGGATAGGATGAATAAACAAGCGATCTTTCGATTCGCGTTAAATCAAGTGGAGTGTAGTCGATAGTGTTGTAGTTAGCAAATTGTAAACAAAATATACGTCACTTTCACTTTTGGCTGGCACTACAGTAGGTATTAGCACTAATGCAATACACTTTAATCTTCAATGTGTTAAGCCGGTTTTTAAATTTAAATTCTTTCAGGACAATTCATGAGTGTGTTTAATAAAAAAAGATTTAATTTTAAATCTCAACCACAACATATGTTGTGTTTATAGTACTAACAAAAGTCTAAATACGGCGGTTCTTTTAATCTACAAAACAATTTTTAAACTAGTGGTTAAGATAATGTCCTCAATTTAACGCTCAATTTGTTTGTTTATCTATGTTCTCTTTTTAAAGTATGGTCCTATTTGAAATGAATCAAGGTTTATCAAAATGGTTTATTTTAGGTAATATAATAGTGACATGGGAGAGACCAGAAACTTCCATTAGGGGTATAGGGGGCGAAGTCTAAGCCCAATTGACCAAGAAAAATCTGACATTTTTGTTTTTTATTATTTGTTATCATTATTTTACAGAGGGGGTCTAGTTAAAGTTTCCAAGGTAAAGTCCAAGTTTTTTTTCATTGGGATCCTAATACCTATTCCTAGGGCAACCTATAGCACTTACCACTTTCCAAGAAGGCCCAGACCCCCTGTCCCCTTATTATATAGAGTGTTGTTGGCTCTGAGTGCAATAGTGTTACTCCACAGAGTGTTGGCCGCTTTCAGTTAAAAAGGGGGATTCCATAGACTGTCGACCACTCTGCGTGCAATAGTGTTGGCCGCACTAAGTGCAAGATGGTCAATCCAAAGTGTTAGCTACTCTAAGTACAAAAGAGTTACTCCATAGAGTGTTGGCCTCTCTAAGTGCAATAGGGTCACTTCATAGAGTGTTGGTCGCTCTTAGTGCAATAGGGTCACATATTAGAGTTACTTCATAGAGTATTGACCGATATGATTGCAATAGAGTTATTCCATAGAGTGTTGGTCATTGTAAGTGCAACAGAGCTACCCCTATAGAATGTTGGCCACTCTGGGTGCAATAGAGTTACTCCATGGTGTGTAAGCCGCTTTAAGAGAAATAGGTCATTTCATAGAGTGTTGGCCTCTCTGATTGCAATAAATTCACTTCAAAGAGTGTTGGCCTCTCTAAGTGCAATAGAGTTACTTCATAGAGTGATGGCCGCTCTTACTGCAATAAGGTCACTTCATAGAGTGTTGGCCTCTCTAAGTGCAGTAGGGTCACCTCATAGAGTGTTGGCCGCGATAAGTGCAATGGGGTTACTTCATAGATGTTGGCCTCTCTAAGTGCAATAGAGTCACTTCAAAGAGTGTTGGCCTCTCTAAGTGCAATAGAGTTACTTCATAGAGTGTTAGCCGCTCTTAGTGCAATAAGGTCACTTCAAAGAGTGTTGGCCGCTCTTAATGCAATAAGGTCACTTCAAAGAGTGTTGGCCGCTCTTAATGCAAAAGGGTCACTTCATAGAGTGTTGGTCTCTCTAAGTGCAATAGGGTCACTCCATAGAGTGTTGGCCGCTCTAAGTGCAAAAGGGTCACTTTAAAGAGTGTTGGTCTCTCTTAGTGCGATAGGGTCACTTCATAGAGTGTTGGTCTCCCTAAGTGCAATAGGGTTACTTCATAGATGTTGGTCGCTCTTAGGGCAATAAGGTCACTTTATAGAGTGTTGGCCTCTCTAAGTGCAATAGGGTTACTTCATAGTGTTGGTCTCTCTAAGTGCAATAGGGTTACTTCATAGAGTGTTGGCCTCTCTAAGTGCAATAGGGACACTTCATAGAGTGTTGGTCTCTCAAAGTGCAATAAAGTTACTTCATAGAGTGTTGGTCGCTCTTAGGGCAATAGGGTTACTTCATAGAGTGTTGGTCTCTCTAAGTGCAATTGAGCTATTCCATAGAATGTTTGCCTCTCTTAGTGCAATAGAGTTACTTAGTGCAATAGAGTTACTTCATAGAGTGCAGCCAGTCTTAGTGTAATAAGGTCACTCCATAGACTGTTGGCCTCTCAAAGTGCAGTAGGGTCACTTCATAGAGTGTTGGTTGCTCAAAGTGCAAAAGGGTCACAACATAGAGAGTTGGCCTCTCTAAGTGCAATAAGCTCACTTCAAAGACAGTTGGGTTTTTTAGGTGCAATAGGGTGCAATAGGGTCACTTCATAGAGTGTTGGCCGCTCTTAGTGCAATAGGGTCACAGGGAAAGGTGACTTGGACAAGTATGTATGAGAAAGCGACTGGTTATGGTCTTGTATATTTATATGTAAGGCTATGGCTACGTTCGCTATCATCGTATACCCTAACCCTTTGGGGACCGGAGGCCTCCACAAACAGTAGAGACCCAGATGAAATGCGGCATAGGTCGGCAGTTCACCGGGGCCTGTACTGTTTAGAGAAACCTATATATAGTACTGTTCTTGTGACTGTGGCCTGTGTCCCCTCGGTCTATAAATGGGTCAGTTTGACAAAAATGAATCAATTAAATTATATCTAGAGGTCCATTGTTCTAAAAGGGTGATATATATACATTCTAGATAGTGCAATAGGGATGCAATATCTATTTTGCGCGACGCGGGTCGACGTGCGTAAAAGTATGAGCCGCCAGTACCGCATTTTGGTTTACCCGCGTCTCGTAACATGTTATTTGCATGTTGTTTCTTTTAAGAGATATACCTACCTACCTACATACCTACCTACCTACCCACCTACCTACCTACCGATTCACTACCTACCTACCTACCTACTCACTCACTACCTACCTACCTACCTACCTACCTACCTACCTACCTACCTACCTACCTACCTACCTACCTGCCTACCTACCTTACTACATACCTACATACACACTACCTACCTACCTACCTACCTACTCACTACCTACCTACCTACCTACCTACCTACCTACCTACCTACCTACCTACCTACCTATCTACATACACATTACCTACCTACACTCTACCTACCTACCTACACACCACCTACCTATATACCTACCTACCTACCCACTACCTACCTACTTACCTACCTACACAATACCTACCTACCTACCTACCTACACAATACCTACCTACCTACTCACTATCTGCCTACCTACCCAATTATCTACATATTCACTACCTACCTACCTACTCACTTCCTACCTACCCACCAACCAACCTATCTACCTATGTTAACCATTCATCAATTCACTTTCTGTCATTCTCCATATACAAGTATGTATTGTTGTTATATGTCACAATAACGATGAGCTGTACGTTGTGAATAAACTACTTACTTTATTTATATATCCACCGAGGCAGAATTATGGGTGCCTTTTGGTTGTTGTCTAGCGGTACATGTACGCAGAGCATTTGAATAACTTTTACAAACAGGCTGGACCCAGATCGGGCCAGGCGCTCGTCAGGCCAGATGTGGATCCAAACTGCTTGACACTAGATGAGTTTTGATTAATATAAGAATCTCACCAATATATAAGCTGTTGGTGCTCATTGGAGCGAAATCACCGAGGCGACTCTTGTGGGTACCTATAGCTATTTGTTCAGTCCTGAAGCCGATTCTTTTTGTTGTAACAATAGCGGTACCCAATGCACAAATTGTTGACGGATATTGTGATGACGCCTCTCTTACTATGGCAGTCATCATTTCCATAACTATTTACCCATCTGCTAATAACTCATGCAAACAGATTGGACCCAGACCAGGCCAGATGTTTGTCGGTCCTGATCTGGATTCAAACTGTTTGATACTTAAGCTGAGATTTGTTTAACAAAAAATCTCACCAATACATGAGCTGTCGGTGCTCAGTGGAGCGAAGCTCTGCTTTGTTTGTATACTTACTTTCATGTAGTCGCTTATGCACGAATTGTTGACTGATATTGTAAAAATGCCTTTCTTACTACGGCAGCCATCACTTCTTTAACGCTTTACCCACCGATGTTACTGCTGATATCTCATGCAAACAGATTGGACCCAGATCAGACAAGACGTCTGTCGGTCCTGATCTGGATCCAAACTGCTGGACACAAAGCTGCGTCTTGATCAATTAAATAATCTCACCAATACATGAGCTGTTGGTACTCATTAGGGTAAAATGATCGAGGCGGCTCTTGTGAGTACATAGTCTTGACTTATACACGCATATACACGCTTAGTTGCATTCTTTGTTAATAACAGCGGTACTCAATGTGACTGATATAGTAATAATGGTTTTCTATCTATGGCAGTCATCCGGCTGATATCTCTTGCAAACAGTTTGTGTCCTGATCTGGATCCAAACGCTTGACACTCTAAGAACTCTTCGATGGAGTTGGTTCTGTAAATAATCAGCAGACGACAAAAAAAAGCGCATAAAGTATTTGTTGTATTAAACAAGGACAAAACTCAACACATGCTTTGTTGATGCCTAGCGGAGCCATATCATCGAGTTTGGCTACGGTGAGCGCCTGCAACTGCTGTGTCATGGCTAGTGTCTAGCTGGTCGATTTGAAGTATTAAGACAATGCAATGCCTATTTTTTCTTCTTTCTTTTTTTGATCCATTTCGAGCAAATAATTTGTTGTATTTCACCAATGTTCTCATACGAGAATGTTTATTGTATTTCTTTTTGTCATTTTTGTATTTTTTGTTACACATTATTTCTACTTTTCTCTTTTCTTAATGTTGACCAGATCTTCTTACCAGTCCTATCAGGTGGCAAATTGCAAATTGTCGTTATATGAAATCACTCACATGTACCCACTATCCATTCACCGTGTGACAGTGGACCCTCTGGCGAGGCATTTCTTGATTATTCTGCAGTTCCTGTTGTGCAGTATCTAATGCGAAGATATTGTACTACATATAGTCTCGGCAGCAGGTCTTCAGTTACACGATCGATGCATATGGGTGCTACAAAGAAGCTCGGACACAACCACTTTTATGTTTTCCTACTCCTAGCTCTATCGAGCTTCAATCCTCTCCCCCTTTACGACGTCACGTGTTTTAGTCTTATCATAGCACTACAGGTTAGTAACGAAGTCCACAGAAGCATTAAACATCCCTATCGACGGATGCAAGCAAAGCACAACACCAACTTAAGTTTCTCTATTGCATGCCTTTCTCTATTATTAGTAAGCGTCCTTCTTTCCTGGGTCATCGATCTTATTCTATTGAGTGGAGATGTTCACCCTAATCCCGGACCAGACTCTGTCAGTAGCCTGCCTGATACAAGTACATCTAGCAGCATCAGCACTCTAGGGGCCCTATCTAATCACCTGAGTATCATGCATATGAACATCCAGAGCATACTTCCAAAACTTGACTTGATCAAGTGCGAATCACTTGCGTATGACGTTCTTGTCTTCACTGAAAGTTGGCTGAAACCCGAAATTAAAAACGACGACTTGCTAATCGATAATTTTCTGCCACCCTTCAGATTTGATAGATGCAACCGCCCTGGAGGTGGAGTTATCATTTATGTCAGAGACACGCTAACGTGCAAGCGTCGCACTGATCTAGAATTGCAAAACCTAGAAGCCGTCTGGATAGAGATAGTAGTTAAGACAAAAAAAATTCTCATTGGTGGTTTTTATCGAGCACCTAATAGTAATGCTGATTATTTCACTCTGTTAGATGAAAGCATCGACAGAGCACACAACACTAATTTACCTGATATAGTTGTTACTGGCGATTTCAATTTTAATATGCATTCTAACAATAATAACAAAATGAAAGATCTAATTCAAAACTACAATCTTAAACAGCTTATACAAGAAGACACACACTTTACTGAAAACTCCTCTTCATTACTTGACTTGATATTGGTGCGTAACAGTTCTAATATTCTGACTAGTGGTGTAGTGGACTCTTTCATTCCTGATCAAATACGATTTCATTGTCCTATACTTGTCATACTGAAATTTTTACACCCATCAACTAAGGCCTTTAAAAGACGAGTATTCAATTACGAACGTGCTTATTTTGATATATTCAGAGCACAATTAACATCTTATGAACTAGAAGAAAATATAGCCAATAATAATAACATCAACGAAAATGTTACATACGTCATGGACACTTTAAATAAAGCTAGCCAAAATTCAATCCCAAGTAAAGTAGTCACAATTAGGCCTAATGAGCACCCATGGATAACTTGCCAAATTCGAAACCTCATACGAAAACGGAAACGCACTTTTAGAAAATATACGAAATCACAAAACTTATTATTTTGGGAAAAATTCAAAATACTTCGTAACCAAATTGTTAGCAATATAAGATCATCAAAAAAGAATTATTTTGACAAGCTCGAAGATATACTCTCAAAAGAAAATGTAAACTCAAAAATATTTTGGAAAACCTCAAAGCAAGTAATGGGTCTACAGAAATCAAACCACACTATACCAACGCTCAAGCTAAATGACAAGTTTGCAGAGAAAGCAATAGACAAAGCTAACATGCTGAATGACTACTTTTGTTCACAGGCAGTTGTAAATGATAATAACAAACCATTACCGCAACATGCATTCACATGCAACAGCAGACTTAACTCAAATACAATATCTGAACAAGATGTTAGAGATGTCCTAAACAACCTTAATGTGACAAAGGCTAGTGGTCCTGATCTTATTAGTCCACGTCTATTGAAGGAAGGTGCCAATATATTGTCAAAACCTCTATCTATTATATTCAATCGATCATTACTTCAAGGTTACTTTCCTTCTAACTGGAAGGATGCCAATGTCACTGCCATTTACAAAAAGGCAGACAAGTCTATGCCATCAAATTACAGACCAATAACTCTCCTAAGTCAAATCGGTAAAGCTATGGAAAGGTGTGTTCACAAGCACCTTTACAATTACATATCAGAAAACAACCTTCTTACACCTTTTCAGTCTGGCTTTATTCAAGGTGACTCTACAACCTTCCAACTTTTACACACATACCATTCATTCCTAGAAGCAGTAGATAGTGGTAAAGAA
The DNA here is from genome assembly GCA_964019695.1 of Loripinus fragilis. NCBI lineage: Eukaryota > Metazoa > Mollusca > Bivalvia > Lucinida > Lucinidae > Loripinus > Loripinus fragilis. The sequence goes on from OZ026526.1 coordinate 63,405,104, forward strand.
GTACGAGTTGTATTTTGCGACATCAGCAAGGCTTTTGACAGAGTCTGGCACAGGGGGCTGTTACATAAACTAGCTGGTATGGGTTTATCTGATGGGCTTCTTCGCTGGTTTAAAAGCTATCTTTCACACCGACGACAGCGTGTCGTACTAAATGGGGTAGAATCCAATTGGGCAGACGTTCTTGCAGGAGTTCCACAAGGCTCTATACTTGGTCCCTTACTCTTCCTAATCTATATCAATGATATTGTTAATAATATTCGCTCATCTATACGTCTATTTGCTGATGACACTACTATCTATATAATTATTGATAATCCCCAAACTGCAGCCTTCATTTTAAATAAAGACCTAGAAACAATTAATGGGTGGTCACATGATTGGCTCGTAGATTTCAATCCAACAAAAACTTCTACTCTTCTAATATCTCGAAGACAGCATCCAGTCTTCCACCCCTCTTTGGAAATGAATAACGTTGTCCTTAACGAAACAACTAGCCATAAACATTTAGGGCTTACCATATCCAATACATGTTCCTGGATAGAACACATAAATAATATTGCAGAAACAGCTTGGTCAAGATTAAACCTAATGAGATTACTCAAGTTTAAAATCAATCGAAAAGCACTCGAAAAAATGTACTTTGCATTTATTCGTCCCCTACTTGAGTATAGTGACTCGGTATGGGATAACAGTCCTGCTTATGTTAAAAAACAGCTTGATGATATCCATTACGAAGCTGCCAGAATTATAACAGGAGGCACGAAACTCTGTAGCCACGATAAACTTCTTTCTGATCTGGGGTGGGACACTCTGCAAGAAAGTCGCACAAAGCATAAACTGGTAATATTCTACAAAATCCTCAATAATCTAACTCCTCCTTACCTGCAGGACTTTGTTCCACCACTTGTACAAGAGACTAATGCCTACAGACTGAGAAATTCTAACGATATCCGCACAATTCACGCTAACACCAACTTGTATTATAACTCTTTTTATCCCTCCACAATACGAGACTGGAATAACCTACCCCAAGAAATTAAACAGTCCACCTCAGTTGCATCATTTAAATACCAACTCAACAAAGCCACACAGAGGCGAGCACCACCAAAATTCTTTTCTGCTGGGTCAAGGCTAGGTCAAATACTTTATGCAAGAATACGAATGGCATGTAGCTCGCTCAATTCAGATCTTTATCGAAAAAATATAGTTCCCAGTCCTTCCTGTGCCTGTGGGGGGTTTGAAAGTGCTTACCACTTTTTCTTCATACGCCCAAAGTACAATGCAACACGAGAAAGATACTTAGAAGCCCTTCTTAGAAATCATACAACTCATGACTTACTTTTTGGAAAGGATACAGCAACTGATGAAGAAAATGAAGCTCTATTCCTTAAAGTACAGGACTACATATTAAAGTCTAAAAGATGTGTTCATTGAGTTGATATATATTGACATACTGTATTGCTATCCACTTCACTTATTTATAACATGATAAGATATCCTCTATTCACGGTAAAATAATCCAAAGATACATCTTGCTAGAAGTAGATAAATACACATGATAGGTTCTCGGTCAACAGCTCTCTCTCTCTATCTTTCTCTCTCTCTCTCTCTCTCTCTCTCTCTCTCTCTCTCTCTCTCTCTGTTTTTATTTCATTATAATGAAACATGCATGTATTACTTTATAACTTTCTTAGCGCGAGTTTCTTTGAAGCTTTATAAGCTATTCACACATATTGTACAAATTATACCTGAAACAGGAAATGACTTTCATATAAGCTTTTAGCTTACTGTCAAATCCTGTATCCATTGACAATGTATTTATTGCATGAATTTAGAATATTTCAATAAAATATTGTATAAACTAATAGGGTCACATATAAGAGTGTTGGCCGCTCTTTGTGCAATAAGGTCACTTTATAAAGCGTTGGCCTCTCTAAGTGCAATAGGGTCTCTAAGTGCAATAGGGTTACTTTATAGAGTGTTGGATTCTATAAGTGCAAAAAGGGTCACTACATAGAGTGTTGGCCGCTCTTAGTGCAGTAGAGTCACTCCATAGAGTGTTGGCCTCTCTAAGTGCAATATGGTCACTTCATAGAATGTTGGCCGCTCTTAGTGCAATAGGGTCACTTCATAGAGTGTTGACCGCTCTTAGTGCAATAGGATCACTTCATAGAGTGTTGGCCTCTCTATGTGCAATAAGGTCACTTCATAGAGTGTTGGCCGCTCTTAGTGCAATAGGGCCACTTTATAGAGTGTTGGCCGCTCTTAGTGCAATAGGGCCACTTCATAGAGTGTTAGCCGCGATAAGTGCAATAGGGTCACTTCCTAGATGTTGGTCTCTTTAAGTGCAATAGGGTCACTTCATCGAGTGTTGGCCGCTCTAAGTGCAATAGGGTCACTTCATAGAGTGTTGGCCGCTCAAAATGCAATAGGGTCACTTCATAGAGTGTTGGCCTCTCTATGTGCAATAAGGTCACTTCATAGAGTGTTGGCCGCTCTAAGTGCAATAGGGTCACTTCCTAGATGTTGGTCTCTTTAAGTGCAATAGGGTCACTTCATCGACTGATGGCCGCTCTAAGTGCAATAGGGTCACTTCATAGAGTGTTGGCCGCTCAAAATGCAATAAGGTCACTTCATCGAGTGTTGGCCGCTCTAAGTGCAATAGGGTCACTTCATAGAGTGTTGGCCGCTCAAAATGCAATAGGGTCACTTTATAGAGTGTTGGCCTCTCTGATTGCAATAGGGTCACTTTATAGAGTGTTGGCCTCTCTAGTGCAATAGAGTTACTTCATAGAGTAATGGCCGCTCTTAGTGCGATAGGGTCACTTAAAAGACAGTTGGGTTTTCTAGGTGCAATAGGGTCACTTCATAGAGTGTTGGCCGCTCTTAGTGCAAAAGGGTCACATATAAGAGTGTTGGCCGCTCTATGTGCAATAAGGTCACTTTATAAAGCGTTGGCCTCTCTAAGTGCAATAGGGTCACTTCATAGAGTGTTAGCCTCTCTAAGTGCAGAAGGGTCACTACATTAGAGTGTTGGCCGCTCTTAGTGCAATAGGGTCACTTCATAGAGTGTTGGCCGCTCTAAATGCAATAGGGTCACTTCATAGAGTGTTGGCCTCTCTAAGTGCAAAAGGGTCACTTTATAGAGTGTTGGCCTCTCTAAGTGCAATAGGGTCACTTTATAGAGTGTTGGCCTCTCTAAGTGCAATAGGGTCACTTTATAGAGTGTTGGCCACTCTAAGTGCAATAGGGTCGCTTTATAGGCTGTTGGCCGCTAATAGTGCAATAGGGTCACTTTATAGAGTGTTGGCCGCCAATAGTGCAATAGGGTCACTTTATAGAGTGTTGGCCGCCAATAGTGCAATAGGGTCACTTTATAGAGTGTTGGCCTCTCTAAGTGCAATAGGGTCACTTTATAGACTGTTGGCCGCCAATAGTGCAATAGGGTTACTTTATAGAGTGTTGGCCGCCAATAGTGCAATAGGGCCACTTTATAGAGTGTTGACCGCTCTTAGTGCAATAGGGTCACTTTATAGAGTGTTGGCCTCTCTAAGTGCAAGAGGGTCACTTTATAGACTGTTGGCCGCCAATAGTGCAATAGGGTCACTTTATAGAGTGTTGGCCGCCAATAGTGCAATAGGGTCACTTTATAGAGTGTTGGCCTCTCTAAGTGCAATAGGGTCAATTTATAGAGTGTTGGCCGCCAATAGTGCAATAGGGTCACTTTATAGAGTGTTGGCCGCCAATAGTGCAATATGGTCACTTCATAGAGTGTTGGCCACTCTAAGTGCAATAGGGTCACTTTATAGAGTGTTGGCCGCCAATAGTGCAATATGGTCACTTCATAGAGTGTTGGCCACTCTAAGTGCAATTGGGTCACTTTATAGAGTGTTGGCCGCCAATAGTGCAATAGGGCCACTTTATAGAGTGTTGACCGCTCTAAGTGCAATAGGGTCACTTCATAGAGTGTTGGCCTCTCTTAGTGCAATAGAGTTACTTTATAGACTGTTGGCCGCCAATAGTGCAATAGGGTCACTTCATAGACTGTTGGCCGCCCTTAGTGCAATAGGGTCACTTTATAGACTGTTGGCCGCCAATAGTGCAATAGGGTCACTTTATAGAGTGTTGGCCGCCAATAGAGCAATAGGGTCACTTCATAGAGTGTTGGCCTCTCTTAGTGCAATAGGGACACTTCATTGAGTGTTGGTCGCTCTATGTGCAACAGGGTCACTTCATAGAGTGTTGACCGCTCTTAGTGCAATAGGGTCACTTCATAGAGTGTTGGCCTCACTTAGTGCAATAGAGTTACTTCATAGAGTGTTGGCCGCCCTTAGTGCAGTAGGGTCACTTCATAGAGTGTTGGTCTCTCTTAGTCAAATAGGGTCACTTCATAGAGTGTTGGCCTCTCTGAGTGCAAGAGAGTTACTTCATAGAGTGTTGGTCTCTCTAAGTGCAATAGGGTCACTACATAGAGTGTTTTCCGCCAATAGTGCAATAGGGCCACTTTATAGAATGTTGACCGCCAATAGTGCAATAGGGTTACTTTATAGAGTGTTGGCCGCTCTTAGTGCAATAGAGTTACTTCATAGAGTGTTGGCCGCCAATAGTGCAATAGGGCCACTTTATAGAGTGTTGACCGCTCTTGGTGTAATAGGGTCACTTCATAGAGTGTTGGCCTCTCTTAGTGCAATAGGGCCACTTTATAGAGTGTTGACCGCTCTTGGTGCAATAGGGTCACTTTATAGAGTGTTGGTCGCCAATAGTGCAATAGGGTCACTTTATAGACTGTTGGCCGCCAAAAGTGCAATAGGGTCACTTTATAGAGTGTTGGCCGCCAATAGTGCAATAGGGCCACTGTATAGAGTGTTGGCCGCCATTAGTGCAATAGGGTCACTTTATAGAGTGTTGGCCGTCAATAGTGCAATAAGGTCACTTTATAGACTGTTGGCCGCCCTTAGTGCAATAGGGTCACTTTATAGACTGTTGGCCGCCCTTAGTGCAATAGGTCACTTTATAGACTGTTGGCCGCCAATAGTGCAATAGGGTCACTTTATAGAGTGTTGGCCGCTCTTGGTGCAATAGGGTCACTTCATAGAGTGTTGGCCTCTCTTAGTGCAATAGAGTTACTTCATAGAGTGTTGGCCGCCCTTAGTGCAATAGGGCCACTTTATAGAGTGTTGGCCGCCAATAGTGCAATAGGGTCACTTCATAGAGTGTTGGCCGCCAATAGTGCAATAGGGTCACTTTATAGACTGTTGGCCGCCAATAGTGCAATAGGGTCACTTTATAGACTGTTGGCCGCCCTAAGTGCAATAGGGTCACTTTATAGACTGTTGGCCGCCAATAGTGCAATAGGGTCACTTTATAGAGTGTTGGCCGCCAATTGTGCAATAGGGCCACTTTATAGAGTGTTGACCGCTCTTCGTGCAATAGGGTCACTTCATAGAGTGTTGGCCTCTCTTAGTGCAATAGAGATACTTCATAGAGTGTTGGCCGCCCTTAGTGCAATAGGGTCACTTCATAGAGTGTTGGCCTCTCTTAGTGCAATAGGGACACTTCATAGAGTGTTGGCCGCTCAATGTGCAATAGGGTCACTTCATAGAGTGTTGACCGCTCTTAGTGCAATATGGTCACTTCATAGAGTGTTGGCCTCTCTTAGTGCAATAGGGTCACTTTATAGAGTGTTGGCCTCTCTAAGTGCAATAGGGTCACTTCATAGAGTGTTGGCCTCTCTAAGTGTAATAGGGTCACTTTATAGAGCGTTGGCCTCTCTAAGTGCAATAGGGTCACTTCATAGAGTGTTGGCCTCTCTAAGTGCAATAGGGTCACTTTATAGAGTGTTGGTCTCTCTAAGTGCAGTAGGGTCACTTCATTGAGTGTTGGTCTCTCTTAGTGCAATAGGGTCACTTCATTGAGTGTTGGTCTCTCTAAGTGCAGTAGGGTCACTTCATAGAGTGTTGGCCTCTCTTAGTGCAATAGGGTCACTTTATAGAGTGTTGGCCGCTCTAAGTGCAATAGGGTCACTTCATAGAGTGTTGGCCTCTCTAAGTGCAATAGGGTCACTTTACAGAGTGTTGGCCTCTCTAAGTGCAATAGGGTTACTTCATAGAGTGTTGGCCGCCCTTAGTGCAATAGGGTCACTTTATAGAGTGTTGGCCGCCAATAGTGCAATAGGGTCACTTCATAGAGTGTTGGCCGCCCTTAGTGCAATAGGGTCACTTTATAGAGTGTTGGCCGCTCTTAGTGCAATAGGGTCACTTTATAGAGTGTTGGCCGCCAATAGTGCAATAGGGTCACTTTATAGAGTGTTGGCCGCCAATGGTGCAATAGGGTTACTTTATAGAGTGTTGGCCGCCAATAGTGCAATAGGGTCACTTTATAGAGTGTTGACCGCTCTAAGTGCAATAGGGTCACTTTATAGACTGTTGGCCGCCAATAGTGCAATAGGGTCACTTTATAGAGTGTTGGCCGCCAATAGTGCAATAGGGCCATTTTTAAAGAGTGTTGACCGCTCTTAGTGCAATAGGGTCACTTTATAGAGTGTTGGCCTCTCTAAGTGCAATAGGGTCACTTTATAGACTGTTGGCCGCCAATAGTGCAATAGGGTCACTTTATAGAGTGTTGGCCGCCAATAGTGCAATAGGGTCACTTTATAGAGTGTTGGCCTCTCTAAGTGCAATAGGGTCAATTTATAGAGTGTTGGCCGCCAATAGTGCAATAGGGTCACTTCATAGAGTGTTGGCCGCCAATAGTGAAATATGGTCACTTCATAGAGTGTTGGCCACTCTAAGTGCAATAGGGTCACTTTATAGAGTGTTGGCCACCAATAGTGCAATATGGTCACTTCATAGAGTGTTGGCCACTCTAAGTGCAATAGGGTCACTTTATAGAGTGTTGGCCGCCAATAGTGCAATAGGGCCACTTTATAGAGTGTTGACCGCTCTAAGTGCAATAGGGTCACTTCATAGAGTGTTGGCCTCTCTTAGTGCAATAGAGTTACTTTATAGACTGTTGGCCGCCAATAGTGCAATAGGGTCACTTCATAGACTGTTGGCCGCCCTTAGTGCAATAGGGTCACTTTATAGACTGTTGGCCGCCAATAGTGCAATAGGGTCACTTTATAGAGTGTTGGCCGCCAATAGTGCAATAGGGTCACTTCATAGAGTGTTGGCCTCTCTTAGTGCAATAGGGACACTTCATTGAGTGTTGGTCGCTCTATGTGCAATAGGGTCACTTTATAGAGTGTTGACCGCTCTTAGTGCAATAGGGTCACTTCATAGAGTGTTGGCCTCTCTTAGTGCAATAGAGTTACTTCATAGAGTGTTGGCCGCCCTTAGTGCAGTAGGGTCACTTCATAGAGTGTTGGCCTCTCTGAGTGCAAGAGAGTTACTTCATAGAGTGTTGGTCTCTCTAAGTGCAATAGGGTCACTTCATAGAGTGTTTGCCGCCAATAGTGCAATAGGGCCACTTTATAGAGTGTTGACCGCCAATAGTGCAATAGGGTTACTTAATAGAGTGTTGGCCGCTCTTAGTGCAATAGAGTTACTTCATAGAGTGTTGGCCGCCAATAGTGCAATAGGGCCACTTTATAGAGTGTTGACCGCTCTTGGTGCAATAGGGTCACCTCATAGAGTGTTGGCCTCTCTTAGTGCAATAGGGCCACTTTATAGAGTGTTGACCGCTCTTGGTGCAATAGGGTCACTTTATAGAGTGTTGGCCGCCAATAGTGCAATAGGGTCACTTTATAGACTGTTGGCCGCCAAAAGTGCAATAGGGTCACTTTATAGTGTGTTGGCCGCCAATAGTGCAATAGGGCCACTTTATAGAGTGTTGGCCGCCATAAGTGCAATAGGGTCACTTTATAGAGTGTTGGCCGCTCTTGGTGCAATAGGGTCACTTCATAGAGTGTTGGCCGCCCTTAGTGCAATAGGGCCACTTTATTGAGTGTTGGCCGCCAATAGTGCAATAGGGTCACTTTATAGAGTGTTGGCCGCTCTTAGTGCAATAGGGTCACTTTATAGAGTGTTGGCCGCTCTTAGTGCAATAGGGTCACTTTATAGAGTGTTGGCCGCTCTTAGTGCAATAGGGTCACTTTATAGAGTGTTGGCCGCCAATAGTGCAATAGGGTCACTTTATAGAGTGTTGGCCGCTCTAAGTGCAATAGGGTCACTTTATAGAGTGTTGGCTGCTCTTAGTGCAATAGGGATACTTCATAGAGTGTTGGTCTCTCTAAGTGCAATAGGGCCACTTTATAGAGTGTTGGCCTCTCTTAGTGCAATAGAGTCACTTCATAGAGTGTTGGCCGCTCTTAGTGCAATAGGGCCACTTTATAGAGTGTTGGCCTCTCTAAGTGCAATAGGGTCACTTCATAGAGTGTTGGCCTCTCTAAGTGCAATAGGGTCACTTTATAGAGTGTTGGCCTCTCTAAGTGCAATAGGGCCACTTCAAAGAGTGTTGGCCTCTCTAAGTGCAATAGGGTCATTTCATAGAGTTTTGACCGCTCTTAGTGCAATAGGGTCACTTTATAGAGTGTTGGCCTCTCTAAGTGCAATAGAGTTACTTTTAGAGTGTTGGCCGCTCTTAGTGCAATAGAGTCACTTCATAGAGTGTTGGCCTCTCTAAGTGCAATAGGGTCACTTCATAGAGTGTTTGCCTCTCTTAGTGCAATAGGGTCACTTTATAGAGTGTTGGCCTCTCTAAGTGCAATAGGGTCACTTCATAGAGTGTTGGCCTCTCTAAGTGCAATAGGGTCACTTTATAGAGTGTTGGCCTCTCTAAGTGCAATAGGGCCACTTCAAAGAGTGTTGGCCGCTCTTAGTGCAATAGGGTCACTTCATAGAGTGTTGGCCTCTCTAAGTGCAATAGGGTCACTTTATAGAGTGTTGGCCTCTCTAAGTGCAATAGGGTCACTTTATAGAGTGTTGGCCTCTCTAAGTGCAATAGGGTCACTTCATAGAGTGTTGGCCTCTCTAAGTGCAATAGGGTCACTTTATAGAGTGTTGGCCTCTCTAAGTGCAATAGGGCCACTTCAAAGAGTGTTGGCCGCTCTTAGTGCAATAGGGCCACTTCAAAGAGTGTTGGCCGCTCTTAGTGCAATAGGGTCACTTCATAGAGTGTTGGTCTCTCTTAGTGCAATAGAGTTACTTCATAGAGTGTTGGCCGCCCTTAGTGCAATAGGGTCACTTTATATAGTGTTGGCCGCCAATAGTGCAATAGGGTTACTTTATAGAGTGTTGGCCGCCCTTAGTGCAATAAATCACTTTATAGAGTGTTGGCCGCCAATAGTGCAATAGGGTTACTTCATTGAGTGTTGGCCTCTCTAAGTGCAATAGGGTCACTTCATAGAGTGTTGACCGCTCTTAGTGCAATAGGGTCACTTCATAGAGTGTTGACCGCTCTTAGTGCAATAGGGCCACTTCAAAGAGTGTTGGCCTCTCTAAATGCAATAGGGCCACTTCAAAGAGTGTTGGCCTCTCTAAGTGCAATAGGGACACTTCATAGAGTGTTGGCCTCTCTTAGTGCAATAGGGCCACTTTATAGAGTGTTGGTCTCTCTAAGTGCAATAGGGTCACTTCATTGAGTGTTGGTCTCTCTAAGTGCAGTAGGGTCACTTCATAGAGTGTTGGTCTCTCTAAGTGCAATAGGGCCACTTTATAGAGTGTTGGTCTCTCTAAGTGCAGTAGGGTCACTTCATTGAGTGTTGGTCTCTCTAAGTGCAATAGGGCCACTTTATAGAGTGTTGGTCTCTCTAAGTGCAGTAGGGTCACTTCATAGAGTGTTGGCCTCTCTTAGTGCAATATGGTCACTTCATAGAGTGTTGGCCTCTCTTAGTGCAATAGAGTTACTTCATAGAGTGTTGGTCTCTCTTAGTCAAATAGGGTCACTTCATAGAGTGTTGGCCTCTCTTAGTGCAATAGGGTCACTTCATAGAGTGTTGGCCTCTCTTAGTGCAATAGAGTTACTTCATAGAGTGTTGGTCTCTCTTAGTCAAATAGGGTCACTTCATAGAGTGTTGGTCGCTCTATGTGCAGAAGGGTCACTTCATAGAGTGTTGGCCTCTCTTAGTGCAATAGGGTCACTTCATAGAGTGTTGGCCTCTCTTAGTGCAATAGGGTCACTTCATAGAGTGTTGGCCGCTCTATGTGCAAAAATGGTCACTTTATAGAGTGTTGGCCGCTCTTAGTGCAATAGGGCCACTTTATAGAGTGTTAGCCGCTCTAATTGCAATGGGGTCACTTTATAGAGTGTTGGCCGCTCATTTTGCAATAGGGTCACTTTATAGAATGTTGGCCACTCTAGCGCAATAGAGTTACTTCATAGAGTGTTTGCTGCTCTTAGTACGATAGGGTCACTTCATAGACTGTTGGCCGCTCTTAGTACAATGGAGTTAGTTCAAAGAGTGTTGTCACTTTTAGTGCAATAGGGTCACTTCATAGAGTGTTGGCCGATCTTAGTTCCTCATAGGTCCTTGAACACGTGTGCAGAGCGGGAACACAGTCGTTATGAAGTGCATGCGCAGGTTTGGTAGATTGCAGTCAATATTATAATCACAGGATGTGGTAGTCGAGCGGGTTGCTTGCTTTCTCAATAAGCCGTTCTCCTCAGGGGATTTTGTTATGGTAAATATACTGCTACTTTACTTTTAAAATATTCGTTTGACCAAAAATAGTAAGTGAGTATGATCAGGAAATACCACAATCACAAAACGCAGGCGAGGAAGAGCCGCTCAACCATCACGAGACACCAGGATCACAAATTAAGCAAAGCAACCAGCTCTCTCTTCCCATCAAGATGATTGCAATACTACAGCGGACACAAAGCAACGTACAACAAAATATAGAGCAATTACAGACTCCCACAATGGGAGTAACAATAAACAAAAAGTCAACAACAACAGAACCACCGCCTTAGAACGGACAGCAGCCTAAGCCGCCGGGGGTGGGGGCGGCTTAAATGCATATTACTGGTACCAAATCTTTGCCCTAGATTCTGCTGTTGTTGAAGTCAAGCCTGATCTGAATCAAATTATGAAATTTATGTGTCAATTAGCTGCTTTATTCAGTGAATTGTTGATGCTTTGCGATAGCATTCATTGAATAGTGATTTTCGTGACGTTATTTGTATGTCGTTTGCTTAGGGCATCTGCTGCAGACTTTGGTGTGATGTATGTGATTGTCGTCTGCTGCCAAGCATTAGTATTGAATGACGCGCGTTGTTCTACACTGACCCAAAATGAAAACTTTACACTTTATTTCTTTGAATAACTGTTTTGTTAGTATACATGTCGTGGTAAGGTTTACGCATGCTTATCGAGACTTCGTCGCAGATAACGATTATGCAATTTTTATTCAAGTCGCAGGTCTATTCGAGTGTAAACGCCTGAAAAACGTGTTCCTTACGTTGCACGTGCTGAGGAACAGGTGGTTTATTAACAGCTTTAAAACCGACAAGAAAACATTTGCAGCTGATCACTGGTAATAAAAAACAATTTATTGTTACAAAACGCTTCCATTTAGTGACGGCACGTCTTTCAAAAAGATCAAAGAAACCAAGTTATTGACGTGCTCAAGGCGGGGTCTACGGTAAATGATATCGCGCATCATTTTGGCTGCTCTAGACAGACTATTCATTATCTTGCGAACAAGTACAACAGAACTGGGTATGTCAGAGTTCGTGCAAGACCTGGTCGTGCACGTGTGACGACGTTACGTCCTTATCGCGTTAACACGTTAACTCACCCACGTAATCGTTTTAAACGGCAACCATTATTGCTCGTCTTTACTGTTATCATGCACAAAATATAATAAGTCATTTCGTGCAAAATAACGGACCTGACATTTTCCAGCATGACAATGTAAGGTCTCACACAACACGTAAATAACCACACAAATCATGCTAAAAATAACGTCAAACTCTTGCCTTGGCCTGCTTCATCCCCGGTCATGAACCCCAAACAACACGTATAGGATGAATTGGGCCCAAAGGCCAGGTCCAATCATCAAATGGATGCGTTAATGACTCCAATATGCACATCTGTTAACATTACATATGTATCCCTAACGTGGTCATACAACGTAACGTGATTCAATGAGGCGACGTATTCTTCTAAGTATTCGTAAAAATGGAGGCCACACAGGTTACTGATGATCTCTTAAACATCACTTTAAGCAAGCAATCAGTAATTTCTTGTTTCCAAAATCTAAGTGACTGTTTTAATTGTTTTTAGAAATTTTCATTTTGTCCCCTCTGAACTGAATTGTTCATAAAAATTATGCAATTTATGATTTTCATCCAATAAGTTTTTCAGAGACGTCGATAAGGCATTGAAGATTCGATGACCGAAAAAAATAACCCAGAAACTTAATTTATCATCAAAATATATGCTTTTGAACACTATGTAAAGTTTTCATTTTGGGTCAGTGTAGTTGATATGGGCCATCGTGAGAGCCTACTAGCTATTTTTGGCTTTATTATCTGGGTGTCGTCTGCTTGGGTTGTCTGTTGATATAAAACGTTCTTATTTGAATGTTGTCTGTTTGTGCGTCGGTTGATTACCCACTTTCTTTAGGCATCGCTGGTAGTGTATAGCAGTAGCATTACAGACATTGTCGGTACTGTGTTGACATATTGAGAGATAACATTTGCTCATTCTTATAGGTATTGACTAGCATTCACGCATTGTAATTAGTGCACACACATATGATGTATATTTGCAATAATGTTTTTGGAATTGACACATCAATTGAATTTAGTTGTACATGAAGCTATGTAAGTAAGATACATGCGGTTCTAGATAAGTACATATGTATACTGTTCATATTAAGTAAGCATATTAAGTTAATAATGCATCACTTGTGAGTACATTTGTATGTGCCAGGGGTTATCAATCACGTTTGCTTGCATGTACCTTTATTATATAGGAATGTGCATTATAACCGACTGGTCTGAGCATATATTAAGATTTGTATACTGTTCAACTCTAGTAAGATACCACACTTACCAGTTCTGTTTACACTTATGAATCTATAGTAAGTATGTCATACTTGTAATACTGTATTACATCATAGCATCATCACAATAATATGTTACTGATACTATCCACTAATGCATGCATGCATATCCTGTGATGTTTATTGTACAATATTCAATTCAGTACTCTTGATAATATTAATTGCGAAATGGCTTCAACAACAAGGAGTCATGTTAAAGGTGTAGTAATGGTATACTACAGTATCTTGTGGTTACTTAGAGTTTGTGGAATAATCTAGTGTAACCATGGTGGTATTTTGGCAGCTTTTTGGGTTATAGCATTGAGTGCTAAAACAGATTATGTACTTCAAGAACATAAATTTGTGTTAGTTTTGGCCATCGTTGGGTAGATTGAGGTCCTCTGATGTGGTAAATCATAATTGATGTTTTAGAGGTCATGTATTGACTGTGTGCTGCCTATGTTGTTGTTACGTACTCGCATTTGCCATTATATCATTCCTGTGTGTTTTGGTCTGATTTCGTCTTATTATAGTCGATTCTTACTGACTTGTATTAAATGACATGAAGCATGCGCATTTAGTATGTGATATATATGTGGAAACAGGATAGAATTATAGCCTGTGATGTTTAATATCGAGGTACTCAGAGCATGATACTGAATTTCAGGTTCCGCCTGAAGTTATGTCTGACGTTATGCCTGAAGATAGGCCTGGCGGTTTTAACTGTGTGAACTAAGATGAAATTGGGAATTTTACGCATGTCTTGTGTATCAATATAGATCAACGTTAGTCACATGTCGCTCTGATGCTTAAAGGAGAAACTTACTATCCTGATGAAAAAAACTAATCTGGATGCTGCCATACTAAGTTATTATAGGAAAGAACATTGCAGCAAGATGAAAGTTAAGTGATTAGTGATTTAGTGATTTTCAAATGTAAAAATTTTATTTTAGTTGAGAAACCAGTCAACTATCAACATTATTTGGTTATTCTTTGGGAGCCCTCACAACCAATTAAGCCAGACCAGCAAAATGACAGAAGATGCAACTGATATTACATAAACTATTTTTTCTTTGAATGTTTTTTTTTTAATTATCTTATTATTTTTAGTTAAACATTGTTTTGTACTTAATTCCCCAATTGTTTGTGATCAGTCATCGTCCGTTGTTGTTTGTTCTTGCCTAAGGCTCATCCATCCTTGACACACTTACCCATAAATTGTTTATGATAGTGAAATAAGACATATCCCAAATTGAAACCAATACCAATAGCTTTAAGATCTAATGATACTTCAAATTTAGTATCTAAACGTACTTTGACCTTCTTGTTTAGTTGTAAATGTCTAGCATTCTTAAATCATTTTCGAGAAACAGACGCACATATAATTTTTGCATCACGTGGAAGCTAGGCAAGGCACATGCAAATTTTCAAATATAACAATAAGCATTCTTCAATGAATACATTTTCCAAAGAGTCTTTAATTTGGGCCATGAGAAAACCCAACTTAGTTAGATGCAAACAATAAAGGAGCGGACAAGCCTGTGCATCTATGCAGTCTGATCTGATCCTTTGTTATTCGCTTCCTGTATTATATCTAACCCAGCTGCAAGCATAATTTCAACATTCTAGTTTCTTTCTGTAAACAAGCATGCCTAAAGACGTATTGTCGTGCCATCCAAAAGTGACAGTGACGTAATACTTTGTTTACAATTGCTGAGTAAAAAACTAACGTGTACACTTCACTTGAGCTAAAGCGAATCGATAGATCATTTGTGTAGGATTAATTCACAAGTGATCTATCGATTCTAAGTCCCTGATACCTTTGTAAACAAAGCATGGCGTCACTGTCACTCTCGGCTGGCAGGACAGTAAACACATTGACAATAGTCTAAAAGACACTTGATTTCGATCATTTGATGACCATTTTAGCAGGTATAATATCGCTTGAGTATTTGTTAAAATTTAGCTCAGGTTGTATAAGCTTGTTGACAAAGTTCAAAAAGCAAGACAGTATGATCAGGAAATACCACAATCACACACTTCCGACCGACCCTAGGCACCGTGAAGAAGAGACCAAACAGCCCTAAGAGCCCTGGAATACAGACATAACTTAAGCAAGGCAGCCAGCTCTTTCTTCCTCGTCAAATTGATTGCAAATCTAGATAGGATACAAAAAAATGCATAAGAAAACAAAGAACAACTAGTGTAGGCCGCTTAGTATTCCCGTGGGAATTTTTGGGTAAAAGTGTCAAACATATATTTTCTTGTAGAAAAATGTATTCTGTTTAAGAAAAAAAGATGTTTCCATTCTTTTTCTTGTCGTTGTAACGTCATGGTGACGTCACAAAGTGATGTACCCATTTTAGGCTTATTTAGGGCTAGAAAATTGAGCACTATGAATTCCAGCTGGTGCAAAATGTACTGTTTGATCAGCTATAGTAATATTACTGGCGATATATTGTATTTGGAGCATAGACTCTGACTCAGAATTTTAAAGAGGTTACTTTAACTTCAAAATGATACCAAGAGAGGAAAAAAATGACGTCAGTTCAAAATGAAATGTATGTTATAGTGAAAGCTCAAATGGCATTAGATCACAATATGCTAAAAGACCATCTCCCACTCTGACCTGTAGCACCCATGTTAACTACGTTACTCTATTGTAATTTCAAATCCTATTGTGCAAATACAAATTTATATCTAATTCTTATTTATCGACATGCTGATTGCCTTAAAACATTTATCAAATAGCAACAAACAGCAAGTATGCGTTTAAATGACAGTTATATATCTGCGTTACTTTCTTCAAATGTATTACTACTTAATGTAGTACTATCACTAGACGATAGGCTGCCAAAATACCCCTGAGGGAGAGTTTTGTACACTACATCTTTCTAAAACCTAAATATATAAGCCACAGAATAATGTATATTAACTCTATAGCGGTTACAGCATTACTTCGTTACCCTGAAATAATAGGATTTCCCGTCAAATTTTTCCTTATTCCTACTTGACAATATAAGCTAAGACTTTTAATTGTATTCAAATGACTAGCAATATGATTCTATCAAATAAAAAGACCTGTTATTACTGTTATGTACTTTACTTTCATTTAAATGCATTATGTTAAAGCACACTGCTAGTGGTGTATTTTCTGTCATTTAACTGCCAGTAATTGCCATGAACTGAAATATCAACAGCGCATTGATAATTAAGGGAAGAAATGTTAGCCTAAATCACATAAAACGTCATTTCAATACCATGTATTTTAACAAATTTATAAACAGCATTATAGATGCTGCTTAATTGATGATCCATTAATGTTTCTTTAATGCAAAAATGATATCTTTTATCTCACTGACACTCGTGTATTTGCTTCATTTTACACATGAAATGATATATATAAAAAAGACGCTTTTCTTAACTGACTACACCTTATTTTAGATGACACAATAATATTAAGCATGAAGTAGCTTTAAGTTAGCAATCTACCACACATTGTGTAACCAACCTATTGATTACACCAACTGTATTAATAAAGACAAAACCTTACTCCGAATTCCTTAAAATTGTAAGTTATTTCAGACTTGGGTCTAAATCGTGACCTATATCCTTGTCTTTTGAAACAATAAACTAAAGTGTTTTGGTAACTTAACGACTATTTCCCAACATACGAGTATGGCACACACCAAGCCTATTTCTATGGTTATAATAGCTTTATATCTGAAGAAGGATGTCTAGTTTGGTGAAGTAAAAATACCATTTATGTTGGTAAAATGCACAACAAGAGAAGTTTAAGGAGCGTATTACCCTTATCTTCCATTCTGTCTGGTTCTAAAATTTTGTGAATCATTGAACAGACAGCATTTGTTCTAATGGTCATGATCACCAAGAAAAGTTCCCTGGCAGCATCTATACTGTAGCCATTGCTATATAAATGGACCCAAATTGAGTATTGGTTAATTTGTTTTGCATAATTCTATCAATGAGATTTAGTCTTAAAGTTGAATTTTGTTTCAGATAATGTCGTTTTGATATTTAGCCAATCAAATGTGAACATTACGATAGACACAAAAATGCATCCAATTACTTCTTTGCATATTTCAAATCAAACAAAATAGATTAACAGTAGTAATGGAAAGAATAATTAAAAGGATTTAGCCCATTTGATTTTGGTACTTTGCAAGTGAGTCTATCATTGGCGACTGAGTAGAGAGTCCTCTTAATGCTGATATTAGCTAGAACAGTTAACATTTTTGCGTGCTTCTTTTGAATCTATATCCTGGTGAGTTTACAACTTATTCAAATGTTTAATACACATATAACTCTTTATTATTCCATGTTTACAATGTTCCTGTAATATTTTGTAAAAGTCACAGTCAGTTCAGGAATGTAAGCATGTATTGCTAAAACTAAGTGAGAGCTTAAACTTGCACTTTCTTATTAAATATTTCACTTTTCTATCCAGCATTCTAAAAGAACATTGTAAAATCTATTTTACAATAACTTTAATGTCACCTGATCAAAATTTGGCCGGACATAATTAGGGATGATAAAATTTGTATTTAAATTGGTAATTGAAGAAACAATTGACCTTTAACTAGTTTCCTCAAATATGGTCATATCTAATGTGACCATTGCCTTAGAGTAAAACTCACCGCTATTTCCCACTATTGGATCAGAAAGTGATTAGAAGTACTAAGTTGATGTGATTGACAGTTTCGTTAATTAAACAACGAAAGCTATGTTGAATATAATCTAGAATTAATTTAAAAGCTTCAGTAATGCCTCACCATCTGCATACGCAACTAGATGCCAGGATACAAATTGATTTGGTGACAGTCTCTTTAAACAAGAACTGATTACAGGCAGTTATAATGCATACCTCCCTCAAAACATTTAGTAATTAGAAGGGTTACTATTTAATGGCAATTGAACCTAAATAAACATTGATACATGGAATCTAGCCTGTATTATGCAACGTAACTGAATACGTGTATCCATAATTTGAACAACTGTAAACAGTTACATAGAGTGATTGATTTTACTGATAATAATTATTTCAATTTAATTTAGATTTCTCCAGATAAATACTACAAATCAAATCTCTAAACTCACCATGATATATTAGCTTTTCAGTCTCAATTATTTATCGTCTTTGACAACATTTTTGATAAACATGGGGCCTTATTATATACTTTATACCGCTTTATATGTTAATAATCAAACGATACTATACCTGCTAAAATGGTCATCAAATTCGACAGAAAATGGGAATGTATCCTTCTAAGTACTGGTCTTGAGAGCTATCATTCTATTTGCTTATGAGGGTGAGGTTGGCGCGCCGTTAAACCGGTTTAAGGCCTCCAGGAAAATATTGTACTGACCGTTCCAAGGGGGTACTTCTTTTGTGGATCTTTTATGTTTTTGTTCTGTCTTATGTTTGCTATGTCTTTGTGCGCGTCTGTTTATATGTGCTTTGTGGTCACCTGCTGGGAAAGGGCTGACCTCTTGGCTCTCGTTTGTGGTGTCTAACTGTGAGTTTGTCACTTTCCCATTGGTATCCTGGGTCGGGTGTGGTACTTGATTGTATCGACTCCTGATCTTTGCACCCTTACTTACTTTTAAAATTTATAATTTTGGGCAAATCATTTTTGAAGATATAAAAAGTTAAAAGATATAATATTTTGCAAATGTTGCATGAATGAATTGATCTTTTTTCAGACAAACAGGAACCTGGATATCTATAACAAAAACAAATCATTTTTCCATGCGAACCTAACACTTGTTGTGCTTTAACAACAGCATAATCTAGGACTAAGATTTAGTACTAGCAAAATGCATTTAAGCCCCCCACCCTCCCGCTGGAGTGGCTTAGGCAGCTGTCCTTTCTAGGCCGGTGGTTTTGTTGCTGTTGATCCATTGCTTATTGTTGCTCCCCTTGTTTGTGAGGGTTTTGTGTTTGGTCCTTATTTTTTTCATTCAGTACTTTGTGTCCTTCTAGTGTTGCAATTACCTTGATGGGGAAGAGAGAGTTGGTTGCTTTACTTTAACTGATTTCCTGATGCCTTGTGGCTGTAAGTGTTCTGTCGCTCTTCCTCACGGTACCATGTGTTGGTCTGTAGTGTGTGTGATTATAGGGATCAACCATGGTTTTGAGTGTATTAACATTCGCCGGGTCCCGAGGAAGGTGTTTGAACACGAAGCCGAAGGCTGAGTGTTCAAACACCTTCCGAGGGACCCGGCGAATGTTAATACACTCAAAACCTTGGTTGATCGCTATTCTTGCATAAATTTAATGCAGTTCTTCATTTATCGGGGGATTTTGACTTTTAAAATGCAAGAAAAATGCGATACAAATCTACGGCATTCAGTGTCGCTTCGGTCAACTGATAACTTTTGAAAGAACCGCTGCTCGTGAATGTTTTGTTTATGCTGTTTCGGGGCACTGTCAGAGCGAGAAATGTTCGTAAAGCGCGACACGAATCAGATGAAAAGAACTCGTAAATATTCAGGATTTTTAGTGAATATTAGTGCGCTGGATTAACACTAAATTACTGTTCATTCTTTCTTTGTGGATAGGATATTAGAAACTTTTCATAACGTTTAATAATTGTTGGCAAATCTTTGCGAAAGTCTGGAAAGAAATGAAAAACGGGGTCATGTTTTTGTCCTACACGGGTAAACGTGTTGAGAAACAATGGCCGATCTACACAACGTATCCGGAACAATGTCTGATATCCTTGAAGTGGAGTTTTTACATATATATATATTATACACCAAAATAACACAGACTAAAGGTAAGGCTTTTTCTATATTTCTTTATCTCTTCATATATCTAAACTCGCTGCTGAACAATTGCAATGTGCGGACCCGAATACGCATATCAAAACTTTCTTAGCCATGGTCAAACAGCGCGTGAATTACATGATTTGAACATGGCTTTTGTCTGATTTGACAACGGCTTCAAACAGCTATGCGCATAGATATTTATGCAAGAATGTGGTGTTTCCTATTCGTACTTACTTGCTTTTTTGAAATGATATCAAATACCATATAACGTATAATATAATGAATTAAGCAAGTCATATACAGTCTTGAAAGCTGTAAAATACTTTTCATATTGCCACACAAATAACAAAAATATAATTAACACCAGAAACGATGTTGGTTACAGCATTTTACTTCTGAATTTCAATATCATGCTCATACATGTATTTAAAGGTTTTCATATAGCATTACATACAATATTAGAATGAAATTTTTCTTAACTTATTTAAGGTGCTTTTCGGTGGTAACATATTAAACATCATATAACTCTTAAAGTTTTTTTTGGATAAAAACAAGCTGCTTGCAGTTATGAAATGGCCCATTGATTGTCTTTTGGAACATATATTTAAAACATAAATGTAAATTGAGAAGCTTATTAAATGAATCTATTTAGCAACATTTCAGCGGTTTTTCAGGGGGAAGGGTAGTTTAAATGTAACATAAATGACATTATAATGGGCCCTTATAACTTAAACATAAATATTTGAAGGAAATGAAACGTTCTTGTACAATAAATGAATGTTTGGCCAATTTGATTATACCGGTACTTCCTTAACAACCTTATTCACATTATTTGTGTTTTAAACAATTGTGGGGTAACGTAGTTAACATGCTGTAACAGCCAAATACCCTAACCGTCAGAGAGCTTACATGTTTCAAAAAGCTTAGCTAGAAACATAAATCCATGCTAAAATTTGATTTTTATCGCAAGACACACACAATCTTTCCAGAATTCTATTTCTGTACACAATATTTTTTTGCTGCATACTGACATCAAATCGACGTCAATTTGACGTAAAATTGAAGTCCACGTTGAATCGATTTTCATTTTGGTCCTCCTAACGACGCTTTCAACCACTTCAACGCAATAAACAATATTACAATGCGATTAATTTAGGTGTATACAGCACTAGCTGATATAAACTGTTTGATTCATGTGAAAATACGGTACGTCATTTTGTGACGTCACTGTGACGTCAATGCTGCAAGAAAAAATTGAAGACACCGTTTTCCTTAAACTGCATATATTTCTCTAGTTGAAAATTGACATGAATCACTTTTACCCAAACATTCCCACGGGAGCCCAAATTTCGACACAGTGGCCTACACTAAATATCCCCCACCTCACAAAAATGTGTGATACATACAACAATGAATCAACACCAACAGAACCACCACCTTAGACAGCAGCCTTAGCTACCGGGGGCTTAAATGCATTTTATAGGTGCCAACCATCCACTACTCTGCTGTCGCTTAATCGCGACACAAAAACACAAACATTACACGCACTTTAACAATAGCACATTCAAAGTCAAACAAAACTCAAATTAAGAAACACAGCAAGGATCAGGAATCGATACAATAAAGTACCACACCCGTCCCAGGATACCAAATGGGAAAGTAACAAAATCACAATAAACATCACAAACAAGAGCCAATAGGTCAGCTCATTCCCTTCAGGTGACCGCAAGGCAGCAATGAACAGACGCGAAAGCATGACAAACACAAAACATAAATAACACAAATGATCCACAAAAGAAGTACCGCCTTGAAACGGTCAGTAAAATATTTTACTGGAGGGCTTAAACCGGTTTCACGGCGCGCCAACCTCAGCCTTAGTTCAGCATGAAAGACGCATAACTTATTCATGCATCATTTCCTAGAACATATAAATCAAGATAAAAAAGAGATAAAGCAAAGACTTTTAGACAGTTTTGGTTAAATCTAAAAACAGACAAACTAAGGGACCGCTCATTATTTGCGTGTCAGGGGGCGGCTCAGATTTCGATTCATATTCAAACTTTCGATAACCCCACCCCCTCCTAACAAAATTTAAATACAATGACCCCCCTATGGAATCGACAAGAAATATACCCCCCCCCCCCCCCCCCCATTTTAAATATTATTGTCAAAATGGAATCTTTTATTTTCATGTGTATGTCATACGAATGGTAAACTGGTATTTTCATTTTTTATTGGGCTGCATGAGTATCTGAGTTTCAATTCTAAATCTTGACAAATTTTGACCACCATTAAAACAAGAATCATTTATATATAACACTATTTTGTTTATGTTAATTCTTTACGTTCCAGTCAACAATTTTTTTGAGTTATGTAAAGAAAGGGCTTCATGGGTTGAACCAGTACGAAACTGTAGACAAACCAGCTTTCAGGTGCCCAAAAAAGTAGAGATATAAAAAATTTGAAAAAAATAAATAAAATCATGAGAGAAAAGGTAGTGATTTTTAGTGACATTAGGCAGAGAGGCTTTTTCAAATACACAATTTATTAAATAAGGTTTGCAAGTGCCCCTCAACAAAGCAGCAGATTTCTAAAAAAATGAAAAGGCAGTAAAACAAATAGGGATTATCGGTGTAAAAAAAATAGTGATAGAAGGTCCTTTCCAAGTTACTGAAGTACAAAATCATTACAATAATTAAATTGATCAAGAATATTCAATAAGAAATTTAATACTCAATATTTTAGTAGGATAATAGCTATGACAAAATACTAGCAAAACAGAGAGACTTTTTGTTTAAATGCAACTTTAAACTGTTTTAGCTGTCTGCTCCTGGAAAAAATGATAATAGCTAATTTTATAAATTCAAGCACTTGAAGCGTTCGAGGAAAAAATTATGTATTTTATCGCGCAAATATCATTTTAGAGTGAAAAAGTAGGGATGGTAGGGCATTTTCAAGAAAAAATAGGGAAAGAAGGGCCTATCCGAAAACCTGATTAATCAATCAATCAATTTAATCAATTTTT
This sequence comes from Loripinus fragilis, assembly GCA_964019695.1. Taxonomy (NCBI): domain Eukaryota; kingdom Metazoa; phylum Mollusca; class Bivalvia; order Lucinida; family Lucinidae; genus Loripinus; species Loripinus fragilis. Next base: position 63,427,910 of record OZ026526.1, read on the forward strand.
CTATCAAAATCAGTATATTTTAAGTTGCAACAATAAAGCCACAACACTAGAACTATATCGTTAGCACTTGCAAACATAAAAATGGAGAAATTTAGTGGCTTGCCTAACCAAATGTAAGAGGTTGATTTATAAAAAAAAAATCGAGCGAGCAAAGCGAGTGAGGAAAATTTTTAGTGATTTTATTGTAAAAATTCTAACATGCCCCCCCCCCCCCCCCCTCCTGCTGGGAAGTAAAAGTTAATGGTGACCCCCTTACTAGCCTCATGGAATTTCATATGACCCCCTACTTTTAAGCCGGCCCCCTGACAGTTAAATAATGAGCGGTCCCTAATTAACGTAACTGATGCTGAAATTACTAACGACACGCAGTCAACCAGTATACTAACATCATGATATAGTGGTTGTGTTGGAGACGCTTGTCGTCATCTCTTGTAACTGGGGCTCCACGTGCAACACGTCTAATTTTTCCGAATCCCAGTATCAGTGGGGGTGTTAATTCTTTACTGAATTATACCCCAATTAGACACCTTTGGAATACCATGTATTTGAAATATGTATGGAAAACGGAGCATTTGCTCTTCTGGAGCAAATGCTCCCATTCTATAATATTTTCATAGGTATTCAAACTTAATTGATTTTTTTCTTGATTTTTTTCAATGTTATCGTGAAATAGCCTATGGAGTAAAGGGTAAATTGATCATTTCAACAGACAAAGTGTCGTTTGACTTTTTTTCAACATAATTCCAAGCTTGTTTCCCTGGTTCTAAGTTATTTTTGGGGCAGTTTTGGTTATAATCATAAAGACAGAAAAACTAATTAGCGTCGCCGATGCTGAAATGACCAATAAAACGTAGTCAACCAGTATACTAACATCCTGCCATGATACAGCGGGTGTGTCAGAGAAGCTGGCGGTCATCTCTCGTAGCTTGGGCTCCACATGTAATACGCCAACTTTGTTTGTAGATCCCAGTATAAGTGACTTCAACGATGCAGAGTGTCCTTCTTCTGTAGCCGTTTGTTGTTTACTGTTCTTGCGTCGTCTTCTAGTACAGCAATTTTTCAATCTTTGACAGATTCGAATCAGCCAGACAGGGATATCTTCGTTGTTTTTCTTGTGATATAAACGTAGATTCAGCATTGTAGCAATCGCGATTACAGCACTCTCAATAAGAGATATCATCAGAAAGTAGGAAATGATTGGTAATGGTTCTGATGTTTTTGGTAAAGTGTCACTAACGATGGTCATGAAAACAGCAATAGACAAGAGAACAGTGATTGAATAGGAGACCCTCTCTCCGGATTCCGCTGGTAATATGAATACCATAACATTTAGTAGGCATAAGAATAGAACCGGTAAAATTATGTTCACTATGACGTACTGCGGTTTCCTTTCAAACCAAATAATGAAATATCCCCTCGACGAAAAACCTACAGTTGCCGTTTTAGCTTGTGTCTTTATGACAGACCAAGATCCATGTTCCGCCATTTCACTGATATCAACAAAGTCTCTGTTAGCATTTAGCATGACTTCTCTGTGTGAGTACCCCCACGCGTAAACATCCACACAGCATTTTTGTATATCAAAAGGAAAGTAGTAAGTGTTTATCGGACATGTTGCTTTGAAAAGAGTTTGTGGATGCCATTTAGCCTGTCCATTGGCACCAAAATGAATCAACTGCCAGTCGTCTCCTAATGAATCCATTTTTTCTGAGGGATTCGAAAGAATAATCTCTGGTAACCATACATGCCTATAACCCATGACCAGTCTTTCCATTCCGCTATAATTAGACAAACTCCACACCATTCTGACGTCTTTCCACTGTATCCGCATAACTCCAACAAATGAGAATTTTTCCTGAACCTCGTCGAATTCTTGTAAAGCAATCATTTTCAGCGCTATATCAACAGTCAAAACGTCAGTCTGATTTGTCACTGGTCGTATATATTTATCATAACCACTCAGTAAATTGGTGCGTAATGTTCTGACCTCGTCGATCGATGTACCGTTAACGGTTGTGACCATCGTAACCAAAGCGATGAAAACGACAAAGGCAGCGAAAGTTCTGCGTGTTGTCTGCATTTTCAAATGTACAGTTACTGTCCTGCAAACAGTGGCCTAAGGTATGTCCCAAAATTGATATCGCTTTCTCAATGCTCATAGACCACGTACCGATAATTTAAATTTAGTAACACAACATATTTGACGTCACAGTCGGAATCACATTGTTTAATAGTAGTAAATTTCTCAGAGAAATATTCATCAGCTATATCACACATATTTATAATGATGAATTCATTCCTTAGTGTTGTCGCTATATAAAAAAAAACTTTGAACTGTTCAGCTGCTGGCACTTGTTTATCTTTCTTCAACCCTTTGCATCATAGAGACGCATTTTTACGCTTTTGCAGACAGAGCAGACCCAGACCAGGCAGCTCTCGTAAGATCTGGGTCTGCTCTGTTTGCTTATGGACAACTGAGGCGAGTTCAACGATGCAAGCGCTCTCGGGCACTCGTTGTACTGATACCAGGCATTACACATTACGATTAACGGTAGGTACCAGAACAAAGAGCGCCCAGCGAGCTCTCGCATCGCTGAACTAGCCTCAGGTCTATGTGTATTTGGTCACATTGTCATGTGTATGGTTAGTATATTACAGCGCAAAAAGACAATATTTTAACAATGGAAAAAAATGTCAATTGGAATGAAGCGCCTCATCCCTTAAGTAATCATTTAACCCATTGAGGCTAATAGAATTTCCCATCCTTATCAATTTGACATTATAAGAAAATTGAGCTCTGTTGGATAATGATTTCTATTTCATTCAAGCGTTAAAAGTACATTCTGTAAGCAAACGGCACAGAACCTGATCAGACGCCGCTCTATGCGGTGTCTGATCTGGTACTTCACTGTTTCCAGATGTCCCATTGCAAGGACGCTAGGCTTAAATGAGTAAATGGTTCGAATATAACACACATATGGCCGATTCAGAGATATATCCTGGATCTAAACTGAAGTAACAGAAAATAATTTCACTGTGAAAAATCACATCACTGTGAAACAGCCAGTTCAAAGCAATATTAATCAACAAACTGTCCGAGCAATTCCTCAAAAAAAACTTTAAGTAGGTGTCAAAATATAGGCTAACTAAATTGTATAGAATATACCACGAGATGATGCCATGACATAAATGTAACATGTCCAATAGCAAAGGTACCGCGATATTATAACCTCTGGTCAAGAAATGAGCCGCGACACGTGGTATTCAACAATGTGGTACAGTGAAGACTCAGACGAGCCTGTGTAGCCTCATTTTAAGCTTAGAAACTCCAAATGCTGCCAGGTAAGTAGCTTAACATTCATAGAATATTCAAGCGACTAGAAAAGGCTCTGATCAGTCTGCGCGTATGCACAAGCTGGTCTGAGTCTTTGCTGGTCGCACATACTACATTGTTGAAAATCTCATGTCGCGGCTCATTATTGAAACGTGAATGATGTTTGTGGGAAAAGATGTGTGTCCTCACACCACATAGATTTAAGTCGTAGCGACGACGCCCAAACTTTTTTGCATCATTTTAAACATTTCCTAGTAATGGTCAGCAGAAAAGGCTATTTTTTCCAGGCAAGTCGCTTAATGCAATATATTATATAAAATTGTTGTTTGCGTTCACTGCTAACGTCATTGTTTGAAAGCTAATGGGTCAAATGACCCGATGACATCATTGCGGACAATCAGTCTCCTTAATTTCGACCTTTGATCTTGTTAGAACCTACTTGTTGACACCTACTCCAAAAATGTGTAATAGGTTAGGTTGCGCCACAGTTTTGGATGACACAGCTATCTCCCGAATGAATGTTTTTTTATTATATACAAAGTAATGAAATGCAAGAAAATATTGATTAAATATAATGCATATTTTTAAAAAGCTGTATTTCACAGCCGTGAAAATATAAGAAGCTCTAATTCACTGCAGTGGTAATATAAGTTGTATTGCACGGGTGGAATTGGATGTCCTCTGCTTTCTTCGTTTACTTCCTTGAGCCCACTTCAAAATTTCAAACGCCTGTAACTTTCTTATTAGAGGACAAAAACACAAAGTGTGGGTATTCATTTTCTTACTTAGATCGCAAGACAAAGTTTGGTTATTAAATTGTAGGGTTTTGCTGAAAATTTCACTTTTTATGCTTACTCCTGCCCCTATTGATTCAACTAAGGCCAGCAATGCAAAAATTCTTTCACATTTTTAATTGTATATAAGAAAAAGAAAATTCTTTTTTTTTTGGTCATAAATATGCCATTTATTCCATCTCGTATGATGAAACATACATTTATCGCTTCACTTGATGAAATAAATTGCATGCATGTGTTCATGACAAAAAAAAATGATAATCATCTATATATTGAATAAAATTTCACTTAATATCTATTTTTGAGTTAGCATGATAATTTTAAAAGAAGTGATTGATATTATTATAATTAAAGTCCCCGCTTTGAAAAAAAAAATGGGGATATACTTGATTTTGGGTGGTCGGTCATTCCGTCGGTCGATTTGTTTGTGGTGTAAATATCAAGCTTAAAAGATTTTAACCATAGCTTCATCAAAACTGGGGTGGATGCCTCATGGTATCTGTTAATTTATGAAAAGGCATGGGTCGTGGGGCAATCTGTCCAGGGCAGTTATACCCACCCGTTCAGTATGATCTCATGTGGATTGGAGCATATTATTCCACCCTGGACTGCTCGCCCTGCAACCAAGTCTAATAAACCGAATAACAAATGAACAGCTCAAATCGACTTGTATCATGATTATAGTATAGATATCAAATTGAATTCAGTGGAATAAGCCTCAAAATTTTAACTTTTGTTATCCAAGTGGGACGCTAAATAAACTGCCCTGGACAGCTCCCCCACCCCCATACCCCCAATCTTGCAACCAAGCGTATGAAAGCATGCGACAGTGAGAACAGCTCAATTTGACTTGATTTATGAATATAATTGATACACCTTCTCATTCAGATAGCATAAAAAGTGATATGAGAAAAATAATAACATGTCATACCCGGATGGGCGAGGACAAGCTAAAACACCAACCCTGGACAGCTCACACAAATCACTGCAACCAAGTATATGAAACTGAATAATAGGTAGTCAGCTCAAAAATCGACTAGCTTCATGATTATGGTAGATACAGTGTCATATTAAGATAAATTCAACATTGTAGAATGAGCATCAAAAATTTAACTTTTGTAATTTAAGTGTGTGTGTGTGGGGGGGGGGGGGGTGGCAAAAATTCCTGAACAGCTTTCGACCACCCCGACAACCAAGCGTATGATGCCATGCGACAATGAAAACAGATCAATTTGACTAGAATTATGATTTGCTTTAAAGCTGCATACTCTGTAACTTGAACATTTTTCGAAAAATTTTCTTTTGTTTTTAAATCATTTGTAAAAATAGAATTAAGTTATGTTTTCACAATAAATATGTTTAGTACAGCTTAAAACTACATGAAAAAGTGAATTATTTTATAAAAACAGGTGTTTTTTCTCTTATAAGTAATTATTTGCGTCCCTCCAATAATTCTAGACAGTTGATTTTTAACATAAATGCTCTTGTTTTGATCGTGATAATTTGTTAAGATTTACGAAAATGGTAAAATCTTTACGTGAAATTGAGTATTTTACTGCATTCTTGAAAAATAGAAACTCAACTTCAAAAATTAAATGATCAAAAGTTACAGACTATGCAGCTTTAAATTGACACACCTTCACATTCAGATAATTTTAAATAAGTGGAATGTGCAAAGCAAACTTAACCTTTCATACATAGGTGGGGTAGGAAAAGCTCAAATGTACTGGAATGTTCGCCCCCACCTCTGCAACCAAGTTTATGAAACCGAATAACAATGTTAACAGCTTAAATCGACGAGCATCATAATTATAGTAGATACAATGTCATATTCATGCGCGGGTCCAGGTGGGGGGACAGGGTGTCTGGACCCCCCCCCCCTAAAAAATCACAAAATATAGGGTTTCTTAGCAATACTGGACTAAGCCAGCATTCAATGTTGGGCCATCATTGGCACGCCAGCGAAATGCCATTTAAATGGCATTTCGCTGGCGGGCTGATAGTGGCCGCTCATAGTAGCATATAGCGCCTCCCTCCCCTCATCAACTAAAAAAAAAGAAATGTCATAATTGGACCCCTTTCGGGATCAGATATTTAGAAACATGTGGAATGAGCATCAAATATTGAATTTTTGTACTTTAAGTGTGGGGGGCATCCCCACCCCTGCACTGAAGCGTATGAAACCGAACAACAAGGTTAACAGCTCAAATTGACTTGCAACATAATTATTGTAGTTGCAACCTTTTTTATATTTTATAACTTGAAAAATGTAGAATGGGTCTCAAAAATTGAACTTTGCTATCAGTGTAAGGGGCAAAATAAGCTTTCCTGAACAGCCCCCATCCATTTCTACATCCAAGCGTATGGAACCGTGTGGCAAAGAAAAAAAAGCTCAACTTGACTTGAATAATGATTATAATTGATGCTTTTTCTCATTTAGAGAGTATAAAAAGGTGATATGCAGAAAAAATAATTATTGTAGCCCAGGTGGTTGGGGACAAGTTAAAACACCCTGGAGAGCTTTCCACCACCCATGTAACCAAGTGCATGAAACTGAAAAATAAACACAAGAGCTCATATAACCTATAAATGATACAACGTTTAAACTGTCTGTTTTCTGGCCATCTGATACAGAAAGCATGATCAATGAACTGAGGTTCACTATCCTTTAAAACGAGGCTAACGTCGGTTACCTGTTTTTGCGGCGACGTTGCGTTAAGTAAATTTCAAGCATGGAACCAGAGACGGAAAACATGATGACGTAACGTCAAGAAATGAAACGTATTGGCAAACGTTCCCGCATTTTTTGGATTAAAGACCAAAACAACTTATAAAATTTGAATAATGTCGGAAAAAGGTAGATAATAAACATATTATTATAATAGTGTCGTGATCTAGCGTACTGTATTACGTCTCGTGGATGAGATCATACAATCGGATCACCCTCGGCGCCTCGCGTCTAAGGTGATCCGATGGTTTGACCTCATCAACTCGACGTGATACAGTACGCCAGATCAAGTTACTATTATAATCATGTGTATGTATTAAGATTATAGAAGATGCAACTTAATATTAAGATGACTTTGAATTTAGTGGAATTTGCATCAAAACTTTTGTTATTTAAGTTGTGTCAATATTAACTATCCAGGATCTCTACAACCAAGCATATGAAACCCTGCACCAAAGAAAACAGTCCAATTTGATTTGAATTATGATTATAATTGATAAGTTTTCGCATTCTTATAATTTAAAATAAGTGGAATGGGCATACAAAATAACAAATTACACTCAGATGTGACAGATGAGGGGTCGCAAGTTTAACTGCCCTGGACATCTTATCCCCCACCCCTGCAACCAAGCGTATGAAACTGAAAAACAAAGTAAACTGCTCAAACAGCATCATGGTTATAGCAGGTAGAACTTCAAATTTAGATAATTTTAAACAAATGGAATGAGTAGCAACAATCTATATTTTGCTGTCAAAGTAGGGTGTAAGATAAACCACCCTGTTTGTCACAACCTCTGCAACCTAACCTATAGAACCATGCGACCATACAAACAGCTTGGCTTGACTAATCTCCAAAACTATGAGCTTGCTCCCTTGATCCCTGAAAATAATAACCAGTGCTCCCCAGCTCCTGAAAATAAATAGCCATTCTCTCAAGATCCCCAAAACCCCTGGGGGCCAGAACTTTGAAAACTTGTATGATTTTTCTCATTTTCCTTTTTTTTTTGCAAAATATTCAACTATGTACACAAATGACTGATTGAGACCTTTAGGGGAAGTTGGTGATGAGGGTCTTCTTCAAGGTAATGCCCTTAAAGGCAGGAAATCTCCCTTATAGCCATTGGCGAAAAAGCAAATAAAACTAAAAACTGTGATTGTTGTAACATTTTTCGTGACTATATGCGGTAAGCTATTCATTCAAATTAGTGTCTAGAGCAAAAGTAACCAATAAAAACAACGATGTAGGTATATGGAGGATCTTATACGAGTGTTCATGTTTTATTGAATTTATCAATCGAGTTGAGGAAAAGGGATAAAATGCAAGGCTTGTCAAGCATTTTATCGCTTTTTTGCACGTGTTTAATAAATTCAATACTACAGGAGTACGGATGTTACGAGTGATGATCCTGAACGTCAAATCCTGGCGTGATATATCTTTTACCATCAATGCAACATGTATAGGTTATTCAATGTTTTGTGTTGGTTATGGAATATTTACGAGGGAGCGAAGCTCCCGAGTGTATATTTCATAACAAACACAAAACATTGTATAACCTATTTAGCCCTGACCCAGCTGTTTCCTGTGTTGGTTTCACATCCTGAAATGTACACATTATGTAGCATTTTGCTGCATTTCGTTTAGGAGTCTCATTTCATCTTTAGCCATGGATGCGTTCACATGGGACAAATGGATTTTATTAGCAGCATTTTTGTGAGATTTTTTTTTTTCAAAATTATCTAGGAAGCATTTCGTTGATCACACGTTACATATGTACAGGCTGATCAGTCTCCTCTGTTTGTGCATTCTACCCGGATTCTCAAACAGTGGAGACACTCAGATCAGCGTGTATATTCATGTGCCGTTTGGCCATGCTGTCTTTCAAAAAGCGTTTTGGGACAAGCAGTGAAATTTCTGATCAGGCTTCAATGTACATGTGCAACCTGGGCAGTGTTTTCTGCAGTCGCCTATTTTCCATTTGAAATTTACATCATTTTGTGTCAATATTCTGATCACAGTTTTATTTAGGGTTCTAAAAATAAAAATAAATTTGGTGAAATTAACATTTTGGACAGCAATTTCCTTTCATCAAGTTATGGGAATGAGTCTCACAAAAGTGTGGGTTATGGAAAATATACCACGCTGAATATGGTCCTTTTCTTGCATTGCATCTGATTGGCTGAAAACAAAAGGAAGTGGGCGGGTCATGGGCTTAACCTGAAAATTGTACCAATAATCTTATAATACACCGCTTTGACAAGTATTATATAACTTGAAGGAACAACCGGAAATCTCCCAAAAACAATCATACCCTCAATGCACTAAACTATCAAGCAGATTGCGCGTCATAGAGACCTCACAATTTATACAAGAGCGGTCTCGGCAATTCGTTTTTATGGCTGCTCAATGTTCATCCGTAAGCCAAGTATACACAGTGTAGGACCGGAAGTGTACGGTATTTGTGCTTGTACATTCTTTTGAGATTGTACATCGACGGATAAGTTATTTGTGCAAGGCGGTCGCTTGGAAACGGTAAGCAGATTTGTAGTTTTTGTCAGTTTTGATTATTTTTCTGTGAAATAAAGTATCGGCATTGTTTGCGTAATGACTCGGGGACATTTCAGGTGCATGTACATGTTATTCAAAGTCACGGTTTCGCAACGAAAAGACTTTAATCATGTCAACATAAGAATTGTGAAAACATCTGACATAAAATAGACGCCGTTTTTGAGATGTCATCGAGTATCCTTTTGAAACTTTATATGTCAAGAACAAAAAACAGCAATAAAAATGAACGGCACTATCAAGTGTATGTGAGTTTATTCTCACAATGAGGTAAAAATGCTAAGTAGGTCATCGGTTTCAATGCTAATTTTTGTAATTGCCGTTCAAATAACCGTACAAATATGGAATTAAACAGTGCAAACAAAAACCCCTCCCATGACAGTTTTATTGTATGCATCGATAAACAAGCCTATAAACTAAGTTTACAGATTACTAAAAATGTGAAAAATAGTGAAAAACTGAAATAAACAAATGTCTGGTTGAAGATATCGAGCTTGCAAAGACACTGAAACTCGGACGAAACCAGGTGATAGCGTGATTTTCGTTGTTTTGTGAAACTTTCGGATTTAATGAAAAAAATCGAATAGTGGAAATCGATAGCTCAGCCTGTGTAACATAATTTCCATCCACCAGAATTCCACTTAGAATGAAAGGCGTTTGAAAAAAGAGAAACTTCTTGTCAACCTACCCCTCGCTTCATTGCACAAATAACTTATCCGTCGATGTACAATCTCAAAAGAATGTACAAGCACAAATACCGTACACTTCCGGTCCTACACTGTGGTATAGGTTATTCAATGTTTTGTGTTGGTTATGGAATATATACGAGGGAGCAGAGCTCCCGAGTGTATATTTCATAACAAACACAAAACATTGTATAACCTATTTAGCCCTGACCTAGCTGTTTTCTGTGTTGGTTTCACATCCTGAAATGTACACATTATGTAGCATTTTGCTGCATTTCGTTTAGGAGTGTCATTTCATCTTTAGCCATGGATGCGTTCACATGGGACAAATGGATTTTATAAGCAGCCTTTTTGTGAGATTTTTTTTCAAAATTATCTAGGAAGCATTTCTTTGAAAACACGTTACAGATGTATATGCTGATCAGTCTCCTCTGTTTGCGCATTTTACCCTGATTCTCAAACAGTGGAGACACTCAGATCAGCGTGTATATTCATGTGCCGTTTGGTCATGCTGTCTTTCAAAAATCGTTTTGGGACAAGCAGTGTAATTTCTGATCAGGCTTCAATGTACATGTGCAGCCTGGTCAGTGTTTTCTGCAGTCGCCTATTTTCTGTGAATCAGCTAACATTTGAAATTTACATCATTTTGTGTCAATATTCTGATCACAGTTTTATTTTGGGTTCTAAAAATAAAAACATAAATTTGGTGAAATTAACATTTTGAACAGCAATTTCCTCTCATCAAGTTATGGGAATGAGTCTCACAAAAGCGTGGGTTATGGAAAATATACCACGCTGAATATGGTCTTTTTCTTGCAACTGATTGGCTGAAAACAAAAGGAAGTGGGCGGGTCATGGGCTAATAATTATTATGTCCTGTACATATTGCGAACTTTCTATATGATCTGAGTTTCCTAGGCCCTTGAATGTATGGCTAGGCAACTGTCAGCTTGATCAAATTTTGGACCACTTGAATTTTAGACTAGCCCATACTGCCATTACAACAGCTTTATTAAAGGTAAAATGCTTTAGACAAATTTAGATGAACTGGCTTTTGTCTGAAGCAATCATGAATAGTTGGTTACGCCGGAGACCCACATAAGAAAATTAAAACGTGTCCATAAATTAACCACTAAAGCGTCAATCACGACTGCAGCAGACAACAAATTTTGAGACATCTCTCCCAATATTCGTCAAAATTAAGGTATGATATTACATGAGAATCGTCTTCCAGCAGACGATTCTCATGAAATATCATGCCTTATTTGTTGTTGTTTTTTTTAAAGCGACAAAATTTAATTGTCGTCTGCTGCAAATTATAGGTGGCGCTTTAAAGGGAAAATTCGCACTTTTTTCAAATGCATTTATTATAAAGCTTATAGTATGACAGGAATAATCCCTCATTAAATGTTTATGAATGCTCTTCAATTAGCCTGTAATTAATTACTTTAGCTTGTTCATGGGGGTCTGGCTATTTTCAGGTCAATGAGCTATACACAAGAAAACCGGAAGCACTTCCATCTGCTTGCAAAGTTATATATCCTTGATAATGTCAAAAATATCAATGTTTCAGAGTAATATTTTCAGCAGTGGGTGCATTGATAAGGGTATTCTTATATCTGGACGATATCTAATATTTATTTCAAAAATTTAACCCTAAAGCACTTATTATTACTATAGCAGTAGACATATTCCGTAACAATTTTCTTCATTTTGGGTACAAAAAAGATAGATTAAAATCAAATGAAACTTATTGAAAAATAAACTACTTTTCTTTTGACAGTGTTAACATTCTAATTTGCATTGATCTGACCGTTGATTGTAATTAAAACAGAATATCCATTATCCAATATTGAAATGCAGAAATCGACTGAAGGTGCTGCTTCAATCATTTAGCTGACCTGCATTAAGAGGTAAACTCAGGTTAATGTGTGTGTGTGATTCATTAAGATGGCTGCTCTCAGATGTTTGCATAAAGCTGATAAATAGCTCTGTAACTAACTTAGCTGATGAATAAATGATCTCTGTAAATTAAATCAGTACACAATGAAATATTTGTTTTTGATTCAAGTAAAATGTTAAGAGTCAAGAACAAACACTTTAAGGGTTAAGTCAATCTTCCGAGGTACACAAGTTTGCATGTATATATATCTTAACCCATAAAGCGGCACCTTTAATTTGCAGCAGACAACAATTTCAAATTTCGCCGCTTTTTCAAAAAAAACAATAAGGCATGATATTTCATGAGAATCGTCTGCTGGCAGGCGATTCTTATGAAATATCATACCTTATTTTTGTCGAAAATTGAGGAAGACGTTGCAAAATTTGTCGTCTTGCAGTCGTGATTGGCGCTTTAAGGGTTAAAATAAAGCCTAATCAATTGTATAAAGGTGCACTATATCGTGAAATGATGCTATATGGGATTGAGTTTAGCTCAAAGCATTAATATGAAACCAGTAAAAAAATGAAAATTCTTATTTAAAATCAATAATTTTTTATAAAAATTAAACTTTTTATAATATTCCAATTTAATATTGGTCTTAAATATTTTGCCAAGAAATAGAATATTCTCTGAAAAGAAATTTTGCAATGTTCTCAAAATGACAGAGCTGTCATTTTAATGACGTTATGTACTTTAAATATTGAATCGGCACAACCAATTCCATTTTTACATTTTTATAAGAGATTATAAGTAGCAAAAAGTAAAAAATATAATGCAATTTTATTTTGTGGTTTTAAAGGTGCGGGGCTTAAAAGATTCAGATTCAAATATTATGAAAATTCAATAGCATGAAAACAGGCCAGTGGTATAGAGTGGGTCATGTATAATGTGCTGTAACTATTAAACGAAACAGTACAGCAAGAAAATATTAGCATTATTATCAAGGTAAACGCTAGTTCTTTTAAATTCAAGATAATATGGTTCTCAAAAATGTATTTTGATGAAGCTAGAAGGTAAAAAATCAAAACTTTTGTAACATCCCTCGTAGATAATCACATGACATCGAAATTACTTAAAATGGCATATTTGGCGTAAAAGCGTCAAGATTTCGCCATACTACAGTAATGTTAGAGTCCAGAAAGAAGCAATGCATCAATTCAAATCAGAAAAAAATCTTTTTATCTAGGCTTTCATCTTTGCCCTTTTTCTCTTCATTTAGGCGTTCATCTTTGTCATTTTTCTTACTTTCGAACCTCTCAAGATTAGAAGAAATGCTGTAATACCTGTGTAAAACGGCCACTTAAAATACACAAAACAAGGTCTTAATGACAAATGGTAGCTAAATGAAGGGTAAAAGTATTGCAGAATGCTCCGAGGGGAGCATTCTGCAATACTTTTAACCTGCATTAAGCGATAATTGGTCTTGACAACCAGTTAATGGTCTTTTTAAGAGTCTCCGTTTTGCACAGCTTTTACTGTAAACTTTATTGAGTTTATGTAAGTAGGGGTCTAATAATGACAACTCTTGAATATCTTTAAATTTATTAAAAGTAAGTAAGCTCAAACTCATTTTGACTTACAGCACACCATACAACCGGCTACTTTGATGACAGGTTGCTAACAATGATGACAGATGCAGGATTTTAGGTTGCATGAAGGGTAGGTTATACTTTTTGGTTGGCAAAATTCATTGAGAAGCCCTCTGGTACTATGTGGTGGATGAGTACACTTGCTGGTGCTCAGAGATCCTACAGAAACAAGCTCATGTTATATCTCTCACAAATAAAGCCACAATTGATCATCATTTCAGAGCTTTCCCTAAGAAAGTAACAAAAACGGTTATCTGTTCAGGTTGTGCGTCTCCGTCAAAGTCTGCTGTCTGCACTAATATTCAATAAAACTTATATCATTCAGCTACATTTCTGCCAAATATGAAGTCGCACTTTGATTTTATAAAGTTACTGGAGCCCATCAAAGACGACAGGTGGAGGAAAAGGGGCTGCCTTTATCTACAGACCAATTTTGAAGTGTCTGTCGTTGATGACAGGTCATGAACTTTAGTAGCTAATATTGATGACAGGTTATAATTTTAAAAAATCTACTAAAATCAATAGATTTCTTTAGCCGCTGGTTTCAACTGAGAGCATAAATCATATTTTATGCTTCTTTAGACTCATATTTAAACGATTGTTTTGCACTTAAAAAGACTTGCTCTGGAATTCTCGTTGTATAAGCACAAGTTTGTCGAGTTTCTTCATCTGAACTGCCTCCGACCTCATTGGTTTTAATTCAACTTATGAATTGAATTGCAGTTCACATTAAATAGCATCATAATTTTGAATCCTTCAATATATACTGCACATAAAGGAAACATCACATCATGATTTAATGCTTGTTTTGTCTCTGGACTGACTAGTTTAGTAAACAGTTTTACAATTTTGCTCAACAAAAACATGTATTGAGAGCATCGAAAATGAATATCATAAGAAAAGTTTCAAAAGTAAAGTTTACAGATAAGCTTGATCTTAGGTGAAGTCCAAATTTGTAATAAAAGCTATTTCGAGATGCAATTTTTTGGCCTTAACTTTGCACTTCACACGTCTAAGACGTTGTTTGCGACTAAGACGTTAAAATACCACTTCAAATGCTAAGGCCTCAAAAGGCCTTAGCTTACAATAATGCACTTTCGTCCATCAAACAATGCTCTGTCATACTGCATTAGAGATTTCGTTGAAAAAGAAAAATTGTGGACAGTAGGCAATGGATCAATTTGATTTACTGATTGGTAGGCTGAGAAAATTGTTTGAAATTTGATAAATAATATCCATTCTTTGAAATTGGAATTGTAGACAATTCTGAGGTAATGCAGTGCAATGCACTTAAATACAAAAGAGACAATTGTGACAATATCGTTCAGACCATAAAAGGGGTACTTTCATCTGTGCCCATGCATGGATTTTCTTCAAACTTTGCATATTATTAACTCATTAGATAAGAACTATGAAAATGTATTTATCGAATTAGATAGTTAAGAATAAGGCTTAGGAAGCAACCCTGACGTACTCCACCTTTGAGATGGTACCTGTCTCTAAATTTTCATGTCCTAAAATTAAAGTTTTGTTTATTTCTATGATTTGTCATCTAGATTGAATCTTAAATACCATAGACATTATTTTAATACCACGAAACCATTTTGATAAATTATGGTTTACGTTTTCAGAAGAAGTGATTGTAAAATTTCAATATTTTTTTTCAAAAATTTACAAAACATTCAACATTCAATTCAAAAGATGGATATGTTCTAGTCTTTGTCAAGATATCATATTATCACAAAAACATGCCAGATATATACTGCTGATCTGAGCCAAATATCATGAAAATCCAAAACCGGTAACTTTGTCGTTTCCTACCTATTATGGGTATAGGTCAGTTTAAGCAAAATTAGTTATTTAGTTCAAATGAATCAATAACTCGACATAAGGTGGTTGTTGTTTAATCTTCTTCCACTTTTCTTAAAAAAGACATGTTTAGACAATTATAAATGATTCAATGGTCAGAAATGTGGAAGGTCATGGCCCTGTGTCATGGCACTATTGGGCCAAGACAATGTGTATCACTTCCTCAAGTCCTGCATGATATTGTTTATGAAACATAATATCCTAACAATAAACATGTGAAAACAAGCAGACTAAATATTTCCTTTGCATCCCAACTAAACTAGAGGAATCATATTTTGGTGCCGTGACCAGGATAACGTGTAACAGAGTCTTATCAAAGGTGTCATTAAACAGTGTGCTACATGAATAAGTGAGGTCCAGAAACAAAACTGTATGCCTAGAATATATAGAATATATAGCCAGCTAAAGTATAAACGTTGCTATTTGATGGAAATCAGCATCAGTTTCACAAAAAGGAATGAACAGAGTAAGGTTTAAGCATTTAATTAGCAATACCTTTGAAGCCAAGAGCTATCTGTGACCAAAATGGTTAATTTTAACCAATAGGTCTGACAGGGGGTTATTTTTGTACAGCAGGTTCATTAATGAGTGTTACATTTATAAAATCATAGATATAAGGTTCTTTTCCTGTATGAACTGACTTGTCATAAGGTTTCTCTTCTGTATGAATTAAAATTCTTAATAATGTTACATATTAAGTGTAACATTGGCTAGATTTAATTTTAATGTTAGAAACTAGATGTGTTAAGTACGGGTGTCAACATATTGTATCATTTTGGCTAATATTATTGTGTAAGCACTTCATTAAATAGGAATCGTGGAACTTAATATCAAAGAATATTTTTTTTCTTTTTCCAATCCATAATAGGGGAAACACTGAACATATCAACTTCTTCCAATAAACGTAGTAGCATGATGATTCAAACTAAGCAAGTATTCAAGTATGTTTTACACTGACACATAATTATTGTATTTTTTTACATTTTGATGAATTATGGCCATGTGTTTACATCAAGTTAAAAAAATATGTTACCAGTCCTTGAATTTTCATGAAATTTGGTCTACATATTCTTAACATATATGGATAGTTTATATGTTGAAATGGTATCTTGACAAAGACCGCAACCTGTAAAAATGTTAATTCCAAATTTGACTGAATACAAAATATACAGTCGAAAATTTGGGTACATGCTATAAAAATGAATGCCCATCCAAAATCCTAATACATACAATAGTCAGGGCCCTTAGGGACAAAAAATAGGTCCCGTGCGAATTGTTTGCCGATTTATGGTGACCTATATCAAAACCTTCAATGGAGTCTTACCATCAATTTGAAGGTGGTCACCCATCTCAAATCCGCGTCTGAGACTAGTTATGACGTCATCAATATGGCGACCATAAATACAAATTGTTCGTTAATAAAAGCTATAGTTTGTTTTGGTATATAGTCGTATTAAACCAACACAAATTCTTTTTTAACACAATATCATTTATTTTAGACACATGATGGTTAAGTTAAGGTTTTATGAGACTTTGATAATAAATTAATTCTTGATAACTATATTTTGCATGCAAAATAACGTATATTTCATATATATAAACATGATAAATATCCAGCTTATCAGTATACCAGAAAAGGCGTGAATATTTATGATAACTAAAACACATAATTGGTCTGTTCTATTAAAACGTATGCTTATGGTGTTCATTAGAATCGCCTAATTTAGAAATAAAAAAAATCCCATAATTAATCATCAAATATGCAGCTTAACTATCCTACTGTTGGTATTTAGCCATCAAAAGAACGAACAATACGTTGATTCATGATAATTTATATCAAGACAATACTGGTATGAATCAATTCTTTACACAACGAATTTTATTCTGCATTGATGCATGTTTATTTCCCTGTTTGTATCATATGCGCAAATCTTAAGGTGTTGGGGTCAAGATCCAGCCTCCATTTTCCAGCATATGGGTTTTTAAATGTTTACCCACCTTTAGACTGATGGCTGCTAATGTTTTTGCTCCCCACTAGAGAATTATGCAAAATTATCATATCTTAAAGAGAATTTCAATCTGCGTCCTTTAAAAGAATTTTGCATTCTGTACGCCTGAGCGTTAGTCTCTGACAGCATGTTACATATGTTACCATAGGCATATTAAATTTAAAAAACAAGAAATTTAAAAGTTTAACTTAAAGAAAGAAGGCTTTTAACTGTCTAATTATTTAAACTACTTATTTAGTCTGAATTCTGGCTACTTTAGCTATATATAAAAGCTTTTGAAGCAAAATAACAGCTTCCTACTATGTAATGCGTGTTACTTTAATTACATTACCCTTTAAAATTGAATATTGTGACCAATATCATTTACTTTTATAGCTGATCTGTGCATTAACAAAATGTTTTGATCATTATGTACTATCATACTCATTTGGCTAAGTGAAAAACCAAAGTTTACATTTCTACTTTAAGTGTATCGTATTATTTCAGCAATTAAACAAACCATACACCCTGTTTTAAGGAACATAATCTGGTTGGTATTATTTAAATAAATAATTATGAAAACATTTCCTGCTGCTGGATATCTTACATATTTGAGAATGTCTTGCTCATATAATAAAGAATTCTATAGATTTTGCAGGTTTAACAACACGATCGAAGAAACTTGTTAAAGGTTGTAACATATGTTACATGGCATAATAAATGAGCAAGGACATTTATTTGATGAAAGAGATGACGTTTTAGGAAACAAATGTATTTCGTATGTTTTCCTAAAAGTCTCTAGCCTCTGGTGCCTTAAGCTTAGGCATTAATTCACTGGTGAGTATTAAAAGCCCCTGTACCTTTATTACAGATGTTATAAATAAAGTTTTTCAATAGTTCCTAATATGTAAAATACTAAAATATAGATAGAGCTTAGAGGGACATATAAACTAATAGCTTGACATTTCATTAGTACAATTTAGTAAAAGTTCCTATCTAATGCAAATATTCTGAACTAATCGGTATCTTAGTCATATACATATCCATGATTTCTGCTTCTCTGGTAAAATAATTGTCCACCTCATCTAATCAAAACCAGTAGAATCATCAAACAGTATTTTGACTGCAAGCTGAGTAAGGGCCTGTTCCATCCCAAACCCCTTTGGAATTTGATGGACATATACTATCTTAAATAAATTCAATGTGCATCTAATAAGAGATGTTTGCATACTGTAAGCATGAGCGTTAGCCTGAAGCAGCTTGTTACATATGTTACTTTATCAATTTGAGAATAAGAACGTTGAATGTTTGAGCTAAAGAAAGAAAGAATTTAAACTAGCTTATCAATTTATATTCTAATCTTCTACATGCTGCATGTCTTTACTACATATGAAAGCTGTTTAATGCGGCTACCTGATGTATTATATGCTTAACCTGAACTTAATTATAATTTAAAAACGGTAATTCTGGCTATGGTCATTTAGTTTAACAACTGCCCTGTGTTGGTTTCAACTCGCTTTAGATTAGGTTTTACAAATATATACTCAATCGACGAATACAAAAAACAAAGTTTGCTTTTTTATCTTAAATATTTTGTCTTATATGAGCTAATGCACAGACCCTCCCCCAGTTTTACAGAGGAGCAAATGTTGTTTTTGTTGCAGCAGCGTGCAGAGATTTAAAATTTTCTTTAACTGTGTTTTAACAACAACAGTATCTAGGGCGAAGGTTTATCGCTAATAAAATGCAATTAAGCCACCCCCCCCCCCGTGGCTTAGGCTGCTGTCCGTTCTAAGGCGGTGGTTCTGTTGTTCTTGTTGATCTATTGTTAATGTTCTTCACATTCTTTGTGGGAGTTCTGTGTTTGTCTTTGTTTTGTTAAGCATCACTTTGCGTCCATTCTAGTTTTGCAACTCGAAGAGGAAAAGAAAACTGGATGCTTTGCTATTATTGTCTTACAGGTGTATTGTTACTATAAATGTTCTGTGGCTCTTCCTCACGGTGCTTAGAGTTGGTCTGCAGTATTTGATTGTGGTATTTCCTGATCATACTCACTTCCTTTTTGTTCATTTATCACCCAGTTTCTAAGATCATGACGCTTATTTAAGATGGCAATTTATCAGCCATGGCAATTTATCAGCCATTCGCTATGCCATTGGTGATGCCACAACCATGATTTTAATCGGTCGGGTGCTGATATTATCTGGTTCATTGTCAGGATACGACAAGATATAATGTTGGCAGGCATTCAGCTATGCTAGAGACTATCCAAGATGCATTCTGTTACCTCCACGCAGTCTCATTGAAAGGTACACTAGAGGAATACGTTAGTAGACGTCGATATTATTTGACTTTCTGAGTGAAGGTGGTGTATTCACCATATCTACATTAGTTGCTGGTTACCGGTTTACAGGTGGTCAGTAAAGGATAAACAGGTAACCAGTACCCCCAAATACCTGGAAATGGGGGGGGGGGGGTTCTGGACACCTGTATTTACATTACTGACCACCTGTAGACTGGGAACCAGCAATTAATGTAGATATGGTGAATGTTTTGGAGAAAAAAGCTTAATTGCAAAACCCACCACCTTCAAGAGCTACGTTTCTCGAAGCTATCAAACGTGTACATTATCAATTCATCCTTTGGAAATCCGCACCTGACATTAATCCTGACAAACCAATGCCTGACAATTATGGTTGGAAGATATATTTCCCTTATGACGACATTGCCTCCTGATCCTGAACTTGCGGCCCCTCTGCAGCTGATAAAATGTGATTGCAGCAAGTGTGTATGCGAAACATCTCGGTGTAAGTGCTAAGCTAACTATTTATATTGTACCGATTTGTGTTGAGGACCCATATAAAATATTGCCAGTGAGCAATGACTTTTGAACTACTATTTTCATGTGGATTCAGGCATTTCTCTAAGCATATCAACAAGAAGGCCTTACAGTCCGATTTTGACCCCTGAAGGATCAAATATTGGACGATTCTACTATAGTAGCATGCAAAGGTAAATCAGATTGTAACAGCTTTCTGTTGCCCTAGCTATCGTTGTATACTGAGTAACTTGTAGAGGTTTTATCTTTATTTCCATATCAAGCGCTACTTTTACATGTAGTAGACTCATCTAACTATTGACACTTCAGATGTCAAAATCGGACTGCAGTTTAAAAAGAACTTTTTGTGGCTTTTCCATGGGTAGTAACCAGTACTGGGCTGGGAGGATTATGGTTTGTGTTTGTATTTTATGACGGGAGTACCCCGAAGGCTCAACCAAAAGTGGTTTTATGGAGAAGCCGGGAATTTAACCTGCGACCCCTGGTTTACAAGGCAGTGGGTTATCCATGTCAATGAGTTAGTATTACTGTCTTTTCTTAGGGTGTAGGAAAAGCAGCTACATATAAGTATAAACCGTTTGTTATCACAACACTGATTGTTTTACGTTCACTCCAATTTTGTTTTCCGTATATCGTTACGGCATTTACGTCCCACCATCGAACTGTCTTCGCCCTATCTAAATATATTTGAATATTACAATTTAAAAGTGTTTGCATTCAGTCATGATACGTCAAAGGAACGTTTCAATGCGTTGGCAATGGACAAATTGCATATTTATGATATTTACATATTAGACGTCATTTTTGTGACGTCAGCCTTTTGTTATGACGCGAAATCAATATGAGCGACATGTTTTTTTTTAATTATTTACCCCCTAAGATTAAATTTGGAATATTTCGACAGAAATTGGCAAACAAATTGCAAGAAAAGCTCGATTGTCATCGACTGCAATGGCCATAACGATTAAATGGCACTAGAACAATATACGCTATTTTGATGACGTCAAAATGACTTCCAGACGTAAAACCCAGATGGGTGACCAGGTGATTTTCATTAGTTATCCCCTAAAGTTTGATTTGGTATAGGTCACCATAAATCTGCATCAAATTCGCACGGGAGTCCCGATGGCCCCTGCCTACAAAGCCATTTTAAGTAACAGCGAACTTATCAATGATATAGCTATTTAATAAAACATTTCTCCACTCGTTACATGATATGTCAATTACTTTCGAAATGATTATAACTGGGTACCCTAAGGTATTATAGTGATTTCATTCATAACGTCATAAATTAGCAATGGAATTGCATAAAAACTCAAACGCGCCATATTTATTAAAGTAATACCCAAGACAATTAAATAACATAATATTTTACAAATCCAAGCGTGAGCAGACTCCCATGTTAATTTCCCATACCATGCAAGAGTCCCTTTCTTAAAACCAAGTAATGCAGGACATAGTGTTCATACAGATTTTGAGATTTAAGCCTATTATGAAAGCCAAAATGATTCGCCTACGCATGTGTATTGCGCATTTTAACCTGCTTAGTGCATGTTCTGTCGCTGTTTGATCAATCTGCCATTAATGATGGAACATGAAATCGCCTAAGTGTATGCCTGTCTGCTGTCTGTCAAGCGATACTAATGCAAAAAAAAATTTAAGATATTTGTCTGGAGCTAAAATCATAGGCACAATGTACATGATGTATGTGAAGTTTCAGTATATAAAATAAGCTGACCCAGAGTTAACATTTCTGTTGTGATCCATTGTCAAACTCTGTAAAACAAATACTATGGCTACTAAAGCACAACACGATATATAACAGCCGAGACACCATGCCTGTTGAGCTTTCAGCATCACATAATGTCAGCTTGCAAACCATAATCAAGGCTACAACTATTTTGCTGTGGGGAAAGATCAGGATATTATTTGTTGTCATTCAAGCTGTAACAGTGACTCATAGCTTTCTGTTGAGTCATATAGGGGAAGTGAAACACATGTATATATCCCAAGTTTTTGTGACTTTTCTCGGGAAAGCTCTGAAACGATGATCAAGTGTTGTTTTATTTGCGAGAGATATAACGTTAGCTTGTTTCTGTAGGATCTCTCAAAACCTGCAAGTGTACTCATCTACTACAGAGTATCAGAGGGCTTTTCAATGAAATTTGCCAACTAACAATTATAACCTACCCTTCATTCGACCTAAAATCCTGTGTCTGTCATCATTGCTAGCAACCTGTCATCAAAGCAGCCGGTTGTTCGGTGTGTACATGTAAGACCATTTTATACCCTACAACTTATCAGTTTGGGAGTTAACTTTAATCAGAAAGTGATCGGGTAAGGGTCAGGCCTCAATCTCAATGGCGACCGCAACCTAAAACTTTCATTGATTGGTTAGTGCCTGATGTCTATCTTTGGTTGGGCCCACCTTGGCTCAACTTCACATAAGTTTAGCTCTGACTGTTTGCGAGTCAAAATCCTGATTTGTTTTATTATGCTTGTTGTTTTTTTTTATTGTTCTTCGTAATGTTGCGTTGCATTTATGTGGATGGTCCATGTAAGCTTAACTATGATTGTGTTTTAACAAAAGCAGAATATAGTGCAAAATTTTGGCCGGTAGAATATTCAACTGATCAAAATTTTGCACTATTTTCTGCGTTTATAGAATAAAGTGCTGGTTAAATATACCCCCTCAAGTGGCCTAGGCTGCTTTCTATTTCAAAGGTTGTGATACTGTTTTTGTGGTTACTTTATCGTTTGTTAATGTTCCAATTGTAACCAATTAATCAATTATTAATTATTTAATCAACTTTTTAAAATAACAATTTTCAAATGCAGTTTTAAACCCCAAATTCATTATTTGCTAGCGATTTCAAAACACCTTATATAAACGGTCAAAGACACTAAGAGACATATGAGCCAATTACAGAACCTGATAAAAGTTGTAATGAAAGTAAGATCCTCTATAAATGACACGATCACAGACAACAGACTAAGCCACGGCATCGCGAGGACGAGACTCAGAACACTGACAACAACATCACAATAAAAACAAAGCAAACTTCTCTCTCATCATCGACAAAATTATAAGAATCTATCATGAGTGTGAAGGTAGGATAGAAAAAAATCCGTCCCAAGGATCGCCGTTTGGCATCACGAGGCTTGCCGAGTGATGACAAACGGTGATCCCGAGGAACGGATTTTTCTATCCTACCCTCACACGAATAATGGATTCTTTTTTATGCTCACCACTGTTTATTTATTTACTTATTTTAAAATGTGCTTCCAGAAGTCCCTGAATACGCTAAGATGCAATTTCACATGATGTCATTACTTAACGTATGTGGTAACATAACATGGGTAAGATAAGATTTTCTATCCCAGGGAAATCTCAGATATCCTTTTCCGGTGCGCTAGAAATATAGGATCTTACATGAGTGCTCATGTTTCATCGAATTTATTAAACGAGTTGGAGAAAAGAGATAAAATGCGAGGCTTGCCAAGCATTTTATCTCTTTTTCGCCACGAGTTAAATAAATTATATAATAGAAGAGCAGGAATATTAGATTTTATATATTATATGACATTGGTTACTTTGAAATCTCATTTCTGTGTTATAACTGTTAAAAGTGTGTTATTATGTACGCAACGTTGTTATGGACGTCATACCGTTTACCCAAAATCTGTTAACCACTAATGGTTTTTCGATTTTATTGCATGGCGTTATTTCACTTCCGTCATATGATAAAATTGTTGAACTACAAAGGACGCGAAGAATTTCAACACAAACTCCAACAAACAATAGGAGCAGCAATTAACAATAAATCTACAGCAATAGAACAAATTACATGTAAGAAGTTAAACAAAAGATTGAATGTGTTCGCTTGTGGTGTAGGCTAAAAACTATGCAAGAGGATGGAACAGCACATAAGGTTCATCAATGGTCTTTCTCAATGCGGCGCTCATGGGAAAATACTATGTTAAAACAGATTAATGAATTAGATTTACAATGTATGTTAGCACCAGTGCCTAATAAAACATTATGTCTCAAACAAGCCAGAGAAAAATTAAACCAAATAGATCGACAGCACTGGGAAGATAGTCTGTTGTGTAATGGCAGAGATGAATCCAATGGGAACAAATTACGCACATATAGAACATACAAAACTACACTTAGTACAGAGTGTTATGTTAAATCAAATATGAGACGGGATCACCGACGCATTCTTGCCCGATTTAGGAGCTGTAATCTTCCCTTAGCCATTGAAACGGGTAGATTCACTAAGCCAAAAACACCTTTAAATGAACGCTTGTGTGGCTTCTGTGAAGCATCCGTCATAGAAGATGAAACACACTTGCTGATCTCTTGTAGTTTCTATAGCGACTTAAGACACGAACTCTTTCAAAATGCATCAGATGTAAATACAAATTTCGAATCCATGTCCGACTCTGAAAAACTAATATTTTTAATGAAAACTGACATTTTACAGACTAAAATAGCCTCAACTTTATTGCAAATGAACAGGAGGCGTAGATCAACTGTGATACACTAGTCTTTTTAAAATGTAAAAAAGAGTCCTTTTAAAGTACATTATTAGGAATGTATGTACTTACTTTTACTGTTCTTAACAATTTTATGCATGTACATGTATTATCTTAGATTTTTATATGTTGTAAATGTTAAATGCAAACAAATAGTGTCTCGTAAGCCATATACTGGCTGGGTATCAATTTTAAAATGTATTATATGTTTATAGATGTATAATTGATATGTGACACTTTAATAAACTATTACTTACTTACTTACTTACTGTAATCAAACAAAGCACTCATTGCATTCAATTTGGAAATGTAACCAATTTAAGAATATAGAACAATATTAATTGGACTAGTTTGACATCGTAAAAACAATATATATAATATTTGTTTTGTCCATTTACGATAAGGGTGATGAGTTTTCTTATATTTACATTGCTCCTTAACCATTTGGGCCTCGACGCTAGAAAACCTGTCTTCGGGGCCGGTTTGCGAACAACAAAGGCGCAGACCAGCCTGCACATCCGCGCAGACTGATCAGCGCCTTTGTTTTTCGCTTGTCGGAAAGTACCATATCTAGACTTGCTACAAGCAAAATTTCAATTTTCTAGCTAGTCTGTGTCACTGAAGAGACTGGTTTGAAACTCGCTTTGTCGGAAACCCCAAGACACGTTTTCTCGCGACGAGGCCCATTTACCTCCCGCTTTACACTCAAATATTCCATATGAACATATAATCTTTTAGATGGTGGCTAAAATATTAAAATGTACTCCATATGGATTTCCTGAAAACTTTTTTCAAAAAGGTTCAGATTTTAAAATAGAAATTACACATGTTTTAACGGTAGAATTAAAGTCAATGAAAAGGAACTGCAAGTGGTTGGTTCACCTGTATACACTGCCATTATTATAGGATATCATGAATAAAATATATAAGCAGATAAATGACGAAAGAAATATGTTCATCGTTATACAGAAGGATTTACACAGAACTGGAAAGACGCCTTGATGACCACCCTTATACATGTACCATTGACAAAATTAAAGCCAGATTTATTTGAATTAAAGATATAAATTTACAATCGAATATAGCTGTGTGCAACAACCCTTTTATGATATTTGGGCCTCGACGCGAGAAAACCTGTCTTTGGGGATTTGGGAACAACACAGGCGCAGACCAGCCTGCGCATCCGCGCAGTCTGATCAGCGCCTTTGTTATTCGTTTTTTGGAAAGTATCATATGTAAACTTGCTACGGGTGAAATTTGAATTTTCTAGCTAGTCTCTGTAGCTGAGGAGACTGGTTTGAAACTCGTTTTGTCGGAAACCCCGAAGACAGGTTTTCGCACGACGAGGCCCATTTTATAAGACGAGAAGAAACTATAATTAAAAAAGATACATACTATAAACCAACTTATAGCAAACAATCTATTTACAGTAGATACTAATAAAAACAAGTTCATGTTTTGTAATATATACACCTGTGAACGATATAGAGGTTCTTACATTAGTGCTCCTCTTGTTGCAGATATAGAGGATCTTACACGAGTGCTCTTCTTGTTGCAGATATGGAGGATCTTACATGAGGGCTACTCTTGCTGCATATATGGAGGATCTTACATAAATGTGCTCATGTTTTATTGATTTTACTAAACGAGTTGAAGAAACATATCAAATGCGAGTCTTGTCGAGCATTTTATAAAAGTAAGTAAGGGTGCAAAGATCAGGAATCGATACAACCAAATACCACACCTGACCCAGAATACCAATGGGAAAGTGGCAAACTCATAGTAGACATCACAAACGAGAGCCAAGAGGTCAGCCCTTTCCCAGCAGGTGACCACAAAGCACATATAAACAGACGCGCACAAAGACATAGCAAACACAAGACAGAACAAAAACATAAAATATCCACAAAAGAAGTACCGCCTTGGAACGGTCAGTAAAATATTTTACTGGAGGGCTTAATCCGGTTTAACGGCGCCAACCTCACCCTTAATTCAGATGTGGATCAAGACTCAAAGATATTTGGTTTGCATGAAATGCACCATCTCCTAAAACATATAAATCAAGATAAAACAAGGAGATAAAGCAACGATAAGGACTCAACAGTAAATTAAACTGAATACCGGAGCAAAAGAAATCCAACAGGCAATCCCCGGTGGGCCCGACAAAAGCCAAAGCACCAGGCCCCTACCATCTCATCAATAGATAAGTCTTTAAGTCGGAACCATCATAGAGTCTGAAGTCCGACCCACCCTTTTTCGCAACGAGTTTAAAAAACTCTATTATACAAGAGCACGTGTGTTAGAATCTATTTATCATGTGATATTACTGGCGTATTACAGTTATAATTTTGCCATTATGTATACAACGTTGCTTTGGCCGTCATAAAGTTTCCCAAAAATCTGTAAACCACTAGTGGTTCATCTATTTTATTGCATGGCGTTAGTTCACTCCCAGGCGCAACGTCATATGATCACTAGAATTCCGAGAATCGGATGTGTCGCCTGCCAAAACGGAAGTCAAACAAGGCAAATTTGTTGAATTTATATCCCTGACGAAGGGTTATTTTAGAGAAACTTATACATCATAAAACAAAAATCTCAATTCTTCAACCCCTAAGGTCACATTGGGTATCATACAGATCAAAGTTAAAAGCCTATGAACTAGTTTCAGTGGTTAGTTTAAATAAACTTATCTGTATATTTTCAATATCTGTTTTCAACCTGACCCAGATGCTAGGGGTGTGTATGAGGTCAAAGTGTTAAAAAGTTCCTTAAAACCCTATCCCCAGGGTCAAGGGGTTTGGGGGCTGTGTCAAAATATTTGCTACCATGTTGCTGTATTTGCGATTCCCTTTGATTTGATATGCAGCATGACCATGTTCTGAAAAAGTGGATATTTGATGCTTTGATTGCCAGGGTCGGGGTGTCTGGGGGCAAAATATTTGCTGCTGCATTCGTGATTCCTATGCAACATGACAATGTTGTGAAAAAGTTAAATTTGACCTTTTGATCCTTTTGACCCATGACGGCAAAATAGTTGCTACCATGTTGCGGCATTCCCGATTCTCTTTAATTTGATATACAACATGACCATATTCTGAAAAAGTTGAAATTTGACCTTTTTGACACTATCCCCAGGGTTAGGGGGGAGTGGGTGGGGTTGTGGTGAAGGGCCGGGGGTATCTTGGAAAAAATATTTGATACCATGTTGCTGAATTTATGATTACATTTAATTTGATATTCAACATGGCCATTTACTTAAAAAGTTAAATTTAGACCTTTTTACCCTATCTCAAGGATCGGGGAGGGGGGGGAGAGTGGGGAGGGAGTTGTGGTAGAGGGTGTAGGGGTCCTTGGGCAAAATATTTGCTAACATGTTGCTCCATTTGTGATTTCATTTAATTAGATATACAACATTACCATGTTTTGACAAAAGTTGAATTTTGACAAACTGACACCACCCCCAGTGTCGGGTGGGGGTGGGGGCATGCGGGCAAAATATTTGCTACCATGTTGCTGCATTCGTAAATCCATTTAATTTGTTAAACAACATGACCATGTTCTGAAACAAATGAATTTGACCTTTTGGTCCCACCCCCAGGGTGTGGGCAAAATATGTGCTACCATGTTGCTACAAACCTGATTCCCTTTAAATTGATATGCAACATGACCATTTTCTGAAAAAGTAGAATTTAGACCTTTCGACCACATTGGGGGAGGTAGGAGTTAGGAGTTCCGCAGGCAAAATAATTGCTTACATGTCGCTGCATTCGTGATTATATTTTTTCGATATACAACATGACCATGTTTTGAAAAAAAAAATGAATTTTGCCCAATTGACCCCCACCACAGGTTTGGGAGGGAGGAGGGGCTATTTGTGCTGCAAGCCTGATTCCCTTTAATTTGATATGCAACATAACAATGTTCTGAAATAAAATGAATTTTGACCTTTTGACCCCACGTACTGAGTCAGGGGGTGGGAAAGGTAGAGGCCCGCAAATAAAATATTTGCTACCATGTTGCTGCATTTGTGAGTGCATGTAATTTGATAAACAACGTGACCATGTTTTGATAAAATTGAATTTTGACCAATTGACCCCACCCCAGGGCTGTGGGAGGGGGTTGATATGCATCATGACTATGTTCTGAAAAAAATGAATTTTGACCTTTTGTCCCCACACCCTGGGTTTAGGTGGGGAGGTAGGGGTTCAAGAGCAAATTATTTACTTCCATGTTGTTGCATCCGTGATTGCATGTAATTTGATATACAGCATAACCTTGTTTTGAATAAGTTGAATTTTGACCAAATGACCCAACCCCTAGTGCTGGGGGAGGGGAAGGGTGAGGCTGTGGGCAAATATTTTCTTTCATGTTGCTTCAAACCGGATTCGGTTTAATTTGATATGCAACATGACTATGGTCTTAAAATGTTGAATTTTGACCAGTTGACCCAACCACCTGGTTTGGGGCGAGGGGGAAAGTAGGGGTCCGCCAGCAAAACATTTGCTACCATGTTGCTGCAATCGTGATTACATGTAATTTGATATACAACATGACCATTTTTGAAAAAGTTTGACCAATTGACCCCACCCCAGGGCTTTGTGGATGGGGAGGGGGCTGTGGGCAAAATATTTGCTTTTGTGTTGCTGCATAATTGATTCCATTTAATTTGATATGCAACATGACTATGTTCTGAAAAAGTTGAATTTTTGACCTGTTGACCCCATCCAGGGGGATGGGTAGGGTTCCATGGGCTAAATTTTGCTACAATGTTGCTGCAATCGCGATTACATGTAATTTGATATACAACATGACCATGTTTTGAAAAAGTTGACTATTGACCAATGACCCATCCCAGGGTCGGGGGAGGGAAAACAGGGGGTCTGCGGGCAAAATATTTAATTCCATGCTGTTGCATACCTGATTCCCTTTAATTTGATATGAAACATGACCATGATCTGAAAAAAGATTAATTATGACTTCTGGCCCCACCCCTTAAGTCCACCCAGGTGCTCTGACCCAGGCATTCAGTAAAAAATCACGTTTGATGTGTTTCATATTTATTGTACCTCTGTCCGCATTAGAAAGTTCAATAAAAAATATTGACACCTGACTCAGTTATTTCATAATTTAATTATTTGACCTTTGACTCCACCTAAGGGGTCAGGGGTGGGGTAAACATTTAAACAATGTCATGCTTGTCAACCTGCACTGGGTAATAATGGCCTAAATAGTGAGAAGTTGTCAGATTTTGTAGTTTCAGAGAAATGTGAAGTTAATTCCACAAAAAAAACCAATATAGCATTTGCATTAGCCTAAACCTTATTACAGAGTCAATCGTGACCCCCAAAGTCGGACTTGACCTGTATTATATGATGCTGTACCATTCTGTAAAATTTGATCGGAAACCACAATTCAACAAATTGGCCAAATTATAATTTAAAAAATAGCCATAATTCATTCAAAACTTTGCGGATTATCCCCTTTTGAACTTGACGTGTATTTAATGATGCTTGACCCTATTGTGAAGGTTGAATGAAATTGATGCATTCCTTCAATAGTTATCGATCGGAAACCCAAAGTGTGACGACGCTGACGACGACGACGCCGCTGACGACGACGGATACATGATTCCTATGTGTCGACCATGCTTCGCATGCGATACAAAAAAACATTAACCCCAAAAGTAAATATTTGTTTTGATGGCTCTTTTGAAATCATTCTGATGCGGCTTTGGTTACAATCATAAACACTGAAAAACACATTATCGTCAGAGATGCTGAAATGACCAACAGAACATAGTCAATGAGCATGCTA
The DNA here is from genome assembly GCA_964019695.1 of Loripinus fragilis. NCBI lineage: Eukaryota > Metazoa > Mollusca > Bivalvia > Lucinida > Lucinidae > Loripinus > Loripinus fragilis. Next base: position 63,458,601 of record OZ026526.1, read on the forward strand.
ACATCCTGCCATGATATAGGGCTCGTGCAAGACAAAGTTGCAGCCATTTCCTGTAGCTGGGGCTCCACGTGTAATACTTCTACTTTGTTTGTAGATCCCAGTATCAGAGACTTCAATGATGTAGAGTTTCTTTCTTCTGTGGCTGTTTGTTGCTTACTGTCCTTGCGTCGTCTTCTAGTACAGCAATTTTTCAATCTTTGACAGATACAAGCCAGCCAGTCAGGAACTGATTCGTTGTTTTTCTTGTGATATAATCGTAGATTCAACGCTGTAGCAATTGTGATTACAGAGCTCTCAGTAAGAGATATCATCATAAGGTAAGAAATGATCGGTAATGGTTCTGACGTTTTGGGTAAAGTATCACTAACGATCGTCATGAAAACAGCAATAGACAAGAGAACAGTGATTGAATAAGAAACTCGCTCTCCAGATTCTGGTGGCAACAAGAATACCAGCACATTAAGTAGACACAAGCATAAAACTGGTAAAATAATGTTCACTATGACATATTCGGGTTTCCTTTCAAACCAAATAATGAAATTTACTTTTGATGCAAAATCTGCAGATGAAGGCTTGGCATGTGTCTTTATGACAGTCCAGGATCCGTGTTCTGCCATTTCATTGGTATCAATAAAGCCGTTGTCTACACTAAGGCTGACTTCCTGATATGAATACCCCAATGCGAAAACCTCTACATTACACTTTTGAACGTCAAAAGGAAAGTAGTAAGCGTTAATGGAACATGTTGCTTTAATAAGAGTTCCAGGAACATAAAGAGCATATCCATCAGCTGTATAGCGAATCAATTGCCAGTCATTGCCAAAGGAGTCTATTTTCTCTGAAGGATTCGTTAGAATAATCTCTGGTTTCCAAACCTCCTTATAGCCCATGACCAGTATATTTATTCCACTATAGTTTGCCGAGTCCCACACAAAATTATCATCTCTCCATTTTATTATAAAAACTCCAAGAAATGAGAATTTTTCACGAACTTCATCAAATTCCTGCAAAGCAAGCATTCTGAGGCCTACACTTACATTTATGGCATCAGTCTGGTTTGTTACCGGTCTTACATGTCTATTATACCCGCTCAGAAGATTAGCACGTAATGTGTTAACGTCGTATTTTGATGCACTGTAAACGTAAGGAACAAACGTTAGCAATGATACAAAAACAAAAATACCAACGGGGATTCTTTTTGTTTTCTGCATGGTTGCTGATAGAGTTATTATTGTTTCTCAGAACAAAGCATCGACAGCCAAACATTTACGTATACGTATTGCTGTATTCCATAAGCTAACTTTAATTCAAAACACTTAATGCAATACCATATATAATGTCCATTGTACTGGCTATATACGTCATAATTTGATTGTTCCTGAACCAAAAAATCATTACCTATAGCAAATTACATTACCGTGTAATGACAGTCTCCTTTATTCTGACCTTCAGTCTTTACTCTTGATATGCTTAATATTTTATGGAGCACGTATTAAATTGTAACCACGTTACCTGCAACATTTTATTTGTGAACATGAATTTTATATCATAATTGATAACGGTGTGATTCCTGATCAGACATCTTTGCCACAAACCAGCTGAACTGAATATACAGTGACGATTCCCGGTTTAACAAGTAAATAGTTTATATAATCTTGTTTAAGTTCAAGCTGTTAGACGATAATACCCTCTGGAAGTGGTATAATATTGTTCATCTTGGGTCCTACCCGCCAGTTTGGATGGTTTTCAAGATGGCCACCGTGAAAAAAGACAAAATGTCTATAATGTGTAATATCAACATCCAGGTTTGATCATAAAAGCCTAATGTGTGGTCTGAACATAGTACATTAGCGATGGTCGCCACTTTTTCGTCTACTGAAATAGTAAAATTAAGCCCTAGTCGCATTTCTTGACATTGCAAAAATGTCCTTTAACCCTTAAAACGCCAACCACGACTGCAGCAGACGACAAATTTTGCGACATCTTCTAATTTTCGAAAAATATTAGGTATGATATTTCATGAGAATCGTCTGAAAGCAGACGATTCTCATGAAATATCATGCCTTATTTGTTATTGTTGAAAAAGCAGCAACATTTTAAATTGTCGTCTGCTGCAAATTATACGTGGCGCTTTAATGGTTAACGCTATTCGCGAGATTAAAATTCTCGCGATTGTCGTGAAAGTAAGAAAGGGGACAAAAATCAGGAATTGATACAATCAAGTATAACACCATACCTTATTTGTTAAATTTGAAAAAGCACCACAATTTTAAATTGTCGTCTGCTGCAAATTATAGGTGGATCTTTATGGTTATTATGAGTCACAAAACTTCGTATGATGTTAACAATTGGCTATAGGTTAGATAATGTTTCTGTAAATTGTTAAATCGATATGAAAGTGACTACTTATGGTATTGTTCAAAAGGTTTTCACACTATGATTTGCAGAATAACGGTTAATGCAGTACCTTAATAATGGTGTTTGTATTGGTTAAATAAACAAATCATAGTATCTAACCCATTAACGCCATCGTGGATGGAACACATTATAAGAATATATCATGAGTGTGAGGGTAGGATAGAAAAATCCGTCCAGATGATCACCTTTTGGCATCCCGAGGCTTGCCGAGTGATAACAAATGGTGATCATGAGGGATGCCGTCTCTATCCTACCCCCACACGACTAAAGGATTACTCTTTTGCTCACCATTCAATTTATCATTTTCAGGCTGAAAAGGCTTCCAAAAGTCTCTATATGACGACATCACTTTAACTTAACATTAACGGCACTTGACAACAATGTCCAGTGAGTTCTAATATACAAAAATGTACAGCGTCTACGTGACAGCCTGTATAGGATCACATGGGTAAGATAAGATTTTCTACCCCGGGTAAAAAATACCAGATATCCTTATCCGGTGTGCAAGAACATTGTTTTAACCCATTACAATTTAACATCATCGTTAAACTCGTGATCCTACTATTTATAGTGACACTAAAACCCAGACCACATAGGACTGTGGATTTCTTGCGCACGGGATAAAAACCTATGAGATCTTACCCTGGGAAAGAAAATCTTTTATTATACAACTAAGAAAAAATACCGATTTTCATTGGCTTAGAATGTCATATACACTGGTTGGCGTGTGCTTGCCGGTGTATATTAGTTACTAAAATTAGACTCCGGGAGTGTGTTTTTTTTTCGTTTTTTTTCTACGTTTCTAAAGCATTAGTAATAATCCTATCGCAGTTGCTGAGAACGCAACAAATCACGCACTGGAGTTGATCTATTTCGAATTTTACGCACAACACGGGTGGGCATCAGCGGAACTACCACGAAATCGCGTAAACGTAAAGGGGTACGTGCATTAAGGGGCTATTTTGGCCCCCTTTAGAGCCAAAAACTGAAAGTTGCTTTTCACCAATTTCATCTTATTGGTTTATTAGAAGAATAGCCCAAGTGTAAAATTCTGTCATGTATTTTACTTTAACAGGTTGCTATGGTAACCAAAATGGTCGACAAAATAGGCTTAAAATAGAGAAACTGCCATTTTAGGCCAAATTTGAAGCTTTTGGTGACCGATTTTTTAAGAATTAGATATCAGCACAAGCAAATACCAAAAAAAAAAAACTTTCAATATATTGTGTGCCATGATAATTCTCATCATCTGTTAAAATATTTTTTTGGTATTTGCATGTGCTCTATATTAATTCCTCTGTTACATGTCTCCAATTTGCTCCAAAATGGTCATTTTCCTCTCTTCAATCTATTTTGGTGGCCATTTTTGTTACCGTAGCAACTGTAAAAATCGAATCAATACCATACCTTTACACTTTGGCTATTGCTCCAATAAACTAATAAGAAGAAACTTGTGAAGAGCAACTTTTAGTTTTTGACCCCATAGGGGGCTAAAAATAGCCTCTTAATGCACGTACCCCTTTGTTCCTTCGTCACATCCAGGACCTTTCGCGGTAGTGGCATCGTCACGGAAAAGTCAAACAAAGGCAGGCACTCTCGCTTGTTTTAGTCTTTTGTATCAGAATTAGCTTATTATGTAAAAATCCGGCAATGCTATTCCATGTAGATATGATTTACCTTGCTTAACAGGCCAAATGTGTTTGTTAACTTCGTCATTTTTAAACGTTTTACTATTTTGGTTCCCAGCTGGCCAAGGTTTGAAAATCGTTGGTTCTAGTTCTTTTTTTAATGTTAATTAAACGCTCATATGATTCTGAGTAAACTGGTTATCAAAACACTTCTTTAATAATTTCATTTTAAACAACCATGTATCTGCCGTTTATTAAGGTTAAAAATAATGGATTTATTGGCGACATGGTGTTAACGTTAATGATGACGTCACTTCCATCAAGGCTATAATACATGTCAATAATAAGATGTTTAAGTGTTTTGCTACGTCTATGTCAACAAGTGACTGATAACAAAACAATTTGCGATGGAAAACCTGTTTGATTTTTGTAAATGACGTAACTATGACGTCAAAACGAGCATTTCTTAAAAATGTAACGGTGTTTCTAAATTCAATCACCGAAAAAATGGGTTTTACTTGAATAAAATAATTGTTTTTGGTGTTTTTTGTCACAACGATCACCATGGACAATGCCTAGCACAAAACACAAAAAGAAAATATAGACGTTCAGATTGCACGTGCAGTTTTATCAAATATTGCCTTTGGCGTAGCAGAATTATTCGCATTAGTGATTCCGATATTTTTTTCGATGTCATCAAACAGATAAAATGTCAATAAGTAAATTATCATAGAGAATGTTCGATTCCAGGAATTTTTGTCAAAAAATGTGGGCCCTGAAAAAGTGGTGCGTAACTAAAGTGGCTCACTGTATATGTTTATTGATGACACTCAGTCACAACATATATAAAATAGTAAAATGGTGGTCTTATCTAGGTCTGCATTGTTTCTGATAAATGCTTGACTGTCCAAAAACTTGCATAAAAGTTCAGTATTTTTCAGGTGCAATGATACCTGTACACCTTTCTCTAAATGTTATATAATAAAACAATTATTGACTCATGAGGCATTCCCCGAGGTCAATTTTGGTATTCTCTGGTCGATATCACATCATATCCAATGCCTCATTAGTCAATGATTGTATATTTTATGCAACTAAGAAAAAGACCGATTTCCATTGGACTAGAGCGCTCATGTGGTCAGTCTATAGATTGTCATATACACTGGCAGGCGTGTGCTTGCAGATGTATATTAGTTACTAAAAGTAGACTCCTTAGGGTTTTTTTTGTTCTGATTCAGTTTTTCTAAAGCGTCGCTAATAATCCTATCATACGAGGGACGTTTTTATGTTCGTAGAGTGGTAGATTTAATGAAAACAGCAAAGCTAAATACATACATCACGCATATATTTGGAAAGATTGAGCTTTTATCTATACATGCAACCTAAAATTATTTCAAAATGCATTACTTTAATGAATTCTAAGAGGCTCAGACATACCCATATCTCAGACACTGGAAGTATGGTAGAACTATGACACTTATGGACTTAATCTCTGACAAAACGTTCGAAACAATTGTATGAAAATGGGTCAATAGCCATACATAGCTTCTGAAAATTTGGCTGCAGATAAAGGACACTAAGTGCTACAATTTTATATGACCATAATAGCATGTACGCAGCAATTATTGGATATGGAAGATTTGTTTGGAACCTCAGCAAATTGTTCAGTAGGCATATAAAATTTTATTGTGAAAAGTTGACACAAGTGGAAATTGGATACGGGCTTTTGGATTAGGCTTCATCCACATCTGAATTAAGGGTGAGGTTGGCGCGCCGTAAAACTGGTTTAAGACCTCCAGTAAAATATTTTACTGACCAGTCCAAGGCGGTACTTCTTTTGTGGATCTTTTATGTTTGTTCTGTCTTGTGTTTGTTATGCCTTTGTGCGCGTCTGTTTATATATGCCTTGTGGTCACCTGCTGGGTAAGGGCTGACCTCTTGGCTCTTGTTTGTGGTGTCTTACCGTGAGTTTGTCACTTTCCCATTGGTATCCTGGGTCAGGTATGGTACTTGATTGTATTGATTCCTGGTCTTTGCACCCTTACTCACTTTAATATGTTAGCTGTAAAGTAGTATTATAATTTTTCTCCTTTATATGGTAGATGGAAGTGATATGGTAACTTTCATCCAAAAACAAATTTAATACTTTTGTTTTTATTAGAAATGAACTGCAAAAAAATAGCTAGGGGTGCTAAAATCCCTTATTTTGTACATAAATTACGTCATGGAGCGTAACTATATTTAGAAATTACATTAAAACTGTTTTTGTGCCTCTTAACAGGTGTTGAAATCACTGCAATAAGAAAGTTTTGCAGATCCGATTGTTATTGTTTTTTTTTCTATGAGAGGTTGATTAACCCCACCCACTTTTATAATATGGGGCTATGACAGTACCGGAAGTTGCCAGTTACACGCCTCAATCGATACATCAATATAACTGCTGAGGAATGATTGAGTATATCATATGCTATGCGAAACCAGAAGAATTTTTTTTTTTAAATAATAATCATAATTTTGACAGATTAATATAATAACTAGCACTTGAATGTGATTATTTTGGTATATTGATGGGTGTTTTAAAATTGTTATAGAAGAGCAAACAACATGCTTTGAGTTTTGCTGCACTTGTCTACGCTTAGCGTTTGAATAAATTTAATTTTGGTGGTGCAAAAGAAAAATCGGCTTGACAAACGCTTATATCACTATAGCAAATGGAACATTACAGCATCTGCTTTCCTGTTTGCTGTGTGGTTAAAATGACAGGGATTTCGACCAGTGTTTATTACTATGTCCTATCCAAAAGCTATATATCTTGACTGAACGAAGCGCTAATGGTGTAAAATTTGTATTAGTTGATAGACAGAACCTAGACCTTTCAAAATATACAGTATATATTTACTTATGGTACCATAAATTCTATATCTGGCGAGATGCAGCACGAACATAAAAAATGACCCTCGTAGATGCCAAGAACGCAACTAATCACGAACAGGAGCTGATCCATTTCTAATTTAATGCACATTAAACGACGTTAACAATTTGACGTCTTCATCTTCTTCCAACTTTCCGCCTTTGCACTGAATGCCTCCCGCCAATACTTAGACCACGTCGCATATGTTTGCATGTATTTGTAACGTGTTTCAAGCGTAAAAACGACGTTACACCGTCTAACCACATAAATGACGTCTTTTTCCAGTAGCAAATGACGTCAGCCATCACATTTTTTCCCTTCGCTTTCAAAGCTGTGAGTTATTGTTTGATATATCACCCTTTTTTAACTTTGGCTCTACAGGCGAGGTGTGTTAGAATTCTTGTTAGTAAATGTTGAATGATGACACTCAGTAACAACATATATAAAATAGTGAAAGGGTGATCTTATCAATGTCTGCACTGTATCTGCTAAATGCCTGGCTGTCCCAAAGCTTGTTAGATAAGTTCAGTATTTTCCAGGTGCAATGGTACCTGTACACCTTTCTCTAAATATACAATTAAGTATTGACTTATGTTGAGGTGGACATGGAGTATTATTGAAAAGTAAACGTCATATTGACCGACGCGGAGTGGAGGTCAATATGATTAAGTGTACTGTCCAATAACACTCCATGTCTACAGAAACATATTATAATATAATAAATTTATGTTATGCATTTCCTGCCATTTTAGGCCATTAATATCATTGACGTTACGGATGGATCATGCGAAATCACTTGACCTTTTGTCGTCACTTCCCACAAGCCATGCAATATTACCTCGTGACGTGTGCTTTGCAACGTCACGTCCAGCAACGCGTGCAATATGTAGTTATATTGACTCGAGTGGATATGCATCTGGGCCAATCTGAAGATGTTTATATTTAGATTATATAATAATAAAACAATCATTGACTAATGAGGCATTCGCTGAGGTCGGTATTGGTATACTCTCATCGATACTACATCAAATCCAATGCCTCATTAGTCAATACTTGTATATTATTATACAACTAAGAAAAAGACCAATTTTCATTGGCTTAGAGCACTCATGTGGCCAGTCTATAGATTGTCATATACAGTGGCTGGTGCGCTCCTGCCGGTGCATATTAGTTGCTTAAATTAGACTCCTTGGGGTTTTTACTTCATATGGCTCTGCTTTTCTAAAGTGTCCCATAACGCAACAAATCACTCAATGGGGCTAATCTATTTCGATAATGATGCACAATCAATGACGAAAACGAATTTGAAGCATTAGCTTCTTCCAACTTTCCATCTTTGCACTGAAAACTCCCGCCAATACTTAGACCACGTCGTATACGTTTACATGTATTTGTAACGTGTTTCAAGCGTCAAAACGACGTAATACCGTCTAACGCCATGAATTACGTCATTTTCCAGTAACAAATGACGTCAGCTATCACGCATTTTTCCTGCGCCTTCAAAGCTGTGAATCATTGTTTGATATATCACCCTTTTTTAACTTTGGCTCTACAGGCGAGGTGTGTTAGAATTCTTGTTAGTAAATGTTGAAAGATGACACTCAGTCACAACATATATAAAATAGTGAAAGGGTGATCTTATCTAGGTCTGCACTGTTTCTGCTAAATGCCTGGCTGTCCCAAAGCTGGTATATACGCTCAATATTTTTTTTTCAGGTGCAATGATACCTGTACATCTTTCTCTAGATAATATATAATAAAACCGTTATTGACTAATGAGGCATTGGATATGATGTGATATCGATCAGATAATACCAATATTAACCTCATGTTCGTCTCCGTCAATATTGGTACTCTCTGGTCGATATCATATCATATACAATACCTCATTTGTCAATAATTGTAAATTATCATATGAAGTCGTGTCTGGGAGTGAAATAACGCCATGCAATAAAATCGATAAACCACTAGATTTTCGGGAAACGTTATGGCATCCATAACAACGTTGCGTACATAATAACAAAATGATAACGTTTTACAGCAGAAATGATATTTCAAAGTAATCATTATTTCATAAAATAAATAAAATCTAACATTCGTGCTCTTGTATTATTGAATTTATTAAACTCGTTGCGAAAAAGGGATAAAATGCTCGGCAAGCCTTGTGTTTTATCTCTTTTCCCCAACTCCCTTAATAAATTCAATAAAACATGAGCACCCATGTAAGATCCTCTGTATCCTGCCCATGTTATCTTAACCAGGCTGTCAGAAAAAGGCTGTACATCGGTTGTATTCGAACCCATGCACATGGTCTTCAAGTGACGTCATTGAAATGTTAATGTAGCGTCATCATAACATGGCGACTCTCAGCGTATTTAAGAATTTTTGAAAGCTTTTTTTTAATACATAAAATGCGGTATTTAATGGTAAGTAAGAAAAATAATCTATTACTCGTATTGGGGTGGAATAGAAAACTCTGTCCCTCGGGATACCATTTGTTATCACTCGGCAAGTCTCACAATACCAGGACAGATTTTTCTATCCCACCTTCACACTCATGATAGATTCTTACATTATAGAATCGCACGATTGTGAAAAATCTTAGGAATCAAAAGCCCTTATTTTTGGAGAGTAAGAATTGTCAAGACTACTGAAAAGCAGTGTTCTCTTGGACAAACTCAAACGCATTCGCAAGACTGATTTCGGTTATGATGTTGGTGTGCCGCGGTCCCTTCGCACTAGGCATATACAGCATTTGCAAGAAACAACACACTTTGTTTTGTATGAGAGCTAATGGATCAACCGCTAATTTTATTACCTGAACACACTGGTCCTCCAATAAACAAACAAACAAGCAAATGTCACGACATAAAAAGCGAACTGGGTTCGATAAAAAGCGACATAGGTTCGATTCCCGGCTGGGAGAGCGAAAATATTTTACCTGTCCCAATCGGGCATCAAACCCAGGTCGCTGGATCTACAGGCAATCACTCTACCACGTTTCTGTAAAAGCAGGCTTCTACCGCAAGACAGGAAAAGTGTATACCAAGACCCTGTGACACACTTCTTAACTACTGTCCTGCCAGCCAAGAGTGACAGTGACGTCATAATTATTATGTTTACAATTGTTAAAGCTGCATAGTCTGTAATTTTTGTTCTTCTAATTTTGGAAATAAAGTTTCTATTTTTCAATAATACAGTAAAAATGCTCAAATTCATGTAAATATTTTACCATTTTCATAAATTATAACAAATTATCAACAACATTTATGTTAAAAGTCAAGTGTCTAGAATTATTGGAGGGACGTAAATAATTACTAACAAGAGAAAAATCACCGGTTTTTTATAAGATACCTCACTTTTCCATGCACTTTCCAGCAGGACTGAACATATTTATTGTAAAAACATAACTAAATTCTATTTTTACAAATGATTTAAAAAGATTTTTTTTTCGAAAAATGTTCATAGTTACAGACTTAGTCTCTTTAAGTAAACCATTAACCTGTACTCTATTCTTGCGCTAACGCGAATCGATAGATCACTTGTGTATCAATCCTATCCAGTGGAAAGTATTAATACACACATGGTCTATCGATTTTAAGTCCCTGATAACTTTGTAAACAAAACATGACTTCACTGTGACTCTTGCCTGGCACTGGGTCCGAGGTTGTTGTAAGTATATCACGAGACCATTATGGTTTCATACGAATCTAGGTCGTTAGCGGTTAACTTTATTCGTCGCAGTCATCGAATATATATCGAATTGCAGAAATTAATTGAATGAATTAATGATCCTTTATAAAATGGAATACATAATATGTATATGAAGCAAATGTCAAGAAGATAGCGCAATGACGTCTGGTCTGTGGCAACTGACGCCAGCGTGATTTTATTTGGTACTGGGTCCGAGCAACAACCGTTTACACCCTTAATAAGGTGATATGTCAGGCAATGTTTTCTTGTGTTTCTTAAGCGTGAAATCCATTGAACATTACATCGTAAGAACACGTTTAACTCACTACTGTTCTTTCGCGATATCTTGGGTCAGTAATACCGTTAACTGTGGACTGAACTATTAAAATAATGGGATGATGGGGTTTGATGCAAACTTAACGGTATAATAATTATAACAAAACAGATTATATCAAAATATATAGAATAAGAAATAGCTTCGTGGCCCATTCGGTAGGGTGCACATACTTCAGACACGTTGTTTATCATCTTTTCGAAGAGTAATGAAAAAATGGTGGTTCGCCACGGAAACCCAAATCTAAGATTTTTAATTGATTTTATATAGTTTGTTATAGTCTTGTCTTGGCTGTCGTCTGTGTTTTTAGGGTTTCAATTTATACATATTTCACACTAAACAAAGTCTCCACAATAAACCAAGTCGCCAATCTTCACCCTGTCGTTTCATGGTTTCAGAGACGCGAGGACCTTCTCCGGCACTGGTTTGGCGCGCGATAACGTTCTGGTTGATATTCTAGTCAACTTGTTGGCTCCCTCTCTCTTAAATATGATAATATTGCAAGGTGTGCACCATTGACGGCCTCTTCTTTGCGTACTTTTATAATACTGTAAATTCGGAAATTTTCCGAGAATTTTATCTTCGTAAAAAGCGTTTAAAGTCATATTTGTGACGTCAGAAATTCGCGACTAGGGCATAATTAACCTATATCAGTAAACCACAGAGTGATTTCGCCATTTCACGAGGGTTTTATTTTCACGAAACTTCACATATGCGAAGTTTCGCGAAAATAAAATCCTAGCGAAAATTTCCGAATTTACAGTAACATGCACAGCTCCTATAAAGGGTCTGTGGCTGCAATTTGTCTGGCTTGCGATCGAATAGCCTTTTCTGCAGTCAAGAGAAGTATATGCGCTGTGAAAAATGCAAGTGAAAGCATATTTCAGCATGAAAATCATGGGTGAGTTCGAGATACCACTGACATAACGAAACAAAAGGATTTCATAGGATTCGAACACAATACCCGCCCAAAATGAAATCAAATATGAATGAGAGTTGTCCATGCTATCCTCTACACCACTCGAGTTAGTTGGGAAATACTTCACATGTCTCGTTTTATTCGTTTAATACCATTCTTATATATCTTAGAACACTCAGAAGAATTTTAAGCTACCCTATATCACAGTATCGATTCACTGTGCGCCTGAAATGAGTGAAATCGACTGTATCGGTAGAATCGAGAGTTTTTGGCCTAAATTTGTGAGGGGGTGGTAAGTATTTTCGCATGTTTTCTTATAGTTAGATTTGTTCTTCCGCCGTGGATCTCATTATATTTCTTTGATATATGCATACATGTCATAATATCGTGCAAAAACAACGACAGTGTATCGTGGGAGCGCAGGAAACGCATTCGTTTAGAGGGATATTTGTCAAAAAAGCGAAAATCCACAGCTTTTTATCTTCCCGTTTCGAATTTAAGCAACGTAGCTAAAAATGATTTTCACCAGAAGTTCGAGAGACTTATGATCCTACAATACCAGAAATCTCAGACTGATCCGTTTTTTCGATTTTGAGATATTCAGCTATATACGACTGAACTACCGAATAGCGGTGAATTAGAAACTGTATCGGTAGAATCGACTGCTATTTATTTAATGTACGAAGTAAAAACTACCGACTGCACGAAGTGAAAGCAAATGTTGGTCATATAGATCTTCGAATTTAGAGCAGAAAGTAGGTTATTTATTTCACCCTGTGTATACCATTGACTTCTAATTGTGTACTTTGGCAGACAGTGAAGACCCAAATATAATGCGGCATTTCATCTGGGTCTTCACTGTTTATTAATACAAATACGATGTTCAGAGAAAAAAATGCAACTAGTTTTGAATAAAAACCTCTGACCAGCAATATATATATATTGTACCACCTCAGGTTTATTGTATATATCCAGCAGGCAAAATTCAGTTAGTTCATACGTCAATCTGTATCGCTTTTTTCAGTCTGCATCTGTTGCCTGTGTGTAGGTTTGTAGGCATACGTTTTAATATTTTCATCCTGCTTTAAACAGCTGTATGGTAAGATGAAATGGCAATGGAAAGTACATTTGTACATTTCATAAGACCCACTGTGGCAAAACCATAATAAGGCTTCTGCGCCCAGCGAGCAATCAGGTTACATAGATTAGTCAGATTTTCCTTATGATATAATTTATACATCTTCCCGTGTGTGGCTCACTTTCAGTTTTGAATTTGTTGCATAGAAGTTTACATTTACAGGCAATCATGTGCGGATTCAGAGGGGGGATAGTGGTTCCGGACCCCATCCCCTGGAAAATCACAAGTTATATGGGTTTCTATAGAAATAAGCACTTGGACACCCCCCCCCCCCCCTGGAAAAAGTTGGACCCCCCCCCCTGGAAAAAGTTGGACCCCCCCCCCCCCCCCCCCCCCCCCCCCCCCCCCCCCCCCCCGGAAAATGTTGGACCCTCTGAAACCTTGGAAAATTATATTTTTCTTTGAAATAACTATTGGGCAACTCTGCAAAATAGGTTGAGGACTGAACAAAAAAAAACACGTCAGAGCTGTTTTTTGACAGTCAGGCCTGGACCCCCTGGCAAAGATTCATGGATTCGCTCATGCGGTTACATGTAATCGACCATACTTTCTAATTGCATGTTGTTATGCCCCACTGAATAGGTAGTATAATATACAGGTAAGTTCACCTCGTGCTACATGTATCGCTTTGTTATATGACTGGGTGGATGTTTACAAAATAGGTTAGTGATTTTTTGTTTGTTATAAACATCTTTATAATAACACACACACATAAACGCACGCACACACGCACGCACAGACGCGCACACACACCACACGCACGTGCACGTGCCACCCTCGCAAAAAATCAACTGACAACCTATCAACAAACTAGAGAACAAAACATTATCTCTATTGTTTTTGGCTAGTCCGTCCATCCGTTGTCGTGGTCACTCTTAACCCTTAAAGCGCCAAGAAAAAAATGTATCTAAAACGTTGTCTGCTGAAGTCGTCTGCTCTAAATAATTGCCTAGCATTACTGACGAATTAAGTATAGAAGCAAACAGCGTGGATCCAGAACAGACTGCTCCTATCTTAAACATTTCAGCAGACGAGAAAAGCAGACGACTGTGATTGACGCATTAAGGGTTAACTTTGTCATTTTTAATCGGATTTCTTCCAAATTTCATATATGGATTGCTTTCATCAAACTCTCGTTCAGGTTTGAATACATTTTTCTCTCTGTCGAACGATAAGCAAGAAGGCCGTAAAAATGGCTGCCACCTATCAGTGTCATTTTAATCAGTTTATCTTCCAAATTCCATATACGGATTGCTTCAATCAAACTCTCGTTCAATACATTTGATAATTTTACAAAGGCCTTTATCAAGAAAAACATGCACTTAAATATCAACTACATAGTATCTGTTCCACCATTTTGTAATGTGTGATATCACGTCGTCATGAACATAACGCCACGACGTCGCACCACTTTTCCCGTAAAAGTGGCAAAAATACCCGTTTCATGCTCACCATTACCAGGCATGAAATCTATCATGCTAATACAAACAACTATTTGCATTCTCATACCTATTTGCATAACAACACAACAATCGGAGCCCAGGAACAAATCACCTGATCTTTTAAGCATATATAGTATTCATGCGCATTGAAACAAGGGTGAGCATGAAAAAAGCTAGTAATTGTGGTATGGACTTAGTTATAAATAGTATGGACCCAGATCAAGTCTGAAATTCTGTCGGGCATAATCCAGGTTCAACCCGTTTATGAATAATTACAGCAGCTGGCAAAGAAAACGTTGTTCCAAATGGAATATAAACGAATATTATCTCGTTCAATATGTTCTTAAAAAGGTTATCCTTTGGAAGCAAAGAATGCACCAAAGAACTGAAACTAGAGTGTGCAAATTTTCTGGTCCAGACTAGCTAGTTTCGGCCATTTAGACCTCATCAGTGACCCTCTAATACTTTCAAACTTCCACAATGAAACCCATGATCCAAGAAGACAAGAAAATAAGAAAATAAAAGTTTGAATATGTTTTTTTATCTGCTGAACGATAAGCAACATGGCCGAAAAATGGCCGACATATATTTCTATTCTTTCAAATTGGTATGTTCATTAAGGGACTATTTTGGCCCCCTCTAGAGCCAAACACTGAAAGTCGCTTTTCACCAATTTCATCTTTTTGGTTTGTTAGAATAATAGCCCAAGTGTAAAATTCTGGCATTTATTATACTTTTACCGGTTGCTATGGTAACCAAAATGGCCAACAAAGTAGGCTTAAAATAGAGAAATTGCCATTTTAGGCCAAATTTAAGGCTTTTGGAGACTGATTTTTTAAGAATTAGATATCAGCACAAGCTGATACCAAAACACTTTAATATATTGTGTGCCGTGACAATTCTCATCATCTGTTAAAATATTTTTTGGTATTTGCTTGTGCTTTATATTAATTCCTCTGTTACATGTCTCAAATTTGCTCCAAAATGGTGATTTTCCTATTATCAGCCTATTTTGGCGGCCATTTTTGATACCATAGCAACCGTAAAAGTCGAATCAATACCAGACCTTTACACTTTGGCTATTGCTCTAATAAACTAATAAGAAGAAACTTGTGAAGAGCAACTTTTATTTTTTGACCTCATAGGGGGGCCAAAATAGCCTCTTAATGCACGTACCCCTTTATATATAGACTACTTTCAACAAACTATTATTCATGTTTAAATATGGATTTGGTCTGATGAATGATAATCAAGATGGTCGCAAAGTGGATATCTCCTTTTCACTGTAGAGCCTTATGTGGGGCACTCTTGGAGCCCGACTGCTCTAGTTGGTATATCTGTCAGTCAATGCGAAATTGTATGTGCTTATTCCATAACCTTTTGTTGGCGTAAGAACAGTCATCCGCAAGACTGATATGTACCTATACGTTTGTCCCTGCATCTCAATTCGCCTCATCAACATTAATCTGGTGCCCAGTGTTCAGATGATCGGAAATGTAAATACAGGTGATCAGACCCCCATCCCAACATTTCCCAAGGGGTGGGGGTGGGGCTAGGCTACTGAGGACCTGGTTATCTGTTTAAATTGCTGAGCACCTGAAAAAACGGGAACCAGGAGTTAATGTTGATATTGTCATTAATAGAGTGTATGTATTATTTAGCTGATATTTATATTGACATTAAACGGCATGGAATGACCTACAATTTTATTTTATCGACCCAAAGTCTAGCACTAAACCGAACACCAAATTACAATACACCAGGAGGTGGAACCAACAGTCCGACCCGTACCTATCCAAGACACGCTCCAAACAGAATTTGTAGGTGCACCAAGCTTAGGCTGTAACAGAGTCTTACTTATAAAATGAAGCAAACTCATCTCATCCGCTGTTTAATGCGGGGATCCAGATGGAGTGATGGTTCCGACACCACTCCCCCCATCCACATGAAAAATCACAAATCTTAAGGGTTTCTTGGGCATACCGGTCCAGATCCCCTAGAAAACCATAATACTACCAATCAAGCATTCAATGTCGGCCCATCATCGGCCCACCAGCAACGCATTTAATTTGCGCTTCACTGGACAGATGATTGTACATTTTCAGTGGGGTTTTGACCCCCTCTGACGAAACTTTCAGGATCTGCACATGTGTCTGATAGAGAGACTCATGCACCCACTGTCTGTTACAGTCTTCTGTTAGAGAGGCACCGTAACCTGGTGTCTGACATAGCAACTCCTGCAGCCACTGTTTGTAATAGAGACTCTTGCGTGCATGATTTGCAATGGGAGTGTCATGGGGTTTGCAGGCAAAATATTGCTACCATGTTGCTGCATCCGTGATTCCCTTTAATTTGATATGCAACATGACCATGTTCTGAAAAAATTGAATTTTGACCTTTTGATCCCACCCCTTAAGTCCACCCAGGGGGCCGGGAACAGGCCTTCGTTCAATTTGATATGCAACGTGACCATGCTCTGAAAAAAATTAATTTTGACATTTTGCCCCACCCCCTAAGTCCTTTCCTACCATGTTGCTGCATTCACGATTCCCTTTGATATGCAACATGACCATGTTCTGAAAAAGTTGAATTTTGACCTATTGAGGGGAGGGGGGCTGCTGGCAAAATATTTGCTATTATATTGCTGCATTTGCGATTCCCTTTAATTTGATATGCAACATGACCATGTTCTGCCAAGTTAATTTTGACCTTTTTACCCAAAGGGTCAGGGAGAGGGGGCTGCGGGCAAAATATTTGCTACCATATCACTGCATTTGCAGTTGTCTTTAATTGGATATGCAACATAACCCTGTTCTGAAAAAACTTAAATTTTAACCTTTTGACTCCCAGGGTCGGGGGGGGGGGGGGGGGGGGGGGTCTGCGGGCATAATATTTGCTACCATGTTGCTGCACCCTTGATTCCCTTTAACTGTCCTCAGACGAAGTCGGAGGGTCAGATTTTTTGCGTCGTCCGTGTGTCCATCCATCCTTCCCTCCATCCGTATACACTTTTTGTCTGTCCGTAACCATATCTCAGTACCTATAGGTCAGATTTGGTTCTTTCTCGATACAAATGATAAGTACCATAGACACTCGATATCCTATAATTTTCGTCAAAATTGACCCCTTAACACTTGAGTTATTGCTCTTGTTCTAGTGTAGGCAATTATAATACAAAACCTATATTAGTTTTTTGTGTAATAATCTTCACGTTTCTTAAAAGCTATTATATTTAACAAATTCTCACTATATACCATGATTACTCAGTGTTTGTAGATAAGCATGGCAGTGTCAAAGTTCTACCTCACCCCCTTTGACCCCACCTAAGAGATCAAGGTAAAATATTTAAATTTCGCAAAAACTTAGGCATTTTGTCAATATTTTTGCTGAAATTTTGTATGCAGGCAGAGCAGCAATAGATATGAAGCTTATCAAAGGGGATTTTAGTTTGAAGGCATGGGTCCGAGCCCCTTGGGTGCACAGGCCTTGGATCAAAAGTCAGCTTTGATATATTTCTTTTTTATTGTACCTCTATCTGCATTTGCTTCCATGTTGCTGCATTTGCGATTCCCTTTGAATGCAGCATGGTCATGTTCTGAAAAACTTATATTTTAACCTTTTTACCCCCAAGGCCGGGGAGGGGGGGGTCTGCGGGGGAAATATTTGCTACCATGTGGCTGCATTCGTGATTCCATTTATTTTGATATGCAACATGACCATGTTTTGAAAAAGTTAATGTTGACAATTGACTCCACCCCAAGGATCTGTTTATGGTTGGAGGGGTCTGGCGGCAAAATATTTGCTACCACGTTTCTGCATTTGTGATTTAATTTAATTTGCAATCTGACCATGTTCTTAAAAAGTTGAATTTTGACCTTTTGACCCCAGGGTCAGGGGATGAGGGTGAGCGGGGCTCTGCAGGCAAAATATTTGCTACCATGGTGCTGCATTCATGATTCCCTTAAATTTGATATGCAAGATGATCATGTTCTAAAAAAGTCGAATTTTGACATTTTGACCCAACTCCTTAAGTCCATCCAGGGGGTCGGGCACAGGTCTTCGATCAAAAATCACGTTTGATATGTTTCTTATTTATTGTTACGCTGTCTGCATGCCAAATTTCTGTAAAAATATTGACCCCTCTGGGGGGGGCGGGGGGGGGGGGGGGGATGGTGAAATTTTTAATCACGGTTATGCTTATCTATAGGCACTGGGTAATCATAGCTTATCGTGACAAGTTCTAAGATATAATAGTTTTGAAGAAATGTGAAGTTTAATCTACCAAAAATGTCAATATACCCTTTGCATTAGCTAAACCTAAGTCAAAAAAGGGCCAAAACTCAGTCAAAAGTTTGCGAATTATCCACCGAATTCGAACTTGACCATTATTTTATAATGCTTTATCAGTTAAAAATTTAAATGAAATTGTTGCATCCCTCTAAAAGTAATTGATTGGAAACCACAATTTAGCCAAAATCTAAATAAAAAAGGGCATTCACTCAGTCAAAATTTTGTAGATAACCACCACTTTCGAACTTAATATGTATTCATGATGCTTTACTCTTCTGCAAAGTTTATTGAATGATTAAATTGATGAATCCCTTAAAAAGTTATGAGTTGCAAACCAAAAGTGTGACAACGCGGACTACGATGACGCCGCAGCCTACGACGCCGACGGACACATGATGCCTATGTGTCGACCCAGCGTCGCCAGCGACTCAAAGAGCGGGCACGTTTATATGACGAGGGCACCAATGCAACGAATATATACACGGGGTTTTCGCCACTATAAAGAATTATCTATTGTTGTTATACCATGTTAGGGTTGTAAAGCCCTTTTGCATATCTCACATCATACTTAGGCCTCTGTCGTGAGAGAACCTGACTCTGTCACATGTGAACAACAAAGGCACAGACCAGTCTGCGCATCCAGCTAGTCTGATGTGTGCCTTTGTTGTTTGCTCCCTGGAAAGTATTATAGCTAAGCAGCTAAACTTGGACCATTCAAAGCTTCAAGCTTCTATTGAGCAGGCTGATTTTATCAAGATGTGGTCGGAAATCCTGAAGAAACGTGACGCAGCACATATTGAGCCCACTTATTATCCTAACCAAACTGTTACTATTCAAGCTAATAGAAGGCACTTTCGTGCTACATGTACATAATTGTTAATATTTTGCCAGTTACTGAAAGCCAACCTTTATAAATCGACTGAAGAAGAAGAACGGCCAAATGCATTTTCATGGAGGGTGCACAGTGGCTTTGTCGTACAATGCTTGACTGGAGACGGAGGAGCTCCCGGGTCTATCATCATCGTCGTCATGGCATTATGTCTTTGAGCACATTAATACTTGCTTATTACTGGTTCAACCCATGAAGAACCATCCCGACATAACTGAAAACATTTTAACTGGGACGTTAAGAATCAAATCAAGCAAACAAACAAGTATTTTTATCCAAAATTTCTAAGAATGTGCAAAGCGTATATTTGTTTACAAACTGAAGTTTTTGACAAGCTTTTATTATATTTTTTATCGCACAAAGGTTGTGGGTTTGATGCGCAAAGTTTACATATATTTTAGTCCTACTTGCGCTTGAAATTGGCCCAGAATAGACGAAAGTGTCTTCATTGTTCCCTTTCACTGGGCACAGTACCTCTTATGAGTATCGGTATTACTTCGTTCAGTGCGTCGATTCTACCGATACAGTTTCTAATTCACCGCTAGTCGGTACTTCAGTCATATATAGCTGAATATCTCAAAATCGAAAAAACGGATCAGTCTGAGATTTCTGGTATTGTAGGATCATAAGCCTCTCGAGCTTCTGGTGAAGATCATTTTTAGCTAAGTTGTTTAAATTCGAAACGGGAAGATAAAAAGCTGTGGATTTTCGCTTTTTTGACAAATATCCCTCTAAAAGAATGCGTTTCCTGCGCTCCCACGATACACTGTCGTTGTTTTTGCACGATATTATGACATGTATGCATATATCAAAGAAATATAATGAGATCCACGGCGGAAGAACAAATCTAACTATAAGAAAACATGCGAAAATACTTACCACCCCTTCACAAATTTAGGCCAAAAACTCTCGATTCTATCGATACAGTCGATTTCACTCATTTCAGGCGCACAGTGAATCGATACTGTGCTATATCGATGTAATGGTAAAATCCACCTAACAATTTCTTTGAGCCAAGATATCATGAATCAATAGTATATATATGCAACCTATTGGAGACAGCTTGAACAGCCGTGACTTATGGCTCCTCTGAATTCTGAGAAACTGTGCTTTCCACTTATAGTCAGGGGCGATCGGGACTCCCGTGCGAATTTGATGCCGATTTATGGTGACCTATACCAAATCAAAGTTTAGAGGATAACTAATGAAAAACACATGGTCACCCATCTGGGTTTCACGTCTGGACGTCATTATGATTTGTTTGTTTTTGTTGCTTTACGTCCCAAGTCAACAGCTATGGTCATTGCGGGACGGTCAGTTCACCTAACCACACTTTTTCCTTGACAGGCTAGAACAAGCGGTTAACCAGTAATTCGTGCAAATACTTTCGCTTGTAACTGACAACAACCCTTCTTGAATGAATCAGCGGAAGAGAGGAGAATGACCGTAGAAATCATTTCATGATCAATCTCCACGAAAGTATGGGACCGGACCGGGATCGAACTCGCGACCCCTGGATCTGCAGTCAGACACGCATCTGTAGCCAGACACGTTACCGACTGCGCTACGCGGCCCGGCTAGACGTCATTATGACGTCATCAAAATAACGTATATTGTATTAGTGTAATTTAAACGGTATGTCCATTGTAGTCTATGGCGATCAGGACTTTCTTGCATTTTGTTTGCTTATTTCAGTCGAAATGCACCAAATTTAATCTTAGGGGGTAAATATTTAAAATTAACATGTCGCCAATAGTGTTTTCGCATCAGAACAAAAAGATGACGTCATTGAAATGACGCCTAATATGTAAATACCACATATATGTGCGTTTTGTCCAATCCAAAGAATGGAAATATTCCTTTAATGAACTGTCAGCCTTATCATGACTGAATACAAACTCTTTTAAATCGTAACATACAAATATATTCAGATAGGGTGAAGTCAGTTCGAGGGGGGGGGGCGTAAATGCCGTCACGATTTACGAATAAAAAGACAGTGGAGTGAATGAAAAACACACAGTGTTTATGATAATAAACGGTGTAAATATAATCTCTTATGCTTATATGTATGTATAGATGTACCACGACCTCTGACCAATAACCTTTGGGTGTTTCTATTTCAAACGAGTGATGCAGAATACGTAAAATGAGCCAGTCCGGCTAGAACATATTTGTATGTCAAAGCTTTTTATAGTAAGTGTAAATAAATGCCTGAAACCCTTTTTTCTAGAACAACATATCAATATTGTTAATAGAATCACGCTTCAAAGCTTTTGGCTTATCTGTAGCTGCTTATCCTTCACTCAAAGAAAAGATAGTAGTAATAATTATTTGCATACACTATCAACCAAACTCATTATAGTCCGATTTTGACTCCTGAAGGATCAAACGTTAGAAGAGTCTACTTAGTAATGAGTTCATGTTATAGAAATATGGATAAACCCTCTACAATTTACCTATTGTACTTCGATAGCACGGCCAATAGAAAACTGTTACAATCTGATTTATCTTTCGCATGCTTATAGGTAGAATCGTCTTCAAAGGTCAAAATCGGACAATAAGGCATTCTTGTTGATACGGCTAAAGAAATGTCTGAATCCACATGAAAATAGTTGTTCAAAAGTCATAAGCATATTGGTCACTGGCAATTATTTACATGAGTCCTCTTCTGCTCGACAACAACACAAATCAGTACAAATCAGTACAATATAAATGGTTTAGTTTGTACTTACACCGAGCTATTTCACATACAGACATGCTGTAACCACATTATCAGCTGCAGAGGGGTTTCGGGGGCAGGAGGCAACATGCGCGGATCCAGGAATTTTTGTCAGTTTTATTTAGTCTTCAGCTTATTTTACAGTTTACAGAGTGGGTCCAATGGTTTTACTGCTGAGAAAACTATACTTATACTTTACCAAGGATCCAGAGGGGTCCAGTATTTTCCGGGGGGGGGGGGGGGGGGATGTCCAACTTTTTTCCATGGGGGGTCCAAATGCTAATTTCTATAGAAACCCATATACTTACTTGTCATTTTCCAAGGGGGGTGTCCGGACCCCCTATCCCCCTCTGGATCCGCACATGGGCAATGTCATCATAACGGGACAATATTTATCACAGTCCCGCTTCTTACCATAATTGTCAGGCATTGATTTGTCAGGATTAATGTAAGATGAGGTTTTCCAAATGATGCACTGGTACTGCGCACGTTTGACACCTTCGAGAAACACAGCTCTTGGAAGTGGTAGTTTTTGCAATTCAGCTTTTTTTTCTCCAAAATATCCACTACCTCAACGCAGTGATTCAAACAATATCGGTGACTGGCTAATACAAAGTAAGAATCGATACAATCAAGTACCACACCTGACCCAGGATACCAATGGGAAAGTAACAAACTCACACTTAGACATAACAAACGAGAGCTAAGAAGTCAGGACAATTTACAAATATGATTACTCTAGTGCATCCGCCACAGTGCTTTCTAAAGGCACTAAGCCGAGGTGAAAGAATGCTTCGCGGATAGAGTCTCCTGTATAGCAAAATGCCTGCCAATATGATTTCTTGCTCTTTCCTGACATTGAACTAGTAAAAGCTGCATAGTCTGTAACTTTTGATATTTTCATTTTAAAAATAATGTTTCTATTTTTCAAGAACAAAGTAAAAATACTAGAAGTCAGGTTTACATTTTACCTTTTTCGTAATAATTAACAAATTATTAGTACCAAAACAAAAGCATTTATGTTAAAAATTACCTGTCTAGAATTATTGGAGGGACGCAAATAATTACAAATAAGAGAAAAAGCACCTGTATTTATAAGATAATTCACTTTTCCATGCAGTTTTCAGCTGTAGAAATTAGAATTATTGTGACAACATAACTTAATTCTACTTTTACAAATGATTTAAAAAGATTTTTTTTTTTCGAAAAATGTTCATAGTTACAGAGTATGCAGCTTTAATATCAGCACCTGAAAGTGCATGAAATTCGATCAGAGCCCTGGTTGTGACATCACCATTGGCACTTTGACATCTTTAATAAGTATCCTGATCTTAGAAACTTGATGATATATGAGCAAGACTGTTTAAGAAAATGTAAAATATCAACACTCTGCAATTGTTTTATATGTGTTTTATTTAAGCGGCGAAAACAAAATTTGCTCCTCTGCAAAACTGGGGGTAGGGTTGTGCATTAGCTCATATAAGACAAAATATTTAAGATAGGAAAACATCCTTTAGTTTTTGAATTCGTCCATTAAGTATAGGTTTGTTAAACCTAATCTAAAACGGTTTGAAACCAACTCAGAGCAGTCGTTAAAGTAAAAGACGATATCCAAAATTACCACTTTTGAATTATAGTTAAGTTCATGTAACGCACATAATACAACATGTAGCCGTAAACAGCCGTCATATGTAGTAAAGGCATCAAGTAATTTGCAGACTATTAGAATGTTCATTGATAAGCTAGTTTATTTTTTTCTGTAGCTCAAACTTTCAATTTTCTTATTCTCAAATTGATAAAGTAACATATGTAACAAGCTGTTACAGGCTAACACCCATGCTTACAGTGTGCAAACATCTCATATTCGATGCACCTTGAATTGGTACATACGATAGAGTATGTCTAAAAGGTTTTGGGGTGGAGCAGGTCATTACTCAGCTTGCAGTCAAAATCGTGTATGATGATTATTCTGTTTTTTATGAGATGAGGAGGACAATTATTTTACCAGAGAAGCAGAAATAATAATCGATATTGTATATGAATGGATAAGGATTGGTTTAGAATAGTTACATTAGAAAGGAACATTTACTAAATTGTACTGTTTAATTGTGAAACGATTATTTTCTATGTTCCTCTAGGATGTATCTTCATTTTAGTATTATTCATTTTAGGAAATATTGAAAACAAATATTCATAACATTTGTAACAAAGGTACAGGGGCTTAAAAATCATCAATACCTAAGATTTAGGCACCAGAGGCTAGAAACTTTAGCTAGGAAAACATGCAAAATATATTCATTTTATCCTGAAGTATCATTTCTTACATCAAGTCAATGTCCTTGCTCATTTATTATGTCATGTAACATATATTACAACCATTAACAAGTGCTTCAATCTTGTTGTTAAACCTGCAAAATCTATAATTCTTTATAATATGAGCAAGACAATCCCAAATATGCGAGATATCCAACAGCAGCAAATGTTTACATATATTTTTACTTAAATGATGCCTACCCAAAACTGGCTCCTTTAAATTGGGTGTAGCCTTTGGGTTGTTTAATTGCACGTATAAGACTCTATATTTAAAGTTTAAAAGCAAACTCTGATTTTCTCTAACCAAAATGAGTTTGTACAAAATAATCAAAACATTTCGGACAATGCACATATCGGCTAAAAAGTAAATGATATTGGTCACAATTTTCATGTTTAAAGGGTAATCTAATTAAAGTGACGCACAAAACACCACAGGAAGCTGTTATTTGGCTCCAAAAGAATTTATGTGTAGCTAAAGTAGTCAATATGAAGACCATATGAGTAATTTAAATAATTTCCCTTCTTTCTGTAGCTCAAACTTTTAATTTTCTTTTTTTTTTCTGAATTTAATATGGTAACATATGTAACATGCTGTCAGAGACTAACGACCCGGTGAAAATAGTCCAAACATCTATTAAAAGACGTAGCTTGGAATCCTCTTTTAGATAGGATAAGCTTGCGAAATTCCCGAGGGGGGGGCAATAACATTTGCAGCCATCAGTCTAAAGGTGGCCCCATAAGCTGGGTATTTATAGGAAATCTACGGTATTTTGCATGCAAAATATAGTTATGGATAAATAATTTATTGTAAAAATCAGATAAAGCATTGATGTAACTATCGTATGACTAAAATAATTGATATTATGTTAAATAAAGCGTTGGTGTTTGACAAATATGACCATACCAACACAAACTATAGCTTTTATTAACAGGCAGTTTCTTATTATGGTCGTCATATTTATGATGTCATAACAAGCCTCAGACGCGGGTTTGAGATGGGTGACCACCTTTAAATGAAAGGTAAGACTCCGTTGAAGGTTTTGATATAGGTCACCATAAATCGGCACACAATTTGCACGGGACCTATTTTTTGTCCCTAAGGGGCCTTGCTATTATCCTTGAATTCATTATATATAATATTAATACTCCTAAATTAATACTGTGACAAGCATTGAAAATGTAGTGGACAATTGAGTTTTTGAGGCTTTATTGTTATCTGCTATCCTGTAACACAACCATAAACGCATCTCAGTTAGCATGTCATTCTAGTAAAAGAAAAAGGTTAGCGATGATCAGGATTAGCTATATCAGAGCCAAATTTCTGTCCTCAAACCAAAAATGTGATACGACTAAAATTACTAATAGATACCACACATAGCAAACTTATGGGTAACCAAGTCAGCGACTCTTCCACAAAGTGGCCACACAGCTACCTAAACTTTACTATATGTTTCTTGATAATATCTTGATACAACGGTAAAAACAGCACAGAAACTGGCACCAAAATTGCCAACATAGAGAATCATAACAAATATACCACCTTGGAAGTGTCATTATTTTAAGATAACAAGATTATCAAACCAAATTAATGTGTACCCAATCTTGTCTAGAGGCTAATAATAACACTTAGATGCAAAGAGAGGTGAGCGAATATCACAAATTTTTGAAGTTGGTACTACAGGACCTGAACGGTCCCCCTATGACTTTCATGTAGGTTTATGTGTGTAAACTCACAAGAAATGGAATGTGTACTGGTAGTAGCTTTATGGGTAAAACCACATGTCTATTACATTGTCCCTAAAATTTACAAGACAAAACAAACTATACCATTGACATAAAGTTAAGCATATTGTACTTCCAATGACCAAAAATAATAAATTCTAACATAAAATGCTTTTTATATTAGTCGACCATACTTATTTTGAGTCGAAAATGTAAATTTTGGTATTCAGAAACATATTCATTGACTTAAAAGAACGGGTTTTCTGGGTCAGCTCTCAGTATGCAAAATGCCAAACTTCGATGTTGTGTACAAACAACGGATAGGTTAGGGCTAAGTTTTTCAGACATTTTAGACCAATGTCCCCCCCCCCTCCCCCAAGTTGTAACAGCAAAGTTTGACATGTCAAACAATCTGGTAAGTAGCATTTTAAAGCAAAAATGTGCAAGTTTTGGTAATGAAATTTGTCAGTAAAATACAATTCATGCAATAATTTGTCATTTGACTGTTTAATATGTCCCCATTTGCTGCAAAATATTGCTTTCGATGTGAGAAGAATCGTTGTGGCATTTCCAGACGATAAGATCCAGGAAACAGGATTCATAGCCTTTGTCCTAAATGCAGTCTAGTCTCAAAGGGCAAAAGTTCGTCATTAATTAATCCTATTTGGTATTGTCAAAGCCATACAGCTATGCTGATGTGATTTAGCATGGTTGATTATCTGCAAACTTTGACAGACAGTCAACAAAATAATTCCCGAATTTTGGAGAAAATCAATATTATGTTTTTTGAAGTGTTTCAGTAGGTACAGTTCTCACGTTCCTACGGCGTAATCAGGATTTGTAGAGTTCTATATTACTGACTTTTGGATAGTGGAATGATAGTACTTTTTAATGAGCAATAGATAATTTTGTAAAAAATAATGTTCTGGTAAAAATTAGCATCACAATCAAAATATGCTTAACTCTATGTCATTAATATATGAAACATGTGGTAAGAATAACTTTGCACTTTTGAATTGTTTTTTTAATTACTTTACAATATATTTAGTGACTGTTTTGACTACTAGCTTGATGCCTATTTTACAATTTAAGACTCTCTTTAGACTTTGTGATGGCGCATTTATGTTTGTTATTATTGAAGTTTATCTTGGCGTTTTTTTTAATCTTTAAAACATATTTGAACTGTCAAATGGGATGAAAAATATGCGTTGCAATATGAAAAAGCAAAATCATCAGACATTAGTTGTGAAATTGTTAAATTGTTATACAAAAACTCAATTAGACTTCAATTCGACTACAGATCCATTGAACCGTTTAACAATTTTAAATGCAAAAATAACTAAGGTTTTCACACATTAATATATTTAGCAGATTTTTTTCTGAACTGCATCCAAAATATCATTTTGGTGACACATATAACAATTTGGTGTTCAGTGTAGACAGAAAAATCACAACCCAAGCGCTCACCGTTCCAGTGGGAAACGAGTCTTGTCGAGTTTCCAACTGTAACAGTAAACCCAAGGGTTGGGATTTTCCTGTAAGGACTGAAGAACAATGATCGATTATTTTCACACATACCAATTCTACATTGGTTAATTTACTGTACAATATTTGGTTAATCACATCACTGAGTCGATGTTTACTATGGTGCCCGCGCTACTGAAAAAGGTCAACTTTTTGTTGACTAAAATATCACAGCTTGAAATAGCGACAAAGCAGCACTGTAAACAATGAACACACGGTTATTTTACAAAAATGGATTTACAAGAACTACCCTATAAACAACAGTTATTAAAAGGAGCAGTTAAGATAAGAGGGTTTTCACTGTCACCTTGACTTTAGGTATGCGTAGTTGAGTCATGGGTTCTGCACACTGTCTCACTGAGATGCACATTTCACCAAAGTTTAATGAGATATGGAGCGGACACAAATTCAGGGGTAAATCCGATGGCCTTGAATTGTGACCTTAAACTTGAGTTTGCGTTGCTGAGTTATAGGTTCTGCACATATTCTCACTCAGATGAACATTTGACAAAGGTTTAATGATTTTCAAAGGCTTCGGGAGATATGGAGCATAAAAAGAAAGTGTTCGGGATGTTCATACTGATGTACATATGGGCCTCGATGCGAGAAATCCTGTCTTCGGGGGTTTGCGAATAACACAGGCGCAGACCAGCCTGCGCATCCGCGCAGTCTGATCAGCGCCTTGGTTATTCGCTTTTTGGTAAGTATTATGTTAACTTGTTACAGGTGAAATTTCAATTTTCTAGCTAGTCTCTGTAACTGAGGCGTCTGGTTTGAAACTCGCTTTGTTGGAAACCCCGAAGACAGGTTTTCTCGCGACGAGGCCCATATAAAAGTCATTCCTATAATTCCCTCTCAGCTTTGCCGCGAGAAATAAGAAAAGAACAAGACTGTGTCGACTAAGGCACTTATACATTCAAGGTATACCAGAAGCAGGACATACACAGTATGGAGAGAGCACTGCTTAAGTTTTAACCAAACCACTGGCTGGTTATGCATATTCAAACAAGGTGCTAGAGTGGTTGGTTGTTATGCTCATATTGAATTTGTCTTGTGATATTTTGGCTTGGTTGTTGTGTGGCTCTTCCTCGCGGTGCCATGGGTTTGTCTGCAGTTTGTGATTGTTGTATTTCCTGATCATACTCACTTTCTATTTTTGACTGGTATCAACCAGCAACAAAATCATCTAAGGCGCATGGTATATATATGGATTCTCCTAAAAATGTTGCAGCTGAAGTGTGGGTATTAGTGTAGACCGCTGTGTAATCCCGTGGGAGTTTTGGGGTAAAAGTGTCAAACATACATTTTCTCGTAAGAAAATGTATCTTGTTTAAGAAAAAAGATGTTTCCAATTTTTTCTTGCCGTTTATACGTCATGGTGACGTCACAAAGTTATGTACCCATTTTTGGCTTATTTAGGGCTTGAAAATTGAGCACTATGAATTCCAGCTGGCGCAAACGTGTACTGTTTGATCAGATATATTAATATTACTGGCGATATATTGTATTTGGAGCATAGACTCTGACTCAGAACTTTAATCAGGTTCCTTTAACTTCAAAATGATGTCAAGAGAGGAAAAAAATGACGTCAGTATCAAAATGAAAAGTATGTTATAGTGAAAGCTCAAATGACATTAGATCACAATATGCTAATAGACCCTCCTCTCCCACTGCTGGAATATTGTACACTATGCTTTACTGAAACTAGATGATATAAGATACAAAATGACACATGTTAGCTCTCTGACATGTAACAGTCATGTTAACTACGGTACTATATTGTAATTTCAAATCCTATTGTGCAAATACCAAGTTATATCTAATTCTTATTTATCGACATGCTGATTGCCTTAAAAGCATTTATAAAATAGCAGCAAACAGCAAGTATGCGTTTAACAATACACCTCTATGAAATGACAGTTATATATGTTACTTACTTCAAATGTATTACTACTTAATGTAGTACTATCACTAGACGATAGGCTGCCAAATACCCCTGAGGAAGTGTTTTGTACACTACATCTTTCTAAAGCCAAAATATATAAGCCACATAATAATGTATATTAGCTCTATAGTGGTTACAGAGTTACTTCGTTACCCTGAAATAATAGGAATTCCTATCAAATTGTTCCTCATTCCTACGTGACAATATAAGCTTAGACATTTAATTGTATTCAAATGACTAGCAATATGATTCTATCAAATACAAGACCTGTAATGTACTTTATTTTCTTTTGAATGCATTATGTTAAAGCAAAAACAGCAATTTATGAGTTAACACTGCTAGTGGGTTTTTTACTGTCATTTAACTGCCAGTAATTGCAATTAACTGAAATATCAACAAAGCACTGATAATAAGGGAAGAAATGTTAGTCTAAATCACATAAAACGTCATTTCAAGTCTGTGCATTTTATCAAATATATAAACAGCATTTTAGATGCTGCTTATTTTATGATCCATTAATGTTTCTTTAATGCAAAAATGGTATCTTTGATCTCACTGACACTCGTGTATTTGCTTCATTTAACACATGCAATGATATAAAAAAGACACTTTTCTTCACTGACTTCACCTAATTTTAGATGACACAATAATATTAAATAATATTAAACATGAAGTAGCTTTTTAAGTTAGTAAGATCTATCACACATTGTGTAACCCTACTAT
This sequence comes from Loripinus fragilis, assembly GCA_964019695.1. Classification (NCBI taxonomy): domain Eukaryota; kingdom Metazoa; phylum Mollusca; class Bivalvia; order Lucinida; family Lucinidae; genus Loripinus; species Loripinus fragilis. The sequence continues at coordinate 63,489,209 of OZ026526.1, forward strand.
TGATTACACCAACTGTATTGATAAAGACAAAAACCTACTCAGAATTCGTTAAAAAAAGTAAGTTATTCAGACTTAGGTCAAAATCATGACCTTTATCCTTGTCTTTTGAAACAATAAACTGAAGTATTTTGGAAACTTAACGACTTTTTCCCAACATACGAGTATGACACACACCAAAGTAAGTAGGGGTGCAGAGATCAGGAATCGATACAATCAAGTACCACAGCTGACCCAGGATACCAATGGGAAAGTGACAAACTCACAGTTAGACACCACAAACGAGAGCCAAGAGGTCTCCCTTTCCCAGCAGGTGACCACAAAGCACGTATTAACAGACGCGCACAAAGACATAGCAAACACAAGACAGAACAAAAACATAAAAGATCCACAAAAGAAGTACCGCCTATTCCTATTATTATAATCGCTTTATATCTGAAGAAGGATGTCTATTTTTGAGAAGTAAGAATACCATTTATGTTGGTAAAATGCATAACAAGAGAAGTTTAAGGAGCATATTACATTTATCTTCCTTTCTGTCTGGTTCTAAAATTTTGTGAAGCATTGAACAGACGGCATTTGGTCTAATGGTTCATTATAGTCATACATTTGAAAGAAAATGGTTCATCACCTAGAAAAGCTCCCTGGCATTGTTAGTATAGCATATATACTGTAGCCATTGCTATATTAATGGACCCAAATAAAGTATTGGTTAATTTGTTTTGCATAATTCTATCAATTAGGTTTAGTCTTGAAGTTGAATTTTGTTTCAGATAATATCATTTTGATATTTAGCCAATCAAATGTGAACATTACGATAGATACAAAAATACATCCAATTACTTCTTTGCATATTTCAAATCAAACAAAATAGATTAACAGTAGTAATGGAAAGAATAATTAGAAGGATATAGCCCATTTCATTTTGGTACTTTGCAAGTGAGTCTATCATTGGCGGCTGAGTAGAGTGTCCTCTTAATGCTGATATCAGCTAGAATAGTTAACATTTTTGCGTGCTTCTTTTGAATCTATAACCCTGTGAGTTTAAAACTTATTCAAATGTTTAATACACACATAACTCTTTATTATTCCATTTACCATGTTTACAATGGTCCTGTTTTATTTTGAAAAAGTCACAGTCAGTTCTGGTATGTAAGCATGTATTGCTAAAACTAAGTGAGAGCTTATACTTGCACTTTCTTATTAAATATTTCACTTTTCTAACCAGCATTCTAAAAGAACATGTAAAATCTATTTTACAATAACTTTAATGTCACCTGATCAAATTTGGCCGGATATAATTTGAGCAGATAAGATTTGTATTTAAATTGGTATTATTTGACTTTTCGCTTACTGTAAAGGCGGCGCCTCATGAATGCGTAATTAGGACTAGTCAACCTTCGGCATAGGTAAAAGCTGAAAAGGAGGCGTGGTTTTATCCAAAAGTAACTGTATCATCTTGCGCCATTATCTCAGTATAGACGCATTATTTAGTCCTTAAAACGCAAACAAAATAACTGCATCTGAAAATGTCTATTTAACATAAGCAGGGAGGCAAACATTGTGGACCCAGATCAGACTGCTCCTACAGGAGCAGTCTGATCTGGGTCCACACTGTTTGTCTATGATGCTTCAAATATTTTAGTGGACGACCACAAGACATACATTTTGTGATTGTGCGCTTTAAGGGTGAATACATTGTGAGTTCAGTTTGTAAACGGTTAGGATTTTCATGACATGCATGCACGTTTGCGCGGCTCAAAAAGCTTATTTACTCTTTACCAAATTATAAATCAACCTGATTTCCCTTCCTTAGCAGATGAATTAGCCGAACCACACCCAGATATGAATATTAAAGTTGCCGCCTTTACAGTAAGCGAAAAGTCAAGTAATATTGAAGTATCAATTGACCTTTAAATAGTTTCCTTGAATATGGTCATATCTAATGTGACCATTGCTCACCACTTTTTTCCCATTATTGGTTGAGCAAGTGACCAGAAGTACTAGTTGATGTGATTGACAGTTTCGTTAATTAAACAACGAAAGCTATGTTGAATATAAACTTTAATTAATTTAAAAGCTTCAGTAATGCCTCACCATATGCATACGCAACTTGTTGCCAGGATACAAATTGATTTGACGACAGATTCTTTAAACAATAACTGATTACAGACAGTTATAATGCATACCTTCCTCAATCTATTTAGTAATAAAAAGGGTTACTATTTTATGGTAATTGAACCTAAATAAACATGGATACATGGAATCTAAACTATATCATGCAACGTAACTGAATACGTGTACCCATACCTTGAACATCTGTAAACAGTGACATAGAGTGATTGGTTTTACTGATTATGATTATTTCAATTTAACTAAGATTTCTCCAGATAAATACTACAAAACAAATCTCAAAACTCACCATGATATATTAGCTTTTCAGGCTCAATTATATATCGTCTTTGACAACATTTTTGATAAACATGGGGCCTTATGATATACTTTATTCAGCTTTATATGTTATTTTAACAAATTCGACAGAAAATGGGAATGTATCCTTCTAAGTACTGGTCTTGAGAGCTATCATCTTATTTGCTTATGAGTTTTAGAATCTATAATTTTGGGCAATCATTTTTGAAGATATAAAAAGTTAAAAGATATAATATTTTGCAAATGTTGCATGGGTGAATTGATACTTTTTTCAGACAAACAGGAACCTGGATATCTATAACAAAAACAATTCATTTTTCCATGTGAGCCAAACAATTGTTGTGCTTTAACAACAATATAATCTAGGACTAAGATTTGGTACCAGTAAAATGCATTTAAGCCCCCCCCCCCTCCCGCTGCAGTGGCTTAGGCAGCTGTCCGTTCTAGGCCGGTGGTTTTGTTGTTGCTGATCCATTTCTTATTGTTGCTAACATTATTTGTGGGGGTTTTGCGTTTGGTCCTTGTTTTGTTATTCAGTACTTTGTGTCCTTCTAGTGTTGCAATCACCTTTATGGGGACAAGAGAGTTGGTTGCTTTACTTGAATTGTGTTCCTGATGTCTTGTGGCTGTTAGTGTTATGTCGCTCTTCCTCACGGTACCATGTGTTGGTCTGCAGTGTAAATTGTGGTAATCCGTTTTCATACTTACTTGCTTTTTTGAAATGATATCAAATACCATCTAACGTAAAATATAAGGAATTAAACAAGTCATATACAGTATTGAAAGCTGGAGTATACGTTACATATTGCCACAAAAATAACAAAAAGATAATTAACACCAGAAACGATGTTAGTTTCAACATTTTACTATTTAATTTCAATATAATGCTCACACATGGTGTTAAAGGTTTTCATGTAGCTTTACATACAATTTTAGAATGAACATATTCTTACCTTATTTATCGTGCTCTTCTGTGGTATCATATTAAACAGCATATAACTCTTAAAGTTTTTTTTGTTAAAAACAAGCTGCTTGCAGTTATTAAATGGCCCATTAATTGTCTTTTGGAACATATAGTTTAAACATGAATGTTAAATGAGAAGCTTATTAAATGAAACTATTTAACAACATTTCAATGGTTTTACAGGGGGGGGGGTAGTTTAAATGTAACATAAATGACATTACAATGGGCCCTAATGACTCAAACATAAATTTTTGTAGGAAATGAAATGTTCTTGTACAATAAATGAATGTTTGGCCAATTTGATTATACTGGTACTACCTTAACAACCTTATTTCCATTATTTGTGTTTTAAACAATTGAAGGGTAACGTAGTTAACATGCTGTAACAGCCAAATGCCACAACCGTCAGAGAGGTAACATGTTTCAAAAAAAACTTAGCTAGAAACATAAATTTATGCTAACATTTGATTTTAATCGCAAGGCACACACAATCTTCCCAGAAATATATTTCTGTACACAATATTTTTTGCTGCATACTGACATCAAATCGACGTCAATTTGACGTAAAATTGAAGTCCACGTTGAATCTAGTTTCATTTTGGTCCTCCTATCGACGTTTTCAACCACCTCAACGCAATAAACAACATTGCAATGCGATTAATTTAGGTGTGTACAGCACTAGTAGGTATAAACTGTTTGATTAATGTGAAAATACGGTACGTCATTTTGTGACGTCACTGTGACGTTAATACTACGAGAAAAAAATGGAAACATCGTTTTCCTTAAACTGCATATATTTCTCTAGTTGAAAATCGACATTAAACACTTTTACCCAAAATTTCCCACGGGAGCCCAAATTTCGACACAGCGGCCTACACTATATCCATTAACGATTCATCTGATAAAATTGAAATGGAATAACAGATATTAAGAACAATTTTAAGGACTATTAGGATCCCTTTAAAAATAAATGACTCTAACTGTATACTGCTGTTGAAACAAAACACAACGTTTAACACTATAATACACTAGAATTTAAGTTATGTAAGCATTTTCCCATCTTGATTAATGAAAAATGCTACAATAAAGTTTAAATTTTGTTCACATTTTGTATGCATGTTTCTGCATTCAAGGGCACATATGTACAGAACTCTTTTCTCAGACCATCTACAAAATAATCCAATAGTTCTGCAATGACAAAGCATTTACACGATTTATTTCTAAAAAATAATGTAAGGATCTGTTGCTTGGTAGAAAAAAATCCTGTTTTCCGCAAAGTTGGTAGATAAATATACATAAAATTCTAAAAACTGCAAACAAAGTTATTTTTCAGTGCTTATAGGATCTTCATATCATTTAATTATGTGATTGCCACCCATGCATTATATGGCAAAAAGTTTCACGAGTTTATTGTCTCAGTTAGGACTGATATAAAATTACACCCCCCCCCCCCCCCCCTTCACACACACACACTTTTAATACTTCATAAAACCAAACCAAAGGTTCGTTTGATTCAAAATTTTCAGCTATGCATGTTCCACTTATGGGCCTACTAGTTCCCAAAATATTTTTCAAATATTCAACTACCACAAAAAAACTTTTCTTAGCTACGCCTTTGTTGAGGGAAATTAGTTTCGTTTTTACACATCGGCAAGACTCCTGGGCACCATCCCGGACATGGCTGCTTGCCCAATACGTCAAAGTTTATGCCAAACACAATGCATTCAACATGTTTAAAGCTTTTGAATAAATTTTGAAGTAAAAATGCCTACGTTATTCATTGAAACTTTGACATTGAAATAACATGATCAACAAATTCAGGCACATAAAATGTCCCGTGTAGATTATCTAACATTAGCAACCAGTCTCATGCAACTTATCTCGTATTAGTAACGCTTATCTCACATGAGTAGCGATTCGGGATATATTTTTCCAACAGCGAGCTAACATAGGGACCTATCGATGTTGTATGCATTGGTATGCAAGAAAGAATTATCTCACATGGGTGAAATAGTGGAAATTCCTATCTGGTGTACAAGAAATAGCTCTCTCTTCCTTACCAACATAATTGTTGAACTACAAAAGACACCATCACCCACGCCAAAAACACAAAACCCCATGAAACAATTGGGACAACCCTAAGCATCACATCCGCAACAATAGAACAAAATCCAAACTGCGTGTGATAATAAAAACAAGTTGAAAATTTAACTAATTTAAGAATATAGATCAATCATATTGGGATTAGCTTATCAATCATTTATGAAATATACTTAAGACCAAAAGTAACTTTACACTGTTACTATATATACCTTATCTGGGTATTGGTGAGTGGTATTTTAAATGTGTTTAATTCATATTAAAGTTCAATCACTTATTCATTTGACCTTTTAAATTTCATGTTGTTGCTGTCATAAATGCAACCACAATGCCCTAATGAAAGAAGCAAGGGGGCAAAATAAACTTTTCCAAAACGCATCACTTTAAATGTGTTACTGTAGCTTTGTAAATGGACAATTTTTAATTTTAAGGAACCAGTCTGAAACACAGGCTATTGATCTGTTGTTTAAAGTTCAAATCAGCCTGGATCACCCTTCGAGTAACACAAATTGGAATTGTGTTTTTACGTACATCCCCCCATTTTTGTAAGCTTTACAATGCTTTCAATGAAATTTCCCATAAGAAATTGTTTGCCGTTTTTCTTCCAAACCGATGGGAATTTTTATCAGATTATCTCGTCACATACTCAGGGCAGAAGTCCAAACAAATCGCTGGTAAAAAAAATCCAAATGCCATCTGAGATAAAGCTTTTAGCAGGGACTAAAATTTACAATTGTTTTAATTCAAAGGGAGATAATTTCAATGTGAACCAACTTAAAAATGCTGCCAAAAACAAACTATAAGTCAGAGACAGAATGTCTTGCAGTATTTTTAATGTGCAATCGATGGCCCTTAAAATAACGTGTTCAAATCCTAGGTTTACTTTGGATTTTGTTAGGAAATGCTGATTTTGTGCTTTTAATGAAAGCACAGATAACTCGAAAGAAGATTAATTTACCTGAGTTGTTTTTCGTGAATTAGGTCAGGGTGGGAACCAGCAACTCATTGCAATATTTAATTTTGTTACTCTCAAAAACAGCAAAGATATATTCGATAGTTCAAAGTGTAAAGTTACTTTTGGCTTTAAGTATATAATTGATATCTTACTTCGTCATTCAAAGAGACTAAGTCTGCAACTATGAACATTTTTCGAAATTTTTTCTTTTCTTTTTAAATCATTTTAAAAGCAGTTTAAGTTTTCACAATAAATCTGTTCACTATAGCTGAAAACTGCATGGAAAAGTGAATTATCTTATAAAAACAGGTGTTTTATCTCTTATTGATAATTACTTGCGTCCCTCCAATAATTATAGACAGTCAAGTTTTACATAAATGCTGTTGTTGTGGTACTGATAATTTATAAAGATTTACAACATTGGTAAAATGTGTACCTGAATTTTAGTTTTTATACTGTGTTCTTGAAAAATAGAAACATTATTTCAAAAATTAAAAGATCAAAAGTTACAGACTATGCAGCTTTAACGGAAAGAGTAAAGAATCGTCTTATATTAAACAGAATCCCTTGACATTTCAACTTCAGTTTAACTGGCACCATTTGATGTTGATTCTGTACACTCAAAACTTCCACATGAACTTGAAATGGAAACTATCAGATATTTGCTAAAATATTTGAATGTAATCCATAAAGATTTCTTAAAAACTTCATTCTAGATGATACAGATTTTATTTCAGAAATTGAGCTTGTTCAAATGGAAAAAAAACTACCGTCCAAAACGACATATAAACAAATAATTGAAAAATGTACGGCAGTCGTTAATTAGAAGAATGTATACAGGACCTTGATGACTGCCTTTATACATTTACCATGATCTAAATTAATGCCAGGTTTATTTCAATTAAAGATATAAAACTTATAGCATATTACAGTTGTGTACAACAATCCTTTAAGGATATCTTAGTTAAAAGAGAAGGGATTAGAATTAAAACAGACATACCCTATAAAGCAACCAAATACAAACAATATCTATTCTTACAGTAGGTACTTATAAAACATGTACTGTAAAACCTGTGTAAAAAGGCCATTCTCAAAAGGGCTGAAAATTGGTACTTCTTTTGTGGATCTTTTATGCTTTTTTTCTGTCTTGTGTTTGCTTTGCCTTTGTACGCGTCTGTTTATATTTGCCTTGTGGTCACCTGCTTGGATTGGGCTGACCTCTTGGCTCTCGTTTGTGGTGTCTTACTGTGAGTTTGTTACTTAACCATTTGTGTCCTGGGTCGGGTGTGGTGCTTGATTGTATCGATTCCTGATCTTTGCACCCTTACTTACTTTCAAGACCAATTATCGCTTAATGCGGGTCAAAAGTAATGCAGTATACTCCAAACAGAGCATTCTGCAATACTTTTGACCTTCATTTAGCTACACTTTGTCATTTAGATCTTTGTTTTGACTATTTTTGAGTAGCCGTTTTACTAAGGTTTTACTGTATATATATATTTGTGAGCGACAGGACATTCAGCCCCCACAAGTAAATATTTGTTATTAGGCGACTATTCATTCTGAGGCGCTTTTGGTTACAATCATAAACACTGAAAAACATATTAGCGTCGTGGATGCTGAAATGACCAGCAACACATAGTCAATGAGTATGCTAACATCCTGCCACGATATAGCGGTTGTGTAAGAGAAACTTGAGGCCTTTTCCTGTAACTGTGGCTCCACGTGTAGTACGTCTACTTTGTTTCTAGATCCCAGTATCAGTGACTTCAACGATGTTGTATTTCTTTCTTCAGTAGCTTTATGTTGTTTACTGTTCTTGCGTCTTTTTCTAGTAGAACATTTGTTCAATCTTTCACAGATACAAGCCAGCCAGTCAGGAATGGCTTCGTTGGTATTCTTGTGATATAATCGTAGATTCAACGCTGTAGCAATTGTGATTACAGCGCTCTCAATTAAAGATGTCACCAGAAAGTATGAAAAGATTGGTAATGGTTCTGATGTTTTTGGTAAAGTGTCACTAACGATGGTCATGAAAACAGCAATAGACAAAAGAACTGTGATTGAATAAGAAACTCTTTCTCCAGATTCCGCTGGTAATATGAATACCAATACATTCAGTAAGCACAAGAATAGAATTGGTAAAATAATGTTTACTATGACATACTGCGGTTTCCTTTCAAACCAAATAATGAAATCTCCCTTTGATGAAAATTTTTCATTCGAAGTATTGGCTTGTGTCTTTATGACAGTCCAAGATCCATGTTCTATCATATCATCAGTATCAACAAAGTCTTCGTCTACGCTCAGTCTGGTTTCCTGGTGTGAGTATCCCATTGTATAAACCTCTACGTTACATTTTTGAATGTCAAATGGAAAATAGTAAGCGTTTATGGAACATGTTGCTTTAATAAGAGTTCGAGGAACCCATATAGCATGTCCATCAGCTGTATAGCGAATCACTTGCCAGTCATTGCCAAAGGAATCTATTTTCTCTGACGGATTTGTAAGAATTATCTCTGGTACCCATACCTCTTTATAGCCCATAACCAGTTCAATTATACCACTATAGTTGGTCGAGTCCCACACAATATCATCATCTATCCACCTTACCATGAAAGCTCCAACAAATGAGAATTTTTCATGAACTTCATCAAATTCCTGCAAAGCAAGCATTTTGAGTCCTACACTTACATTTATGGCATCAGTTTGATTTGTAACTGGTCTTACATGTCTATCATAACTACTAAGAAGATTAGCACGTAATGTTTTGACGTCATTTTTTGATGCACTGTAAACGTTCGGAACAAACGTTAGCAGTGAGATGAAAACAAGTATATCAACGGAGATTCTTTTTGTTGTTTGCATGGTTGCTGATAGAGTTATTATTGTTTCTCAGAACTAAGCATTGGCAGCCCAACACTTACTTATAAAAATTGCTGTATTCCACAATAATGCTGCTAGCAATAATATTAAGCTAACACTACTTCGAGAACACTTAATACATTAATTTATATAATGTTCTTTGTGTTGGCTATGTACGTCATCGACTGACTTTTCTGGAACAAATAAAATCATTACCTTCAACCCAGTTACACCAACGCGGAATGACTGTCTCCTATAATTTGACCCTCAGTCTTATCCCATGTCATGCTGAGTATTTTCATGTACTACACTCTCAAATTTATCAGCTAAAAACCTGCAGCATTCCAAGTCAATCGGAACCGCCTCTGCCAATTCCGTGGAATCAAACCTCGGATGTACATTGAGGGTCTACTTTGATAAAGTGACGCTGACGTCTCAGAAACCATGCTGACACAATAACAAGCGTGATTGCAGCTAAATAAATGGTTACAAAAGTCCACAATAAACATTGCTATAAATGAATTTTGGGTGTTTTCAATAAAATATCGCTATAGCGATATTTTATTGGAAAAACATAAGCTACATTATTCTGTTGATAAAACTTTTCTGGTAATCAAATAACTGATTTTAATAGGACTGAACCCATATCCTACAGTACTAATTTTCCTTACGCCAGTTCCGGCTAATAAAATGCAGCTTTTTCATACATTCATACATAGTACTAAGCCTTACATACACCCTATGCTTGATTCTCGAATTTGGCCGATACTTTCTGATTGCATTCCAGTTGTATACATGTATTTTTAATAAGAATGGATAACAGTGTTGATCCTGACCAGATATCGTTGTCAAAAGCATAATGATCCTGATAAACTGTGATTTCAAAACAAATAATGATAAATCCTTAAAAACAGAGATTTCAAAAGCCTTGTTCAGCAGTATGAGGATTTATAACCTTTATTTTGACAGTAGAAGCTGTGGTAACAAAATATCGCCACAATAATCAGGAAAATATCCTATGAAATGAAATAATTTGGCCCAAATTAATTCATTTTCATGGGATATTTAATAATAAAAAATAGATAAAACCAGCAAAGCGATTCCCCAACACCTTCATACATATGATCACCCTTTCCATAAATCCTTGACCCTTCCATGAACAACTCTAACACCCGCTAGTAGGGGAGAGTGGGGCTAGTTCGGCCTCGGGGCATGTTCGGCATGTGTTTATATTTAGCATGTAAACTAAGGTATGCAGCTGGGAAACAAATTTGGAAATTACTTGTGATGGGTTTGTCTACATGAGTACACAATGGTCGCATCGTTGAAGGGTACATTGATATTGTACCAGAAAATTCGTTTTCTTGCATTATTAGTAAATTTCTCATAGTAATTTCAGTTTTTATTTATCTAAAGATGTGTTAAGATTCTGATTTAAATTCTATATTTTTATTATGAAAAGATTGTGTGCTTCGATATAAAACATTGTTAATTTCTTCTCCTGCATCTTAAAAAGAACTGTCACGTGATATTTGGAAATAGTCTGTCAGGGGCAAGTTCGGCCACTTACGTCGGGGCAAGTTCGGCCCATAGCCAAACTTGCAAAAACATATTTGCCATTGTATTTTAGGTCACCTATTTTGTAAAGGATGTTCATATCATGGATCCTAAATACCTTCGTGTTCATAATTAGCAAAAAAACGACTGACTGCACAATGATTACGTTTATTTCATCTAACTTTTCAGATCGCCATTTTACATTGAAGTCAAAAGTCAAAAAAAACCTGTCTAAGACACGTAATGTAATATTTTCCTTCTCTGTTTATTGTTACTATTTGTTATTGTTGTTGTTTTACAGTGCAACAAACAAATGTACTCAAAGATTAAAAAGATATAAAGTTTTAAAAACAACTGTAATTCCATAAAAACCTAGCGCATTTCTCTGGGTCAATGGTGCACAGTTAATTTCGAGATCAGACGCCCCATGGCGGGGCAAGTTCGGCCGTCATGACCTGTTCTCCTTGCATGAAGATTACCCTTTATTGTACAGAGACACATGATGGGGTTTACCGGGACTGGTGCCGCCCTGTTGTGCCTTACTAAAATATATAGGTTTCGCAGACCTAGATGTTTTAGTCTTTCGAAAATTGTTCGTTTTCTAAAATGGGGCCGAACTAGCCCCGGTCTCCCCGACCAGTTAAATTGACATTCTGCTTTTTGCTTTAGAAAATATATCAACAGCTTTGGATTTTAAGAATCTATCATGAGCGTGAGCGTTGGATAGAAAACCCTTCCTGAGCATCGCCGTTTTGCATCTAGAGGCCACGGGTGATCGTTAGGGGCGGCTTTTTTTTTCTTTCACATCCTCACACATGTTCTTTTTCTTGATCATTATTAAATTTCGCGTTTTTATTTATTTATAAAAAGATAGCAGAAAACCCGATCTGGCGCACAAGAAACACATATGCGACCGGAACTGCCTCAACCAATTCCGGGGAATAAGAGCTCGGAAGTACATCGAGGGTCGAGAGTAGAGGGGATTTCATGATGAACCCGGGTTTTCTTTTTTCATATATTAACGACTCTTTTATTTTGTGTCAAAATTTTGAATACGGATATAAATGAAAAAAAGTGTAAATAATTTTACTTTGGGGTTATAAACGATAAAAAAATGTTGCTCTAGTCTCTTGAAATAAGAAATAAAGTAATTTTCATTGCATATTTACCCTCATTATACCTTAACCCTTAAAGCGTCAAGGAAAAATGCATCTGAAAATGTCGACTGCTGAAGTCGTCTGCTGCAAATAATTGCCTAACATTACTGACAAATTCAGTATAGAGGCAAACAGCGTGGAAACAGATCTGGGTCCACACTGTTTGCCATAGAGGCTTCTTAAACATTTCAGTAGACGAGAAAAGCAGACAACTTTTGTTGCGATTGGCGCATTAAGGGTTAATACACTGCAATGTTGTGATTCAGTAGAAAGGTAAATGATGATACATGTACTCACAAATTGTTCTTTCTTCTATTTCAAGGACAAACTAGCTTTAAAAATTGGAAGTATCCCATCTAAGAAGATCACACACTTTTCTAAGACTCATTGGGGATGTGTGTGTGTGTGTGGGGGGGGGGGGTAATGGCACCCAGTTTACAAGCCCTGCTCCAAGTAGTTTTCTTTTCACAGATGACAGCCTATGAGGCTTCCTAAGTTATTGGTAGTGATCAGCGGTCTGATTCCATTTCGAAAAGTGGCATGCCAGGTCATCACAAGCCTGTTTCAAATATCTTAGAAGCGTTTTAAGCCTATGTCATATCCTGAAAAACCTGTTTTATGCACATGCAAACAACTGTGCTAAACGTGCAGGAACTGCATCATTTGTTTGATTGTGTTGTTTTTTCTGTGAATGATTGTGAATGATTTACTGAGGACATCATGCAAAATACCTCATTTTGACAGATATTTCACAGTATATTTTCTGTGGATTTGACCCTCACTTGATGTACATAAAAAAATCCATGTTCTGCTTGCAGTTTTCAGCTGTTATTTTCTTCAGTTATCATCTGTTTTCATCCAATATAATGCTTGGCTCGGCTCAGGGTGAGTGAAATAATCTTGACAGACTGTTAAACCCGAATTCAAGAACCAAACAGCAAAAACACTTTAGTTTACACATATTTTATTTCCAATAGATAACCAGTAATACAGTATAATATATAAAATTCATAAGGAAATTAGGATTAGAACGAAAACGTAAGCTTATAGAGTTCTTCTCCTATTATAGAGTACACTATGATATGGAAGTCGGACTATATCATAATGTCATATCAATTTGTAGTCAATATGATCACACATTGACCTGTCAAGCAAATTTGATATAAATGCCGGAACTTAAGGAAGGGAAAATGACTTATGGAAGGGAAAATGCCTTAATATACATATGGACTATGTGAACGTGTAATTTGATCAAAAATACTTAGACAAAAAAAAAACAAGTGACGGACGACGGGATCATTTGGATGTGAGTTTGGCATTTGGAGATCAAACATACAAGTATCACATCAGAATCGGCTTACCTTTAATCTAAAGTTGTTTTGTTTGATTTGATGGATCTTCCTGGGTTGAACCAGTACTAAGCTAGGATTAATGTGTCTTGCTCAAGGACACAACGCAGCGACGCAGGTGAGGCTCGAACCCGTGGCCTCTTGGTCTCGAGTTAAGCGAGCTACCACTGAGCCACTGCGCTCCCTAATTTATAGATGTGTATATGGTCAAATAAACCCCTGTTATTTTCTTCAGACAAAGCTTGGTCACCATAAAGTAAAATATGTAGGGAAGGGTCTTGAGTTAAAGATATACTGTTTAAAAGACCATGTCTGAGTACTTGATAGTTTCTGTAGTGGAAGAAGTAATGTTGAGAGTTTTCAATACTACCACAGCTACATAGTGGTGAATCGGTTATGTTTTTAGTAAATAAGTCAAAATTAAGTGCACTGCAGCCTGTTCATAAACGTGAGTGAAGTATTTGAGGTTTTCTATTTCCATGGTAGTAATATCTAGGAATGGGTAGGATTTTTTTAGAAAGAGCTTGAAAGAGTTTAGAGAATTAGATTGTCTTGCTTCTAGAGGTAAATTGTTCCAGAGGTGTAGAGTTGATGGTAAGAAGGCATCCCTGTATTGATTTGTTCTTGCTCGTATTGTTTGATAGTTATGTGCATTTCGTAAATTGTATCTAAAAGCAGAACTAACTTGTGCTGGTATAAGGGAAGACAGGTAGACGGATGTGATGTGGTTAATCATTTTATAAAAAAATAGTTAATTTATGGTTGCTTCGTCTTTTTGAGAGTGTTTCCCAGCCTATTTCTTTACATAGATTGGTCAGAGAAACACGTCTTTTAGCTCCTGTAACTATCCTAGATGCTTCATTTTGAATTTGTATCAAGTGTATATTTTCATATTGTGTGCAGTTATCCCAGATAGTGTCGTTATACTCTAATAAAAGCCTTATAAAAGATATGTATATGGATTCTAGCAATTTACGATCAAGTTTATACTTTAATCTCCTCATTATGTAAATTCTAGCCCAAACCGTCTCTTTGATATAATTTATGTGTTGATGCCAAGTACAGTCATTAGAGAGAAATAAGCCAAGATGCTTAGTAGATGGCTGACTTTACAGGAAAGTAACAAGGTTATACTTTTATTGGGATTAAAGGTCCCCAACCATGTAACTGCCCAATGGGATATCTTTTCCAAATCAACAATCAGAGTTTCTGCAGCCACCAATGGGTTATCTACAATTATATAGAGGCTAGTGTCATCTGCAAAAAGACGTATGTTGGAGCCAATATCAGTTACTATGACATTTATGTGAACTAGAAAAGGCAAAAGGACCAAAATTGAGCCTAGAGGAACTCCTGCCTTAATAAAGATCCAAGCAGAAGAAAAACCTGGCAGTACAATTCTTTGTTTCTGATCAGGGAGATAATTTTGAATATTGAAGAACATTACCTGTGACACCAGCAGCACGAAGTTTATATAAAAGGCCAGTATGCGAGACACGATCAAAAGCTTTGCTGATGTTGCAAAAGACAGCCCGCACCTCTTTACCAGCATCAAGAGCCTCGCAAAACGTATGATACAGGAAGGTTAATTGATATTCAATTGAAACTCCTGGAATGAAACCAGATTGAAAAGAAGACAAAAAATTGTTATCCAGAAGATGATTATTAAGATTTTTAAAGATGAGCCTTTTTTTTGGAGTTTAATGGAGATATAGGTATGCAATTGCAGACATTAGAGCGATCCCCTTCTTGTGTATAGAACAAACATTGGTTTCTCCGAAGGATGCTGGCACTATCCCTGACGTAAGAGATTTATTGAAAAGACAACAAAGAGGATGAGACAATTCACTAGATAGTTCACGCAAGATGAGATTAGTAAGGCCATTTGGCCCTGATGACTTACCATTTTTTAGTGTTTGAAGAACAGGTGTTACTTCAAGGCCAGTAATAACAATTCTGTTGGGTGCTGTATTGTATGAAGGTGGTGGTAGAACGGGACAACGAAACTAAACATCTTGGTTAAGAAACGGATCTGCAACACCAGAGAGAACGAGATTAAACTTTTAGCGTACCAGGCCTCAAGTTAATAAAACTTGAGTACAGTCTCAGACTCGAAATAAAGCGCAATGATTGGCTGCTTGTGGACACGTGTCCGCAAGCAGCCAATCATTGCGCTTTATTTTGAGTCTGCGAATGAACTCCAGTTTAATAACCTCGAGGCCAGGTCTTCGTTTTGAGTGGCCACTTTAGACAGGTTTAACTTTATTTTCAATTACGATTTTCTAATCTTTATCTATTTTGCAAACAAAAATAAATTTACGTCTGTAGCTAAGGAATTATTGTGAAAAAACAGGGTTTATCATGAAATCCACCTCACGAGAATTATGCCTCGGAAATATGCAACAGATGTAAAAAGCAGACGACATTTTTGAGACAGAAAGGTATTGGCAGGATAAGCGTCAATAGGTCTTGGTCATTACTTTGTGTCACTATTTGAAACAACGTGCACGCGTCTCGTGTGTGGATCCAGAGGGGGGACAGGGGTCCGGACCCCCCTCCCCATAATATATTATCTTAGCAACACTGGTCCGGATCCCCTGAAAATTCACAAAGCTACCAAGCCAGCATTGAATGTTTGGCCAACATCGGCACGCCAGCGAAACGCCATTTAAATGTATTTAAATGGCGTTTCGCTGACGGGCCGATGATGGTCCGCTTATAGAGGTATTTGGATCCTTCCTCCCCTCATCGATTAAAGAAAAGGGTTGTCAAAGTTGGATCCCCCACTCTGGCAAAACTTTCTGGATTCGCGCATGCGTCTAACACGCATCCGTTATTATGAGTCAAAAACTTTTGAAAATCGATCTGTATGATGTCATACAATGGCTTTTGTTTAGATATGATTGCTACAAATGGAAATGATTAGTTCTGCAATTGAAACGTTCTCACTTTATGATATAAATGCAGAATCGACCATCAAAGCAAGTGGCTAATAGACGTGATGGTTTATTACAGCTTCCAATTCAGTACCTTATATAATGGTATTTGTCCTTGTTATATTAGTCACCATCTGGTTATTGCATGGACAAACAAACCATTGTCTCTAACCATTAACATCATCGTGGACGGACGTGATCCTTTATTTCGACTTTAGTCTTAAAAGAACCTATATATTGGCACTAAAACCCCCGTTTTCACACGGAATCGTGCGTTCATAAAATCACGTACAGTAAAACCTGTATTAAGCGGCCACTCAAATATAGACAAACAAAGATCTTAATAACAAATGATAGCAAAATGGAGCATTCTGCAATACTTTTGACCTGCATTAAGTGATAATCGGTCTTGAAAATCAATTTTTGGCCCACTTTTTGAATAGCCGCTTAATGTAAGACTAGTCATGGCCACTGAAGACAATCTGGCGTTATAGTAATACATAGTATCACATGCATTCTTCGATTGGGTGTAATTAATTCACACCGACCATGTGACCTAGCCTCATGCCTCAGAGATTTTTAAAAAGTGAGTATCAGGAAACACCACAATCAAACACTGCAGATCAACCCACAACACCACGAGGAAGAGCCACAAAACACGAAAGTCACAAGATATCAGGAAGACAATTAAACCAGCTCTCTTTTCCTCATCAAGATGTTTGCCAATTAGAAAGAACACAAAGAAATGCATAACATTCCAGACCGATGTTTAGCTATCGAGTCAGTAATGATCGCCACTTTTCGATATTGTAAAATAATAATAAAAAAATCAATTCATGGATAATATGCTGACTGCATGTAATTACATAAAAATGCCAAAACAATAATACGTTGCATTATCATAATAAATAACATTTATGAAGGCGCTGACTGACTAATATAGATCAGTTCCGTGCACAGTGCATTCATATTTTGAAAACAAATGGTATGTACTATTTTAGCATTCATTTATGTACCTATATGGTCAAAGTAAATTCATCCATACACCATATTTATCCAAATACAATAATGGTTTACTCTGTTTGAACGGGCAATTTATCAAAATAATCTGAATTTTCAGAAAATGTGTATAAACCAATAGTGCTAACTGACTATAGCGAATATACCCCCTACAAGGTGCCTGGAGGAAAGTCATAAAACTGTTTTGACCCATTACAAGCCAGAGTGTACCCAACCTCCATAGCACTCTTATAGCATATATGAACCAAACTTTGTATTGAGATTCCAGAAGGAACATATAACACCAATAGCGCTAACGGACTATTGCGAGTAACCCCATGCAAAGTGCCTAGGAGCCTTCTGATATACCAACCAAAGAATGACTTCAGCATGATAGCTTGTGCCAACTATGTACAATAAAACAACTTATTTGCACAATTAAAAGGAGTACTAGCTGATGTACTCTATCACCTATACCACTTAACACCAACAAATTCTCATGCCATATCATATTGTATGCCTCAAAATTTCCACCTTTTTTCTCTCAGCAACACTCATTTTGTCTTCCAGACTAAATTGAAGATACTTTTTATAGACATCAGAGCGCCAATCACCATGTCATTGGATTAAATCGGCTGGTACCAAAGATTTAAAGGCAAAAGTACTACCACCACGGCTAAATCCATGGGAACTGTAACCCTCAGGATTTAGGCCAATTGCTTTCATCAACAACCTCAATTTTGACTGAAAATCTTTATAAAAAGTGCACTTCTTATTAGGTAAAGTGAACAATGGATCATCTTCCTTGATATCAACCAAATTGTATTCTAGTCTGTAGTACTCTTTTTCTCCAAACTGAATCGTTTTTGACCATCGAAAGGAAACAATCAAGTGTTCCGAAATAATTTGAATATCTTTGAGCAAAAGACACTTTCTCTTCTTTAAATCTGATTTACTTGTAGGAACCAAATTAGATTTTCTTGCAAATAAGAAGAATGCAAAAAGAAATAAACACCAAAAAACACTATCTTTAGGGTCAGAAAGTTTAAGTAAGGTAGCAATATTTCTGGTGTAATAGCTTTTGCTTGTTTAGAACAATGAGGCTGTAACCTAGCAATACCTCTAATGCTTAAATTCATTAAAAAGTCATTGATATGATCTACATAAAAACCTAACAAATAATGCATAGTTTTAATCCCACTAATGTAATTTTTATAGCACTTGTGGATTTGAAAGATCTGCTCAAAAATTGTGAATATTAGCATAAAGTCTCTGTATCTGCTGGCATGTAAGACAGAAGGAAATAAAAACAAAAAGCAGAAATGATTCCCATTGTGCTGTCTGCAAAGGCACTCTTTTCTAGTGGTTCTCTAGTCTGATTTTAAAGTCTTTAATTGTGTGTCTGAAAAAACATATAAGTGTTACCAAGAGTGAATAAGGTAAAAGAAACTGGTAGGAACATGGCATTCAACTAAATCATAACTTTGTGTTGCTGCCAAGAATTCTACTCTATGTGAATAATCTAAATTTCATCTTGAAAGACAATCTGAAATGCGGTTTGCTTTAGACTCTAAGTGTACCATTTTTATTTGAAATTCATGCACGGCTGCTAAAAAGGCAATTTCTCTTGCAAAATCTCATCTCTTGCTTTCCCAGAATTCACCACTTGACTAATACTTTGGTTGTCACAAAACATTTGTATTCTTTTGCCTTTAACATTGCACCCCCAAAGTTTTAAACAAATAATCACAGCAAACATTTCCAAAATAGTAATATAGATTGATTATTATGAGATTTCTCTGGAAAAGCAGTATGAAAATATTTCCCTTGCCAGAAACCACCACAACATTGTAGACTGGAATCAATAGAACAAATTTCATCTGGTTAATCTTAATATAGCATGAGAGAAACCCCGATATAAATGGGTAAAAATTTATACCACCACATCACATTTTTTAAAAAAAAATTGGAATTTGCACTTGTTTATGTCTACTCTCCTCTAAATGAAGTGCTCTAAGCCATTTTAGCATCCGTGATATGAATATTCTCCCTGGCCTTACACATGCAGCAACAAAATTGAGCTTGCCTAAAAGATACTGCACCTCTTTCAAGCATGCAGTTTCCTTGTTCAACCAAGTAATTAGAAGACGTTTGATCTCTTGTAACCTTTCAGGTGTGACCTCTGTTGTCATCTTAACAGTATTGAACAAAATACAAATAAAATCACCACTGTAAAAGTTGGACATGCCTTATTTTTGCTTCTTCAATGCCACATTTGTTCAGAATTGCTCTAAGAGTATTAAAAAAATGAAGTTTTCTCAAAAGTGTCGGCCGAAGCTAAATCGTCAAGATAATTGAGTATACAAACACCAATTTTAAACATGAAAATGAAATGGCATTAGTAACTCTTTGACAACAATAGGCAGAAGATTTTGCACCCATACTTAAAACTGTATCACAAAAAATGTGCTTTTTCCATTTATAGGATACCAAATTGCATTGCTTTAATCAACTGGATAAAATCATCCTCTTTCGGGTAAATCAAATCCATTTTCCTACCAAAATATTCCTCATTATTTATAAAATTATTGACCACCAAACCTCGAGACCAACTAAGGACTAAAATTATTCTTCTTTTTTGGTACAGAATTAAGGGGTGAAATCTTTAAACCTGACTGAAATGGATTTTCATTAAAAGGACCCAATCTTGCATCGGAATTACTTTCCTTCTCAAGATACAATAAATATCTTCAGGGAAATCATCAGCCCCTCTGTGATTTTTGTACTTCCACAGATCACTCTTCTTAACAGGACTTAATAATGCCGCAATGTCATTACAACCTAAAGAAAATCCAAATTCTAAAAGGTCACATACTTCAATATCACAATAGTCTACAAATGAAGACCTCATAAAGTCAATATTATTTTTTTCATTTAATGGAAAATTACAGCCTAAAAATTTGGTAGACCAGGATCTTTGACCTTGTGATGAATATCTAACAATTTCTCAAGCTTTTCTGTATAAGAACCCAAGTTATCCATTGTTACATTACAAATTTTACAACTTTTTAAATGTTGACATAAATGTAATTTCTTTCTTTTATTGGTCAGTATATGTGAACTCTCAGAATCTAGATTTTTCAATTTATTTGATGCTATAGTCTCAAAAGAACAAAATTTGGGGGAAAAGGTTTCAACAAGACTTTGTTCATCTTCAGAAATTTGCTTATTCGAAAATTTACTGCAATACAGTCCGTTTTTTAGTCAATGGCTGGCATGAGGGCAAGCTGAAGAGCTCTCTGGATGTTCCAGTTTTGCTTTGTCGTTCAGCCAACATGTAGCACAAATGTGTGACATAAGCCGCATTCGACCATTTATTGTATCCAAATGATTTGATTTTTTTCACATTTGTTTCTCTAATAAGAAGAGCAAAACCATGTTCTATCTTCATCAGATTGCTTTCCAGCTGCCTTGCCACCACTCTTAAATGCTAAAGACTTTGATGCTGAACCTTTAAGTATATATATATTTGGTCAAAATAGCACTCTCTATTAGCTGCGAGTCATCAGCCCAAGACTTCTTCCCAAGCTTGATTTTACGCACCCAAGCAGCGTAAAAGGCTTTAAAGCCTTTGAATTCATATGTGGCATAAAAGTACACTGTCTTTTTCAGAAGTTTTAATCTTCCTTGCCTCTCAGTAGAAGAAATGCCATCCTCAGAAATAATCTCTCACCAGCTATAAATAATTTGAAGTCAAGCTCGTCTTTTTTAACCTGTTTGTTTACGTGCTCATATTGAAGGTGAACATGAGGCCACTTCTGAGGATAACGTACCTTATCGGATGCTTTGGCTTTATTACCAGACTTTTTTCTTATGCTTATGTTTTTTCGTCTTCTTCTTTTAATTGTTACTAGAACTATCCTCAGAAGAAGAACTGCTTTCTGAGCTACTGCTTGGCGACATATCAGACAACAGGCCATGCTTTTTCAGTTCTTTTTGCACCTTGTGTCTTAGCTTATCATCTGATCTTAACTGCTGTATTGTAAGTTCATCAATCTCACAATCATCGTCATTTTCACGACCAGAGGAAATCTCATGGGACACCGGTACCTTCGACTTACCATTGGAGAAAGTCCAGTTGCCTTTCTCAGTTTTTTTCTACCACTACCAGAAATTAACACAGAAGTCGTACCTCTTAAATTTTGCACCTTCTGACGTTGCATTTCGAGCTGCCTCTGCATAGTATCTTTCTTGGAAGCCATGGTTAGACGACGTTCTTCTTCCTTTAGTGATCTCATCTCTCTCTCTCTTTCTATGCGAAGCATTTCCAGATTGTCATCACCGCTGACGTCTCGTTCGCCAGAACGAGGCTTGGAATGTGGGGAATCCCTCATATCGCCCAGACCTCCTGAGGCACCATCAATGGAACTCATATCGCCCGTTACAGCATCGGACTTTGGATCTTTCTCAATACTACTCATTTTGTTGCTCTTCGCTCTATGTAGCGATTTATAATCGACTCTAGCAATGTTTTTAGGGCTCTGGCAGAATGTCTCGACCCTTCTTCGCCATTCATTAAATATCAGTAATATAAATGTCACTTGTGTTTTATTTCAGGGTTTTATCTGTAATGTCACGGTTTATATAAACCTGATCTCTTCTCCATACACAGTTGAGTACGAATCTTGTATGGAATTAGAGGACAACTATTCTGATGAACGATCGGCAAAGTTTCTTCACGAGATTATTTTTTTACAACATGGACAATCTTTCTTTGTCAAAAATCTATTCAAACTGTGCGCCTCTTATAGATAATTCCCTTTATATACAGGTAGAACAACTAAAAATATCAACCAATCAGAGAGATTGTGTATAAACCCCGTAATAGAGAATTCTTATTTATAAATGAAAAGATTTCAGAAGAACTAAACGTCGGCAAGAGACATATTCGTTTTCATAATTAAGCATTTTTAATAAATAAAAAATTTCACTATTCCGCAGGCGAGTCCTCAATGTTTACGCATGAAACAAAAACGTTTTGTCTGCTCATAGGCAAGAGAAGCATGTCTTGCTTTGGAGTTGTAGTCTTTGGTCTTTCTTGCCGTTCCCTGTCTTTAACAATCCCTGTCTCTCTTTTTTTTCAAAAGTCTACTGAAAACAATCTGAGAAGCATTCAAAAACCCAGCAATTTCAACTTGTTTCATACCATGCCATAATTCTCCAATTTTTCGACTTTATTTTTTTTTTTTTTTTTTTTTTGTGGCATGGTGATCAAACATACACAACCTAATATTCTGGAAGGGACATTGTAAGAAGAAAAAGTAACACTATATCGACGTACGAGATGAGTTCTACCATCTCAGCACGGCACAACGTTAGCTCTTTTGACCTGGGGAACGGGGAGAGAACATTCGCAACTTAAAAATACAGTACACCTGATTTCATTGAGTCAGTTCATGAAAAGTAATGAAAAGCACCTTGCCCCCTTGCACCAGCTAATGATAATCTGCTTTCTGGTAGACATTTTTACTCAAGAAAGACCAAACATATGGTGATCATCACTATAAGGAGTTCTACCAAGTCCACCCAGCACAACGCCAGCCACTGTGACCTCTTTAATATAATAATATAAAGTTGCGAATACTTCTAAAATAGAGGGAAACTTTGTCCATCACCAAGCTTGGTCTAGTTCTGGCCAATACAGTAAAACCTGTCTTAAGCGGCCACTCAAAAATAGACAAAAGAAATGTCTTAAAAACGGATTTATGAACCAATAGTAGATAAAAGGTTTATACTAGAACCAACGTCCTTCAATTCTACAAATAAATCATCCAGCTGAATATTTAGGGTCTTCCTACTTTAGCTTTCAATTTTCTTAAACACTAATTGATACCACTTTTTTGGACAATCCGGCAAAAAATGTTTCAGGGCTCAGTGGACACGTCGGATAAGAGGCAATTCTGTTAGCATGATAATTCACACAAAACCAGAATTCTGAAGTGGACTCGAGGAAGAATATTTCCAAATTGGCGGACTTCCATTTTTCAGCAGGGTTCAGCTGATGTATTACTACTCGTGTTAGACATGTCATGATCCCGCTAGCTTTGTCACAGCGCATACCATAGTATTATCTTGATTTGAGCAAGCAATTCAAGCAGAATACATGTAATATACAGTTTATTGAACCATTCTTTTTAAAATATGGGATTCATAAACCTTGGGAAGTGAAAAATCATATAAAGTCGTGCTTGCGCACTCGTTTCTTTATCGGATTTGTCACCTCCCTCGGTTTAAAAAATAACATGTTTTAAATAGAATGATTAATAAACTCTATATAATTACAAATCGACTCGCCAGTTAAAACGGATAGAAGACTCCAGTAGGCATACATGTGTTAACTTATCAACACTGTTCCTGATTGAGTGGCCACACTTTCCTAAGAAACTGATAGCTGCTTTTACTGAGACAGCGGTGGGGAAAGGATGACCGTAGAAATTATTTCTTGAACGAATTTCTACCAAATTGGGGTCCCTGGATTCGCAGTCAAGATTGCACCAGCGGTACCACGAGTGTATTGTGAAAACAAGTTCATTTCGACATTCCAAAGTGTTTCTTAAACTATAAAATGTTATTATGTGATATCATATAAACCTTATTTTGAGACTACATCGGCACATTTTGCAGTCCCAGTGAAATAAGAAAATAATAATAACAAAGACACTTGAGCGTTAGGGATGCTAGTTCGAGATTCGTCGCCGGCGAAGTCACTATTGTGTCCTTCAGCAACTCCTTTTTACTGGTTCTACCAATGAAAACAGGACATCGTCCAGATATTACTGAAAATTTGTTGACGTGGATGTAAAGCACCAAAACAAACAAGAAAAAAATAAATCTGAGAAAAAATAAATGTTAGGTAGGAATCGAACCATCTATCACACGTTTATGAGCCAATTGTACTAACCACTAGACCACAGAGTCTGTTTTAATTGATTATCTTTTACATTTTTTTCGTATTTTGGACGTGTTTGTAAAGTTATAAAGAGGGCAAAGACGCGAAATCGATACAATCAAGCACCACACCTGATCCAGGATACCAATGGGGACAACTTCATAATTAGACATCACAAACGAGAGCCAAGAGGTCAACCCTTTCCCAGCAGTTTTTCCTAAAGACGAGTTCAACTATCCATAACAGTGAATATACGTCACTGTATACGCATGAAGAATTTTCTAAGCGGGGCGGATCTAGTTTCCATTTATATTTGTTTCAATCAAATTTACAAATAAACATGAAACATATTTAAGAAATACACTTGAACTATTGATACTAAGGTCTGGGATCTTATTTACACGAGCAGAAGCCTCAGATATGTTTCGAAAAATGTTGTAAATTATAAGTTGAATCCGTCACCATTCCTTAGTCGTGAACTTTAGTCTAAGTCGTTAGTCAATCCTTATTTGTAGTAGTCCAGTAGATTTCCATGAACCTTTTGCCTCAGATTCCACAATAAATGCTTCTGTACTATGCTATCAGGTAATATTAGCTAGCCACGCCAGGATTTAAAAAGAATTATTTCGTGCTCCTTGCTTTATATGTGTCTTTGTTTGCTGTATCCTCAATTGTAACAGCTGGATCATTCAGGTTTATGCTTTTTACATCGGGACTATGAACTGTCCAGTTATATTACCGCCTCAACAATCCCTTCTAGAAGCTTGAGAACCTGTAAATGGTAATGTGAATTTCACTGTCGCTGACACAACCAGAATACTTCGGCCAATCCAGTGTAAACTCAAAACTTATTTATCTATCAAGAAAAAGATTGTCAGAAGCTGAACAAACAATATTTGAAGAGGTTCAAATGTTACCCTAGCTTAAGAGAAAGAAAATCCGCAGGAATCTGAAATTTATTTCAACCCACAAGAAAACTCCCCCTTGTAGAATATTTCAATAGCACAGAAGACCCGGGTATTTCTTTAGTCAAAGTCAGAGGTCATATTCCTTTTATCATATGACGTCGCGTCTAGGAGTGAAATAACGCCATGCAATGAAATCGATAAACTACTAGGAGGCTTTTACACAAAATATTTCTCCATTGCCAACAGAGCAAAACAGCAGTAAAATAATCCATTCTCAAAATCAATTCACTCATACAATTTTCACCAAAGTGTTTAATTTGAAAGAACTGTTATTACTTATTTGATTTATGTTGACAAACATGGGTGTTTCCCATCTCAAAAATTAGTCATGTGTAAATAAGTTGGGAAACCCCCTAGTCCTGCAGAATATAAATAGATGATTTTTATCAGATGGGGTACTCTAAAATTCTAAACATTATTCTCCTGCTTAGGGCATAAAATGTTCAAACTCTTTGAATTTTAATTTATTCTATCTGGCCTCTTATCCCCTTTTATTGAAGCAAAGGGAATATGACCAATGGAATGATCCACAGGAGTTTTATTCTGAAGACTCATTCCTCCCCAAAAAGGGCGTGGCCACACCTCATGAATATTTAGTGGAATGCTACCACGAGTGGTTTACAGATTTTTGGAAAAACGTTGTAACGCTCATAACAACGTTGCGTACATAAAGACAAAACTATAACGTTTTACAGCAGAAATGAGATTTCAAAGTAATCTTAATGGCATATGATAAATAGAATCTAACATTCCTGCTCTAATATAATTGAATTTGTTAAACTCGTCGCCAAAAAACGATAAAATGCTCAGCAAGCTTCGCATTTTATCTCTTTTTCCCCAACTTGTTTAATTAATTCAATAAAACATTAGCAAGAGACATGAAAGAAATATGTTTGATACCATTTATATCTACAAAATGATTTACTTGCCTTTTCCTTGTAGTTATATCAAAACCAAAAATATCTTGCATATTTGTAGAAAAACAGGTTTGAACAAATTATTGGGGTCAGGTGATGAGGAATGGAGCATTTCACAAATGCAGTATGCAATTCAAGGATAATCAAGGAGCCCCCTTTCCAGCTTTCCAAAAGTATTCACTATTTTAACACACAATGACTAACAAGTAGATGAAAAATGCTGCAATCATGGCATCAAATAACCTTAGGAGATAAATCAAATGAGATGATTTAAGAACAGCAAACCCTATTTTCTAATATAAACAACAATAACAAGTAATAGCTTTCCAAAAAATTCTACAAAAGATTGACTCATACATTTTAATTGAAAAACAAAACCGACAAAAAGCAAAACTGCAAACCACAAAAAGCCAAAATTGGAGGGTGTTACCAATTCTTTATTGATGGATTCATACCAAAATCCCTTACTTTTTTGAGAAATTTCATCAGCAGACCACAAGGTATAGCTCATAATAAAACACCATCCATTGTCCTGCTGAATTGTGTAAAGGTTTGGCTCTCCAATTTACATGTATTTAGGAGCAAGGAATTCTAGAGCCATAAATCAAGAACAAAAGAAACATACTGCTCTAAATGAACAGAATAAACAGAAAGCAGTCCCTGAGCAGTTTAACTGACAGACAACTGGGCATTTAGAAATTGCACACAAAGCACCATTAAAGAGTGAATATCAAAAGGTAAAAAAAAGTTTGCTACCTGTACAGCTGGAAACTTTTCATCAGGACCACAATTACACAAGTAATGGGCTCAGAATAAATAAACATTTTAGAAACTAATTGACAACATTTAGCCTTAAACAATATGGTTGATGATGTCATCTGCAATGGCTCTATTCACAATATTCTTGTGTGTGTCGCTACAATATATGATATATGCCCCAGTATGCTTAACTCAACTGAGCATGAAATTTTTCATGCTCAAAAATGTAAAATGTCAATAATGATTGGCATTTCAACATTTATGAGCATGATAAATGCAACATCTTAGAGTTTGAAAGCAGGAAAAAGTCTTTATACTGGTCAGCATTTTAATTTTAAGAGAAGTTCCAATCTAATGCTCTGTTGAGTTGAGCATCAAAAATGTTCCATAAGTTTGGGGCTGGATGGGCAATAGGCCAACAAGTTAGAAACTTCTAGGTTTCTCCCAGAAGCATCCACATGAGGCATATTATTTGTTAAATTCTGATTTAATGACAAAATAGGAACTGTGGGCTGTTTAAACAGAACTAATTAACCAATGAGACCAAGTGAAAGTCTGGTTTTCCGTATGTCACATAAGTTCGACATCAGTCTATAAATTACAGATTTGCATGCTGCTTCTGATTAAAAATGGTCTGTTTTGCTACAATTTTACAAAGTTACCCCCAAAAAGCATCCACAGGAGTTTTATTCTGAAGACTCATTCCTCTCCAAAAAGGGCGTGGCCACACCTCATGAATATTTAGTGGAATGCTACCACGAGTGTTTACAGATTTTTGGGAAAACGTTGTAACGCTCATAACAACGTTGCGTACATAAAGACAAAACTATAACGTTTTACAGCAGAAATGAGATTTCAAAGTAATCTTAATGGCATATGATAAATAGAATCTAACATTCCTGCTCTAATATAATTGAATTTGTTAAACTCGTTGCCAAAAAACCATAAAATGCTCAGCAAGCTTCGCATTTTATCTCTTTTTCCCCAACTTGTTTAATTAATTCAATAAAACATTAGCAAGAGACATATGGGTCAAATATAGAACCTAGTGAATGCAGTAATTAAAGTTAGGAAACACCACATAGAAGTAGTCAAAATATATTACACATTTTTGAATACGGACCCACAAACAAACTGATAGAATCTAAAAACAATCATCAAGAAATAAATATTCACTTTAATATAAAAATGGACTATAAATAATTTTTGATACAACAAACAGCAACTTTTATGGTTTACCTATATTTACAAAAGTGACAAAAAGCAGAAAATGCCAAGATCACCAGAAACTGGCATCTTCGGCAATCCTCGCTTCCCAATGGGCCCTTGGGTTTGGATTTTCCTTTCTTCACTGAACACCAATGATGGGTTCTATTTATCTCACATGAGCATGAGTAAAACAAACAGTATAAATTATATCTGGTACGAGAAACAACTCTCTCTCACACACACACACACACACACACACACACACACACATACGCACACACCAATGTGGTTGCTGAACTACAAAGGAAACGGAAAGCCACATCACAAACACAAACCCCAAGAAACAATGTGAACATCAATTAACACTAGATCATAACAAAGGAACAAAATCTAAAATGCATGTGATAATAAAAATGCTGAAAATGTAACCGATTTAAGAATGTAGAGCAATTACAGTGTTGCTTGCTTATCATCTAATTGATATTTTACTTTGAATTTGACGAAAAGAATGAAGAGTTGCTTATATTTAACAGAGTCCCATAACCATTTCCCTTCCATTTTACTAGCATCATTTGATGTTGATTCTATACTCTAAAATTTTCCACATGTACTTGAAATGGAAACTATCAGATATTGGCTAAAATAGTTGTATGTACTCCACGAGGATTTCTTACAAACTTTATTCTAGTGGTGCAGATTTTAAATTAGAAATTGCGCTTGTTTAAATTGAAAAACCACCATCAAAAACGGACATACATTGAGTTCATAAATAATTACTAACAAGAGAAAAATCACCTGTTTTATCAGATAAGTCACTTTTTCATGCAGTTTTCAGGTGTACTGCACATATCTATTGTAAAAACCTAACTAAATTCTATTTTTACCTAGTCTCTTTAAACGAGAAGAAAGTAGAATGAAAACAGACATATACTGTAAACCAACTAGCATCACACAACTTCTATTCTTAGAGTAGGTACTAATAAAACACATATATATGTACACTTGTGAGCGACAGGACATTCAGCCCAAAAAGTATTTTTGTTCAATTTATAAGTCATTCAGAAGCGACTTTGGTTTTAATCATAAACACTGAAAAACATATAAGCGTCATAGATGCTGAAATGACCAGCAACAGATAGTCAATAAGCATGCTAACATCCTGCCATGATAAAGGGGTTGTGAAGGAGAAACTTGCAGCCAATTCCTGTAGCTTGGGCTCCACATGTAATACGTGTACTTTGTTTGTAGATCCCAGTATCAGAGACTTCAATGATGTAGAGTTTTTTTTACTTCTGTGGCTGCTAGCTGTTTACTATTCTTACATCGTCTTCTGGTGCAGCAATTTTTCAATCTTTGACAGATACAGGCCAGCCAGTCAGGAACAGCTTCGTTGTTTTTCTTGTGATATAAACGCATATTCAATGTTGTAGCGATCGTGATAACAACACTCTCAATAAGAGATACCATCAGAAAATAGGAAATGATTGGTAATGGTTCTGATGTTTTTGGTAAAGTGTTACTCACGATCGTCATAAAAACGGCAATAGACAAGAGAACAGTGATTGAATAAGAAACTCGCTCTCCAGATTCTGGTGGCAACAAGAATACCAGCACATTAAGTAGACACAAGAATAAAACTGGTAAAATAATGTTCACTATGACATATTGGGGTTTCCTTTCAAACCAAATAATAAAATATGCCTTTGATCTAAAACCTACAGTCGAGATTTTGGCTTGTGTCTTAATGACAGTCCAAGATCCATGTTCAGCCAAATCGTCGGTATCAACAAAGTCTTTGTCTACGCTAAGTCTGGCTTCCTTGTGTGAGTATCCCATTATATAAACATCTACATTACATTTTTGAATGTCAAATGGAAAGTAGTAAGCGTTTATGGAACATGTTGCTTTTATAAGGGCTCCAGGAACCCATTTAGCATGTCCATCGGCTGTAAAGCGAATGAATTGCCAGTCATTGCCAAAAGAATCTATTTTCTCTGACGGATTCGTAAGAATTATCTCTGGTACCCATACCTCCTTATAGCTCATATCCAGTTCATTTATACCACTATAGTTGGTCCAATCCCACACAATATCATCATCTCTCCACTCTATTATAAAAGCTCCAACAAATGAGAATTTTTCATGAACTTCATCCAATTCCTGCAAAGCAAGCATTTTGAGTCTTACACTTACATTTATGGCATCAGTTTGATTTTTAACTGGTCTTACATGTCTATCATAACTACTAAGAAGATTAGTACGTAATGTTTTGACGTCATTTTTTGATGCACTGTAAACGTTAGGAACAAACTTTAGCAGTGAGATGAAAACAAGTATATCAACGGAGATTCTTTTTGTTGTTTGCATGGTTGCTGATAGAGTTATAATTGTTTCTCAGAACTAAGCATTGGCAGCCCAACACTTACTTTTAAAAATTGCTGTATTCCACAATAATGCTGCTAGCAATAATATTACGCTAACTTTACTTCAAAAACACTTAATTCATTACTTTATATAATGTTCTTTGTGTTTGCTATGTACGTCATTATCTGATTTTTCTGGAACAAATAAAATCATTACCTTCAACCAAGTTACATCAACGTGGAATGTCTGTCTCCTATATTTTGACCTTCAGTCTTATCCCTTGTCATGCTGAATATTTCCATGTACTACACTCTAAAATTTATCCGCGTGACAGACGTAAAAAGCAGACGGTATTTTTAGGGGAAAAAATGTATTTGCAGGATAAGTGTCAATAGGTCTTGGCCATTACTTAGTGTCAGTATATTTGTCTGTGTATGCTGGCTTGAATAGTCTCACAGAGACAGTTCTAATCAGCATACATGACAAAAAGTCAGATTGACAATTATCCATATGATCAAATTATGGCATGCTTGGGCGGCCGATATAGTTGATTACCAAAAGACAACACAGTGCAAATGTTACTAACACACTACATTTAAATCTGTGTAATCAAAATTTAATTTGTGTAATCAAAATTTAATTTGCCTGTTTCTCATACAAAACATGTTGTGGGTGCTCAATGGAACTGTCTCAATGAGACCGTTCTTTTGTGTACCCAGAATACATGTAAACAACTGATGGCTGATAAATTATGCAAAGAAAAAAACTAGAAATGCATGTATGAACCACAGGCACAGAGCTGACGACTTGAAAAGTTGTATCAGATAATGTTGTAAAACCATGATGCGACTAATTTTGCATACATTTGTACAACTATGTACATCATGTTTAAAATGTACAGAAAAATTAAAGGGGTGTACCTACAAAATTACGCATATGTCAGTTGCTAGTTATCCTATTCTCAAATTAAAGCCTAGAACTAATTTTTATCTTTCTGTGTTCTTCTTTCTTTTTAATGTTTTCTTATTTATTCACGAGTATGCAAATGAGATCATTTGTATATTCATCTTTGGGTCAACGAGCTATATCTCTACTTTTATTTGGTACCGTGTTTGGTAGTCCAGGATATACGGCAGTTGAAATATAGGTTATTTTGTAGGTCAAACTACTATAGTTTTTTACTATTTTTGACTTATTCTTTTTATATGTTCTTTAATATTCATAAATATGAAAATTTAATATTTCGAATACATATAACCATAGGGTCGCATATCTGTATCTCAGCTATTATTGGTACCAAGTTTTGTAGTCTAGGATAGTAAACAGCTGGCGTAGAGGTAATTTGGTAGGGATACCACCTTAATTAATCTACTAATTTTGTCTTATTTCTTATGTTTACATTAATATTTATGGGTATTTACATCAGATAATTTGTATATTTAATCATTTTCATCAAATGAAAATGTCCCAACTTTTATTTAGTACCTATTTTTGAAGTTAATCATAGTTAGCAGCTGACTTAGTGGTTAGTTTGAACGTAAATCACTTTATTTTTCTACAAATGTCCTCTTATTTCTGAAGTGATCATTAATATTCGTGAATATTCAAATAAGATAATTCGTAAATTTAATCATTTTGGTCAAAATGCAATGTCTCAACTTGAATTTGGTACCAAGTTTTGCAGTCTCCGATAGTTGGCAGTAGATATATAGGTAATTTTGTAGCTATGCCCCCTTAATTTTTCTATCTATTTTCTCTTATTTATTATACTTTTATAAATATTCATGAATATTTAGATTAGAAAATTCGTATATTTTATCATTTTGATCAAATGGCTATGTCTCAACTTTTATTTGATACCAAGTTTTGTAAGATAGAATAGCTATCAGCTAGCATCGTGTTAACTATGTAGGTATACTACCTAAATTTTTCTACCAATTTTGTCTTGTTTTTACGTTTACATTAATATTCATGAATATTTATATTAGATAATTCGTATATTTAATCATTTAAGTCAAATGGCTGTGTCGCAAGTTTTATTGGGTACCAATTTTTATAGTCTAGGATAGTTAGCAGCTTGAGTACAAGTAATTTTGTAGGTGTACCCCCTAAATATTTCTACCAATTTAGTCTTATTTCTTATGTTTACATTAATATTCATGAATATTTAAATTAGATAATTCGCATATTTGATAATTTTGGTTAAATGGCAAAGTCTCAACTTTTATTTGGTGCCAAATTTTATAGTCTAGTCTAATAAATATCAAACATATAGGACATTTTGTAGGTATACAACCTTCATTTTTCTACCAATAATTCTCTAATTTCTAATTTTTACATTAATATTTATGAATATTCAAATTAGATAATTCGTATATTTAATCATTTGGTCAAAATACAATGCCTCAACTTTAATTTAGTAGAAAGTTTTGTAGTCTACGATAGTTAGCAGTAGATATATAGGTAATTTTGAAGGTATACCACCACAATTTTTCTACCTATTTTCTCTTATCACTTATGCTTTCATTAATATTCATGATTATTTAAATTAGATAATTCGTATATTTCATCATTTTGATCAAATGGCTATGTCTCATCTTTTATTTGGTACCAGGTTTTGTAAGATAGGATAGTTAGCAGCTTGAGTCATGGTAATTTTGAAAGTATACTACCTTTATTTTTTTACAAATTTTGCCTTATGTCTTATGTTTACATTAATATTCTTGAATATTTAAATTAGATAATTCGCATATTTAATCATTTTGGTCAAATTTCAATGTCTCAACATTTATTTGGTACCAAGTTTTGTAGTCTTGGCAATTAAGCAGCAGACGTATAGGACATTTTGTAGGTATACCCCCTTAATGTTTCTACCAATTGTGTCTTATTTCTTACGTTTACATTAATATTAATGAATATTTAAATTAGATAATTCAGATATTTAATCATTTTAGTCAAATGGCTTTGTCTCAACTTTTATTGGGAACCAAATTTTGTAGGATAAATAGTTAGCAGCTGGTGTAGAGGTAATTTTGTAGGTATACGCCTTAATTTTTCGACCATTTTTCTCTTATTTCGTATGTTTTCATAAATATGCATGAGTATGCAAATTAGATAATTCGTATATCTATTCAATTGGTCATTTTGCCAATATCTCGACTTCAATTTGATACCACGATCCTTAGTCTTGAATGATAAACAGCGACAAATAGGTAATTATGTAGGTGACACCCTTTCATTTATTCTTCATTTTTTTCTCATTTCTTATGTTTTCAATAATATTCTTGAATATGAAAATTAGATAATATTTATATCTAATAAGAGCGTCATATTGCTGTTCCTGAAATTCTATTATATCTATTCGAGAAAGAAAGACTAGATAATTCAAACAGATATACTTTTTGTGAGTAAAATTAAAAACAAAAAGCAGAGAAGCAATATTTCAAGGAGTTACTCTATGCTGGTTTTACATTATTTCTAGAACCAGAGTTACCTCCCCATTTTATGAATGACGATACTCGATTTTAACGTACGATCCTCACAAATTGATAGTACAGATATATTTATCTTTACGTGAGGCATATATTATCATTTAGGACGATAATGTAAGTTTTCCCCAAAAGTAAATCAGCGAATCTCCTATGCTCGTAGCAAGTGTATTGGAAAAATGCATTAAAACGCTGTTTTTTAACACATTGGAGGCAACTTTAGAAGCTAATTTCTGAACCGTCAGGCATATCAGGATGCGGCAAATCATGTTTTTGAAAAGCGAAAAGACAATTGTTTTAGAAATTATGAAATTTTGCTGGTTCTGATTAAATATAATGGTATTATAAGGAATGATATAGAGGAAAATATTAAATTTTATAGGGTAGTAAGAGTTATCCCCCAAAAATACTATGTTCAAATTTATAAAAATCAATAAAATTCATACAAATATAAATAACAGTAAACATAGTTTTAGAAAATAAAATAATTTGCGAAAAATAACGTCTTTTTGTCTATACAAAATCAGTTTAAAAACCGTACTTTACGTTTCCGTTTTTTACAAACATTGAGTTATCTCCCCATTTTTAATATGATGCTACCAAATTTTGAGCGTACGACCCAACTAGAAATAAAGTAGAGTCATTTATCTTGAATTTTAGACCTGTTTCATCCTTTATGACGATGAGGTAAGTTTTTTCGAAAATTTGAATTTCAGCAACGCGCCTATAATGCTTTGATTCGTTCGTTTTGCACTTTTGATATTTGGCATAGACACCAACATTCTTCATTTCTAAATGATTTGGTTTCTATTCTCAAATGGCACAGAAAACTATTGGAAAAAAAATCCCCTCTCGAAAAGGAAAAGGTCTTATGTAATCAATTGTTAATTATTTCGTTTCTAAAACAACATCAGCTTATTTTAAGCGATATCGGGTTATCTGCAGCGCACACCTTCTCCATCATTGGATAATAACGTATTCGGTAACTGTCGCAAATAGCATTTTTAGAGGCTCTCCCGCCTCGACCGGTACACTCAAATCGTTTATGATTCAGAAATATCTGAAGGTCGGGTGAGATTGAGCAAATGTTCAGACTCGTCTGATATTTTTGTTGTCATCCATGTGACGTGTACCAAATTCGGATAAATATGTTATATACTCTCAATCTATTTGTGAATTGATATGTACTACACTGTTTTCTGCCATGTATATGTATATATGTTGTATCCTCGTGGGCATTTGTTGCCTTCTGGAATTTTCAAATAAACCATCTATCTATCTTTAAAACAACGTACATGCGTCTAACACGCATCCGTTATTATGGGTGAAAACTTTAGAAAATCGACCTGTATGATGTTATTGAATGGCTATTGTTTTGATATAATTGCTACAAATTGTTATGACTAGTTATGCAATTGAAACGTTCTCACTTTACGATATATATGCAGAATCGACCATCAAAGCAAGCGGCTGATTGATGTTGTGGTTTATTGCAAATTCGAATACAGTATTACTTGACTTTCGCTTACTGTAAAGGCGGCAACTTTAGTTTTCATATCTGGGTGTGGTTCGGCAATTTCATCTGGTAAGGAAGGGAAATCAGGTTTTTTATAATTTGGTAAAGTTAATTACCTTTTTGCAAACGCAAACGTGCGTGCATTTCATGAAAAATCATGAAAATCCTTACCGTATACACACTGAACGCACATTTATTAACCCTTAAAACGCATAATCACAAAATGTATGTTTTTGTCGTCCACTAAACTATTTGAAGCCTCCTGTAGGAGCAGTCCTGGGTCCACAATGTTTGCCTCACTGCTTATGTTATATTTTGCTGGCGTTTTAAGGACTAAATAGTGACTGAGGTGGTGGCACAAGATGATACGGTTACTTTTGAATAAAACTACGCCTCCTTTTCCGCTTTTACCTATGCCTAAGGTTGACTAGTCCTAATTACGCATTCATGATTAACCGCCTTAACAGTAGGCGAAAAGTCAAGTAATACCTTATATAATGGCATTTGTCCTTGATATATTAGTATTGCATGGACAAACAAACCATTGTCTCCAACCCATTAACATCATCGTGGACGGACGTGATCTTTTATTTCGACTAAAGTCTTTAAAAAACCTATATATTGGCACTAAAGCCCCAGTTTTCACACATAGAATCATGTATAGTAACACATGTCCTAAGCGGCCTCTCAAAAATAGGCATAGCAAAAATCTTAATGTCAAATGGTAGCTTAATGGAGCATTCTGCAATATTCTTGGCCTGCATTAAGTGATGATTGGTCTTGAAAACCAATTTTTGGCCTTCTTTTTGAGTGGCCGCTTAAGACAGGTTTTACTGTCATTTGACTACCGTTATTATATTATGCATTCTTTGATTGGGTGTAATTAATTCAGAACGACCATGTGGCCTAGACTAATGCCTTGGAGATTTTTAAAAAGTGAGTATGACCAGGAAACACCACAATAAAACACTGCAGACCAACCCACGGCACCGTGAGGAATAGCCACAGAACACTAACAGTCACTAACAGTCACAAGACACCAGGAAGACAATTAAACCAGGCCTCGAGGCTACAAAACTTGAGTTCATTCTCAGACTCAAAATAAAGCGCAATGATTGGCTGCTTGCGGACACGTGTCCGCAAGCAGCCAATCGTTGCTCTTCATTTTGAGTTAAAGACTGAACTCAAGTTTTATAACCTCGAGGCCAGCTCTCTCCTTTTCTCATCAAGATGATTGCAAAAATAGCTCAGGCTGTTATCCGTTCGAAGGCGGTGGTTCTGTTGGTGTTGCTTCATCACATTGTGGAGTTTCTGTGGTGGTCTTCGTTTTGTTATGCATTTCTCTGTGTTCTGATGGAATTTTCTGGATCCACGCATCAAACGATTGTTTACGAGTACAGTACGTCTTGATACCCTAATGCGGTGGGTACACCGCAGGCGAGTCCTCAAGGTTTACGCATGAAACAAAGAAAACGTTTCGTTTGCTCATACTTATACGCAAGAGAAGCATGTCTTGTCTTTGAATTGTAGCCGTTGGTCTTTCTTTAACACTCCCTGTCTCTTTGGGTTTTTTCAAAAGTCTACTGAAAACAGTCTGAGAGGCATTCAAAATCCCAGCAATTTTAACTTGTTTCATGCCCTAGTCACTCATGATAATTCTCCAATTTTTCGACTTTCATTCTCCTTTGTCTGTGGCATGGTGATCAAACATACTGATTTCATTTCAGTTAAATGTTTCAAAGTCATCCTTGCTAAGCATCTATTGTACAGTGCTGTGTCATGAGCCTCTCGTTCGTGTCCATTGTTGCATTAATATTAATGTACATGTCAAATAAAAAAGAATACACTGATGACTTGGAAAATCGGGGTCGCAAAATTTTGCTTTACTTTAGGTATTCGGCTGCCGTCGGTTCTAAGGCGGTCGCTGAGGAAGAGAGATGGTAAGTGTGTTCCTTGCTGCCGCGCGCCTGTAGTGTTATGCGTCTCTTCCTCACAACCTTATATTCCGTAAGGGACATTGTAGGCAGAAACAGTAACACTATATCGACGTACGATATACATAACTTCTACCATTTCAGCACGGTACAACGTCAGCTCTTGTGACCTCTAAATAGTTTGGGGGAAAACGGAGAGAGAACATTCACATCGTAAAAATACAGTAGACCCGAGTTCATTAATCAGTTCATGAAAATAAATGGAAAGCACCTCGCCCCTTGCACCAGCTAAATGATAATCTGCTTTCTGATAGACCTTATTACTCAAGAAAGCCAAAATTATGAAATGATCATCACTATAAGGAGTTCTACCAAGTCCACCCAGCACAACGCCAGCAAATATGACCTCTAAATAATATAAAGTGCGAATGCTTCCGAAATAGAGGGAAAGTGTTTAAATATGGTACTACTTTATAACCAGTTAAATGTCAAGGAAACAATCAACCAATCAGAGAACAGAACACTGACTTGATATTGATAGTGAGCCAACTTTGTCCATCACCAAGCTTGGTCAAGTTCTGGCCAATACAGTAAACCTGTTTTAAGCGGCCACTCAAAAATAGACAAAACAAATGTCTTAAAGACAAATGAAAGTATTGCAGAATACGTTTGGCCTGCATATAGCGATAATCGGTCATGAAAATCAAATTTTGGTCTTCGTTTTGGGTGGCTGCTTAAGACAGGTTTTACTGTATTAAAGCACATGCAAATTCTCATTAAGAAAAGTGGCTCGAGTAGAAAAACAACATATACAAAATGTACAAAATTCGCAATGTATTGTGAATCCTTATTCGTAGAAAATTATTCGACGAAAAATGACCAAATTAGGAATGACATAAACCAGTCACCATAAGGACCTCTTCGCGACAAAGCAGGTTTTGTTGCATCCGTACAGTATGATCAGCGCCTTTGTCATTAGCTGAGGGGAATGTATGTGTAAACTTGCAACATGCAAAGTTTCAATATTCTAGCTAGTCTCGTTAGCTCAGCAGGCCGGGCTGTGTCTTACTTGGTCGCAAACCCCTAAGGACCTGGACGCGAGAAAAACTATCTTAGAGAGTGTGCGAACAACAAAGACGCAGATCAGCCTGCGCATCCGCGCAGACTGATCAGCGCCTTTGTTGTTCGCGTTTTGGAAAGACTCGTATCTAAGCTTGCCACAAGTGAAGTTTCAATTTTCAAGCTAGTCTCTGTAGCTTTGGAGACTGATTTTAGTCTTGCTTTGTCGAAAACCCCTAAGGCAGCTTTTCTAGCATGTCGAGACCCATCACATACTGAATGACTTTAGAAACGCACCGCCTGCTATAATGCTTATTCATTGTCTATATGTAATATCTTAATTATAAATGAAATTGACAAGTCCCTTCATTTAGCTTGCATGTGATAAGAAAATCGAAACGTTCTGGCTTATGGTTGGCGTGACGTTGCGATTATTCTGAGACATCCCAAATTTAAAAAAAAATACAGAGTATCAATTCCTTCCATAATCAGAGCAAAAAAGTTTTCGAACCGATGTTTGTTCTCGGAAGCACAAGGAAAGACAAATTCAAATCATGAATTTTTAGACATCTGGTATAGGTCATTTCGCCTCGGTGACGTCATTATTTTTGGGGGGGCGTAATTCGCTGTTTTTATCCTAAGGAACAGGAATAATCAAAATATTTTCGTGCCACAAGACACTCCCAAATACGTTGCGTAGAAGACAAAAGTATCTCGACATGCGCGAACGTCATCCGCTTGTTATTGCTGTTTGAAAAAATAAGATTGACTTTAGCAAAGAAACGCTGCGACTGGGAAGTGTAATTAAACGAATATTTCCGATTATTTCCGAAACTTTTCTTATTTTTCTGTTGGTGAAGACATCTGGCTACCAGGTCAAAGTGTTTGCTTTTAAATTGAACTAATCGTACAGTTGTCAGACGACAATTGTTGAAAAACGCTAACGTCAGTGTTACGTCAGAATGAACCGAATGAGCAAATCGAAACTATGGCAAATCACGGTCCATTATGTAAGGGGATAAAAAGTATTAAAAAAACATCCTCAAATCAACCATTTGGAAGCGACAGTATAATTGGTGCGTTTCTAAAGTCCTTCAGTATATTGACCTTTATTATCTTTATCTACAATTAGACGATGTCTAATGGTAGTAAAATGACTGTGTAAAGTTGATAAGATGGAATACAAATTTGAAGGTAAAACCGCTCTGGTGACGGGTGCTGGCAAAGGTGAGTTAACAGAATCTCTACTGTGTGCGGCGGCTGCGCTGGATGACCTGGTTAAAGAAAAGATATCTTAGTGCTTTCATTTCGAGCTAGAGTTAATATCTCATTGCAACCTAAAACGTACAAGTATTGGCGTTCACTAAAAGCCTTCGCCTCGTTTATCAATTAATCTCCATATGACTAGTCATATTTTTAGAATTTTGTAGATGCACACTTAAATGTGCATGGTAGTAGATAATGTATTAAATATGTTAAGCAGTGCAATTTAGCGTAGGTTATAAATATAATGGGCAATCCTGGGTTGTAACAGCAAATGAATATAACTATGACACACATTTTGAACAAGAACAGTTGAGCATGAAATCATAAATTTACCACCTACTTATTAACAAATATATTTAGGGGAGCACAGTGGCTCAGTTGGTAAAGCTTTAGACTGGGGAACGCAGGGTTGGTCAGGACTCACAGCCGGCAAAGTCACTGTGTTGTTTCCTTGAGAAAGACACCTTTTCCGCTTCTTAGTACTGGCACCGAGGTTAGAAAACTTTCTTCATGCTCAACTCAATTGAGTGCAAAATTTATCCTGTTCATAAATGTTTTAAAAAATGCCAAGGATTGTTGGTATTTTAACATTAATAGCATGATAAATACCACATCTGAGAGACTTAAAGCAAGAAACTTCATCACTCTTAGACTATCTTCAGTATTTTAGCTTTTATGAGCAGTTGAAATTTCTTGCTCATCAGTTGAATTGAGCATGAAAAGTTTTATAACCTCGGGGCCAAGTTTAACCCCGGAAGACAGGAAATCAACCCGACATGACTGAAAATCAGCTGACCGTAATATGGGTGTTTCCATAAGTTTGAATGAAATGCGAATTTAAGATAATATTATATAACCCTGCTTATGTTGAAGGACATTGCGTTGGCTGCCATTTTCTGTGAGCACAAAAAGTGTCTCGTTTGCCAAGAGATATTGCAAAGAAAGTAATTGGTTAGTGACGTGTCCACTTGTGGCTTTAAATATTGTGTAATGTTCATTGAACTTTTTAAATCGCCGTGCAATCTACTTGATGCTTGAGGTTTTCAGCCTCTTATTCTAAAACATAAATGAAAAGACTGCTGTCAGTAGTGCTATCAGGCCTGGCCCCGAGGTTAAAAATACGTTTTTCATGCTCAACTCAGCTAAGCACGAAATTTATCCTGCTCATAAAGGTTAAAATGCCAACAATCGTTGGCATTTTTACATTATTAGCATATGATAAATACTAAGCCATTTTAACATTTATTTGCATGTTAAATACAAAATCTGAGACACTTTAAGCGAGACACTTCTTAATTTGCCTGTATTTTTGCTTTAATTGGCAGTTGAAATTCCGTGCTCAGTTGAGCTGAGCATGAAAAAAAGTTTTATAACTTCGAGACCTGGTTTGGCAACCGATACTAGTAAGTACGTTCCGTATACCTTTAACGTAGCTATTGTTTGTATTCCTCATTCTCATTTTCCACAGGCATCGGTAGGGGTATTGCAATCCAACTAAGCCATTGTGGAGCCAAAGTTATAGCCATCAGCCGTACACAGGAGGATCTGGACAGTCTCAAAGAAGAGGTACAGTAAAACCTGTGTAAAACGGCCACTTTAAGATACAAAACAAAGTTCTTAATGACAAATGGTAGCTT
Source organism: Loripinus fragilis (assembly GCA_964019695.1). Classification (NCBI taxonomy): domain Eukaryota; kingdom Metazoa; phylum Mollusca; class Bivalvia; order Lucinida; family Lucinidae; genus Loripinus; species Loripinus fragilis. The sequence goes on from OZ026526.1 coordinate 63,530,584, forward strand.
AATGAAGGTCCAAAGTATTGCCTTGAAGCATTCTGCAATACTTTTGATCTGCATTAAGCGGTAATTGGTCTTGACAAACAATTTTTGAGAGTGGCCGTTTTACACAGGTTTTACTGTAGTTTTATAATTATATGTATTATTTTTATATGGATAAAAGAAAGTCAAACCATGTCAGCATTTAACCCTTTTCATTCTGGATACTCGTAAACAGATGCTTTGGCAAACAGTGAAGACCCAAATGAAATGCCGCATAATGTGGCATTGCATCGGGGTCTACACTGTTTGTGACGATAAACACAAATCACAAATTGCATCATAATTTAGAAAATTTACCTGTAGCCCCATTGAAATACAAAATGGGTAATTCAATACTTATTCTATCAACATGCTTGGGAAATACATCTGAATGAAAATGGTCAATATGCCGACATCGTAAAGGTCTGCTAACCAAAAAAAGCAAGTGATTATGGCATAGAAATATTATAAACACAGATCACAGCCAGGAATCAGTATGTTGTTTTTCAAAAAATGTGGTATCTTTCCGCTTATGACAACCAAAACACCATAATTCTATCGATCATATTGAGACAAGCATTATGAAAATAACGAGTGAGTATGATCAGGACATAGCACAATCACACACTGCAGACCGACCCACGGCATCCTGAGGAAGAGCCATATAACAATCACAAGACAGCAGGAACTGCCAGGAAGACAAACAAAGTAAATTAACCAGCTCTCTCTTCCCAATCAAGATGACTGCAAAATTAGAAAGGTCACCAAGCAATATACAAAACAGGGTCAAACTCAAAAAATTCCACATTCAGCAACAATAGACCCACTGCCCCAGAACTGTCAGCAGTCCACGTCACCGGAGGACCAAAATGCATTTTACTGGCACCAAACTCTCGCCCCATATTCTGAAATCTTAAATAAACTTTTTACAAGTTTTTCATCCTTTGTCCGAAAATTAATTATATAAATGTTCTATGTTAGCGGTCATTCCGTTTGCCAATGGTACATTAACCCATTTAAGCCTAGCGTCCCTTTGATGGGACATCGGCAAACAGTGAAAAAACAGATCAGACGCCGCAGAACGCGGCATCTGATCAGGTTTTGCACTGTTTGCTTAAGATATGTACTTTTAAGATTTGAATGAAATTGAAATGTACCACCCAACAACCCTTAAATTCGAAATGGATTCGTCTAAATGATAAGGACGGGCAATTTCATTAGGCATAAATGGGTTAATACACAAGGAAGCACATTTCTGAGATGCTGATAGGAACGAGATGATTCCCTTGATAAAGAGAAATGAGCCAGTGCATGAGCTTTCCATCAATGTGGTATGTGCGACCAGCAAAGCCTCAGATCAGCCTGCGCATACGCGAAGTCTGATCAGAGCCTTTGCTAGTCGCTTGAGTATTCTATGATTGTTAAGCTACTGACTGAACACCATTTGGAGTTTCTAAGCTTAAAAGGAGGCTTGGTAACAGAGGCTCGTTCGAGTATACACATGTCAAAATGCTATATTGTTGGAAATCACATGCACTGGCTCAAATGAAAAAACGTCTTTGTCTCTTCTCTTTCGTTATAAAGGTACCCGACGTAGATGTTCACGCTGTTGACTTGAGAGACTGGCATGCTACGAAAGCTTTGGTTGAGAAACTTGGACCCGTAGATTTGCTGGTGAATAACGCAGGAAATAATATTCTTAAATCCTTTCTGGATGTGACCAAAGAAGACATTGACAGGTAAAATATGTACGAGCATGGCATTTTTTTCCAAACCAATGCTATTAATTGTTTCATGAACAAACTCCAACAAAGTTTCCTGTTTTCAATGATTACAGATTTTCTCTTTTTTTGAAGGATCCGTTTTCCGGATTATATACTGGCCAAAAGATGTAACCGGCCACTTACATTTTATTGATTGATTTATATCAAAACCTAGAATGATATTACTACTTTTTTATCCTGAGATAGTCAGACGTGCAAGGTCCTTATTTGATTTTAGTTTTTCCAATACCTTCAAGGATTAGAAAATAATAAAGTTTCAAATTGATTCTTTATTTATGATACTTTGGGGAATTTCCTCCCCATATTTCCGACATAGTCATAAATTGTATACATGTATGTGTCCATGCAGTCTGCAGTTAAAAATCCTCATGCTTACGTATCCAGAAAAGGCTAGATTTCTAAAATATAGTCTGAGCCTTCGTCTCTATTTGAGCAGCGAAGACGTTTAAACCTTCGCTGCTCGCTGATGCGCACGACCGAAATATTGTTAATTACCCGTTTTATTGTTTATATTTTAGCCAGTTCAACGTTAATTATATGGCTCCATACAATATATCTCAGGTAAGCTATTTTGTATCCAACTATCGTCTTAGAACGGAAAACAGACATAGTGATGGGGTTAGGCTTAAATATAATTTGCACACATTCGTTAAAACATGTAATTGTGTAGCTCTCATTGAGGCTTCCTAATTTATTCAATGTATCATCACAGTGAAACAATCGAATCAAATTTACTAACTAAGATGAAACGAAGAAAAGACATTCGTAGTTCTCAGAATGTTGCTGATTGGAGGAGCCAAACTGAATACGAAAATCGAAAGATAAAAACGCATGTTGTCTGTAATTATCACAGTTTGGTGTCGAAAAGCTATATCAAAAAGTAAGTGAGTATGATCAGGAAATACCACAATCACACACCGCAGACCAACACACAGCACCGTGTGGATGAGTCACAGAACATTTAAAGTAACAAGACATAAAAAAGGTAATTTAAGTAAAGCAACCAGCTCTCTCTTCTTCATCAAGATGATTGCAAAACTAGAAAGGACACAAAGTAATGCACAACAAAACAAAGACAAACACAGAACCCCCGAAACCATTTGGAAGCACGTCAAACAACAGATCAACAACAACAGAACCCCCACCTGAGAACAGATATCAGCCTAAGCCACCGGGGGGCTTAAATGCATTTTACTGGTACCAAATCTTCGTCTTAGATTCTGTTGTTGTTAAGACATAAAATTGTTTATCTCGCATAGAGGCTTCTTATCTAATACAGTGTACCATGAAAGAGAAACAATCAAATCAAATCAAAATACTATGATGAAACAAAGAAAATGGCTCATGACTCACATATAGGTAGAGCTAAATGAAACCTCAAGTTGAGCTACGGCATCAATGTGTGGATGTTTATTTAACTCCCTTGACAATTTCTTTAAATCTTTAAATGGAAGCGTTGGGAAAGAGGAATTCATTTTAAATATGACAATGACAGCAATTATTATATGGGCTTCGACGCGAGAAAACCTGTCTTAGGGGGTCTGCGAACAACAAAGGCGCAGACCAGCCTGCGCATCCGCGCAGTCTGATCAGCGCCTTAGTTATTCGCTTTTTGGAAAGTATCATATCTAAACTTGCTACAGGCGAAATTTCAATTTTCTACCTAGTCTCTGTAGCTGTAAACATCGATTTGAATATCGCTTTGTCAGAAACCCCGAAGACAGGCTTTGTCGCGTCGCGGCCCAATTATTATAGCACTACTGTCGTGCCAACTAATAGTGGCAGTGACGAAATGTTTTGTTTACAATTGTTAAGTAAAACATTGACTTGTACACTCCACTTGAGCTAATGCGAATAGATATATCACGCGTGTATTAATCCTATCCTGTGGATAGGATTAATACACAAGTGATTTATCGATTCTAAGTCCATAGTAACGTTGTAAACAAAACATGACGTCACTGTCACTCTTGGCTGGCACGACAGTAAAGTTGTTGTACATTGGTTGCTTTTTTCAGATTGTAGCAAGAGGAATGGTAGATAGAGGCAATGGTGGTTCAATTGTTATGATATCTAGTATAGCAGGAATGAAAGCACTGGAGAAAAGGACTGTTTATTGCAGCTCTAAAGGAGCTTTAGATCAACTAACAAGATGTCTTGCCCTTGAGCTTGGACCACATAAGGTAATGAAAAACGAAAATTTAAAACGAATTTCCAAAGAGAGTAACAGAAAAAGCATGTACATACAGAATCATCATTCCTGGAAATGCATCAGCAGCAGTCAGGGAGATTACTTAAATATAGTTTACTCTGTCCGCGATTCTGTTGTTTTTCAAGAATTTAAGTAGTTAAGTTCACATAGATATCATGCGCTGATCCCGAGGGGTTGGGGGCAAGAAAATCACAAAGCTATAGGGTTTCTAAGCAATAGTTCCCTGAAGAATCATAAAGCTACCAAATTGGGCCATCATCAGACGCTGGTGGGTCAATGATGGCCCGCTTTTAGTGGTATTTGTTTGATCATCTCCCCTCCTCAACTAAAAATATGTCTTTTTAAACAACGTCTGAATTGGACCCCCCTTGACAAAACTTTCTGGATCTGAGTATGAGGGTGGTTGCTTAAATATAATTTATCCCGCCCTAGAATCTGTTGTTTTTCAAACAAATGAGTAGTTTAGTCCACCTAGATATTTCCCTTCTAATTCAATATATCACAGAGAAACAACTAGGCTTCAATAAAGCTTTATGAGAGGAACAATATTTGTGTCTACAGATCAATGCCATTTTGAACTCCTTGGCTCAATAAAACATAATTGCTTGCCATCTTGGAAAGTAATCCAGTTCCGTACCCAGAATGCTCAAATTGGTAGGGCAGTATTTAACCCTTTTACACTCAGTGTAAGAGAGTTTAAAGTGTCACCTAGCGGGAGATAATGTTTCGCTTTCAGATTAGAGTGAACAGCGTTAATCCAACTGTAGTAATGACAGCCTTAGCGAAAAGATCAGGATGGGACAAGCCAGAAGTAGGAGGCAAAATGCTGAAAAGAATACCCCTTGGACGCTTTGCAGGTAATCATATGCGCTTGATATCCATTATGTTTCTTGTGGTAACCCTTAACTCCGTAATAACCCCTTTTAACGCCTTTGAAATATCACATATTTGAAAATATTATGGAAAATGGAGCATCTGCTCTTTTGAAGCGAATGCTCCATTTTCCATGATATTTTCAAAAGTATTCAAAACTTTACTTAAATTTTTTCTTGAATTTTTTAATCTTGTTTAAAAATAGAAAATGATGCCATGGTATAAAATAGCCTATGGAGTAAAGGGTTAAAGCAACCCCTAAGAAGATAACTAAAAGACTGCTGAACATATGATTCCACTTGGACTTATTACAATATTTCCATGGGTACCTATACTACATATGACGGTTTGCTGTCCGTATTTCCAGATAATTTAGAAATAACAACAGCTGTAGGCGCATCTCGTAGAGTTGGTATAACTTCTCTCTCTACCTCAATATTGTGTTGCTAATTTTCATATACTGGTCCTTCAGATACAATGGGTTCTGTCCGACAGCAGAAATTCTTAAGCCAGTGCTAGGGGTCCTGAACATTGTTCAGGAGAAGAAAAAGCTATTAAAAGGGCAAAGCTTACATTACACGTATTTACTGTTTTATCACTGGCCACTTTGATGATAAAGGCAAAAGACAAAAATCAGAAAGTGGAGAAGAGTTATTTTTCAGATAAATAGGTGCCCAGATGTAAGTAAAGACATTAAGTTGCAGCAGCCGTATTCTGGCGTAAGTAGGAGCATCTAGGGTACACGTCTCGATTGGACATCAACATTTTGTCATGAAATAATGTCAATGAATTGCCTAATTATTTGCACTTTAAATTATTCAACACCAACACGAATGTTTTTATTTAAATATTCTTCAAATATTTTTGTCTAATCATTTGCACACATTTCTGTCTATTTAATATATTCATCGAAGTCAAAAAGGGAAGTTTTAATGTCCAACTGAAATGAAGCGTTATAGGGTCAGAATTGATTTAACAGATTATGAATTTGGTATATAGTGAGTTATAAGCATAGTTAGATGCGACTTGAGTAACCAAATATCAAACTACTTTTGTCTGTTTGCTTATGGCTCTGTTGGCTGCTTTCAAACACAATGTTCAAAATGATTTTATTCTTTCTTCTTTTTCAATTAAATCTGGCGTCAGCACATGCAAAACATAGCATTTGAATTTGAACAACGACATGAGATTTCCAACAATGTGGTATGTGCGACAAGCAAAGCCTCAGATCAGCCTGCGCACACGCGCAGTCTGATCAGAGCCTTTGCTAGTCGCTTGAATAGTCTATCAGTGTTAAGCTATATACTGGACATCGTTTGGAGTTATTAAGCTCAAAAGGAAGCTGCACAGGTTCGTCTGAGTCTACACTTGTCCAAATGCCACATTGTTGGAAATCACATGTCGTTGTTCAATAAGGATAAAGTCGGGTAAATTCGGACATCAGGTAAATTGGGACACACATTTGCAAACAGTGTAAACCCAGATGAGACGGCTCCTTATGAGCCGTCTCATCAGGATTTCACTGTTTGCTTAGTTAATTTATTTTTATTCCAATATTTGAATTATTAAACAAACAAGGTCGACTTTAACCTATATTTCAGAAATAGAAGATATAGTGAACGCTACACTGTTTCTGTTGAGCGAGAATGCTTCTATGATCAATGGAGTTATACTGCCTGTAGACGGTGGAGTGACTGGAACTCTTTAGCAATTGTAAACAAGGCCTCAAGGTTATAAAACTTGAGTAGGTTGGTTGGTTGTAGCTAAGCCCCAATTGGCTGTAGTTATCTCTCGGTATTGATTCTCGCTGTATCTTCTCTTAGTAGAATTAACACACAAGTTAATGAGTACAGTCTCAGGCTAAAAAAGGTGCAATGATTGGCTGCTTGCGGACAAGCAGCCAATCATCGCACTTTATTTTGAGTCTGAAAATAAACTCAAGTTCTAAACCTCGTTGCAAGAGGATTAGGAGGATTATGCGCCTGTACATAGAGGATCTTACATGAGCGCTCATTTTGTATTGATTTTATTAAACGAGTTGGGGAAAAGAGATAAAATGCGTTTAAATATTATATAGCAGATACTATTTTATTCCTGTACTGTATCCACACTTGTAAATGTTTACGTCGATTTGATGGTATTTACGCGTATTGCCGGTACTTCATAGACCGGAACTGGTAGATATTGGTGTAAATACTATATATAAAAACATGCCATATGCCTAAAGGACTATAGAATTAGATCATTTTTAAGTATTCAGTATGTGGATGGCGATCTATATAAGCATTTAGGAATAGATTCGAGTACCGATCATCCAGATCGGTACTCGAATCTATTCCTAAATGCTTACATAAATCGCCATGTGCATGCCCAATACTTAAAAATGATCTAATTTTATAGTCCCTTTGGCAAACGGCATGTTTTTATATATAGTATTTACACCAATATCTACCACCTCCGGTCTATGAAGTACCGGCAATACGCGTAAATACCACCAAATCGACGTATACATTTACCAGTGTGGTATCAAGATTTAATTTTGTGATGGCATGGCAAACAGTAGTCAGATCATTCTGTAAGTGTGTTCAGGTTTTGTGAATCAATATGTTTAGTTGTTGACTTATAAAGTTGTTACCTGTTACCTCGAATACTAACTGCATTGTTTCACGTGCCTGATAAACGCTGTCTATCTCACGGCATGTGCCTTTATCAGGTCATGAGGACGTTGCACGTTTTTAATGACGCCACTAATGACGCTGAATCAACACAAAAATCGAAAATCACGTCATTATCGCAAGTTTGAAGAGTGAAACAATTGGTAATCTGATAAATAGAACCAGGCTCGGGTATTTTAATATCAAGTTTACCAGGCTCGGCTTTGAGAACGCATGTTGAATCGCTCAGCAAGCCTGGCGATGTCAACAAACGTTCTCAAAGTAAGTAAGGGTGCAAAAATCAGGAATCGATGCAATGAAGTACCACACCCAGGATACCAATGGGAAAGTGGCAAACTCACAAATAGACACCACATACGAGAGCCAAGAGGTCAGCCCTTTCCCAGCAGGTGACCACAAAGCACATATTAACAGACGCGCACAAAGGCATAACAAACACAAGACAGATAAAACATAAAAGATCCACAAAAGAAGAACGGTCAGTAAAATATTTTACTGGAGGGTTTAAACAGGTTTAACGGTGCACGAACCTCACCCTTAGTTCACATTTGGATCAAGACATATATATGTTCGGTTTGCATGGAAGACCCCTAACTTATCAAAGCATCATCTCCTAGAACATATAAATCAAGAGATAAAAAGAAGATAAATCAAATATAAGGACTCAAGAGTAAATAAAACTGAATACCCGAACAAAAGAAATCCAACAGGTAAACCCAGGTGGGCCTGATAACAGCCAAAGCATCAGGCCCCTACCATCTTATCAATAGATAAGTCTTTAAGTTGGAACCGTCATAGAGTCTGAAGTTCGACCCACCGGCGTGCAATTAAAGAGGAAAGCAAAGTTGCCAACCGTGATTGGGTTGACCATCAAGCATGCAGTCTGCCGCAATACATTAATGTTATAGCCAATGTTTTTTATAATGGGAAATTATTTTAATGAACTGCACTGAAAAATTATCAGAGCCAACAATCTTCTTCAATTTATACACCAAAAGAACTCAGGTTCCGAAAGTCCTTGGCGCAAGAGAGACTTAAGTCCAATTTGGAATTTAGATATCAAATCATAGTATCGTCTATAAAATTTAGAAAAGGTTTTGCGAAGTTAATGATACCGATAGCCTTGTTTAAGAAGTTTCCGAGTTAACAATTTATTACAAGTGTTGAAGTCAGCAACATGGCTAGATGCTCTAGCAAAACGAATGAGTTGAGAGATACAGACTTCATAGGATGTAGAGCGAGGAACATCACCATCTAAAAAAAGTAAATTGACAATTTCAAAATCAAAGTCGTCACGTTTATCATAAATATTAGTAGAAACAATATCATTAGAAATTGACAAATGAAAGTCTAAAACAGCGGCTTCGGTATCAGAGGTATTAGCTTTATTAAGTTGGAGCTCTGAAGGGTATATTTGACTTACCATAGTGTCAAAATAAACATTAATAATGTTTAAAATATCGTCCAAATATCTGGATGTAGTGTTAAAAGCATCAATAATATCAGCCTGCTTATCATCAGAAAGAGACATCATAAAGTCCCTTTCATAACAAAACGGGAATAAATCTGCAACAAACGGAGCACAATAAGTGCCCATTGGAATCCCAGCTACTTGTCTATACAACTTGGTGCCAAATCGAATAAAAAATGTTGTCCAACAAAAAGGTCAGCGCATCGCATACATTTTGACAAGACCATGCATGATATGTTTTAGGTTTTTCTGAAGTAAAAATGCATTTCTGTCATTACATGCAAGGTAAGAAGAGCCTTCTCTCTGGAAGGTTCTTTCAATAAGATCAATAAGTTTATCTTTAATTAGATTATGAGGTAAAATAGTGTAAAGAGTAGACAAATCATAAGTAGACAAACTGGTCCCATTAAAATCTCTAGCTTTAAGTTTATCTAAAATTTAACATGAATTTTTAATAGACCAAAATAGGTTTTTACTGGATCTCCCATATACCTTTTCACAATACTTGATAACATGTTTTTAACAGCTGTTAGACACCAGGTTAGCAATTTAGAAAGTTCTGTTGTCGTACAAGAACTAGAATTAGCAATAAATCTTGCTTTATAGGGTTTTTGGAGTTTTGGTAACCAGTACAACGTAGAAACTTTGTCTTGATTTGCTTAAGCTTTGAGCCCTAGCCTTGCCTGGTAAACTTGATATCAAAAGACACTCACCTAGTATTCTCTATTTTCGGGTTGTTGTCAATAGAACTTTATAAAGGTAAAACATAAAATCTTGTGTGTACATTTTACATGTAAATATGTGCCACAGGGGCCTGTGCCATATCTTTTTTAAGTTTTTAGAGACCAAGGTATGTTAATTGTGACAAGGGCACTTTTGCTTTCAAAATACCTATGTTCGAAAAAAACAAATACAGCATGATGACAGGTCATGGGTTCCCAAAAATCCTCACTGTCTCATCGTACAAATATGTTTAATCCTTAAAGCGCTACCTACAATTTGTAGCAGACGACAATTCAAATTTTCAGCACCCTAGATAAGCTTTCAACGAATTGGGTACTTTACCCACTCGTTTGCAACTCAATTGGGTATTTTCTTTTACAATTTGGTAACCAAAAATTTAAAAAAAATGAATTTGGTATTCAAGGCTTTTAATTGGGTATTCTGGTATACATTATGTAGATTTAACATCTAGGAGTCATATGTATTGCTACTATCAAATACATGCAGACCTTTAGTTAAGAATATATTACAAAAAAATAATTTCCTTATTTCTCAAACAAAACATGTTGTGGGTACACAAAAGAACCGTCTCAATGAGACGGTTCTTTTGAGCCCCCAAAACATGTAAAAAATGATGTACAGTTTTATACTGAAAAATTTTGTTTATCTAAACCTGAGCTGTTTAGAAAACTTACGGTTGAGTCAGCCTCCACTGACAAGGTAATTTCACCAAACGTCTAAACATATGATTTCAAAGTTGTGTTTTTTTACATCACTGCGACTCCACCAAGCAATGAATAAAACTGGCTTCTTAGACAGATGCAACTTAAATTTAACTTAACTTATTTACAGTTTTCAATCTAACTAGATAAAACTTTTCCAAAGGAAATATAAATGCATATGGTCATGATAACAGTTTATTGCTTCAAGTTACATAGACCAGTCACTAAATCTGAAATGTAACTGAAACTGTGTGGATTTAGCATAGCTTTTGTCTCTTTGCTTCTCTGGGCTTGTACTCAGCAAACAGTCTTTTCTTTCTTCTCTTCTTTTTCTTCATCCAGTGAGTTATAGCTGGATCCGGATTATAAGTCTCCAAATCTGGCCCTACCATATTAATCTTCATTAAAGTGTCCATTGTTTCTGCCTTAGGTGATGCTCTGAACTTTGACTTTATTTTATTCTGAACACTAAAACCCCTCTCACATTCAACGCTTGTCAGTTGCATGCAAAGACCAATTGAGGCTAGTATAGACATATTTGGCATTACATCCTTATGCATTAAGATTAATCTTTTACACAACTGATTAGAATCTAGATTAGAATATGCCCCCTTTACCATTCCCTTCAATCTTGGCCATTCCTTCAAAATTTTCTCCTGATCCAACAAAGGATTTATAATTGTTTTAATTTCTTCTGTCCCTTCTATTAAATTTCCCTGAATTGTTACTACTTCTTTCGCATTGCCATAATGATTGGCCAGGAGAGCAACAGCCTCATCTGAGTCCTTGTCTGCAGTGCTACATAGAGTTGAAGGTTCGAAGACTTTACCAAGATCTGAGAGGATATTACTGTCATTATGTCTGAGTCTTTGTTTAATATTCTTTTTCAGAGATTTGATATATGTTTTCCTTAAACTGTCAAACTCCTTATCCATCGTAGAAGAAAATTTAAGCTTTTCTCCTTTATAGGTCACATCTTCATCAATCTGAATTTCATTTTTCATACCCTTAAGTCCCTCACCATCAACAGCTTCCATAACATCCAGCTTAGATAATGTTCCATCAATCATAGGTTGAACTTCGCTAAACATTAAGTTTCTTTTCTGAAACTGCTGACTCAAGATGCTAAGCTCAGTATGAACATCAAGCATGAGAGCTATTACAAGTGCTACTTTATAATTACTGAAATATTTGTACAGACCTTTGGCAACAGCATTTTTTTCTGCTGCAAATTTTGACAGAGTTGACAGTACAGCAGCATAGGATTCATACACGGCTTCCACTGCATTTTTTAAACCAAGCCAGCGGATCGAGTAAGGTTCCTTTATCTTTAATTCTGGTTCTTCTAACAGGGCTTGAATATTTTTCAAGGCTGAGACACGAGAATGTGAAGCACTTATAAAATAATACAATGCATTAAACTTGTCTCTAAATTTTACAAGGAAGTCCTCCTTTTTTATAGTATCTGTGCAGGCCAGATTGAGCCAATGTGCGATGCAATGTGTTTGCACACAAAATGGTGAATGTTTTGATTGCAACTGTGTTCCGACTCCAGTCTTCCTACCCATCATGACCGCAGCACCATCCGTAGCCAATGATGTGCATTTTTATAACTCTATGCCGAGTTTATCAAACTGTTCTACAACTTTACTAATAATTGTGTGTGCACAGCCATCTGGTAAGTCTACATTGCAATGAAAGATGGTTTGTGGTTCGCCAAGCTTCACGTATCTAACACAAATGGATAATTTTTTCTCAACACTTATGTCAGTTGATTCGTCCAACATGATAGAATAGACTGGGGAGCTTTTAATGTCACTTACAAGACTTTCAGTAAGAACTGAACAAATTGACTCTTGAATGTCTGCAATTGTATCAGGGCTTAAATTAATGTACTTTGTGTTCAAGCCATTTTTGTTCTGAAGAACTAAATGTCTGTTTATCTTCTCCGATGACTCCTGTTCCTTTGCAGTATGGTACACTGTATTAAATAAAATTCTATCCTCTGCAGAAATCGTTCCTACACTAATAGGCGTGTCATCTTTTTCCTGAGCTGATAACAAAGCCTGCTGCTTTTCGTTGTCAGCACATGCAGCTTTATGTTCATTGCTAGTATTGTGCCTGAAAATGCTAGAATGTTGAATATTTGGGGTCCCTTCTGTGGCCAAGACAGTTGTAAGTTTTAGTCTTTGCTGAGCTGATTTACATACATTGCATGACATTTTTCTTTCATTTCCTTCTTTCTCAACTATCAACCAGGGGTACTTAGCTGTCCAGCTCCTAACAGTTTCGATCTGATACTTTGTCGCCCGCATGTTTACTTTCGGTTTCCGTTCCCCCGATTTTTTGCAACAGATCATCCACAATTGTGTTTACTATATACTGAGGCTCATCGCATCGTTCTAGAAGTTGTTCTGATATATTATGAACGATGGCAGTTGCATCGGATGATGAAGTTGGCGCCAAATAACCTGTAATCTTATTCAACTGAGATTCTAAAGAGACTTTTTTCCTTCCTCTTTTCCTGGAAGCCATTTTCGGGGATAAACAATGACTGGTTCCCCGCGATTGTATGACGATAATTCCCCAGTTGAAGCGCCGCAGAAAACCTGTAATAGGATGCGCAGAAGATATGCGCGTACAGTTACCTTTAATTCCACGTTGTATAATCAGACCAAATCTATCCGGAGCGAGAGAGATACGCACTGATTTTTTTTGTTTTGCTTAACTAGGATTTCATTTACGTTTTAATACGCAATTAAATGATTTTAATTGCGTTCTAAGAAATATCTATTGCGTATTTACGCAAATACGCACCTTATCTAAGGCACTGAATTTTGTTGCTTTTTCAAAAATAACAAATAAGGCATGATATTGTATGAGAATTGTCTGCTGGCAGACAATTCTCATACAATATCATACCTTATTTTTTTTAAAATTAGGAAAGATGTCGCAAAACTTGTCGTCTGCTGCAGTCGTGATCGGCGCTTTAAGGGTTAATCTACAATTTCATCTTTATTAGACTCACTATGGACTCTTACTTTGGTCACAATCGTCATGAAAGCTCAAAATCTGTCTATTTTCTAGCTTTTTTGGATAACCCAGTACACAGAATTTTCTACTTTCTAAAGCAGTATCGCATTTAGCAGCAAAGGTTCTTAAAAGCTTATCACTGTCCACTGAAACTGCAATGCCTAAGCTTTCTGATAATGTTATTTGCATCATTCAACTGTCTTATGTTCATGCACAAAGGGCATTTTTATTGTTTTTCATTGACCCAGAAAAGGTTTAGACAGAACATCCATTACTTTTTTTACTGCGGTACTGCAATGTCAGTCTATTTTCTGATTGGTAGAATTTATTTCAACCAATTAAAACAGTGCAGTGCCGCAGTAAATAGTAATTGAACATAGGTATTTTGAAAGCGAAAGTGCCCTTGTCACAATTTGCTTACATTGGTCCCTAAAACTTATACAATATAGGCCCTGTGATGTGTTCAACCAGATGGGAGCAAAGTAAGTAAGGATGCAAAGATCAGGAATCGATACAATCAAATACCACACCAGACCCAGGATACCAATGGGAAAGTGACAAACTCACAGTAAGACACCACAAACGAGAGCCAAGAGGTCAGCCCTTTCCCAGCAGGTGACCACAAAGCACAATTAAACAGACACGCACAAAGACATAGCAAACACAAGACAGAACAAAAACATAAAAGATCTACAAAAGAAGTACCGCCTTGGAACGGTCAGTAAAATATTTCACTGGAGGGCTTAAACCGGTTTAACGGCGCGCCAACCTCACCCTTAAGATAAGTAATCTGACTTCTATAAAATAGGAAATGGGGCGTGAGTACGTACGAGCCCTAGTCTGGCAGCATATTTTGCTTGCACTCACACACAATTGGCATGCCGACATCGACATAATGTTCATTTTGAACCTAAATATTTGACACCTACTATTTACTATTCCACAAACAGTTTATGCCAGTGACGCAAGGTAAATCCCCAAACCGTTATAACTTTTAATAACAGTTTGAGATCTACTGATAACTTCAATGTAGTACCTAAACAAATTATGACCTCACTGTCGGAATTTCCTTGTTTAATTATACCTAAAACATGAGCAAAAGTTGAAAACTTTCCAAAATCCTTTAGTTCTATACTCTATTCAGGATTATGAGGTCGACTTTCTGTGGTAAATCAGCCTCATAATCCTGGATCAAGGACCATACTGAAATTTTCACCTAGCTAAATGAATTTTTAAATCGTCGTGTTGTGGAAATGAAATATCATTAAAAGCCAGAAAGTTTGTGTGCAAATACGCGATAAACATTCATACCATCTCTTAACCCTTAAAGCGCCAATCACAACTGCAGCAGACGACAAATTTTGAGTCATCTTTCCCCAGCAGACGATTCTCATGAAATATCATGTCTTATTTGTTATTTTCGAGAAGGCGGCAAATTGTCGTCTGCTGCAAATTAAAGGTGGCGCTTTAAGGGTTAATTTGATCACCTCCTTCTATTAATTAGCCTTTTATTTCTGGGTACCTGCAAATATGTAATTTGGCAAACAGTATAATCCAGATGAAAAGCCACATATTGCGATATTACGCCAGAGTCTGCATTGTTTGCAAAGATAAAAAACAAAACTTTATGACAAAATGCATCATGATTTAGAAATCTCTACCTGTGACCCCTAAAAATACAAAATGCACAATTCCATACTTATTCTTTTAACATACATGGTGAAATTTGCCAGAATGAAAAGGCTTAAAATAAGATTGGTTGTTCTTTTCCGGATATTACCCCAATATATATACTTGAGAGCCAAAATTAAAAACTTGGAAATTAGGGACTGCTCATAATTTAAGTGTCAGGGGGGAGCTAAAAAGTAGGGTCCCATCTTATTTTTTTGGTGGCTAGTAGGGCGGTTGCCTTTAACTATGGCTTCCCAGCAGGGGGCCATGTTTAAAATATTCAATAAAATCATTAAAATTTTCCTAGCTTGCTTCGCTCGCTCCCTTTTATATATTTAATTAGGCAGGCCACTAAATTTCACAGTTTTTTATTTTTGCAAGAGTAAAAGTTATTCTGTTTTTTGGGATTTGTTTTTACAACTTTTATCATGCTGATTTTGATATAACTTTGATTGAGTAATCATGCTTTCAAATAGGCCCTACTTTCCCTTCTATTTCCCTTTTTTGTGGTGTTCCTGCTCTTCCCAACTTTTTCTAGAAAATGTCCCACTAGCCCTACCTTTTCACTCTTAAATACCATTTACAGGATAAAAATACAGATTTTGTGCCATCGCCTTGCTCGCTCGGTTTTTAGAAATAACTATTGTATTTTTCAGGAAGCAGACATATAAAACACCTCAATTTTGGATTTTTAGCTAAAAAGTCACTCTATTTTGCTAGTATTATTGTAACATCGATCGTCCTGTTTAAATATTGAGTTTAAAATTTCTTGTTTTATGTCTTTTTACATCTTATAGTAATTATTTTATACATAAGAAAGCTCTATTATCGCTACTTTTTCCATAGTTTTCACTTCTTTTTTCCAATTTTTAAATTTTTAGCCCCAATTATTATTGAAAAAGCCCATCTATCCCTACTGTTGTACATCCAAAATCACTACTTTTTCGCTCATGATGTTTCAAAACTTTTGTCCATATTCTTTCCCTTCTTTTTGTGGAAGGGCACTTGAAAACCTTTTTAATCTGCAGCATAGAACTGGTTCAACCCAGAAAGACCCATCTTGACGTGACTGAAAAATTGTTGAGGGGGGCGTAAATATTCAAAGCAAACACAATAATCATTATTTTATATTTAAAAGATACCTAATGTTTTGCAAAAAATGGTGGTAAAACTTGTCAAGATGTAGAATTGAAGCTCAGAGTTCCCTCGCTCCATACTTAGTATAGCAAAAGTGCTTCTTGGATCATTGACAGGGTAACTTGGAGTTATGCCTAGTTTTAAACCCAATCACGGTTTATAGCTATGGTTCCCTCTTTAATTGCACGACGGTGGGTCAGGCCTCAGACTCTACGACGGCTCTGACGTAAAGCTTTAATCGGTGAGTTGGTGCCTGATGCTTATCTGTTGCTGGATCCACCGTGGCTCAACTTGAGGTTTTCTTTAGCTCTGACTATATGTGAGTCATGAGCCCTTTTCTTTGTTTCATCATGATGTTTAAATTTGATTAGAATGTTTCTCCATGATAATACATTGCATTAGTTAGATGGCCTCCATGCGAGCTGAACATTTCTTGTACTTCAACAACAGCAGAATCTAGGGCGAAGATTTGGTACCAGTAAAATGCATTTAAGGCCCCTGGTGGCATAGGCTGCTGTCCGTTCTAAGGCGGTGGTTGTGTTGTTGTTGACTTTTTGTTTATTGTTACTCCCATTGTGGGAGTCTGTAATTGTTCTATGTTTTGTTGTACGTTGCTTTGTGTCCGTTCTAGTATTGCAATCATCTTGATTGGGAAGAGAGAGCTGGTTGCTTTGCTTAATTTGTCTTCCTGGTGTCTTGTGATGGTTGAGCGGCTCTTCCTCGCGGTGCCACATGGTTGTCTGCGGTTTGTGAATGTGGTATTTCCTGATCATACTATTTATGGTTTCAAAGTTGAATTCTGGTCTATTTCTAAACTACACGTACCTTTATATGTTTAGCCAGTGACTTATATAAGAGTGACTGGAAACTCCATTTTTCAGCCAGACAGGTATGTCGTGGCATGTGTCACGTGACTTAAACCTGGTGCACCACTCATCGTATACACAAAATGGCGACGCAGCCGTGAGAACTGTTGCATTTATATGAACATTAAAGCGCGTACTTCGTCGTAAATATCCCTCATTGCTTTATTTAGGTAATAGCAATCGAAATAAGATATATGACATATTTACAAATGACATGTTTCAGCAAAGTTAAGACTAATCCTATGTAGTTATGACCGTGTAAATATCAGCTGATTTTACGAAAGTTGCGGAATTCGCAAAATATGGCTTCAACAACACCTCTTTCACTGCAACGAATAAAGCTTCAAATAAATCTTTGTCTGTGTCTATTTGTTAATTTTCATAAACTAAGGTGTCCTGTCGTTTAGAATTATTGGAATTTATTCAATTTTGGTGTTTGTAAAGGTGTTAACAGATTTGGTAAACAATCAAGAAATTACACTGTGTATTCCGAAATTGCGATAAAGGCAGTCGTGTAGATAAATGATATCGACTTTCCCTAATTTACTTGTGTTAGACTAACGACAGTGTTGCTGTGTTAAAAATCGATATTTCAGTGAAGTTTCCAGTCACTCTGATATATGTCACTGGTTTAGCATTAATCTAGCTTATTAGGGTAGCTAACAGAGTATTAAGGGGATATATCTTTAAAAAGCTCTTACTTGCATGACATTCTTCCTGTATAAACAAAAATGCTTTTTTATCAAGGAGACGGATACCTTTGGCCACATTGTTGTATGAACTTTTTAAACATCTCACATAGATCACTTTACGCCCCAACATACAGCTTTTGAGCAATCCACAGCATGCTTTACAGTCTTTCTAGAGTCGCTTCCTGGTTTGATACCGTTTGCATTATTGTGACACGCTGGGTGAACTTTAGAGAAAACCATTTGCATGAACATATCTACAATGATCTGACTACTATATTTAGAAGTATTTTCGCCCAAAATGTACAAATTTCTGGTAGAAAAATATATATCTACAATTGTTGCTTGTAAACTTTTCAATGTCAAAATGAGAAAATTGTAAATAATACCAGAAATGCATTATATTTGGGTCAAAAAACTTCTAAATATCGTAGTCTGATCATTGACAAACAAACAGAATTGAAAAGTAGACAAGAAACCAGGAATGAAAATCAAAACAACACGGTATATCGTTTAAACAACTTCATTTATTTTATGTCCTTTGTTTAAGCTAATGATCTCGTTCAATCAAGATAATACTGTCCTCCCATAGGGTGGTGTTACCAACGTTCAATCGGGCATTGCATGTATGTTGAACAAACGAGAAAATAAATTGATCGTTTAAGATATTCTTCGGATCTAAATTTTGTTTCAAGTTCTGTTCCATCGTGTTCGTTTTTGTTTCACTTGCTTTTTTCTGCATATGTTTTTTTTGTTAAAATCCATTCTGTTTTGTTTTCGTTTGTTTGTTTTCTGGTTTATATTTTATTTTATGTCATTTAAACAACATTGCGCGTCTTTTAAACTATATAATAAGTCGTTTATTGCATGATTTGGGTTCTAATTTTCTCTTTTAAATTTCCATTCTAATAAAACAGGAAAAGAAATATCCACTCAGTGGTACGTACCAGTTATTAACCATCAAAACTGAAAAAAATGAACATGAACAGACATGTACGATGTCATTTAATGGCCACCCATTAGACATAATTGCTGCAAATAATTTATCAATATTACAATATCTATGTAATTATGTCATTTAAAACTTTCTCAGTCTATGATATTCAGATTGACTATTTTCCAAATAAACGGCTAGTGCGTCATTTTATAGAATGTTATTCTACGGCATTGTTTGAGTATTGCTAGGACAAACAAACATTGTCTTCAAACCATTAGCATCACCATGTATGTACATGATCCTATAATTTAAAGAACCTATATATTGACACTATCCTTAAAGGATTCTTAAATATCTAAGCTGATATATGTATATACAAAACAGTGTCACAAGCCTGGAAGTTTGGTACTCGTAAATGTTTACCATGCAGTAAGGTCTGTTTAGAAATACTGGATATTTATTAGATGTTTGAACGATGCACATGGTAATAAAAGAAATCTAAACAACTAATGTAAAAAAGTAACTAAAAAATCAGGAAATTCCACAATCATACACTGCAGACTACAAGAAAGATACAAGTAAAACTATCCACCACATAACAGCATGGAGACAAAGTAAAACAACCAAACGAGATGACTGCAAAATTAGAAATGACACTGCATAGCAATACAAACTCCCAAACACAATGAGAGCAACAATACACAATGATTCAACGACAACAGAACCATCCCCTTAGAACAGTTAAAAGCGGAAGCCACTGGGGGCTTAATATCGCATTTTACTGGCAAAAACCTTAGCCCTAGATTCTGTTGTTAAAACCAAAAAAAAATAGCTGGCTTTGAGATTTCCTAAGGGATGCAATGTGTCAATATAGAGAATATGATGAAACAAAGAAAAGGGATTATGACTCACAGATAGCCATAGCTTAAGAAAACATCAAGTTGAGCCATGGCAAGCCCAGCAGACATCAACTTATGTCAGTGTTGTTATTGGTTCTGAGGCCCGACCCACTGACGTGCAATCAAAGAGGACACCATAGAGCTCTATGACCCATAATTGGGTTTACAACCAGGCATGCAGCATGTCACATGATATACGAGATGTGATCAAAAAGTTTTTCGCCAAATATACTTCGGTAAGATTCATTAAATTAAAATTACGGTCATTTGATCTAATTGAATGGCTTTGAGAGTGTGAAAAGCCTGCGGTCATGCTTGGTTGCTTATGTAAAGCAATGTTAAGAGAGGAGGGTGCGACACATTTTCAAAATGGAGAAACTTAAAATCAGAGCGGTTATCAAGTACTTCTGTAAGAAAGGAATGCCACCCAATGAAATTCATGAAGTCTTCATGGAAACCCTTAGGAATGAGTCTCTTTCTTATAGAACAGTGAAAAATGGGCAGCGAGTTTAAGAGGGGGAGAGAGAGCGTTGAGGATGATGGACGGTCTTGCCGCCCCAAAGATACAACCGCTGATAGAAATGTCAAGGTCGTGCACACCCTTGTTATGTGTGAAAGGAGGCGAGACCTGCGAAGCGTAGCTAATGAAGTGAGCATAAGTTTTGGGGCAGTACAATCAATCCTAACCGACATCTTAGTTATGTCAAAGGGCTGGCAAGATGGTGCTGCGAATGCTGACCAATGATCAGAAAAGGACTCGGCTCGATATTTCTAGGTATCTCCTGTCTCGGTATGAAGATGATCCTGGTGATTTTATCGAGCGAGTTGTAACCCAAGATGATACATGGGTTCACCACTTTGACCCAGAGTGAAAAATGCAGAGCCAACAAAGGAAGCACCCTGGCTCACCCCCTCCTAAGAAATTTAAGAGGGTTCATTCAGCAGGGAAGGTGATGGCCTCCATCTTTTGGGATAGTCCAGGGGTGATTATGATTGATTATCTAGAGCAAGGTCTATGCATATTATGTAGGCAAATTTAAATGGCTATGCCAGGAAATCACAAGAAAGATGCGAGGAAAATTGACTCGCGGTGTTCTGAACTTGCAGGACAACAACCCTGTCCACAAGTTGCCATGACTGCTGCGACTGTTTGTGGGTTTGAAATCCTTCCTCATCCGCCATTTTCTCCTGATATGACCTCTATCATTTTCGAAAACTGAAATGCCATCTTCGTGGTACACAGTATGGAAGCAATGAAGGCGAAACAGAGGCAGTAAACGAGTACTTTTGAGACCAGGAAAAGGCCTTGTATTTTGAAGGGGTAAGAAAGCTCGAACAGAGATTGGCTAAGTGCAATGCATTGAAGGGATGTTATATTGAAAAGTACTGGTCAAATTTTCATGCGCTGGCAGCCCAAAGTACAAGGGGCAGTGAACTTTTTGATCATCCCTCGTACATGTTATATTCCACATTTTATAACCTTTGATTATCTTATTGAACTGTGTAGACATAATTGAAAGAAAAGCAAAGGTAAGCAAAAAGAAATAAACACAAGCAGATTAGAAAGTCATTTAAAACAATCAAACAGTAGAAGCACAGTTGTAAGTCAACCACGTCCTGTTCCAATCATTTAATATCCTAAACTCGCTTCTGTTGCAAGCCCAGGTCATATGAGCAAAATTTGTCTAAAATGTAATGCAGCACAAGATGTATCCCATCCAGACTCAAACTGCCCCATGACTTCTTAGTTAAAGACCCACTTATGGACCACAAGCACCAATATAATGTTGATCAGAATGAGGTTACTCTCCAGAGGGGCATCACCCTAGCATACATTTTGGCTGTTATTGAATTGGACAATGATCAGTGTCTCCCTATTTTGCGATCCAAACATTTGATATTCTAAACCCTCTTCGGTTGCAAAAGATGAGACCAGTTTGGGTCTAGCTGGAATGCGAGAGAAGTTTCATTCCATACAGACCCACACTGTTCCCCTCCTGACTTGGAACTGCTGAAAACTGGAATTGTCACTTGGGACACTTTATAATACTGCTCAGAGGAAACAGTCTCTGTTCAAAAGGAACAATCTGTCTGAGATACGTATCTTGCCAATTATGTAAGTATCTGCTTGTAAATAACTTTATATAAACGTCCAATAATATCATACTCTATAACAGGCCTTAATTGTGAGTGCGTACACAAAAAATATTATTCAACCAAAACATATTGAGATTGTTCTTTTGAGCACCCAAAACATATGTTAAAACTGATGGTTAAAGCTGCATAATCTGTAACTTTTGATTTTTTCATTTTAAAAATAACGTTTCTATTTTTCAAGAACACAGTAAAAATACTAAAATTCAGGTATACTTTTACCTTTTTCGAAATAATTAACAAATTACAAGTGACAAAACACCAGCATTTATGTTAAAATCAACTGTCTAGAATTATTGGAGGGACGCAAATAATTACAAACAAGAGAAAATACACCTGTTTTAATAAGATAATTCACTTTTCATGCAGTTTCCAGCTGTAGAAATTAGATTTATTGTGACAACATATCTTTATTCTACTTTTGCAATTGATTTAAAAAGAAAATATTTTTTTTCGAAAAATGTTCATAGTTACAGAGTATGCAGCTTTAAGAAAATATTTCAATAAAGACAACACTGTCTCTTGTCAATTTAGGGTATAGTAATTATAGAGATGTAAATATATGTAACATTTATGATATGTGACGTAGTACGTGCCCAGGGGGGGGGGGGTATTCTGATATTTTCATATATACGTAGGTTTGAATTTCAATATTTGGGGGAGGGGGGGTCAGAAATTAAATAATTGGGGTATGAAGATTTTGTGGATATTTTTGGGTGTCATCATCAACTTGGACTATTGTAGGGTGTCATTTCTATGTACTTTAGGGTATTTTCCTAAGGTCAAGGTTCAAAATGGGAATAGTTTTCTGGGATTGCTAAAGGGGCTCTTACAAGGTTTGGGAAATTAACATAGGAGTCTGCCCACGCTTGGAATTTGATAAGATTATGTTTATTAATTGCCTGGGGTATGACTTTTATATTTATGGTGCATTTGAGTTTTTTATGCAATTATATTGCTAATTTATGACGTCATGTATGATATCACTACCATACCTTAGGGTACCCAGTTATAATAATTTCTTAAGAAATTTGCATATCATATAACGGGCGCAGAATTGTGTTATGAACTAACTATATCATTGATAAGTTCGTTGATACTATACATGGCTTTGTATGTATTTGGATAATTGGTGGGCATTCGCTTTTATGACATGGTACCCCAATTTTCAACTGTATATTTCGTATTCAGTCAAATTTGGAATTAAAATTTTAACACGTTGCGGTCTTTGTCAAGATACCATTTCAACATAAAAACTATCCATATATGTTAAAAATATGCTGACCAAATTTCATGAAATTCAAGGACCGGTAACATATTTTTTCAACTTGATGTAAACACATGGCCTTAATTCATCAAAATGTAAAAAATACAATTATATTTCAGTGTAAAACATACTTGAATACTTGCTCAGTTCGAATCACCATGCTTGTGTGTTTATTGATAGAATGTGATATGTTATGTATTTTCCCTATTATGGATTGGCGAAGAAAAAAACACTTATCTTTGATATTAAGTTCCATGATTGATATTTAATGTAGTGCTTACACAATAATATTACCCAAATGATACAATATGGTGACAGCTGTACTTACCACATCTAGTTTCTAACGTTAAAACTACATCTAACAAATTTAAGACTTAATACGGTATGTATCATTATTAAGAATGTTAATTTATACAGAAGAGAAACCTAATGGCAAGTCAATTCATACAAGAGACGAACCTTATATCTATGATTTTATAATTGTAAGTCTCATTAAAAATCCCGCTGCACAAGAATAACCTCATGTCAAACCTATTGGTTACAATTGACTTTTTTAGTCAAAGGGAACTCTTGGCCCCAAAGATATTGCTAATTTAATGCTTAAATCTTCTCTGTTCATTCTGTTCTGTCAAACTAATGCTGATTTCCATCAAAAAGCAACATTTATACTTTAGCTGGCTGTGTATTCTAGGCATACAGCTTCGTTTCTGGACCTCACTGATTCATGTAGAACACTGTACTATGATACCTTTGATAAGATTCTGTTACACTTTATCCTTGTCTCGGCACCAAAATGTGGTTACTCTAATTCAGCTGGGGTGTAAAGGAAATACTTGGTCTTCTTATTTTCACTCATTAATTGTGGTGATATTATGTTCTTAAACAATATCATGCAGGACTTGAGGAAGTGATGCAAATTGTCTTGGCCACATAGTGCCATGACATGGGGCCATCACGTTCAGCATTTCTGACCATCGAATCATTTGAAGTTGGCTAAACATGTCTTTCTATAAGAAAAGTGGAAGTAGATTTAAAAACAGCATCCTTCTGTCGAATTATTGATTCATTTCAACTAAATAATTAATTTTGCTAAAACTGACCTATACCCATAAGAGGAAGAATATGACAAAGTTACCGGTTTTGGGTTTCCATGAAATTTGGCGCAGATCAGCAGGATATATATGGCATGTTTTTGTGATAATTTGATATCTTGACAAAGACTAGAACATATCTATCTTTGGAATTGAATATTGAATGTTTTGTCAATTTTTGAGAGAATTATTGAAATTTTATAATCACTTCTTCAAAAACGTGAACCATAATTTATCCAAATAGTTTCGAGTTCTGGTATTTTGGAGTCAATTTAGATGACAAATCATAGAAACAAACAAAACTATAGATTTAGCACATTGAAATTCAGAGACAGGTACCACCTCAAAGGTGGGGTAAGTGAGGGTTGCTTCCTTAGCCTTATTCTTAACTATCTAATTCGATAAAACATTTTCATAGTTTGTATATAATAAGTTATTAATTTGCAAAGTTTAAAGAAAATACATGCGTGGGCACAGTTGTAAGTACCCCTTTTAATATTTTGCCTGATATTCCTGATATTTTTGGGGTAAACAGTAGATGCTGTGTCCAAGCCTATGTAGCAAGGAAAATTGAGGGTACCCCCCTCCTACACACACACACACACACACACACACACACATACACACACACACACACACACACACACACACACACACACACACACCATGTGAGTACGTTAAACAGCTGTTCTGACAGATAACACTTTTCATTCAGTTTCGACAAGGTTGCTTTTTAAGATAAACCATGTATGCGAAAATTCGTATGGTTCGTTTAAGACCGGGGTGTAAAGCCTATGACTAGCAAACACCATTATGTCCTAATAAGCAGTTGTAGCATAAATTTACAATTGAGCCAGTGCATGAGATTTCCAACAATGAGGCATTTTGACATGTGTAGACTCAGACGAGCCTCTGCAGCCTCCTTTTGAGCTTAGAAACTCCAAATGATGTTCAGTTAGTAGCTTAACAATCATAGAAGCAAAGACTCTGATCAGACTGCGCGTATGCACAGGCTGGTCTGATCCTTTGCTGGTCGCACATACCACATTGTTGGAAATCTCATGTCACGGCTCAGTTATTATTTTTACCAATCAGATTAAACATGTGTTTTGAGTGCCCAAAAGAACCGTTTTATTGAGACGATTTTTTTGAGCACCAACAACATATGTTTTGGCTGAGGAACAAGAAACTACTTTTCAAATACACGCTCTTATATGGAGGCCTGGGCCCGGAATTACAATGCCTCCTTAGAGTTAAGGAAGACTTAAGTTAAATATTGATTTTCAGGATCCGAAAAATAACATTTAAAACTGATTAAAATCAAAATAGTTTTAATTTTTCTGAAGATCACAATTATATCTTTGACCACAAATACCACATCGATCCAGGCCTTTTATTCAGCATATAATATAGCATGTTGAAATATCAATACTTAACTTAAGTCTTGCTTAACTTTAAGGAGGCATTGTAATTCCGGGCCCTGGTCTGTATATTTTCTTAAAAAGAACATTAAATGTGTAGGAGGAGTTCATGATTCTAATACATGCACCCATTTAGTTATAATACTTAGAACAGTTCGTAAATAGTATCTGTCTCGATAATTTTGATATTGTTAAATTATAATGTGTAAATGTCTATTCTGAAAAGGTATCTTAAACCAGATTATAAGAAATAGAATTACATACGTTTGAATAGGAACTAGGGTGCCAGCATATTCGCATGCTAAGGGTACTTACTTAATGCGCACTTCGTTCCATGTGCATGAGTAAGAGACAAAATTGACTTAGCACCATTGACTTGCAAAAATTGGTAGCTTTATACTTTAATACATATATTTCTTATCACATTTTCATTACCAGCTAGATCATTTATCATAAATCATTTACAATAGATCACGTAAAACAGAACAGAATAGAATTTTATTCGAACTCCAATAGGCTATAAAGCCCGTGAGGATACAATCTACATATAATACATGATGGCATATAAGGACAGTGTCGTCTTTCGGAGAAGGTGTGCTTGTTTTCTGTCTCATACAGTCTATTTTTGCCCAGTTTCTATACAAATATATACAAATAAATAAACATAGTACAAGTATATACATGTATTTGAATACGATTAAAGCAGGTTTCACTTTATGTAGGCTGTGTTGGAATCATAATCTAAACGACAATGCTACGTTCAAGTAGTCTTGGCAGCCAGCAAGGTCACGTGGAAGCAGCAATGCGGCTACGAAACTGGTATGATCAAGAAATCTCGCGTCCTGTCTTGTCGAAATAAAATACAAAACATGAACCAGGATGCTTGAACATGATTTCTTACAAAGGGGTACTTACATCTGTGCCCACGCATGGATTTTCGTTAAACTTTGCATATAAATGAGTCATTATATACAAACTATGAAAATGTATTTATCGAATTAGACAGTTAAGAATAAGGCTTAGGAAGCCACCCTGACGTACTCCACCTTTGAGGTGGTACCTGTCTCTAAATGTCCATGTCCTAAATCTATAGTTTTGTTTATTTCTATGATTTGTCATCTTGATTGAATCCATAATACCATAGGCATTATATTAATACCAGGAAACTATTTGGATAAATTATCGTTTACGTTTTCTGAAGAAGTGATTATAGAATTTCAATATTTTTTTTTCAAAAATTTACAAAGCAATCAACATTCAATTCCAAAAATATATATGTTCTAATCTTTGTCAAGATATCATATTATCACAAAAACATGCCATATATATCCTACTGATCTGAGCCAAATTTCATGAAATCCAAAACCGGCAACTTTGTCATTTCCTACCTCTTATAGGTATAGGTCAGTTTTAGCAAAATTAATAATTTAGTTGAAATGAATCAATAACTCGACAGAAGGAGGTTGTTTTTAAATCTACTTCCACTTTTCTTAAAGAAAGACATGTTTAGACACTTTCAAATGATTCAATGGCCGGAAATGCCGAAGGTCATGGCCCCATGTCATGGCACTATGGGGCCAAGGCAATGTGTATCACTTCCTCAAGTCCTGCATGATAGTGTTTAAGAAATATAATATTCTATCGATAAACGTGTGAAAACAAGGAGACCAAATATTTCTTTTACATCCCAACTAAACTAGAATAACCACATTTGGGTGCCGTGACCAGGATTAAGTGTAACAGAGTCTTATCAAAGGTATCATAGAACAGTGTTCTACATGGATAAGTGAGGTCCAGAAACGAAACTGTATGACTGGAATATACAGCCAACTAAAGTATAAATGGCGATATTTGATGGAAATCAGCATCAGTTTTACAAAACAGAATGAACAGAGAAGATTTAAGCATTGAATTAGCAATACCTTTGAAACCAAGAGTTCTGTTTTACCAAAATTTTTAATTTTAACCAATAGGTTTGACAGGGGGTTATTCTTGTGAACCAGGTTTATTATTGAGGCTTACAATTACAAAACCATAGATATATGGTTCTTCTCCTGTATGACCAGACTTGTCATAAGGTTTCTCTCCTGTATGAATTAAAATTCTTAATAATGTAACATATTAAGTGTAACATTGGTTAGATGTAGTTTTAAGGTTAGAAACTTTTGTTTGTTTGATTTGATTCTTTACGTCCCATCAACAATCTTTCATTTAAACAGGGACGGGTCTTCCTGGGTTGAACCAGTTCTAAGCTAGGATAAATGTGTCTTGCTCAAGGACCACAATGCAGTGACGCTGGTGAGGCTCGAACCCGCAGCCCTTCGGTCTCGAGTCAACCACTCTTCCACTGAGCCACTGCGCTCCCTAACGTTAGAAACTAGATGTGGTAAGTCAGGTGTCATCATATTGTATCGTTTTGGGTAATATTATTGTGTAAGCACTTCATTAAATAAGAATCATGGCAATTAATATAAAAGAAAATTGTTTTTTCTTTTTCCAATCCATAATAGGGAAAAACACTGAACATATCAACTTCTACTAACAAACGTACTAGCATGGTGATTCAAACTAAGCAAGTACTCAAGTATGTTTACACTGAAACATCACTACATGTGTATTGTATTTTTTACATTTCCATGAATTAGGGCCATGTGTTTACATCAAGTTGAAAAAATATGTTACCGGACCTTGAATTTCATGAAATTTGGTCTATATATTCTTAGCATATATGGATAATTTATATGTTGAAATGCTATCTTGACAAAGACCGCAACGTGTAAAAATTTTATTTCTAAATTTAAAGCTGCATAATCTGTAACTTTTGACATTTTCATTTTAAAAATAATGTTTCTATTTTTCAAGAACACAGTTTAAATGCTAAAATTCAGGTATACATTTTACCTTTTTCGTAATAATTAACAAATTATTAGTGCCAAAACAACAGCATTTATGTTAAAAATCAACTGTCTAGAATTATTGGAGGGACGCAAATAATTACAAACAAGAGAAAATACACCTGTTTTTATAAGAAAATTCACTTTTTCATGCAGTTTTCAGCTGTAGAAATTAGATTTATTGTGACAACATAGCTTTGTTCTACTTTTGCAAATGATTTAAAAAGAAAATATTTTTTTCGAAAAAATGTTCATAGTTACAGAGTATGCAGCTTTAACTGAATACAAAATAAACAGTTGAAAATTGGGGTACCATCTCATAAAAATGAATGCCCACCCGCTATCCTAATACATACAAAGCCATTTATAGTATCAACGAACTTATTAATGATATAGTTATTTAATAAAATATTTCTGCGCCCGTAAGATGATATGTCAATTACTTTAGATAACTGTGTCCCTTAGGTATTGTAGTGATACCATACATGACGTCATAAATTATCAATGGAATTGCATAAAAACTCAAATGCACCATAAATATAAAAGTCATACCCTAGAAAATTAATAAACATATTATCAAATTCCAAGCGTGGGCAGACTCCCATGTTAATTTCCCATACCATGAAAGAGCCCCTTTTATTTCTTCTCAATTATATCGAGCCGGCTGAGAATATGGCAATGACAATATTCTATTAAAAAAGAATATGTACCATGTATTAGGTTATGTGAATGTCACAATAACAAAATATAATAGGCCCAAATGATTGAATTGAATTTCTCATCCTTATCAAATTTCTGTGTTTAAGGATTGTCGGGTGGAATTTTCCACTGTTCTTTTTTATTATAATCATTATTTTAAAAAATTGAATAGAACATTGTGTAAACAAACTATGGACACCCTGATCAGACGCTACACTTTATGGTGTCTGATCTGGGTCTGCATTGTTTGCATACCTCTTGTCGAAATGGACGCTTCTAGGCCGGTGTTGATTAATGATAGATGCCCTTAACATAGCATATAGTTATAGCACAATAAAATCACATATAAATGTCGAGAATAGCAAACTAGTGTGCGTAAAATTATGATTGTTTCCCTATCATTTGCTAAAAACATTTCTTAAGCGCTGAAATTAGAACCTCTGACTCAGTAGTATACTTTCTACCGTTGCTGAATAACATAGATAGATAGTGTGTGTTCGTCAGGATCGCCTCTATTATTTGGTCACAACGGGTACCCACAATCTACGCTTAATGTCTAAAGACACTTCAATATCATCCATATAGGTCCATGTCTTATGCTGTGCATTCCTATTAAGATTGCATCGAAGATTCAATCCTAATGGGCATACACACCATATGAATCACTATAGAATAAGGAAATTAATATTGAATTATGAAATTTAATTGCAGGTCTATTAGTGCTACAGTATATGTCCGTACCTAAGCTTTAATCTCGCCTATGGTTTAAGTGCCGTCAACGTCAAGCTCAATTGCCGCACAGAAGACGGTTGGCCACAGAAATATAGTCGCCATTGAAGCTGTACTTAATTACTAAAGTGAATGTAACCTGTATATGTTGTGCTATAATCGATGATTATTGTATAGTTTGTTTGATTTGATTCTTTACGTCCCATCAACAATCTTTCAGTTATATAGGGACGTGTCTTCCAGGGTTGAACCAGTACTAAGCTAGGATTAATGTTCTTGCTCAAGGACACAACACAGTGATGCCGGTGAGGCTGGAACCCGCGGCCCTTCAGTCTCGAGTCAAGCACTCTACCACTGAACCACTGCGCTCCCTATTATTGTATACTAACTCTGTACGTAGTTAAATCGCATGAAAATACACAACTTTTGTATATAATTGATATTAGAAGAGTTTATCAATTCTACAAACTTAAACATATTAGGACGTTTCCAAAAATATTCTGAAATGTACTTTTTTTCTCAATTCTGAATAAGCTGCACATTGTACAACAAAATGGTATTCATCTTCAAGGATGTTACAGAAGATGCCCTTTCTCTTATGTATAGGTACCCTATTTTGCCTTACCCATCTGCCTGCCTCGACTTCTAATCTGTGTGATGACATTCGCAGTTTACTGTATGCTTGTAGATATTCAGAAACATTAACTTTGTCAAGGTATGACTGGAATTGAAATGAGCCGTGACATGAGATTTCCAGCAATGTGGTATGTGCGACTAGCAAAGTCTCAGATCAGCCTGCGCATACGCACAGTCTGATCAGAGCCTTTGCTAGTCGCTTGAGTATTCTATGAGTGTTAAGCTACTGACTGAACACCATTTCAAATTTCTTAGCTTAAAAGGAGGCTGCACAGGCTCGGCTGAGTCTACACTTGTCAAAATACGACATTGTTGGAAATCACATGTCACAGCTCAAATGTAGCTAATGATCTGTAGAAAATTGCTCTTGATGACTCTGCAAGTCTGGACTGCCAATTTTGAATGAAATTGTCTACTAGTCTTTGTTTAGATACAGAAATAAAGTTATTTATGTTACCTACTACCTGTTGAATCCAGACTTCATTAAACCCCATAGAAAATAGGAGTTGACGTAAAAGAGAAGGCCAATTTTACTTATGTATCATAGATCATTTACCATAGATCATTAATCGTAGATAATTACCATAGATCATTAATCATAGATCATTTATCAAAGATCATTTATCATAAGTCATTTATCATAGGTCATTTATCATATATCATTTACCATAGATCATTTATCATAGATCATATATCATAGATCATTTACCATAGATCAATTTATCATAGATCATTTATCATAAGTCATTTATCATAGATCATTTATCATCGATCATTAAGCATAGATAATTTATCATAGATCATTTAGCATAGATCATTTAGCATAGATCATATATCATAGATCATTTACCATAGATCATTTATCATAAGTCATTTATCATAGATCATTTATCATAAGTCATTTATCATAGATCATTTATCATAAGTCATTTATCATAGATCATTTATCATAGATCATTTAGCATGGATCATTTAGCATAGATCATTTATCATAGATCATTTACCATAGATCATTTATCATAAGTCATTTATCATAGATCATTTATCATAAGTCATTTATCATAGATCATGAATCATAGATCATTTATCATAGATCATTTAGCATGGATCATTTAGCATGGATCATTTATCATAGATCATTTACCATAGACCATTTACTATAGATCATTTATCATGAGTCATTTATCATAGATCATTTATCATAAGTCATTTATCATAGATCATTTATCATAGATCATTTAGCATGGATCATTTACCATAGATCATTTATCATAGATCATTTATCATAGATCATTTAGCATAGATCATTTATCATAGACCAATGATCATAAGTCATGTACCGTAGATCATTTATCATACATTTAATATTATGCTGATAATGTGATTATACACACACACCAGATAGGCTGCATCAAAAAAGCTATAAACAATCGACAAAGGTGCAACAAATATCGCTAGAAACAGTGTTTTCGATTGTCATTTGTCGCCATTCAGGCAACAAAGTGCAATCCAAAACTCTGTTTCTAACTAATTTTGATCTATGTTCATCGATAGTATTAACGTTTTCGAGTGTCCCCTATTCGGTGTGATACAGTTTGGCATGCTTATTCACGTCATATTTATAATTGTTACTTCATAGTAAACACGGGGCGTGAACTAAATACGAGCCCGACACCAATGTGACATTTCTCCTAGATAGTAGCTTCATGAGGGTCTGGATGGGGGGGGGGGGGTCTGGTATCCACTATTCATTTTAAATTTAGCCCATTATTCATCTCATTAAAATGTTGTCTTAAAATAAGACAAATTATTCATTAACAGTAAAAAAGGTAACACAGAAATCTGATTATTCACTATTCATTAATTTTTTCTTCAATTCATTAAAAAAATAGGATTATTCATTTTTTAGGCCCTCAATATTCACTATTCATTATTTTTTGGCGCATTATTTACTATTTATTATAAAAAGGGCCATTATTCACTAATCATTAAAACCCCATCCAGACCCTCCTTCATGAGTAGTTTTAGCCAGTTTTGGTTATTATCATAAAGACTGCAAAACTAATTAATGTTACTGATGCTGAGACTCCTAACAACAGAAAGTCTACCAATACACTAACATCCTTCCATGATATACGGTTTTCCCTGCAAAAACTAACAATCATTTCCTGTAGTTTTGGCTCCAGTAACCCTACTTTGTTTGAAGTTCCAAGTGCCAGAGCGTTCAAAGTTGTAGGAAAATTTCCTTCCATAGCTGTCTGTTCTCTATGGCTCTTGCGCCTGCTACCAGTACATAATCGTTTCAATCTTAGACAGATACATGCCAGCCATTCAGGAACGGCTTCGTTGTTATTTTTGTGATACAAACGTAGATTCAGCATTGTAGCAATCGTGATTACAGCACTCTCAATAAGAGATATCATCAGAAAGTAGGAAATGATTGGTAATGGTTCTGATGTTTTTGGTAAAGTGTCACTAACGATCGTCATGAAAACAGCGATAGACAAGAGGACAGTGATTGAGTAAGAGACCCTCTCCCCAGATTCCGCCGGTAATAGGAATACCATAACATTTAGTAGGCATAAGAATAGAACTGGTAAAATTATGTTCACTATGACGTACTGCGGTTTCCTTTCAAACCAAAATATAAAAGATCCCTTTGATGAATATCCGACATCTTCAATTTTGGCTTGTGTCTTTATGACAGACCAAGATCCGTGTTCTGGCATAAGTCCTGTATAGACCTTGTCATTGATGTTAACGAGTTTGACTTCAAAGAAGGAGTAGGCCCACACAAAAACTTCAACATGACATTTCTGTACATCAAATGGGAAGTAGTAAGCGTTGATGGAACATGTTGCTTTTATAAGAGTTCCGGGGTACCAGAAGGCATCCCCACTAGCAGTATAGCGAATCATCTGCCAGTCGTCTCCATAAGAATCTAGCTTCTCTGACGGATTAGTAAGAATAATCTCTGGCACCCAGACCTCCCTGTAACTCATCAATAGTTGATTTATTCCGCTATAGTTGGACACATTCCACACCAGATTTTCATCTTTCCACACTACACTGAAAAGTCCCACAAATGAGAACTTTTCGTTTACCTCATCAAACTCTTGCAAAGCAACCATTGAAAGCGCTATTCTAACTTTCACAGATTCAGTCTGATTTATTACTGGCCTTACACATTTATCATAATCACTCAGTAAGTTGAATCGCAACGTTTTGACCTCATTGATTGATGCACTGTTAACGTTTGGTGCTAATGACATCAGTGGAATAAAAATTATAATGTGCTTAGCAAGGAATGGTGTTTTTGTTGTCTTCATTGTCCCTGGTGTTTTTGTTTGTTTGTATGTTTTTTTTTTTGTTGTTTTTTTTTTGATGATATTGTGATCTAATACTTTAACTTAGAAAGTCACTTGTATGAGTGCTGAACATATACATTTAGCTAAGTTTTTTTTAAAAAAATCAGGATATCTTCCCTGTACCAATTACTCTCACCGAAAAAGCATTGTGCGAACAAATCGTCCTAGATATAATATGTTTAACCTGGTAAGGGACCGGTTGCTTGCTTTCCTCGAACTTGCACAGATTGTAGTATTTTTCGCAGTCTCAAAATCCTGAATTCAGGAATATTCCCAAAAACTTTCACCCATACAAAAGTAATTTTAGACCAGTTTATTTTTGTTAATAATTTGTACTACAGCACAATGTATCTTTCATCCAAAAACGTATGTCTAAAAGCTAAATAAGGCTAGTATGTCAGTATAAAACAGCATACATTGCACTCATCACATCACATCACATCACACTGAACAAAGTCGGATCAACGCAATTTCCTGCAAAATATTGTAAAATGGTATTTGTATTGGCTCTTTACGTCATCGCGTGATCGTTGCGACCTCGCACCTTTATTTTTGAACTTTAGATTTAATCGAACATATCTGGTCTGCTTCAGCTTTGATGGTATATTAATGAAATGTGTCAACATATAGACAATAAATTGACCAATCATATAATATAATGAAGTAGAAATTATCAACAATCCGTGAAAACGAACCTTCCAGCAGTAGTACAATCTCAAACATGCACGGATCCAGAAAGTTATGTCAGAGGGGGTCCATTTTTTTAGTTGATGAGGGGAGGGAGTATCCAAATACCACTTTAATCGGGTCATCATCGGCCCCCAGGGGGGGGGGGGTTGGGTACTCTGATATTTTCACACATACGTAGGCTCAGGCTTTTTTGGGGGTTTCAAAATTCTGAATTTCAATATTTTTTTGGGGTTTTCAGAAAAATGAATATTTTTTGGGGTATGAAGATTTTGTGGATATTTTTTGAGGGTCATCACAAAACTGGGCTAGTTTGAGGGTCATTTCTATGCAATATAGGTTCTTTTTTAAGGTCAAGGTACAGAATTGGGATATTTTTTTGGGTTGCTAAAATTTCAAATATTTTTTGGGGTGCTTGAAATTCCTGATATTTTTTGGTGTGAAAGGTAAATGCTGGGTCCGAGCCTACGTATGCGGAAAAATTAGAGTACCCCACCCCCCCACCCCCCTGGGCTTCGGCCCGCCAGCGAAACTCCATTTAAAAGACGTTTCGCTGGTGTGCCGATGATGGCCAAACATTGAATGCTGGCTTGGTTGCTTGGTGTGTTTTAGCGGAACCGGACCAGCATTGCTAGAAACCCAGTCATTTTGTGAATTTTCAGAGGGTGGGGCGGATGGAAAATATAAAATGATCAAAAACGAGAATACTCATCCCGATACTCATGCGGATAGTATTCCTTATCTGCGCGTTGAGATCCACACACCTTTCTTGGTTGCCTTTGCGTGCGCGTGGTCTTATAATAATTGAGCCAGTGCATGAGATTTCCAACAATGTGGTATGTGCGACCAGCAAAGCCTCAGATCAGCCTGCGCATACGCGCAGTCTGATCCGAGCCTTTGCTAGTCACTTGAATATTCTATATGTGTTAAGCTATTGACTGAACACCATTTGGAGTTTCTACGGTAAAAAGAAGCCTGCAGAGGCTCGTCTGAGTCTACACTTGTCAAAATGCAACATTGTCGGAAATCGCATGCCATTATTTTTAATATGCGAACAAAGACGTCAGGCAAAATGCTTTAACCATGCCATACTGTTTTGAAGACAAATCCAGACATTTTTTTCTGAGTAAGGGTAGGTGAAGAAGTTATTGTTTGCCAAGTCGGTGGACTCCTGCTGCTCAGGATAGGATTAATACACAATTGAAGTGATCTATAGATTCACGATAGATCAAGTGGAGTGTACAAGTGATTTTTAACACATCACTGTCACTGTCACTCTATTAACACTCTGTAAACTTTTGGTTGACACGGCAAGACCGTGCAACTTCATAAAGTTATTTATGATTGATTGATGAGGCCCTCCCAGAGGGGGGTACCTGTTCCCCTGAAAAATCTGCCACTGTTCCCCTGTTCCCCTGAAATAAAATGCCTTGTTCCTCAAAATTATTTTCCTTTTGTTCCCCTGTTCCCTAAAAATAATTTGTTTGTTCCCCTGTTCCCCTAAAAGAACCTGTACCTGTATTGATAGTACTTACTACTTGAATTATGTTTTTCTCCATATTAGTTTTATTTTGTTGTATCAAACAGCTGTATAGATGACCATAGATGAATAGACAGATAACGTGAAAACAATATACCCTCACAAACATAGTTTGAAGGGGCAATAAATATATTAGTCATCTTAGTTAGTCTTTAGTCTTATCCTGAGTAAGCTTAGACCAAAGCAACTATAGGTAAACAGCTATGGTCATGTCAGTTACCTAACCACATTATCCCTAGTAAGCTTACACCAATGCAACTAACCAGTACTCAGTGCACATTCTTTTGCCAGTTACTGAATCCAGTTGAGATTATATGAGTTGTGCAGAATTACCTTAGTAAATCATTGTGTTGGTGTTGACACTTGAGAATGAATTTGCTGAGATAATTTATGTCTAATTAGAAGAGAATTTATTCTTCGCCATCATTTCAATTCTTTTGCTTATAAATTTGTTACAAAATGTGCAGCAAACAGTTAAGAAACTGGATAATGACTACTTTATGCACAAAACTGATTTCAATTAGAAGATTTTTTTATTGACAGGGGAGATAATCTATGACTATTAATTTTCTATTTAGGCATTGTAGTTGATTTGAATGATAAATTTTGATCCAGTTTGAACTCAGATAAGCTGTTTATCACATTTGATGCATTCTGAGTAGTAATGGGTAACTTTGATAGTTTTCAATCTTTTGCGGTAAACACTCCCCTTGTGTGTTATTTTACACTAGACATTTCCTTTTTCAAAACTATTTTGGGCATAACTTCTTTATTAAACCAATTTGAAAAAATGTTCCTTCACATATCATTACAAAGTTGGAGCAAAGCACCAATGTAAAATTTATCAATTTACTCCTATACAAATTATTTTAGAAATTCTATTCTCAGATTTTTCCCTCTGAATAAATCTATATATACTTAAAGCCATTAAAAACGCAACTGGTTCAAGTGTTATTTTTCCTATAAATATCAGCTTTATACACTTTGTCTTTGTACTAACAAGCGTCCCTAACGTAGGAGAACGTTTTACCAAATCTTGAGCTCAATTGCACACTTCTGCCAAAAAATTTGGTGAAAAATGACAAATTCATCAAATTTTTTGGTAACAATATTAAATCTTGAAATTTTATTTAATTTCAACGTGCAAGTACTGCATTTCACTCAAACAAACAGAAAAATGGTTTACAACACAAAATACACTTTGCTGGAAGGACCTAAAATTTATGTTTAAAATTTCATTTTTTCGTGAAATTTCCCCAAAATTTGAGAAATCACTAAAGCTTCAATTAAACTGAATCATTTATAAATTTGGCATACTTAAGTTGTAAGGTCATATCCTATGCTTATTTATTCGCAATATTTACCGTCGAAAGTGTAAAATTTTCGTTAATTTCCGGTATTCATGCTGAAACTTTGATGACATTTTTGAAGGTCAAAACTTCAAGACAAAAACAATCTGTTGCGTGTGCATAGAAAGAAGAGCAATGTTGAAATTTTCCGAAAGTTTGAATCCAAAAGAGCCATTCATAATGAAGATCTGATATCCATATTAATAAGGTGGTTTTGCAGTTTTTGTGTCGAAGTTCGGGTTGTGTCCCTTTATCAAAAAATACAGCCTGGCTTATCTGGACTGCTCTATATGCACCAAAAGAGTATTGGCTTGATATCGCGACCATTGGTTTATACTTTTATTTTATTAGAATGATAAAAGAGCATTATATCTCGAGAAAGTTTATACTGTAAAAGTTGCGTTTTTACTGGCGTTAAGTATAGAAGTTTGAGACATTTTCCCCGACCTTCTTAATTTAATAACACAAATCTAAATGATACATTTGGTTATCTCTCATACAATACTGTTTTAATCCTAAAAATTCAGATCCAGTTCAGACAGCTCCTCAACTTTGTAGATCCAGTTCAGATGGTTCCTCTAGGAGCTGTCTAAATTGGATCTGCTTGTTTACTGTGATCGAGTTCTGACGGCTCCTAACTGGGTCTGCACCGTTTGCCAAGACCGATCTGTCAAAAATCTTAGGAGCATTACAGTAATCTTTAAATTTCAAAGCCTTATAATATGAAACATGTTGGACACAATATTTCATGAATCATTGCTTTTTCTGTCTTGAAATTCATCTCATTCAAATATTTCATGAAGCATTGCTTTGAGCTTTTTTGAATTGGGCAAAATAATCACATAATTAAGGTAAAACTGTGTTATTTAAGTAGATATCATGCACACAGATAAAGATACTTTAGTATTTTACTCAACACGAAATTCTAACAAAGTCAGTCATGCGCGAAATGTAGGTCAAGGGTACCAGGTCATAGTGCATGTTTGTAGAGTGTGTCAAGGGCAATTACTACATGTATGCAAAGTTTCATGATCCTAGCTATCACAGGTACAGAGAAATACAGTATAGTATTTTACTAGACATGAATATCTGACAAAGTCAGTAGAGCGTGAAATGTAGGTTAACGGTATGGGTCATGGTATGTGCTTGTACAGTATGTCAAGAACGATTACTATGCAAGTTTTCATGATCCTAGCTATCATAGGTACAGAGAAAGACGCTTTAGTATTTTACTCGACGTGCTATTCTGACAAAGTCAGTGGAGCGTGAAATGTAGATCAAGGCTACTGGGTCATGGCGCGTGCTTGTAGAGTATGTAAAGGACAATTACTATGAAATGTTTCCTGATCCTAGCTATCATAGGTACAGAGAAAGATACTTTAGAATTTTGCTCGACATGATATTCTGACAGTCAGTGGAGCGTGAAATGAAGGTCAAGGGTACCGGGTCATGGTGCGTGGTTGTAGAGTATGTAAAGGAGAATTACTAAGCAAAGTTTCATGATCCTAGTTATCATAGGTGACAGGTACAGAGGAATTTAGTATTGACAAAAGTTGACTGATGGACGGAAAGTTGAACTCCTATATGGTACCCTGCTATAATCAGGTGCGATAATAAAAACCTATGTTGAATGAATTCATTACAATCGCCTTGGCCAGGCTATACTAATGAGTTTCGTTACGGTATTTCGGTTTCGTTTCGGTAAGTCTAGGTACCGCCTGAATTTGGTCCATTGAAACACCCCGAAACACACCAAACAAGCACTAATATCACTAATACCATCCCATTCTGTGTCTCTTCTAAAAAATGTTCTTTATAACAGTATTTTATGTTATTATATACAAAGTAATGAAATACAGGAAAATATTGATTAAATATAATGCATATTTAAAAAGAAGCTGTATTTCACAGTCGTGAAAATATAAAAAGTTGTATTTTCACTGCAGTGAAAATATAAGTTGTATTTCACGGGTGAAATTGGATGTCCTCTGCTTTGTCCATTGACTTTCTTTAGCCCACTTCAGAATTTCAAATGCCTGTAACTTTCTTATTAGTGGACAAAAACACAAAGTGTGGGTATTCATTTTCTTAGTTAGATCGCAAGGAATATTTTGGTGATTAAATTGTCGCGATTTGCTGAAATTTACACTTTCTCAACTCCTGCTCCTGTGGTTTCAGTTTTGATCGACATGGCACATTATGCAACGTCATCATCAATATGACGTAATGTGCGAACGTGTATGACGTCATATAGTACAAAAAATCTGTAACGTTTAAAATTGTATATAATAAAAAGACAATTCAAATGTTTTTTTGTTAAATATGTCTTTTATTTCACTCGAGAAGTGGACAATAATTATATTTCATTCGTGGCTTCGCCACTCATGAAATATAAATATTGTCCACTTCACTCGTGAAATAAAAGACATATTTAACAAAAAAATTTGAATATCCTCTATTTATTTGCACACAGAATTTTGTGTTCACCAGTTCCCCAAATTTCACTGCTTGTTCCCCTGAAAAAATGGCATTTGTTCCCCTGTTCCCTTGAAATAAATGGCCTTGTTCCCCTGTTCCCCCAAACCCCTAGGAGGGCCTCATTGATGTAAAACTGCAACAATCATGGCTGGAAACTTAGGATCGATCGACCTCTTCCCCAGAGGAAGGACGTTGCTTCATCCTCATTTTTAAATATGCATAAGTTGTACTTTTGGCAACTTGTTAATGCAGGTGTTCTTTGTCAACTTTGCATTTTGTCTATAAAAAGCAGCTGTTCTGTTTTCTCTAGTATATACAAATGTGACATCAGTGCTTTCCATAGTTATAGTAAATGCTGGTATTTCCTTTCAATTCTGTCAGGCTGTGACCCGGCCAACAAAACGTTGACCTTTGTTCAGCAAACCTGTGGTTTAGTCTTCTTTTAACAATGTTACAAGTTACTTCTGTGGCTCCTCCTCACGGTGACATGGGTTGTTTTACAATGTGGGGTTGTGGCTTTTCCTGCTTGCATAAAACTTGTATTGCCCCCACCTTTTCGAAGAAAAGGAAAGGACATACAATTTATGGCTTTCCGTGGCGCTGAATTAATAGTGGGTATCTCGTGAACGCAGCTCTTCCTATAGTTTTGGCCAATCATTTTGAAACTTCGCACATGTTTACTGATGGTCTGAAGACATGCATGTTTGGGTTTTTCGTTTGTCTCAAAAATATTTTCTCACCTTTTTCCCATTTTCAACTTAGACTTTTTTCAAACGCTGAATTCTACAAAGGTGTATGGGGAGTTGGTACCTTGTGAATGCAAATCCTCAAAGAATTACTGACATATGAGCCGTGACATTTGATTTCCAACAATGTGGCATTCTGAGAAACTACAAATGATTTTCGATCAGTAGCTTAACACTCATAGAATCTTCAAACGACTAGCAAAGGCTCTGGCCAGATTGTGCGTAGGCACAGGCTGATCCGAGGCTTTGCTGGTCGCATAGATACCACTTTGTTGGAAATCTCACGTCACGGCTTAACTGTGCTTTTAAGGCTTCACATCTGTTTTAGTAATGGTCTGAAAATATGCATGGGTTTTATTCTAGAATTAATTATTTTTGCCTTTTTGCATTTTTGAACTCTGATACTTCTAAAGTGTATATCCAAAACGAGTTAAGTTCACCAATTGCTGCCAATTTTTGTCCCACAATTTTTGGGGCTTAGATTTTCATTTTTATGTTATTTTTTACTTATTGGTATAGGCCAATTAGATAATGATGTCTAAAAAAAGTGCGCATCCAAAATTTTCAATTCATTCAGCCTCACAAAGAGCACCACTGAATTTGAATGTGAACTACGTTACTGTGATAAAATATACTTGTACATACCAAATTTCTTACAAAACTGAAATATTTAAGAACTTTTATGGCATGTACTTCTACTTGGATCTCTTGTTGATCAAATAAGCCTATTATGTAGGATTTATATCATGTTTTTGCTTCTCAGTATGGTCTAAGCAGGTTTGTTATGAATTGACAATGGAATTCAACTGTAATTCTATGAGTACAATTATTGTTCTAATTGTATCCATCGAATTTGAAGAGTTGACCAGAAAATTCTGATTAGAGTGTTTCCCCATGATGATACATTGCATTAGTTAGATGGCCTCCATGCGAGCTGAACATTTCTTGTACTTCAACAACAGCAGAATCTAGGGCGAAGATTTGGTACCAGTAAAATGCATTTAAGCCCCCAAGTAGCTTAGGCTGCTGCCCGTTCTAAGGCGGTGGTTCTGTTGTTGTTGACGTTTTGTTTATTGCTACTCCCATTGTGGGAGTCTGTAATTGATCATGTTTTGCTGTAGGTTACTTTATGTCCATTCTAGTATTGCAATCATCTTGATGGGGAAGAGAGAGCTGATTGCTATGCTTAATTTGTCTTCCTGGTGTCTCGTGATGGTTGAACGGCTCTTCCTCGGGGTGCCATGGGGTTGTCTGCGGTTTGTGATTGTGGTAATTCCTGATCATACTCACTTACTATTTTTGAACCACCAATAAATGATGAATATTAAAAATTACATTCATCTTTGGTATCGGAAATAATAAATTGTATTCTTGTATAAAGAACATTGTGCCAATAGGTCGGTAACGTAATTGACACATCTTACACTCTGGTCTTATTTCCTGTGTAGAAAGATATCTTTTTCTGCAAAATATCAGGTTCTAGTGTGTTGCTTAACACTTTTTAAATCATCCCTTGCACAATGAAAGTAATCTGTTGCATCTAGTTTCATTAATCTTGTTGGAATAACACTTTAACATATGATCATAGAATAATGATTTTTAATATTCAATATATTAGAAAACTTGTTGTGGCTCACTACAAACTAAGACAATGCAGACTAAATAATCTAACTTCAATAAATGCCTTTTCATATATATATATATATATATATATATATATATATATATATATATATATATATATATATATATATATATATATATATATATATATATATATATATATATATATATATATATATATATATATATATATATATATATATATATATATATATATATATATATATATATATATTACAAAAACCAAAGTTTGCATCATTCACAAAGATCAACCTTCTCAGAAAAATGGCAAAATGTTCTTGGTAACGTAATTCACATAGCAAATTTGCTGTATTCATTTGAAGATAAGAAATTATAAATTCAAGTTAACTAGTTTATCTATCATATAAACCATAGAAGTTATCAACATAGTAAGTCATGAGGACAATTAAGGTCACTGTGATCAACTGGAATGGACCAGGATGCAAAAGCAAGAGTGACAATTTCAAAGTATACACATAAGCTCACCAATAAACCTCCAGTGGTAGCAGAAACGAGATAAAATGGTTTGAAAAATGAGAAAATAACAATTTAATAACAAGTCAGAAACTTATAATCACCCTCGATGTGTTGCCTTTGGCCCTTTGATTGGACTAATCTGGGGTTTTCGGAGAGTGTGAATAACGTTACCTACTTGTGAATTACGTTACCAATGTTTAATCCAGCTCATCTTTGTAAGTTACATGAACAGGGTAGTTGATTATCAAGAGCATATAGGTAAATCTTTGTTGAAATAAAATCACAACTGTAATATTGTTTAAATTGATTTTTATTAACTAGGACAGATTTGCTTTGATTTAAAACAAACATTTTGTTTCAGCTAGGGTATACATTTAGAGAGGTATTTGGATTTTAGTAAAATTGTAGTAACGTAATTCACAGTCATGTAATTCACAAATTTATGCTTCTACTTATTTTTTTCTATGTAAGCAACATTTTGTAAAGTTCTTGTATGGTTCGTTATATAGTTAAGTTACAGTTCTTACATTAGCTTCAATTGCAATATTTGTACCTCCTCTTATACAAATAATACATATAGGGTAACGTTATTCACAAAACTGCAGATTTTTTTAGACAACCTCAGATATCTTTTCATCTGCGAAAAATAAACAAATGTTTCACCAAATTCGTTTCTTTTGTCCCTGCACATATTTATCCTCTTGAAATAGAGATGTTTGATGTGAGCTTAACATGCATAGTTTGTAATTTGACAGATGGTTGAGGGACATTAAATGAAAGGTATATATGTGTGTCAATAAAATAAAGTTGAAAACTGCTTATAAAAACAACCATATGAGCATAATACATTCTTAAAATTACATAC
Source organism: Loripinus fragilis (assembly GCA_964019695.1). Classification (NCBI taxonomy): domain Eukaryota; kingdom Metazoa; phylum Mollusca; class Bivalvia; order Lucinida; family Lucinidae; genus Loripinus; species Loripinus fragilis. The sequence goes on from OZ026526.1 coordinate 63,574,336, forward strand.
TATGACGATGGGACAGCATTTTGGGGCAATTTTGGGGGCATTTGCTGTTGAAAAACGTCGTAAGGAATGACTATTGACCATTTCCATTGCGTTTCTTTTACTTGATTGTTTAGACATAAACCTAAACTAAACTTATAAACCTTAAAGCGTTAGAAAAAACACTGTTTACATGCTATAATGGGGATGGGACACAAAAAGACCGAATTGGTGAACTTAACTCATTTTTGGCTGTATAGGCAGTAGGTATATTGTGCGCTCAACCACCCCGACAGTTTTTGACTATTCCTTTTGAAATTAGGTGTTTAATGATGGTCCGAAAATATGCATGTGCTTTCTTTAGAAATCGTTTTTTTTTTCTTCTTCTTTTCATATTTTAACTTGGGACTTTTCCCGATGTCCGTTCTATGACAGAGGAACTGTTGTTGTTGATTGATTGTTTCATGGTGTTACCATTGTTTGTGTGGGTTCTTGATTTGAAATCACCTTGACGAAGAAGAGAGCTGGTTGCTTTACTCAAGGCCTTTCTACATAGGGTAAAGAAACACTGTATTAATTTTTCTGATAAACGGGTGTATCTTGTGGGTACAATACCATATATACGGACAGTGTTGGAAGAAGTCGCATAAGTAACTTCAAAGCGATTTTTATGAATAAAAAGGTGACTGATCATTTAATGAAATTAAATAAATTTCAGTACATCATTTCAGCTTCAATGCCATACTAGAACAAATTCGATGGCGCGCCATCGCAAATCCCTACGCTCTCGAAGAAATCTAATGGCAATTGACCCTTTGACCTCATCCCAAGGTCACCAGTTTGATTGTAGGGTAAAAAATTTCAGTGTATCCTGGGCTACTGGTCATCCCATTTAATTTGATATGCCACATGACCATGTTCAGAAAATTAAATTTTTTACCACCTAGCACCCCCAAGTCCAAAACCCTTGGGCATGACCCAGGGGACCGAATGAATATCCCCTCTAATACGTTTTATATCTTTCATATGTGAGAGGACACACAAAGTTTGTCTTAAAAATATTTAAAATTGACTTAGAAATTGAGATTTAATGATATTTGACCTTTGGCCCCTCCCCAAGGCCCCAGGGGGCGAAGGACCAAAAATGTGCTGTTGCATGTGCCATTCGTGTAAGTAGCTCACACAACAACTCTGGTTGAATTTCAGGGAAAAAATTATTGGCCCCCACCCCTGGAGCATGACCCAGGCGGTCAAATGAAAATCCCGTCTGATATGTTTTATATCTTTCAATTGTGGTTTGAAAATCTTTATAATTGACTTAGTAATTGAGATTTAATGATATTTGACCCTTTCGGCCCCTCCCCAAGGCCCCAGGGGGGCGGGGACCCAAAAAAATGTGCCATTGCATGTGCCATTCATGTAAGAAACTCACATACCAACTTTGGTTGAATTTCGAAAAAAAAAATTGACCCCCTTACCCCCTACGGTACCCCCAAGTCCCACCTCTGGGGCATTACCCAGGTGGCCAAGTAAAAAGCCCGTCTGATATGTTTTATATCTTTCATTTTTGAGTAGACACACAAAGTTTGGTTTAAAAATCTTTAAATTGACTTAGGTATTGAAATTTAATGATATTTAATATTGGACCTTTTGGCCCCTCCCAAGAGCCCCAGGGGGTGGGCCAAAAAATGTGCCGTGTCACACCCCATTTATGTGGGCTACACACACCCCGGGACACACACACCAAATTTGGTTGGATTTCGTCCAATGGTTTAGGAGGAGATAGCGTGGCAGACGCACGGCCGGACGGACAGAGGCAATTGCAATATCCCCATCACTTTTTTAAAAAAGCGTGTGGGTAACTTTCACCACAATCAATTGTACAATTCTCGAATTTATTATACTGAAAGTTTGTATGAGCACCAGAGCTGCTGTAAAAAACACGATGGTACATATTGCAATACAATAGATACACTTTCCAGGCTACAATGGTGTTAAAAGTTTAGACTGTATGAGTTGCCATGTTGTGGTAAAGAAATTGTAACAATAGTGTTATTAAGTATAATTTGACATTAATGATGAATTTTGAAAGTACATTTTGTGTGTGAGAGTAAATATAGCACTGGCCTAAAAGAATTTTGACCATATAGCAGATTCCTTACATTGCGTAGAAAGATCCTGCTTTAATTGTCTTCCTTGTGCCGTGTGAACGTAAGTGTACTGTGGCTCATTATTTCTGACATGGTGATGCACTCAATGCTAATATAGACACAGTCTGGCGACCTTCAATGAGACAGCCTCTACAGACTGTCTAATGCAGGGTCAAGATCAGCTGATATCCTGTTTACTGGGAGGTATTATGTCAGGCTGCGCAATTTTTCTATTATTCTTTTCATAGCGCCTGGTTTTGTTTGTTTGATTCTCTACTTCCCAGTCAACAATTTTTCAGTCATATTGTGACAGGTCTTTCTAGTTTGAACCAGTACTAAGCATCCTGAAAACTTTCACTCATGTGTATGTGTATTTGTCTGCGTTCAAATGTCTTTTCCACTTGCTGTTTTAGATTGGTATGTATGATTGTTATATTTCCTGATCATGTTCATTTGTTTTTCGTTGTTTTGTTTTCAAATTTGACCTGTACTATGTGCATAAATAGAGGATCTTACCTGAGTGTCTATGTTTTATTGAATTTATCATATGACGTCGCGTCTGGGAGTGAAATAACGCCATGCAATAAAATCTGTAAACCACTAGTGGTTTATCGATTTACGGGAAACGTTATGACGTCCATAACAACGTTGCGTACATAATGACAAAATTATAACATTTTTACGCCAGAAATGAGATTTCAAAGTATTTGTCATATGATAAATAGAATCTAACATTCGTGCTCTTGTATTATTGAATTTATTAAACTCGTTGCGAAAAAGAAATAAAATGCTCGGCAAGCCTCGCATTTTATCTCTTTTCCCCAACTCGTTTAATAAATTCAATAAAACATGAGCACTCATGTAAGATCCTCTATTTATTAAATGAGTAGGAGAAAATCAATAAAATGTGATCTTAAAGAGCATTTTATAGCAATTTTGTAACAAGTTTAAATTCAATTATACAGGACCAGGAATGTTAGTTCTATTTATATTATGGTATTTAAAGTACTTTGAAATCACATTTTGATGTGGAATAGCTAAAATGTTATCATTATATACTTGACATTTTCATTTGTGTCATATTGCGTAACATTTGTTACTAAAATCAGTAAACCACCCGTGGTTTATCAATTTTATTACAAGGTGTTTTATCGCTTCCAGACGTGATATGATATATGATAAAGCATTTTAAGATGGACACTTTGTGTAAAATTTTTCACAATATGACATATGAAAAGTATGCTCAGAAAACATTCTACCCATCTGTCAACACAACCTGCAGAAATTTTTTATAAAATTTCCTGTCACAGCATAAAATTACTTAATGTAGGCATGAAACAGTTGAAGTCAGAGCATTGGAATTACAGGTTCACTTAAAAGGTCAGATAATAAGATTTTCCCATTTCTCTTGCCTTTATATTACTACAGTCAAATCTCATAAATTCGAAGTGCTCGAGACTAGAGGTTTTATATTTAAAAAAAAAAATGAAGTTCCAGTTTTCGAGACTGCATGCTTTGTGGTCAATCCAATCACGATTGGCAACTGCTTTCCTCTTTAATTGCACGCCGGTGGGTCGGACTTCAGACTCTATGACGGCTCCTACTTAAAGACTTATCTATTGGTGAGATGGTGGAGGCCTGATGCTTTGGCTGTAGGCCCACCGGAGTTTACATGTTGGATTTCTTTTGCTCCGGTATTCAGTTTTATTTACTGTTGAGTCCCTATCTTTCCTTTATTTCCTTGTTGTATCTCGATTTATATGTTTTAGGAGATGATGCATTGATAAGTTTGGGGTCTTTCATGCAAACCAAATATCTATGTGTCTTGATCCACATCTGAATTAAGGGTGAGGTTGGCACCGTTAAACCTGTTTTAGCCCTCCAGTAAAATATTTTACTGAACGTTCCAAGGCGGTACTTCTTTTGTGGATCTTTTATGTTTTTGTTTTGTCTTGTGTTTGCTATGTCTTTGTGCGCCTCTGTTTATATGTGCTTTGTGGTCACCTGCTGGGAAAGGGCTGACCTCTTGGCTCACGTTTGTGGTGTCTAACTGTGAATTTGTCACTTTCCCATTGGTATCCAGGGTCAGGTGTGGTACTTGATTGTATTGATTCATGATCTTTGCACCCTTACTTACTTTACTGTATATGGGCCTTGTCATGAGATAATCTGTCTTCAGATATTCCCACCTGTAAGACTCAAACAGCCTGCATAGCTACAGAAACTAGCTAGAATATTGAAACCTCGCATGTTGCAAATTTAGCTATTGTACTTTCCAAAGACCAATAACAAAGGCGCTGATCAGATTGTGTGGATGCGCAGGTTGGTCTGTAACTTTGTTGTTCACTTACCACTTCCAACAAAGTCAGGTTTTCCTGTGTCAATGTACATATGTTATTGAAAATTTGAATATAGAATGAACATTGTGACAGAATAGAACAAACGTTTATTTACCTGTAAATAATTTAATAAACTATAAATATGACAATGTTATCACATTTAACAAATTTAATGCTTTCTTCACAAGCAAAATGATGATGTGGCTTTTGACAATAGTTAATTAGGACAGTATATTATGTATATCACAGGCAAACAAGCTATGAATCAGACTATTTGGTGCAGTTGTATCTTCACTACTGACTTTAGTAATTTCAAATGCAATAACAGACTGTTAGAAAAATTAAGTTAGCAGACATTTAAAAAAAAGTCTTTAAATAAAGATTTCATGAACATAAGTTTGTTTGTTTGATTTGATCCTTTACGTCCCAGTCAACGTTCTTTCAGTTATGTTGGGACGGGTCTTCTTGGGTTGAACAAGTTCTAAGCTAGGATTAATGTGTCTTGCTCAAGGACACAACGCAGTGACACCATTGAGGCTCAAACCCGCGGCCCTTCAGTCTCGAGTCAAGCACTCTACCACTGAGCCACTGTGCTCCCCATGAACATAAGTGGAATGCACATGTAAGTTGAATATAGATTACTCCAATGACTGATAAAACCTTGCTAACTCCTTAACTCAACAGTTGTCTATTCTAAGGAAGCTAAAACGCTAAAGTGAACAGTGAAGAAACAAGCAAGTCACATATTGCCAAAATAGTTTGTTACAACTGCATCTGCACAGTAGATCAGGCTCCACTAGGTTTGAAGTTATCATGAAGCTTATACTCACAGAGTCAACAGTTCATTCTATGGCAACCATGTACATGTACTTCTGTTCATAAGCTGATTAGTAGATTCCAACAGAATGTTTGAAGTGAGCTATCAATATTGTTTAAGAGTTTTTGAAAGTTTGACCCCAGCCATTTGTTCTTTAAACTTACAAAGCATCATTTTCAAATATTTTAACAGGGCTGCATCAAGATAAAGATTCAATAACCAATATATTTATGAAGGCATCCCCAAACGTTTGTTGCCATTAGCTAAAATTTCAATTTACCCTATGTTTATAACATTGTAAACATTAAATGGGCCATGATGAGAGAAAACCTGCCTTCAGGTTTGCGAACAACAAAGGTGCAGACCAGCCTGCGCGGAATCCGCGCAGTCTGATCAGCGCCTTTATCATTCGCTTATTGGAAAGTATGATATTCAGACTTGCTTCGAGCGAAATATCAATTTTCTAGCTGGTCTCTATAGCTGGGCAGTCTGCTTTGAATCTCCCTTTGTCTGAAACCCCGAAGACAGGTTTTGTCACAACGAGGCCCAAATAGACCTCCTCACAAGAAAACATTTCTTCTGGACAATAATACATGCACCATTCTGACAACACAGATGCACAAGCTGGCCTAGGCTTCTGTTGTTCACATTCATCAAAATGTGTTTCTCATAAAGTGGTTCAAAAGAAACTCATATTTTCACGCAGGGGCTTGATAAATTTCTACTCCACTGTTCAGACTTGTTTCATAAGCATTTACACATTCACAAAATGTTTATATTTATTTATTTATAAATTATTCAGCTGTTTGCTCTTCCTCTTGGTTTCCTGCAGTTTCCGTTGGTTCCTGGTTGTCTGTAGTTGGTTCTTGATTATCAGCTGCCTCTTCCTGTTGAACTGGTTCTTCTTCTGTCTTTTCTTGTTGACCGGTTTCCTCTTCCTCAGTTTTCTCAGCCTGAACAGGTGATGGAGGTTTTTCATCATCATTTTGCTCTGTGACTTCAATTTCTGGTGGCTTCACTGTAACAAAAGACGCTAAATAATCACGACTCAAATCTCAAACCAATTATGCCTAACATCAATTTACCCCCTGATAATGAAGATAAACCATAATTGTTTAACCTAAATGAGTTAGCTAGCAACACTACTTTAAGAAAAGCCAAAACTGCTATAAACTTAACTATTCGTGATGAAATGGGGGTCAAAAACAATGCTTTTCACTGGGTCATATTCAACAAGAGTCAGTGAAACAAATGACTACTCCTTGAAGGTGCATTAATTTATGATACATTCAAATAGTCATGTATGCTCAAACAATTTTTTTTATTATAACAAAACTTTAGAAGGGGATGATAATGTGACAATTGACTATAGTTTATAGTATCATCATGTAAATGTAGAATTATTCTACCCAGTGCTGAATAATTTTAAGAATATCATTTTATAATGAATCAATTAACTTTTTTCCAGCTGTTTCTCAATTACTTAAACATTGCTCCATCCCACATATGTGTAACAATAACGGTCCAGCCTGGATAAGTTAAGAAATGTGTCTGGTTGGCTTCAGTAGATTGCTCAAACCAGACCCAAAGATTATAAAATTGGTTCATTCTCAACTCACATGAGAATGAAACTTGTTCTGAGCCTGAATCTTAAAATTCTAATAATTGTTGGCATTTTGAAATTTATTTTTTGTTTTGTTTTGTGCATCGCCTTCAGTGATTTTTGATGGAATTTCAATGTAGTCACATTAAAACCATAGAACATTAATGAGTATATCATATAGTTATTGAACCTAAGTATTGACTAATGGAGCTTCCATCCAGTGTGACATAATAACTATTTGGATTGTCTCATTTATACCCGAGGGATTGCAGATAAGCTTCTATTTCCAAGGATCACAATATTCCTTTATTGAAAAGGGTTTTAAGAAACAAGAAGCTCATCCAAATTCTGGTTCTGAATAACACTTCTTTTCAGAAGGTATTTTGTAATGCTGAGCAGTGGGCATAAATATAAGAAACATATTTGTTTGAAAGTATTTTGAATTTGCACCAGCCAACCAAGGGCTGCCCAGCAGAGCTGCCATTTGAGCAATTTATGCAGATTGCATCATTAGGGCATATTTTTTTTAATTTGCGCTATTTGTTCACGAGATGTATTTCAAAGAGTTTTACTTTGATCTATGATGACAATATTGTTCGGTTTAGCAGAACCCTTGGAGAAATTTTGGAAAAGCTAGGTGGAGAAAATTTGGAAAAGCTAGGCATTATTTGAAACATTTGAAGTGAGTGATACAGTAGATGATATGGTTTGAAGGATTATTTTCCATTTTCAACTCTAATGGTCGAATAATGTTTTGACCAAGTAGAGGGAACATTTGACTCCAATTTTTTGAATTTGCAATAGTGGTTCTCAAGATGTCATTTAAAAAGTCAATTCTCAAATCAAATCTGGCAGCCGTTTTGTTCAGAGGATCAAGACCATTTCATCATTTATGGAAGAGCGCATTATATTATACATGTCATACATTTGTTCAAAAGAAATTTACTTTGGAATTTGGATGAGCCAATCAGGAGAAAATGTTGCTTACATGTTTTTTTTATCTCTACTGACAGTTTTTATCAGAGCAGAAACATTAGAATCATTGGGAACATATGTAAAATAATTTTGAATTTGTACAAGTAGATAAGATGACATTTCAAAAAAGTTTTATGCATGATGAACAAGAAATTACTTTGTAAGATGGACCAAGACCAATCACTGTGGCTCATAGGTGAGCTAGAAATCATCATCTCCACATCCTAAACAATACAGTGTTTAATTTGACACCATCAAGTCCCATCAAAAGAAAATGACATTACAAACAAGTCCTAGGTAATATTTTACTCAGCTTGAGCAATATCTATGGGTAAATTATTACAACAAGTAAACACCTGCTTTAAATCATTGGCAGATCCTGAGGGAGGGGGTCAGGGGGTCTGGACTCCCTTGAAATTCCCAAGTGACTATGGGTTTCCTTCGGATACTGGTAGGAACCCCTCGAGAAGCAATTGGACCCCAAATTTTGCTTCTTGAGGGAGAGTTTTACATTATTGACTAAAAAACACTAAAAAATGTTCTCAAAACATCTCCGGCTGATTTAATTTTCTGGATCTGCCCATGTAAGTATTTGTTAGTTGTGACTTGTTGTCTGCTGCATGATTTCACAAACAGTTTTGGCCAGATCAGACCTTACAAAACAGGGTTTACAGTCACAGATCATTTAGCGTTTGACAATCTGAATGAAAGAATGGATGAAATGTGTTTTTAACAAAGGAACTCAATTTTTTTAATCTGCAGCCTACAAATAAGAATCAAAAATACCCAGCATGCGAAAAGTTGATGTGAGTGCTAAATTTGATAAACTAGAGAAATCAGATTCCATTGATTAGAGCTAAGAAATATGCAAAACATGCAATGACCAACATACAAAAAAGATAATATTTAGTGGTCAACCTCTATAATTCAAGAATATGAATAAATTTCATGCAAATATTGGTCATAAATGAACTAATAAACTGTACAAGAATATGAATAAACTTCATGCAAATATTGTCATAAATGAACTAATAAACTGTAATAACAAATGGAGGAAACTAACATCATAAAAGCATGCACATACAAATATGTATTCGGTAAAAATACTGAACTGCGGAAAAAAAGTACTACATAATTATGAAGATCACAAAATTATATACTATATGATAGATCCAGAAAATAGGAAAGGAAATGCTCTACAAAACAAATACATATATGAGCCAGCTATTAAACTCTTTGCATGTTGTGTATTTTTTCATGCTGTTATTGTCATCTGCTGACTTTTTTTCAAAATTAACTTTTTCAAAAAAAAAATCAGGAACACTATCATAGTGTGAAATCGTTTGGATCCAGATCAGGACTGACATAATCTGTCAGTCCTGATCTTGGTCAAAACTATTTCCAAAGGAATTATCATCAGGCGATTATAAATTTTAACTGTTGCTGCTAGCAAGGAAAGAGTTCAGATTTGGTATTCTCACATAAATGCGAGAAGTGAAGTCGGACTCTGTCTACAATCCATACACATTCTGCAGAGCCTTGAGGTCAAGCATTAAGCCTCCAGCCATGCATCATGCTTAAATAATGAATGTACACATATGCAATAAGAACCTACAGCTTATGAGCTGGCCCATTTGAGTACAATATAAAACAGTGGGTCACTGGCTATACGTCTTCATGCATATCTGACTAAACAGCCATGCAGATTCTAATAAAAGTGAAGGTTTTTTGTCTGTTGTGTTTTTTTACCGTTTGTTTATTGTATCATATAAGTTATGAACACATGGTATTAAATTGGTTGGCTGGATTTATAACTCAAAGTCTACACCATTCATATAGAGCTGAAGCAATGATATACTAGGTGGATATGTTAGTTGTGTACCATTTTGGTCATCCCGAGCAGAGCTGCCAATATGCAGATAAACAAGGACTTGTGGGATTATGTAATTAGTCTATGTTTTGTTGTGCGATACTTTGTGTCCATTCTAGTTTTGCATTCATTTAGAAAGGGGAAAAGAGAGGCGGTTGCTTTGTTTTGTTTGTCTTACTGGTGTCTCATGATTGTTATGTGGCTCTTCCTCATGGTGCCATGGGTTTGTCTGCAGTATGTGATTGTGGTATTTCTTTATCATACTCACTATTTTTGTACCCGTCAAAAGTGGAGACAGTAATCTATAATTGAAAGTATTCAAATCCTGAATGAAGTTTCCTTTTAAAAGGAGAGTTTGTCAAGTGCACTTATGTTATTTTTCCGCGTGAATTACTGCCCTATAATCCCAAGGAAACCACCAAAGGTGCTGTATTCAAGTTTTGGTAAATTTTAACCTCAGACGGGTCAAAAGTGAGATGGGTGCGTAGTGTAACACCTTAAAAGTGTAAGGTGGACGAAATATCAGTTTTCTGTTCAACGTCTATAGCATTTATAGTAGCAAATGTGAACTCATAATTTGTTGGCTAATGTATTCAAATGTTTGTGTTTTTGCTACTTTATTTAACTTAGATTTCCATCGAACCAAACCATCCAATGGCATTCATTAGCATGAATAAAACAGCCACTAACAACCATGGAAAGCACTGCTGAGGGTCCTCTGCTAAAGTGCTGGTTAAACCCAAGACAACAGATTATCATCCTGACATGACTGAAAATTTGTTGAATGGGAAGCAAAACATCAACACTAACAAATAAAATTTAAATCAAGGAAAAAATGTGAAACAAAAGAGAAACAAAAATACAATACAACAAACAGCAATGCAATACTGATTATTTCACACATCAGACCATCTACTTTGACTATAAAAACTATATGGAATATATGCAGGCAAGGATTACTCAGCTTTGTCCGTCTGTCTCTTTTATAATTTTTAACCCTTTCCTTCATGAATATTCATGCTAAGCTCCACCCACTATGAATAATTATATAGATAAACTTTCACGTTTGTACATAGAACAAAGAAATTACTTAGAATCATATCTTATCATATTTCCATAAGCAAACAAAGTAGGCCCTGATCTGAAGAGCTGCCTGATCTGGGTCTGCTCTATTTGCAAAAGTGTTAAAAGGAATCTCTATGAGGTAAACGTATAAACAACTTATTTTATTTGTTCAAGCATTTCTATACTTATGGCAGTACTAAATGTGTTTGCTAAATAAAATAATTATATAAATTCAGAATATATTTAATCTATTCCGTATTTCTTTAAGCCAAGTCTGTATTCTATTCTGTCATATTCACCAACCCTTAAAATTGTCAGATAGATAGTTTGTGTGAAATTATCAATATCAGATGGCTTATACTAGCAGGGATGGTATAGAGAAATAGTTACCTTTAATGAGTTAGTGTTATACTGTGAAAAGATACGTATGAATTTCAACATCGAAAGAGGCAACGAAATTAGAAGCAAAAATGAAGCAAATCCATGCAAGTCTAAATTTTAATCAATAAAAAATATGATAACATTTTTATTGATCCCAGTGTAGTACCCCTGTCCATCCAAAAATAAGTAGAAACTAGAACTAGAGTCAGTTAAAAAGGTACCCCACTACAAATATCCACAATTTGCTGTCATTTATATGCCACAGGCAATCACTGTGCCCAATATGAGCAACCTCTATAAAGATATTATGTGGAGTTTGCACTACAAACCAAACAGATGCAATTCACTTATTTTGATCTTGACCTTTGACCTGAAGGTCACATTCCGATCTGAAACTGAATTTATTTAGATAGTGGTAGTCTATAGGCAATCAATTGGTAATATATGAGCATCTCCCTAAGGTCATATTCTGAATCTGAAACCTTCATATTCATTTAGATGGACACCATAAGCAATCAATGTGCCTGATATGTAAACCCACCGTCAAGAAATGTAGCAAATTGCATTACAGGCCAGACAGATATGAAAAAAATGTTGAGAACTAGCTAACCAAGAAATTCTTAGTCTTGAAAATTTAGATAAATTGTTAGTACGTACATCATATATAAGCAGAAAACAACAATATGGATGATCACACTGCAGATACATCAAGTGTATATGTTTGAAAGCATTATAATACACATTGCAGTAAAATATAACAGATATTTGAAACTTAAATTTGAAAAAAATATATGAAAAAAATTTGAAAAAAATATATGAAAAATTGCCAATCTGTAATATTAGATATATTCAAACATAAAGAGTCGCCACCACCACCACCTACGTTTTATAGATTAAAATTATGCAACTAAACTACACTGCATTATATGGGCCTTGACGTGAGAAAACCTGTCTTCTCAGGTTTGCGAACAAAAAAGGTGCAGACCAGCCTGTCTGATCAGCGCCTTTGTCATTCGATTTTCGGAAAGTAGCATATCTAAACTTGCTAGAGGTGAAATTTCAAATTTTAGCTAGTCTCTGTAGCTGATGGGACTGGTCTGAGTCTCATTTTTTCTGAAACCCCAAAGACGGGTTTTGCCGCATTTCAGCCCATATAAAATTAATGTGCTGCTGTGTATGAAGCTAGTTCAAAGAATGGATTTTTCAGCTTTGTTTCGATTAAAGATTTCACAATGGACAGGACCTTACACTGCAAACTTTACTTGATCTTTTACTGTGACCGCTGTTATATGATGTATGATGTTAGAGTTGATGTTCAGAATCAGACTATGGGTGAGGTGGGTGCACGGTGGAAATCTTTTGCTCAGGTATTCAGTTTTATTTACTGTTGAGTCTTTATCTTTGTTTTATCTCCTTAATGTATCTTGATCTGTATGTTCTGGGAGATGGTGCATTGATGAGTTGGGGGTCTTTTTGCAAACCAAACATCTATGCGTCTTGATCCACATCTGAACTAAGGGTGAGGTTGACGCGCCGCAAAACCGGCTTAAGCCCTCCAGTAAAATATTTTTACTAACCGTTCCAAGGCGATGAGCTTCTTTTGTGGATCATTTATGTTATTTCTGTCATGTTTTTGTTATGCTTTAGTGCACATCTTTTATTGATGCCTTGTGATCACCTGCTGGGAATGGGCTGACCTCTTGGCTCTCGTTTGTGATGTCTAATTGTGAAGTTGTCACTTTCCCATTGGTGGGTCAGGTGTGGTGCTTGATTGTATCGATTCCTGATCTTCGCCCTTTTTCTTACTTGTCTAATTCACATGTGAAACAATATCTAGAATCAGACCTAATATTCAGAAGATATGGATGGATTCAACCAATCTTTACATGTGAGCTTCGAACTTCCCCAATGATTTTGACCTTGGGGTTGGACAGCTGGAACATTGGCTCTGCACATGGATTCATTGAGTTGGACATATTTGCATGAAATTTATCATAATGGGACCCTTGGGAAGTAAGTGGACTAAAGTTCTGTACATGTGACCTCCCACTATGACCTTGACCTTAGAGAAGGGCATTTGAATATTTGAATCCTTTGCTCTAGCTAGCTGTCCATCTACTCAATGAGGTATACAATATGCTAATTTCAGAATAAGACAAGGGTTGGGGAGATAATGAGCAGAAAACCAATTCTTTACATGTGACCTTTACCCTCCCCCTATGATTAGACCTTGACCTGGGGGTTTATTTTGGAAAGCTATATAGACGGGCAGATCACTCAAAAAGACAATATGACTAATCAAAATATTTGAATTACTGAAAATTCCATTCTGTGCGCAATAATTTTATATCAACAGTCTCTCACCTTCAGATTTTGGTTCCTCTTGACTCTCTGATATCATATTATCAGTAGGTAACTGTTGTAACTCTTCCATTTCTTCTTCTTCTGTCTGTATGGTAATTGCTTGAGTTTTTCCTGCCTTCCATTTCGGGATTACAGTTGGTAATGGTTCATCATCTTCCCCTTTCTCTTCCTTATCCTGTTCAAAACAAGTCAATCTGAAGTTTATGGATGCTCCTTGAAAGTGTTCATAATTGAGCCGTGACACTTGATTTCCAACAATGTGGCATTTTGACAAGTGTAGACTCAGACGAGCCTGTGCAGCATCCTTTCAAGCTTAGAAACTCCAAATGATGTTCAGTCTGTAGCTTAACACTCATATAATATTCAAGCGACTAGCAAAGCCTCTGATCAGACTGTGCGTATGCCCAAGCTGGTCTGAGCCTTTGCTGGTAGCACATACCACATTGTTGGAAATCTCATGTTGCAGCTCGTATTATGTATTCTTAGTAGTAGGACTCAACTCCAAGTTTATGGTCGGTTATCGGCTTACTGAATAGCATGCCAAAAGATCTATTAACAATTCACCAACTAAACTGCTAGAAATATATATACAGTGTTTTCTATTTGAGTACAATGGGAAAATTGCCCGCAAAATGTATAGATTAATATAGAAAAATGACAATCAATTGTCATCTATCTATGCATATTATATTCATTAATGGTAATATTTCTAAATAATCTATACATTTTGTAGCCATTAATGGTCATTTTTCTATTTATATGTGCATTTTGTAGCCATTAATGGTCATATTTCTATATAATCTATACATTGCGTAGCCATTAACTGTCATTCTTCTATATAATAGATTCAATTTGTAGCCATTAATGGTCATTTTATATATAATCTATACATTTTGTAGCCTGGCATTTATGGTCATTTCCTTTATAGTTTATAAATTATGTAACCATAAATGGTCATTTTATATATAATCTATATATTTTGTAGTGGCTAAATTGCATATTTTGCAGTGAACACAATTTTAACAGGTTCTAACCATAGTGCAAAATAACATTGCTTAATAATGGGAGAGGCAATTCAAGTTTAATGGATCATGGAAAACCATAATCGGCGACTCACTGAGTATATAAAGCTCTTAATGAGTAATCATCCCGTAATTGAAATAATTGGCTAACCACTAGCATGTACTGGCAAGAAATAAAATTGAAAATAAAAAATTTCTTTTTATTACAAGTTTATAGGCTAACTTTTTCTTTTGAAATATATTTTTAAAAGTCTAAACTCCTGGTTAAAATGTTCATATGATAAAGTGAATCTTACAGTTGTGATCATTTCACATGAAGTTTATGAAATGAGCAAGTTTATGAAATGAGCTTTTAAAAGAGAATACTGAAAAGCCACTACTGAAAACAGCCTCTATGTACAGTTTATTGAAAAAGTATTCTACAAACTCCTGAATCATTTAAATTCATATGTACCTGTTCAATTCTAAGATACTCTCCAAGCTGTTCACATCCAAAATCAAAGACATACTTTCCTTTACCACTGGGCTGAAATAAAAATTGCCCAAATGCATTACAATCCTATTCATATTATACATGTAATGGCTAAAAGCAAGCTGTCAAATCATGAAATATATGCTTTGTATGTTCCTATAGTACAAATATATTTATGTAGTGAGTATAATTCAAAACAATGGGACTGCAGTTTGTATATAGATTTTCAAAAAATTACTTTTGCTGGAAACGTTCAAAGATAATCAATTCCATCAATGATGTTAAATGATTCATATTTGATATCAAACAAGATAATCACTGAAAACACAAAAATCATCATAACAGTTCAAAGCTCTTCCCTCCAGTATTTGAAAAACAGGAAATTAGTAATTTAGGTCACGTGGGTAAGATTAGTATTGTATTGTATTGCATTGCATCGTATCATATTGACTGTAAGAACTCATCATGACTATTGTGGTATTACCTGATCATACTCACTTACTATTCTTGATGAGCAACTAGATCTTCACTCTTTCACTTGCTATCAGCAACTAATACTATCTGCTGATAACATTTGCAACAGTTTGGGCCCAGATCAGGCCCAACATTCTGTCGGGCCTGATCTGGGTTCAAACAGTTTGACACTCAAAAGGTGTTCCTGAAAGATTTTTTTTAAAAAGTCAGCAAACAACAAAAAGGCATTAAAAACTTTCCACCATACAAAGAGTTAACCCCTACTGAGCATCCTGGGCTGAGCATATCATGACTCCAACAAATGTCATTTGTGTCATATCTTTCTTTATCTCCGGGGAAAATATGTGGGTGCATTAAAGTTTCCAATGAATTGTCTGTCAGCAGACAGTACATGATCAACATGAAATATCAAGCCTGATTTGGTTTCTTTATAACTAGATCTGCATGCTGGGTAGTTTTTCATGCTGTTGTTTTTGTCTGCTGACTGTTTTCAAAATTAACTTTTTCAACAAAAAAAATCTTCAGGAACACTATCAGAGTCTTAAACGGTTTGAATCTAGATCAGGATTGCCATTCTGTGGGTTCTGATCTAGATTCAAACTGTTTGCAAAGGTTATCAGCAGAGGACAAAAGTCTCTGCTAGTAGGGAAAGAGTTAAAATGAATCTGCTGTTTTCAGATTCATCTATTTTTTTAACCCTTTCCTTTATGAATAGTCTTACTAGGCTACTCCCACTATGAATAATTATATAAATTTATGTTCAAGTTGGTACATACAACATTGAGATTACTTGTCAGGTCCACCAGTGTAGGATGTGATATATCATATATTTCAATATTAAGCAACCAGAGTAGACCCTGATCAGGCAGCTCTTTCAAGAGCTGCCTGATCTGGGTCTGCTCTGTTTGCTTAAGCGATAAAAGGTGTCTCTATGAGGTAAAGGGTTGAAGTAGTACCCAACAATCAAAAATTGTACAAAATATGACCAAATAATATATTTAACCCTTGTCCTGCAAGATTTATCAAATATCTCCACACAACTAATTCCTGTAGATAATAAATGCTTTTATCATATACCTAGAAATGAAACAATGATTGAACTGTCTGTTTTCTGGCCATCTGATACAGAAAGCCGGATTAACAAACTGAGGTTTTCTGAATCCATATCACTATCTTTTAAAATGAGGTTAACATCGGTTACCTGTTTTTACAGCGACGTTGCGTACAGTAACTTTCCAGCATGGAACCAGAGACAGAAAAACATGATGACTTAACGTCAAGAAACGAAACGTTATGGCAAATGTTCCGGCATTTTTTTCTGGATTAAAGAACAAAACAATTTATAATATCAGAATAATGTCTTAAAAAGGTATATAATAAACATATTATTAAAATAGCAACTTGATCTGGCGTACTGTATCAAGTCTTGTTGATGAGATCATACCATCGGATCACCCTTGACGCGAAGCGATGGTATGACCTCATCAACTCGACGTGATACAGTACGCCAGATCAAGTTGCTATTATAATAATGTGTATATATACAATTATACAGAAGTGAAATAAAATACTCACTATGTCCTCTTTAAATGTTCCAACATATTTGTGGTTAGCATGTATTAACTCTCCACACCCCATTCTTCTTCCGTTCTCCCACATTCCTTCGTACTTTGACCCTGTGGCAGCATATGTGTATGTTCCCTTTCCATGGCGCACATGTTGTTGCCATTCTCCCTCGTAGATGTCACCATTTACATAAAAGTATTTACCAAAGCCACACCGTTGATCTTCAACCCAGCTGCCTACAAGGATGGAAATTAAAAAAAATTATTCACTTGCTAAAAATAACAAAAAAATATTTTTCTCGCTTGCTTTTTTTAAAGGTGTTGATAAACTTATTCAGGCCAGAATTTTTTCATTAGTTGAATTACAAATCCTCCTACTGTAAACACATCCTCCTACTGTAATTTTCCAGAAAGTAGGAAAAAAAATTCTAAAATTATTTTTTTATTTTATCCGCCGAGTCTCTAAATATTATTTGTTTCGTTGAAAAAATAATATATTTTTGAGGTTCTTTCTGTGTATTTTTGAGAGTGACACTGTTAAAGTGATTGTCTTATCCAGATTTTTTGGAAAATTATGAAATATTTAAAGATTTAATACAGACTGTTGGTTAATATCTTACTCGTTTTACTGTTTGTTCTGGAGATATAAAAAAAAAATAAAAAAAAAATCTGAACATGACCAGTCAACTGGTCATTTTCAGGGCTTTTTTTTCATCTCTCGACCCTAAATCTGAAAATTTTTCCCATAAATCAACTAATAAAAAAAAAATCTGGCCCTACTGAAGATGAATGTAAACACATTTTTCCAGTTGAATTAATAGTTGGAAAATTTAACAAATTCAATTGGCATTTCAAATCTGTATTAAATGCATTGTTTGTATGACAAAAAATGATTTCTGGTTTCATATTAGGTTTTATCGCAAACAGTGTCAATCCAGAGCTTGCTGGCTGATCAGGATGCTGGATCCCCACTGTTTACCATGCAGCAAGAATTTTGCCTGGTTTTATTAAATTATGTCAGATAGTGACTTGTTTTCACATGCTAAAAAGATTCTACTTGTTTTTGGAGAAAACTACAAGCATTTTGTGTGTTACCAAGTGCTAAATTCAAATCCTGGCCTGTAAAGAACACAAAAGCCATGATTGCCCTGGATTGCTCACCTGAGCCTCTTTCAGCTCCAGCCACCCTTTTGTTCAGTTGAACAATTTGTGAAATTTTAGTAGCTCTAGGGCATCATCTGGAACAATTGTGTCAAATCAATTGGTGGTCATTTGGCTCAGTAGAATGTATCAGTTTGAGCTGTCTGGTACCTATAGATGGCAACATGGAAGCCAAATATCATTTTAAAATTTGGTCAGAGGTTTGGGAACAGAACATCATTTTATTATTTTTTTTACTATTTTTAGTTGACAAACCCTGGAAAAGGCTAACTCAAGGATCATTTGTGACTAATTGTGTTTAACCCTTAAAGCGCCAAGAAAAATATGCATCTGAAAAAGTCGTCTGCTGAAGTGAGCATTACTGGCGAGTTAAGTATAGAAGCACACAGCATGGACACAGGACAGACTGCTCCTATAGCAGTTTGCCATAGAGGCTTCTTAAACATTTCAGCAGACGAGAAAAGCAGACAACCTTTGTTGCGATTGGCGCATTAAGGGTTAAATCAGTTCAGTCACATTTCTAGCAGTAGGATCAGCCCTGCCCCTGGTGGCCATGTTTTCAAAGGGATCAGAACAATTTGAATGAATTTGGTAGGTCGCTTAAGGACATTTTGTGCCAAAACATTTTCAAATTTGGCATATTAAGACCATCCTTTAAAAAACTGTTTGCTGTCACCCTACCTATATTAGGTAGGTAGGATTTTTTTCCACTGGTTTGTTAACAAGACATGAATAATAAAGAAAGAACTGTCTATATTAGAATACAAAAAATATTTTTCTGGACCGGCCATAAAATATTTTGAGTATGTGGCATTTTATGTTAGCCTGTCGGGTGACCGCAAACAAAATCTTTTTAAGGATGGCCTAACAGAATTTCTCAATTTCACTGTCTATAATTGTGATATCCAAACATTATTTTTGGGATATCCCACAGATTAATGATAAACAAAATTTTTAGCGTAAAATTGGTAATATTTTCTAACCCATCAATTTCAAAACATATGTTTTGATGCTCAAAAGAACTGTCTCAATGAGATGGTTCTTAGCATCAAAAGAACCCTCTCATTGAGACGGTTCTTTTGAGTACTACCCCAAACATATGTTTTGGTTGAGAAATAAGAAAACTTTTCTTGCTATGCTCTCTTAACTAAAGACCTAGGTTTGCTATGCTCTCTTAACATTGGACAACTGAATTTTACGCAAAAAAAATGTAATATATCTTGTTAATAGCATCTGATTTGATAATTATAATCAATGGTTTTCACAAGCATATATATATATTTGACTTAATTAATTTAATTAGCTGAATACACAGACTGATCTGGACTGGTTGGTTAATCATAGAGTTTTCATGAAGAGCCACAAAAATACATAAATATTGATTACATGTACCTTCATACTTTGAACCATCTGGGTAGATGAATGTGCCTTGACCATGTTTTTTATTTCTGATATACTCCCCAAGGTATCGAGCACCATTTTTAAATCTGTAAAGAAAAGAGCATATCATTGGAATGATAAGTAAAACATATTGCGCTAAATTTAAGCGATACATGTAAATATGCTATCATTTCAAACAGATGCAGTTTAGGCCATCCTTAAAAAAATCGTGTTTGCTGTCACCCTACTCATAATTTTCCAGGTGGCTAGGTAGATAGGCATTTTTTCCGAAGGTTTTGTTGAAGAGATGTTAAAAATAAAGAAAAAATATCTAAAATTAGAATAAAAAAATTATTTCCCTGAAATGACCATAAAATATTTTGGGTATGTGACTTTTTGAGTGAGTCGATTGGGTGATGGCAAACAAAGAGTTGTTAAGGATGGCCTTAGCAAAACTTTGGAGCATCAAGTATTTTGATCAGTTTTTCCTTGTAAACCATATGGGCTTCTACATTAGTAAAACCTGACTTTTATGCATGCGAATAACAAAGGCACAGACCAGCCTGCACATCAGTCTGATCAGGGCCTTTGTTATCAACCTTGCTCCATGCAAAATTTTAATGTTTTAGCTAGTCTCTGTAGCTGAGCAAACTGGTTTGATTCTCACTTTGTCAGAAACTCCAGACAGGTTTTCTCGTGTTGTAGCCTAATAATATATATGATGTGGCGGCTCACAGTTCTTTTAAGATATAACCTGAATATAATACATGTAGTTTTTCAGAATACAAAATGTAGTTAATTTATTGATAAAAAGATTCAGAAGTGTAGGCCAATTAATACCTCAGGTGCCATACCGTGCCCATATGAACACCTGACTTCCCTAAAGCTGAAAAAAAAATGTTTGGAAGATTCTTGCTTGACCATTTTGAACCAAAACTAGTTTTTCTAGAATACATGTACTAAAGAAATCTACAACTTATAAAATGTCCAACTTAATGGTATCCTTTATCGGCTTGTTTGCCCTTCTGATCAGGATCAACACTTTTTACACTCAAATAATGTTTTCAGATTAAAATAGGAATTTTAAAAAGTACTAGATTATCTCGAAATCAGAATTATAAGTTCATACAAACTTCAAAGTAAACAATCCAAATAATGCGCTGATCCAGAAAGTTTTGTCAGAGGGGGTCCAACTCAACTTTGAAAACATTTTTTTGCTTGTTTTTTTATGTTCATGAGGGGGGAGAAGAACAAAACACCACTTAACTTTAGTAGTAAAAGGCGGGTCAGCATCGGCCCGCAAGTGAAACGCCATTTAAATGGTGTTTCGCTGGCTGGCGGATGATGGCCCAACATTGAATGCTGGCTTGGCAGCTTTTGTGATTTTTCAGGGTATCCAGACCAGTATTGCTATTCTCTAGCTAAGAAACCCTAAATTTTTGTGAATTTTCAGAGGGGGTCCCCCCTCTGGATACGCACATGGGTATTTTACAAAAAGAGGAAAGCAGGGAGCTGAATTGTACCTGTAAACACCTTGGCCATGACGTTTACCACTTTCATACATTCCCTCATAGGTGTCACCATTTGGAAGAGTAGCTTTCCCATGGCCATGTCTTTCTTCACGTTCATTTCGTTCACCTTCATAGTCCTGTAATATAGGCAGGGATCAAATTTAGCACTTGCTATCTTGCTAAATGCTAGTAGTTTTCCCAAAAAAGCACGTTGAAATTACCATCACTTGCTATTTTTTTTAGCAAGTGAATACAATTTGCTCTTTCCAAATTATGCAACATAGCAAAATTGTTTGAAATACAGTGTAGATCCTGATCAGCCAGCTTCTTCGGAAGCTGGCTGATCTGGATCTACTCTGTTTTCAAGATAACCAAAAGGTGCTTTCTGAGATAATATTTGAAATAAATTTTGTCAACAATATGCTAAATGAATTGGTTTCATTTACTAATTAGTGATATATGTATTGACTTAGCATTTTAGCTGAGCATCACATTAAGCAAGTAAGAAAAATGATCACTTGCTATTTTTTGCAAGTGGTTAAAATCTTAAATTTGGTCCCTGATAGGTCCAGATTTATGAAAAAAAAATTATAACTATTTTCTTACCCATCAGTTTAAACAATGTGTTTTGGGTGCTCAAACGAAGTCTCGTTGAGATGGTTCTTTTGAGTACCCACAAAATATACGTTTGGTTGAGCTCAATAAGAAAAATAAAGAGACACAATAAGGACACACATCTTCATTTGGGGCTCTTACTGAGAACAGTGTTGCTATATGACACATATGCTGAGGCTCCTGTTTAAATTTAGTCATGCTGATGATGCAGTGAATCCCTCCAGCCTCAAAGCCGCTTGTTATGGTTTGCCTGTTCCGAGCAAATTTGCTGTGATTCATACTCCGGGCACTCAAGCTGCTTTCCACAAGTGACTGTTACAGTGGCACAACCTCTTCGTGTCCAGTGTACTGTTCAGAAACACACATTAAACCCCACTAGTTTTTGGGTTTTTCACCATAAAATCTCTGAGACCAGCTGGCCGATCATTATCAAATTTCATCTATAATGAACAAAACAAGGCCAAGTATACTACAGACCCCTGAGGCTTGTGATTTGTTTCGTCAACGAATATGAACGATTCATAGCCGTCAACTACAAAAAATACAGATCGTAAATTACCCCAAGTATAGGACCCTGCTCATCTTCCAGTTCATCTGATCCCAGGTCCGACATCTTGCTGTATTTTTAGATTTAAGAAAAGACAAGAAGAACGCAACGAACGAACTCCACAACGACTCTATCAAACTGCCGGATGAGATAAACAACCGTTGCTAATGACAACGGCGGAACATAAGACTGGAACATTACAATTACCGGTAATACACGCAATTTATTTGTATCATCATGAAACCAGTCTATAAAACAAAATACGATGACGTAGTACGCCAACCAAGGACGCACCTTTGTCAGAACTTGTCAACGAAAGTGAGTTTTCGATAATTCCTCAGTATAAAAGGCATAGGTTGTCGCATATCTTTAAGCCAACAAAAGCTAGACGTGTTTTGTATATTTTAGCTTCCTGCTGCGAGTCAGTAGGTAAAAGATGAAAAGATAGAAGTCACTTTGAAGGCATGAACTTTCGCCCCACATCCTGTTCGGACCTAAAAAAAACGGGGAAACAAGCAAAACGAAAACAACACAAAAATAAAATTGCCCGATCCTGTGTGCCTGTACTTGGACTCAATATAATTGTTGTATTTGGGTATGAGGCCTGTAGCAGTACAACGAAATAATGTGACTGAAATGTTCATCAGCCTACTTTTTTCTATTCTAAGAGTTTGTGTCTACTCCCCTGTGAATCTTCTTTAGTGATCTAACCACTGGCGCTCCTCTGGTTGACCGGGCGCAGTTTATGACGTAAGGCTTAAGGTAAATGTTCCGCCTCTTGAATGATACACCCCTGCTTCCTTTCTGTGTAAGGGCTAGTTAATCATTCTACATTGTACGTTGTAGCAGTGACCTATGTGATAAGAGTGACTGGACACTTCATTTTTCAGCCATATAGGTATGTCGTGGCATGTGTCACGTGACTAACGCCTGGTACGCCCTTTATCGTACACACTCAAAATGGCGATGCAGCTTGCGAGACCGCTGCATTTATAGGTACTTTAAAGAGCGTACTTCGTCTTTAATATCGCTTATTGGTAAATATTGTTAATAACAATCGAAAAAACATATATGAAATATTGCTAAATGCTTTGTTTCTGCAATGTAAAAACTAATCCGATTAAGTTATGACCGTGTAAATAACGGCCGATTTTAAGAAAGTTGCGGAAATCTGAAAAAAATGGCTTCAAAAATACCTCTTACACTCTGACGAATAAAGCTTCAAACATGGCTATATCTGTGTCTCGATTTATCAATATTCATAAACTAAGATGTCCAATGATTCATAATTATCGTTATTATATAATTTCGGTGTTTATAAAGGTGTTAAAAGTTTAGGTAAACAATAGAGAAATTACACTGTGTATTCCAAAACAGCGATAAAAGCCAATCGTGTAGATAAATGATATCGAGTTTCCCTCATTTACCTGTGTTAGATACACGACAGTGTTATTTGAGTTTAGTACTGGTATTTTATTGGAGTCTCTAGTCACTCTTATATAGGTCACTGGTTGTAGGCTATGTTGTTTCATCCTCTTAGGATTCAAATATGGTGAAAACCCCTAAACAACAAATAGAATAGAATGTGCCCGGCAAACCAGAGACTACCTCAACCACTTGTAAAGTCACTTACTGTCAAAAGTGTCTAGTTGTCATAATGTTGCCACAAGCTAGGCTCAAATTCATCATATTGGGGCCCCCTGGGGATTTAGCCTGGGGATTTGGGGGGACTGGGATATTTATTTTCAGGGAGCTGGGGAGCACTGGTAATTATTTTAGGGGAGCTAAGGAGCAAGCTCATAGGATTTAGGGAGCCCTTGCAAAAAGTAAAAAACTAATTTTAAACATCTCACCATAAAGGAAAAGCCTCCATTTTGTTTGGTTTTTAAAATTTTCTTTTGCTTCTGGGGGACTGTTGCCCCAGCCCAAATTTGTAAAATGTAAATTTATTTTCGTACTAACATGCACATCTTATTCATATTGGAGAAAAATTAATGAATAATTTTTGTTGTTGATTTATTACTGTAAATTTGGAAATTTTCGCGAGAATCTATTTACGCAAAACTTCACATTAGGGAAGTTTCGTGAAAATAAAATCCTCACACAATGGCGAGATCACTCTGTCGTTTGTTAATATGGCTAAATCTTGCCCTAGTCATGATTTTTAATGTCACAAATATGTCTTTTAATGCTTTTCGCAAAGATAAAATTCTCGAGAAAATTTCCGAATTTACAGTATCATTAAAATTGTTGATTTTTAGGTTGATGATAATGCCCTTAAGGGAACACTCAGAATGCACCAGATCACACCATTTTTATCAAATATTTTTGGGAAAGCTTGCCCCCAGATCTCCTTGGCATGAGTGTGAATCCACATTGTTACAGGGCTACCTACGCTGTGTGCACCTGGTATGTTAATTCCTCTCTCTATTTAATTAGCTGATTTTTATTAAAACATTGAAGAATGCTGATCAGATACAATACTGAACTTGATGAAACTGAGGTTAAATATGCGTATAGCCTATTGGACCTAATAGCAATGGTAAAAAAATGATTGCAAAAATAAATGCTTTCACTTTGTCTGAAAAAAAAATCAAGTTTTAAGCTGTTAGAAAAAACAGCCCCTCCCCTCACCAGAAAATCAAATGGTATGTCCCAAATTTATAAATCAAATAAAGAGAGCATTGATTCCTCCTTTAAACATTTTTTTTTGGGGGGGGGGGAGGGGGGGCTAAAATTGCTATCAATCAATATTAAATATGGCCAAAATCTCTAACTGATTATCCATTCAGGCCCTCGTACATGCCTGAGCCAGCCAGAAAAGAATGTTTTTTTCTCGACTTTACTCATTATGTCAGTGTCCTAATGTTTTGTTTTATGCATGTGTGTGTGTGTTTTTCAGGGAGGTCCCAGAGTTGTTTTATAGAAAAATGGATAAAATGAACAGTGAAACTATGATGCAGCAGGCCCAGCATATTTGGTCCATGTTAGATGATATGGCAGAACATGATCCCAAGGCATACAAAAGATTCATAGAGAAGCAGAAAGCTGAACAGAAAGAATACACATCTCCCCCAGAACCACATATGTGTGTCCAAACACAAATGACTGTGAGTAATATGAGGGGTCAAGATACATGCAGGCCTCAGATAGGGAAAAGTTTAGCCGTTCTTTGGGAGAGGCCTGTGGTGGCTATTGATATGTTGAATTATTTGTGAATCAGTCAGTTTTATTTTTTCAAGATACATATGTTCATTGGAAGTGCCTTAAAAAATCAGTAAAAGTAACATGGCTGAACATAACCAACTTAACATGGAAATTGGGCCCCAGGTTTGTTCCACCGATTCTGGAAAAATGTTGCATAAAATGTTACATAAAATATGAAATTTCTTGCTACAACCCTGTATTTACAGCATCTTTGTCTTGTCTAGAATATGAGTGACTCTTAAAAACTGTGGATTGTATATTTCTATGCTTATCATAGGGCCAGTTAAGCAAATTTTTCTAGCGGAAAATTGCAATTATTTTCTTACCCATCAGTTCAAACATGTGTTTTGGGTGCTCAAAAGAACCATCTCATCGAAACAATTCTTTTGAGTATCCACAACATGTTTTGGTTGAGAAATGAGAAAATAATTTTCTGTTACACACTCATATCTGGGGCCCTGGTCTTAACATGACTCATACACCAGGGGTGTGGTAATAGCAAAATGTTAAACATGCTCAGGGACAAGTAAAGTGACCATAATGTACTTGTCCAATGAAAATTTTACTGTCCCAAAGAACAGATTGTGCACAAAGAACTCAGCTTAGCCCTTACTTTGCTGATACAATGCCTAAACCCTTTAAATACAACTATGACACTGATGCAAATTGAATTGAAAACAGTGTAGATGCAGATCAGCTGGCTTCTGAAGAAGCGAAGAAGCCAGCTTATCTGGATCTGCACTGTTTTTTTCCATACACCATGGCAGTGTATGTTCATAATGAATTAGCAATGCAATACAGTATTGCATTAACTTTGTTTAACTTGTCCCAGGACAAGTATAAATAGAAATTTTAAACTTGTCCTGAATGAAATGGGAGCATGGTATTTCAACACCCCTGTAGACTATAGATTATGTAATTGAACATGCATGCAAACAAATTACTGTGACAAAATCTCAAAAGGGGTCAACAAATACAAAATACAAATTCAAGTACAAGAGTTACCACATATACATATGCTTTAGCCCTTTCATCAATATTGAATAAAGTTAGTTCAAATCAAAAATTAATGTCTCAAAATGCTTTTTAACTCATTCTCACATAAAACTTTGAAATTGATATCTGAAACATGCAAAATTTAATGGTAAAAGGTCTATGTTAACATGAAACTAGTGCTGCAGCAGGGTAGGCAGATAGATGATCATAGATGGATAAAAATTAACCCTTAATTGGCTGAGACTGGATACATCTTCTAAACCCTGTACTGCTGAATAAATATGGCACAGTAATGTCTTTTTCCAGTCTGGTCAGTAAGATTTCAATAAATACACTGCATTCTGAGGCTGCATAGAAAACTGCAGATCTTGATCAGATAGATGGCTTTCTACTGTGGATATATCGAGGTTCAGCAGGAAAAGGGTTAATTAGATAAATTTGGGAGGAGTCTAGTACATAAAGTTAACCCATTTATGCCGAATGTATTTTCCCATCTTTATCAATTGGACCAGTCCATTTCCAGTTTTAGGGTTGTTGGGTGGTATTTTTCATTTTTATTCAAATTTTAAAAGGCACTTCTATAAGCAAACAGTGGAGTACCTATCAGACACTGCGTCTGATCTGCTTTTGCACTGTTTGCCGATGTCCCACAAAACGAATGCTAGGCTTATATTGGTTTAAGGGCTCATGCGGGAATGAAAGTCATATGATGGTACTATTCAAATTCAAACACATGCACCCTACCTACATCAATATAATCTAAGACTTCATGAGAAGTTCAGTGATTCAGTAATCAAAGATGTAATCTGACGTTAGGATTCGCACAGGCTTGAAAAAGTACTTGAATATAGATGTCTTTCTTGAAAAGTCCTTGAAAATTCAACCAGCCTTGAAGAGTACTGGAAAACTGCCTTAAGGCCTTGAAAAGCTGCACCAAATGAAGGCATAACAGTTTATACTAATTTTTTATACTAATTTCCTTCATTTTCTCTATATAAGTTCAGTATTTCATAAGTAGAATTTGAACCTTAAAACTTGTAGTCCTTGTAAACCATATGAGATGCTTTTAATAGACCTTGAAAAGTCCTTGAATTTTAACACAAACTTACCTGTATGAGCCCGAACCTTTAATTAAAGTACAAATCATGACTGCAGCAGAGAAATAATTGAGCAATGAAATGTGATTTCCAACAATGTGGCATTTTGACAGGTGTAGACTCAGACGAGCCTGTGCAGCCTCCTTTTAATCTTAGAAACTCCAAATGATATTCAGTCAGTATTTTAACACTCAAAGAATATTCACGAGACTAGCAAAGGCTCTGATCAGACTGCGCATATGCGCAGGCTGGTCTGAGCCTTTGCTGGTCACACATACCACATTGTTGGAAATCTCATGTCACAGTTCAATTATGTGATATCCAGCAAATAAGGCTGGATAGTTCATATGTGTCATCTACCAGACAATTCACTCGAAATATCAGCTGAATGATTCAATGAAATAATAGCATAATTAAGATTTTATTTGAAAGTGTGGTTCTTCTGTAGCAAATTTTAGGAGGCTCGTATAACCCTTTATGTACTAATGGGTTCTTCCTTCTGGTTTGATACAATAAACTTGGGATGGTCCATTGTATATATCAAGGGATTACAGGTTATAATTTCCAAATTAAATTGTATTTCATTCTCTGAAGATAGTTTCTGTCTTAGCAAACAGTGCAGACCCTTATGAAATGCTGTATTAAGCGGCATTTCATCTGGGTCTTCACTGTATGCTAAAGTACACATTTTGGTGTCACTCTGGTTAAGGTCTAAAATATATTTGTTTTTCAGAAGCCTGAGAAAGTGCCATTCTACATCAATTTCTGTGCCTGGAAAAGAATACCACCCCCTGCCAATCATCACGAGCCTATTAAAGTGGCTGGAAGTGCAATTGGACAACTAGAGCAAGAAACAGGTATATTGACCTGTATACCAGGCCCCCCAATAAAAATGCATAACTGAAAATTATTTTCTTATTTCTCAACCAAAACATATGTTGTGGGTACTCAAAAGATCCGGCTCAACGAGATGGTTCTTTTGAGTAACCAAAACAGGTGTTTTTAAAGTGATGGATAAAAAAATGATCACAATTTACGCTGAAAATTTTCGCTTAACTGGCCCTATAGTATACAAACCTTCACTACAGCAAAACCTGTCTTAAGCAGCCACTCAAATATACACAAAACAAAGATCTTAATGGTAATGATGGTTAATGAAGGTCGAAAGTCTTGCAGAATGCTCCCTTTGGATAGCAAACAAGCAATTTTTGATCATTTTTGAGTGGCTGCTTAAGACAGGTTTTACTGTATTTCAATAGCAGTCACACCCCAATGCTTTGTCACACAGGCATACAAGTTATGCTCAAGATGAAGTAAAATATCAGACAATTCTCTTAAAAAAATGCATAAATTTGACCATGATTAAAAATTTAAGGTTTACTAAGAATCAACCTTGTTATCTTCTGCTGACTTTAAACAAAATTAACTTTTCCCAAAATTCTTTCAGAAACACTATCAGAGTGTCATAAGGTTTGGATCCAGATCAGGACCAACAGAATGTCGGTCCTGATCTGGGTCCATACTGCTTACAAAGGTTATCAGCAGATGATAAAAGTCATCGGTAGCAAGCAATAAAGATTGGTTGCTTTAAAAATATTCTTTTTGATAGAAATACATTGAACATTTATATACAGCAAACATATACCTTATTCACTCAAATAAATGCAATATGCATACTTTTTATACCATTTTTTGAAAACAGTGAAGGAAACCAAAATCCATATAAAAATGAAATTGCCCCGCTCAGGAGATGGTAAAGCATTCAGAAGAATTCTTTCCTCGCTAGCCAAAACTTTTGTTGTCTGCTGATAATCTTTGCAAACATTTTGAACAAAGATTAGGCTCAACAACATGTCCACACTGACATTCCTGAAAATATTCAAAAGTTATTTTGAAAAAAATCAGCAGATGACAAAAAGCATGCAAAATTACCCAGCATGCAAAGTTAAAACATGTGCGCTACATACGTCAAATACTGTATGCAGGGCTCACCCTGCCTTTAGCCATTTGCTACTAAAAATGTACTACAAATATAAGTCTTTGGCTAAAAGTGCACTGTAGGTGGTTAAGGCATTACATATTTACGAAAAAGTGTATTTTGATCAGCTGATTTTCCAATATTGCTTTTATTATTCCTTCGGTCACTCTTTATTATTGTGCCATAGTTTACTCTTCGGATTCAGGATTTTTTCAATACCATCAGGGTGTCAAACAGTTTGGATCCATATCAGGCCCGACGTTTTGTTGGGCCTGATCTGGGTCCAAGCTGTTTGCAAAGGTTATCAGCAGATTACAAAAGTTGCCACTAGCTGGCAAAGAGTTTTTTAGATACAATGTACTACTTTCTGGCTAAAACCTTGGCTAAAGTCAATTTCATTTGACTTCAACTTTTTCCATTTGGCTAAAGTATTGGCTACAACATTCTGAGCTAGGGTAAGCTCTGCTGTATGTTTATTTGTTTCATTGATAGGAAAAGCCGCAGTTACTGCAGTAGCTTTCAACGAAAAGGTTTTACAAGATTATGGTATAGAACCAGTCAATGCAACTGAACAAGACACACTGATACAGATAGCCATGGACTTTATAGAAAAACAACATTCCCATGTTAGACTGAACAGAAAATATAAAATCCTTGAAAAACCACACAAAGGCAGTGTTAAAATGATACAAGATACGTTAATAAATGCATTTAGAAAAAAAGAGAAAGGTACGGATGAAGACATTGCAAAAGTTTTAGGTGGCTTTGCTCCTTTAGCAACAGAAAGTCCGGAGTCTTTGATTGGTCAGCTGAATACTCAGAATGACCAATCAGAAACTATGAAACAGACTGAGATGGCCTCTGATAGGCTGTCTGGAATTACATTAAATACACAGCCAACCAAAAAAGGTCTTATTGAAGAAATAAACAGTGGTGATACATCTTTACCAGAACCAGTGTATGAGCTATCTGTGAATAGTTTTGACAATACTGATGTTATAAGAATCAAAGTTTCACTTCCTGGAGTCAGATCAGTTGCTGAATGCGAGCTAGATATTTCAAAGGTGAGTTCTTCAGTATTTTAACCCATCCTTGAGTCAATGACTGTCAGATAAGATTCTTTCTACATTCATCCACATTAGTCCAGATAAACTAAATTTTTAATGTAAAATTGTTAATAAAATATTGTTTTATCCATCAGATTTTTATTTGGTTTGTGATTTAACGTCCCAGTTAACAACTATGGTCCTGCCAAGATGGGCAGTTTACCTATCCACCCTTTTTCCTGGACAAGCTTGACTAAGCGGTTAACCAGTACTTCGTGCACATAGGTTTAACATTTATTTTGGGTGTTCAGGAGAATCGACTCATTTAGAGTTTTTTTGAGCACCCACAACATGTTTTGGTTGATAAATAAGACAAGTCATTTTTAATTACGCATTCTATTTAAAAGCCTGACAATCATGAACCTTGCATGCATCACTCCACTGATCATACATATACAGCTTATGGTAAATCTTCTAAAATTTCGAACACTTTTCTCCTTTTGGTCTCAAATGTCTTTTTGGTCTCAAATGAAATTTTGGCTAATGGGAGCAAACAGGGAAGACCCTGATCAGACTGCTTCTTCAGAAACAGTCTGATATGGGTTTGTACTGTTTATTGAAACCTTTTTGACAGGGAAGTCATGTTCCAAATTTTAGGACACCAAGTGTAAGTTTCAAGAAAATCAATACATTGGTTTAAGGTTAAGGACAGAAGGACAATACCAAAATAATTTCCCTTCCGCCGTGGGTAGGGGATAATTAGTGCATTCACAGCAAATATTAATTGAAATTTTGCTTTACATACTTGCAAGATTTTACCATAAGTTAAAAATTTCCATCCCTGTATAAAATATCACATACCATTAACTCTTTGCCTGCCAGCAGTAACCGTTGTCGTCTGCTGATAATCTTTGCAAACAGTTTGGACCCAGTTCAGGCCTGACACAATGTCAGGCCCGATCTGAATCCAAACCGTTTGACACCCTGATAAATTGATAACCTTCCTGAAAGATTTTTGTTTAAGTTGATTTTGAAAAAAAATCAGCAGACGACAAAAAAAACATGAAAAATTACCAAGCATGCAAAGGGTAACTTATTTTCTTATTGTGTCTTTTCAAGATGACGTCTCTCGAATTGTTCAGGACAAGTATGAACTTATTCTTATTGTGTCATTTCAGGATGATGTCTCTCTAATTGTTGAGGACAAGTATGAACTGAGTCTTATTTTGTTTTTCAGGATGACATCTCTCTAATTGTAGAAGACAAGTATGAACTGAGTCTGAATTTACCAAAGTCCATACTAGAAGAGGAGGCCTCTGCCAAGTTTAACAAGAAAACATCACGGCTTATATTGACAATGCCCGTTATACATAATACAACAAACTCATGATAACAGGACTTTCTGATAACTCAAAGAAACCACTTTTAAAATACACCCTTATCATGCTGGATGCTTTTGTATTTCACTCCTCATCTCTCTGTCCGTCTCTCACACTTCTGTGTCACATCCCCTCTTCAATCCCTGGTGACAGGTCAGATTCTAAATATACAGTAAAACCTGTGTAAAACGGCCACTCTCAAAAAGACCGAAAATTCGTTTTTAAAAAGGGGCTAATCTCTTGGCTCTCGTTTGTGATGTCTAATTGTGAAGTTGTCACTTTCCCATGGTATCCTGGGTCAGGTGTGCTGCTTGATTGTATCGATTCCTGATCTTTGCCCTCTTTTATACTTTTAATACTAATTACCGCTTGATGCAGGTCAAAAGTATTTCTGTAGTACTTTTGACATTCATTTAGCTACTACCATTTGTCTTTAAGATCTTTCTTTTGTCTATTTTTGAGTGGTCGTTTTACGCAGGTTTTACTGTATTATACAAGCATCCATCTCAGTAGTCAATGTTCTGATTCAAAAATATTGTACAAACATCTTTCTCAATAGTTAATGTTTTACATTGATTCTAAATAAAATGACATGCAAGGTGAAAGTTTCAGTTGCCCTACACAAAGGTCTATCATAGTGGGAGGTTCAAGGTCTTCGGTACAAGATTGGTGTCTGTCCACATCTCCTGAACACTTGGTATGATTTTGAAAATATTTCACGCAGCCCCCCTAAATCAATTTTACAGTCATTTATTACACTCTGAAAACGAGGTCACAGCAGGTCAAAGATGACATGTAAAGACAGTGATTTTATTTGGCCATTTTTACCGCCTTATATGGGAGTCATTCCCAATCCAAAATGGCCTTTATTTTCCCAATTTCATGTAATTTAGGACTTATTTCGCAATTTTTATGTAATATTTTCCCAAATGTTCAGGAAAAGGTAGCTTCCCAAAATCCCAAATAAAATCACTGACAGAATTTGTGTCTGCTCCTTATCTCCTGAGTCCCATGTCCAATTCAGAAATGTTTCATACAAAAAGTAAGTGAGTATGATCAGGAAATACCACAATCACATACTGCAGACCAACCCACGGCTTTGTGAGGAAGAGCCACAGAACATTAATAGTAACAATTCCACCTAAATAAATTTTTCATTCAAAGATGGCACATACTGAATTACTATCTGCTCCATATTTCCTGAGCCCAAGTTCCAATTCTAAAAATATTGCGCACACAAGTCTGTTCACCTCAATCAGACCATGTGCAATGGAGCGTGGTGGCTTTGGTAGAGTGCTTGTCTCAGGATCAAGGGGGTTGCTAGTTCGAGCCTCACCGGAGGCACTGGGTTGTGCCCTTCAGCAAGAAACTTTATCCTCTGCTTAGTACTTATTCAAACCAGGAAGACCGTCCCGACATGAGTGAAAAAATTAAACAAAAGACAAAGTGCAGTGTGCCCCCTCCAAGGTCAGGTAATATTTGAAAGTTCAAGATCACCTGCATGATTTGTGTCCACTCCATTAACTCCTCGCCTACTAAGTGTCATCTGCTGATTCCTTTGCAAAGAGTATGTACCCAGCCATTTGACACTGATGGTATTCCTGATTTTTTTCTCTCGAAAAAGTCTATTTTGAAAACAATCAACAGATGACAAAACTAGAGGACCTGAAGGTCCTGAGGCGCTCACCTGATCTTCTTAATAATGTTAAAATAGGTCAAGGTTAACTACAGCTTATAATGGAACAAATTTTGTTTTTACCATATACATTTTGGTCAAGTGACCTAAACAATCTAATGAATAATCCATCAAACAGCCCAGTGATTTCTGAGAAAAAGATGTTTAGATAGGTATGTGGCAGTCCAAATGAGTGGCCTTGGATAAAAGGCCACAGGTCAGCTTGACATTTGGTACTTAATTAACCATTGTCTCAATAGGTTTAACTTTAATGAATTCGGCTCAGTTATAGAAAATGAACATTTTAAGATTTTCTCCATATAAATGCATATGGAATCAAATTTGACCTTGCCATCAAGTAAGTCAAGGTCAACCTAGATTCATCATTTGTGCTAACCTGGTAGGGCCCACATCCCCAATCCTACATACCAAGTCCCGAAGCCAATGGCCTTTTGGTTTCAGAGAAGAAGAGATTTAAAGAGTTTTTACCATGGTGGCCATGTTAGTCATGTGACCATAACAATTTGTATAAGTTTTGGCTAACCAATCATAAGAAGTTGTCATATAAAATTTGGTTTCAATTGGCCAAGAATTGTCTGAGAAAATTATGTTTTAATATGTTGATGGGACTCCAATATAAGCCACCTTTGCTGAAAGGTCAAAGATCAACCTTGACCTTTGAAACTTATTTATAGCCAGTAGATTGAACATATCAAGTGAGAATAATGACTTTGGCTTCCACAGTATTCAAAAAATCAACTTTTCAATTCAATTTTCCATTCAAATGCAATAGGAAGCAAACTTGACCTTGACGTTAAGTAGGTCAAGGTCATCCTAGGATCATAATTTGAACAAACTTGGTAGGCCCCACATCCCCAATACTACATACCAAGTCTCAAGGTCACTGGCCTTCTGGTTCTGGAGAAGAAGATTTTTAAAAGGTTTTTACCATATATGGGCGTGGCGGCCATCTTTGTCATGTGACCATAATATTTTGTATAAATTTTGGCTGACTTATCATAAGGAGTCTTCATATGAAATTTAAGCTCAAATGGGCCAATGGTTTGTGAGGAAATTATGTTTTAATATATTGATGGGACCACAATATGAGCGACCTTGGCTGAAAGTACAAAGGTCAACCTTGACCTTTGAAACTTATTTATAGCCAATGTCTCATTAGTTTCAACATATTCAGTAAGAATAATCACCTTGGCTTTAACAGTATTCAAAAATCAACTTTTCAAAAAAATTCCCCATTTAAATCTATTAGGAAGCAAATTTGACCTTGACGTTAAGTAGGTCAAGGTCAACCTAGGATCATTGTTTGAACAAACTTGGTAGGCTCTACATCCCTGATGCTACATACCAAGTCCCAAGGTCATCGGCCTTCTCGTTCTGGAGAGGAAGATTTTTAAAGGGTTTTACCATATATGGGCATGGCGGCCATCTTGGTCATGTGACCAGGAACATTTGAACAAACTTTCGTTCCCCCATCCTAAGGAGTCTCCATATGAAATTTGAGTTCAATTGGCCCATTGGTTTCAGAGGAGAAGATGTTTGAAAATGTTGACGGACGGACGACGGAGTCACTGGTATACTAATAGCTCACCTCGGAGCCTTCGGCTCAGGTGAGCTAAAAACATGCAAAATTTCCCAGTGGACAGAGTTAATGAATCCCTGATTTGATTCTGCAAATATTTCACACATCTACCACAATGAGACTATGTGCAGAGTGATGGGCTTCACTCTAGTGTCAAGGTCATAGCCGGATGTCAAAGGTCATGTGCAAAATCTGTTTCTGTTCCACCTCATCCTTAAAAGTCCAATCCTAAACATAAAGACCACTTTGGCAACAAAAAAATACCATTTTCCTTTTGTTGTTACCCTAATCACACCGGGTAGAGCGGCAATCGAAAACACCAATACTATCGAGGAACGTAGATCAAAAATCAATAGAAACAATGTTTTTGATTGCCATTTGTCGCCTCACTGGCGACAAATGGCGATGGAAAACACTGTTTCTATCGATTTTTGATCCGCGTTCGTCAATTGTTGATTACGTTTTTGATTGCCGCCTACCTGGTGTGCTAATGAGATCACAATATTTCTCTCACACCCACTTCCCCCTTTGTCTCATTCTGAACCAACATGCAATTCAGATATGCAACACTCATGTTTGCTTTGCGGTTCCAGAATGCCAAGTCGTATTTCAAAGCATTGCAGGCCTCCAGATAAGAGTGCATAAGTTAGCTGTAATATAGGAGATATGCTCCAGACATGAAAAACCTAGGATGAGGCCAGAAGTCAATGTTAAGGTCAAAGTGACCTAAAATGGTATGCACCATTCCGCCATCCCAAGAGGAATCAACACACCAAATTTGGGATTCCTACATCAAATAATATTGGGGAATATGCTCCAGATACGATTATTCTAGAAACTATATCATAGGTAAAGATTACAGTGACCTACAAATGGTATGCGACACATCAACATCCAAAGATGTATCCATATAGCAAATTTGGGATTCCTCCCTCAAATAATATATGAGAATATGCTCCTGACAGGATTATTCTAAAAATTAGGTCAAGATCACAAAACTGATACATGACACACTGCCATCCAAAGATGCAACCACACACAAAATTTAGGATTCCAAGCTCAAATAATATAGAAAAAATGCTTCGAACATAATTATTCTAAAAACTATGTCAGAGGTCAAGGTCACAGTGACCCAAAAATGGTATGCAACACTTGGCCATCGCAAGATGCATCCACACACCAATTTTGGAATTCCTACCTCAAAGAATATAGAAGAACGGTAAATCTTGTATTAGTTCGTACAGCAAAAAATGATTATTTCTCTCTGTGTACGAACTAATAAAAATTATTTTTCTGAAAAACGGCACTGTACGAACTAATAAAATGAAATTCTGAAGATCGATAAAACGGGGCTAAAACATGCGAAAATTGCCAAAGAGGGAGGATTTCAGTTTATCCTTTTAGTCTCATCACAGATTGAACGTCTGATTAGTATTTTCAATTAAACTAACATTCTTAATTTGAAAATAAACCACCAAACATAAAGTCGCGATAATCACCTAAATCTACTGTGCCATTTCAACCAACTTGTTTTCCTCTATATTAGACTCACATACAACGTGGGATATACCAGGCTAAACTTTATGGTTAAACTCGTTCTACAACAACTCGGACCCAGTACTGGTCCGAGATGACAATTCATAACAAAAATAATACAACTTCTGTTCACTATCGACGGCTAGCTCTACAACTTAAAGCTGACGTTTATCGCAGCTTTCGTTTTGGGTCATTATTCTTAGAACCCTCGAAAATGCAACACAGAAGTAGACAAGACAATATTTTATGATGTGTGCGTACATTAAGTCCGGCAGGTTAGACATACGTATGCACTCATCTTGGGTTTGATTTTGTCTTGATGTGCAGTGTGCGTTCCGAATGTAAACTGAAAATGAAAATGACTTCTGAAAATGTGAAAACTCATGAGAGTAATACATTTCCCTGCCTCTGTATTGTAAAAAGACCCACAACTTACGTTTTTGCGAATTCTTACTCCATTTAAAGGCTTTGTATGAACACCTATATTTCAGTATAGGTTGGTTCCAGTCTTCATCGTGAGGCAGTATTCCATTTATACATATTCATGTATTCTTGTGGCGACTTACATGCTCAGCTTGCTCGCGTTAGCATTCTAAGATTATGATAATGGCAATTAATGTAGAACCAGATTCTCGCACTTTGTCATCTATTGTCGCTTGACCAGGGAGAAAACCTGTCTTTCGTGATTTGAGGCTCGGTTACGGTGAAAATTGGATTTCGCAGGGGATCTATCATACTGACTTTTTAATAGCCAAAAACAGTGTTTCTCAACCAAAACATATGTTGTGGGTACTCAAAAGAACTGTCTCAATGAGACGGTTCTGTTTGAGCACCCAAAACATATGCTTAAAATATGAACAACTTTACGCTGAAAATTCTTGTTGAGCACATGCTAGTCTTTGCACTCTCGTGTAGCTGCATGGCCGTAAACAGCAGAGATCTGACAGCTTATTTCGTTGTGTGGCATTTTTCATTTTTTATTTAAATTTTTATAGACCATGATTCCATAAGCAAACAGTGGGCCGGCAACCCTGTTCCATGCGCGGATCCAGAAAGTTTTTCCAGAAGGGGTCCAACTTTGACAACGTTTTTTAGTTAATGAGAGGAGAGCTAGAGGATCCAAATACCACAATATGCGGCGCTTCGCTGGCGTGCCTATGATGGCCCAACATTGAATGCTGGCTTGGTAGCTTTGTACTTTTTCAGGGGATTCGGCCCAGTATTGCTATAAAACTATATTTTTGTGGTTTTTCAGGGGGGGGGGGGGGGGGTCCGGACCCCCTGTCCCCCTCTGGACCCGCCTATGTGTTCATACGCCGCCGAATTCCGATCTGGGTCACTGTTTTCATGTCCTACAAACAGGCACATGGCTTAGCTTAATGTGTCATGTACATTTTCTTGCCTCAAGGCCACCACGTGCGACCCCAAATCTTAAAACAACACGTGGCCGGAATTGAAGTGAGCGGTCTCTTTGATCTTAAAAAGGATCATGCTGTCTTTGCCATTGACATCAGCTGATGTCATTAGCAGACAGTTTGTGAATATTGACCGGGCCCGGCAATACATATGTCCAAGGACTCTCTGGTATAGAAAGTCCATGGTATGTCGTACAAGGCTCATCAATCATGCAGTTTCGGTCTTTGCCAGTTTAGACTTATTTTAGTATAGGTTATTCAATGTTTTGTGTTGGTTATGGAATATATACGAGGGAGCGGAGCTCCCGAGTGTATATTTCATAACAAACACAAAACATTGTATAACCTATTTAGCCCTGACCCAGCTGTTTCCTGTGTTGGTTTCACATCCTGAAATGTACACATTATGTAGCATTTTGCTGCATTTCGTTTAGGAGTCTCATTTCATCTTTAGCCATTGATGCGTTCACATGGGACAAATGGATTTTATTAGCAGCATTTTTGTGAGATTTATTTTTCAAAATATTCTAGGAAGCATTTCGTTGATCACACGTTACAGATGTACAGGCTGATCAGTCTCCTCTGTTTGTGCATTCAACCCTGATTCACAAACAGTGGAGACACTCAGATCAGCGTGTATAGTCATGTGCCGTTTGGTCATGCTGTCTTTTAAAAAGCGTTTTGGGACAAGCAGTGTAATTTCTGATCAGGCTTCAATGTACATGTGCAGCCTGGTCAGTGTTTTCTGCAGTCGCCTGCTTTCTGTGAATCAGCTAACATTTGAAATTTACATCATTTTATGTCAATATTCTGATCACAATTTTATTTAGGGTTCTAAAAGTAAAAATAAATTTGGTGAAATTAACATTTTGGACAGCAATTCCTCTCATCAAGTTATGGGAATGAGTCTCACAAAAGTGTTGGTTATTAACCCTTATTGCGTAGGCGTTTTGGTGAACTTAGATTACCGTCAAACTCGTATAAAATTGATGTTCCCATATTTAAAGCACAGCTTCTTAGTGGGAGTACGTAGATGTCTAGATTGTTTGGGCCTTAGTCTTCACCCATCTAAAAACTTTGAGTTAGTGAGCATCGTTACCCTGACAAGATTGCACAAAAGCGCAGGCTCTCCTGAGCCTTCACTGATCACATTTGTGAAAAGCACCAGCCCATATGGTTTCATCATGCTCGGATCTAGTGATTAAAAATAGATACATGGGTATTGCGTAGACGTTCTCCATGTCTCACACACGCGTGCGTTCTCTTGATCTAAAAGTCGCCAGGAGGAAATAACGCTAAAATAAGCTGTGGGTTTTGGTAGTGTTGGTATAAGGATTAACGTGCTTAGATTCCCGTTTCGAGAATAGTGATGGAAAGGCTCAATGATCATAGACACGTTCACAATGTGCACGCGCGCAAGATTGTGTACATGTATTTGATTTTTGTCATGACCGGACGAAATATCTGCAATGATGGCGACAAAGGCGTGCAAATTTGCATCAGTCCGACGTTCATTGAACCTAGAGCGTTTACCAGGGAATAAAAGTTTGGTATGCATCAATGCTGAATGCACGTTTCGCACTGACAGGCGCTGCTGATATATTTGTAAACTGGCGTGTTCACCGGTAGGAAAGACAGACACACTGATTAAAAGCCATGTAGGCACCAAAAGGAAGGAAAAACCCGTTGTGTACGAACTATTAAAATTACAAATCGGAAAAATGACCACTGTACGAACTAATACATGACATTTTGGTCCGACCACCGTGGAATAATTTATGGTGTACAAACTATTCGAGTGTACAAACTAATACAAGATTTACCGTAATGCCAATTCTAGAAACTAGGTCAGAGGTCAAGGTTACAGTGAAATGGAACATGACAATCTGCCATCCCAAGATGCATTTACACTCCAAATTTGGGATTCCTACCTCAAATAATAAAAGAAATATGCTCCAGATATAATTATTCTAAAAACGGAGTCAGAGGTCAAGTTTAAGGTCACAGTGACCCGTAAATGGTACACGACACTCCACCATCCCAAGATGCATCCACACACCAAATTTGGGATTCCCATTTCAAATAATATAAGAGATATGTTCTCGACACGATATTCTACAAACTAGGTGAAAGGTCAAAGTGACCCGAAAATGGTATGTGACTCCACCATCCAAAGATGCATTCACACACCAAATTTGGGATTCCTACCTTCAATAATATAAGAGATATGCTCAGGAGACAATAATTCTTAAAACTAGGTCAGAGGTCAAAGGCACAGTGATCCGAAAATGGTATGTGACACTCTGCCATCCCAAGATGCATATACACACCAAATTTGGAATTCCTACCTCAAAGAATATAAGAGATATGTCCCGGACACAAATATTCTTAAAACTAGGTCAGAGGTTAAGGTCAAGGTCACAGTGACCTGAAAATGGTATGTGACACTTTGTCATTCCAAGATGCATCCACACACCAAATTTGAGATTCCTACCTTAAATAATATAAGAGATATGCTCCGGACATGATTATTCTAAAAACTAGGTCAGAGGTCAAGGTCACAGTGACCCGAAAATGGAATGTGACACTTTGCCATCCCAAGATGCATCCACACACCAAATTTGGAATTCCTACCTCAAAGAATATAAGAGATATGCTCCGGACACAATACTTCTTAAAACCATATGATTATTCTAAAAACTAGGTCAGAGGTCAAGATCAAGGTCACAGTGACCCGAAAATGAAATATGACACTTCCTCATCCCAAGATGCATCCACACACCAAATTTGGAATTCCTACCTCAAAGAATATAAGAGATATGCTCTGGACACAATAATTCTTAAAACTAGGTCAGAGGTCAAGGTCATGGCCACAGTGACCCGAAAATGGTATGTGGCACTCTGTCATCCCAAGATGCATTTACACACAAAATTTGGAATTCCTATCTCAAAAAATATAGGAGATATGCACAAGACTTAATGCAGTTTCTAGAAACTAGGTCAGAGATCAAATTCAAGGTCACAGTGACCCAACTATGGTACGCGACACTTTGTCATCCCAAGATGCATTCACAAATTAAATTTGAGATTCCTACCTCAAATAATATAAGAGATATGCTCCGGACACGATTATTCTCAAAAACTAGGTCAGAGGTCAAGGTCAAGGTCACAGTGACCCGAAAATGGTACGCGACACTCCGGCATCCCAAGATGCATCCACACACCAAATTTGGAATTCCTACCTCAAAGAATATAGGAGATATACACCGGACACGAAGCGGGACGGACGGACGGACAGTGTGATTACTATATGCCTCCCAAAGTTCATTTGGGGGCATAAAAACATGTTTGAGTTATCTCCCATTCTTGAGAAGTAACTCTTTGATTAAATGGTTAGCAAAGGGGTGAGGAAATACCATGCCCAACTTCCCCAACTTGGTCCCATTTCATTTATGACAAGTACGCAAGAAAATTATTGTTACTAAGAAAGTTAATACAGTTCTATAATATTTTGATTAAATATTACAAAATCACATGTAGTAGGGAAAACAGTGTGGATCCTGATCAGCTGGCTAGAATTTTACTATTTCCACACCCATTTCAACTATTTTTGTTATTTGGTATACTGATTTGACTGAGGAGTAGATACCATTATTAACTTTGGTTGTAATCCATAAAATGATGAAGTAATGTCCCATTTTTAGACTGGTAGTGGCAACTTTTATCACCTACTGTTTACCTTTGTGGATAATTTAAACCCAGATTTGGCTTGGCAAAACAGCGGGCCTGATCTGGATCCAAACAGTTGATGATGGTATTCCTAAAAGAGTTTTTGAGAAAAGGTTACCCTTTCCATGCAGGATTTTTTTTAGTACTACACTTCTCCCCAATTTTTATTTAATTATCCCCAAGGATTCTAGTTATTAACACGTATTTACAAGCAGAATCGAGAATGTGTAGATCTTGATCAGCTGGCTTAAAAAAGAGAGCTAATCTGGATGATTGCTGAACCAGGATATTTCCAGTTTTTGAAAAGTAGATCCTGGATCTATTTTTTCAAAAACTGGAAAAATCCGTTTTCAGCAGGACAAGGGTCGTCTAAACAAATATTTCTACAGAAAGCAAAAAAGGCATGCAAAATTACACAGCGTTCAAATAATTAATACATCAAGGTCATAAAAAATCTATTAGCAACTGAGGTCTTATATCAGCAGTAATAGGAGTCTATACATGAAATTTTGGTACTTACAACTGTGCAACCACCAGTTTAGCGAAAGGCTTGTTCTTCAAATAAAATTTGATGATAGAGCTTTAAAGGTTAGTAAACACAATTTGTCATATAGTGACAGGTATTTTAAAATTGATCGGCAGCCCCACATGTTTTAAAGAGGCAAAGATAATGGGCATGATACTTGATAACATTAATTTCAAAATGGTTTCCCTTCTTTTTTCAGTATCATATGTTGTTGGTACACATTGGAATTGCCTCATAGAAGCAATTTTAACATGTACCAACAACATATGTTCGATGGATTAGAGATTTTACACTATAAACTTTTTTTCACAAACTTCTCAAATATCTTCAGTGTTTAGTGAAATGAGCATGGTGAACAAGTGAACATGTTTTCATATAGTTTGGTATACACCTGGGTGACAATAACAAACTGCAAATTCTATGTTATTGACAGCTGATCTTGTAAGGTTTCAGCATCATTGAATGCTAAATTGGAAGTTGTGTGGTTGTATCCCATTGGCGAGCAGCCATGGCTCTGACAAGTATGTGCTTCCATGCAAACTCGCGGTGTTGTGTTCTTGAATAAGTCTACGCAAGACACTTAGAACTGTTCAGACAGGACACAAGCTAGGGGAGACTGTAGAGAAATGAGCAGTGACATGTGATTTCCAGCAATGTGACATTTTGACAAGTGAAGACTCAGACGAGCCTGTGTAGTCTCCTTTTAAGCTTAGAAACTCCAAATACTTTTAAGTCAGTAGCTTATCAGTCAAAGAATATTCAAGCGACTAGCAAAGGCTCTGATTGGTCTGAGCCTTTTCTTGACGCACATACCACATTGTTGGAAATCTCATGTCACGGTTCAAATAGTCTCTGTAACCTTGCTCACTTCCCACTCTTTTCAACTGAGAGAGAAGTTTTTACATATAGATTATATAGTGCAATTCCAAAACTAGACAAAAACTTCTCCCTTAGACTGGCTAAACTCCCTATTTGAGTGCTCTAGACCTCTCTGTTCAACCCTGGAAAATGACCCGACATGACTGAGAATTTGGTGACTGGGACATAAAGCATCAAATCAAGCAAAGGTAAATATAACCTTATAAATTTTTTGTTCTAAGTACATGTGTATTTTCTATCAAAAACAGTTTCTGGTTGCTTACTAAAAACATTTTAACATGGCACCCAGAACATGTTAGGCAAGGAAATAGTCCAAAAATATGCTATTCCTATATTACCATTTGTATTACACATTTGAGTAATTGGGTATTTCAAACGATCAAGAGTTTGAATAGTCAAGGTTTTACTGCATCCTATGAAAGCTCTATTTCTGCGACATGGCAAACACAGCATAACAATCTATAGGTTTCCTTTTTTATTTTTTTTTACAGGATCACACACTTCGCTAGCACAAATATTTCTATTATTTGAAACTATGTGGTAGAAAATACCCTATATTGAATATAAAAGTACTACCACTTTTAACGTTGATAAGACATATTTCATAGCTTTTGATAAAGTTGTTTTTGTCCAGTATTTGTGACACTGTTTAATTCTGGAAATATTAATCTTTCTTGGCTAGTAGCAACAAAAATTCATCAATGAATCATTGCCTTCGCAAACAGTCTGGACACAGATTCTGCCTGACTAACATCAGGCTTGATCTGGTCCCAAGCTGTTTGACTCTGATCGTCTTCACAAAAGATTTATTTGAAAATGTTTTTTTATATTTTCAAAACATCCAAAACAGCATGTAAAAGTAGTCAAATTAACCAGCATGCAAAGAGTGAAATCCACAGATGAAGTAGTTGACATTTTTTTAAATTTTTTACCTAGTTCATAAAAGTATCTCATCAAAAGCTATGAAACAAATTTGTTTTTGTTTTTTTTTCTATCTTAATTAACTCTGTCAAGGTCCTTCATTTTTATAAGTCTACACATGCTAAAATTCAATCACAATGGTAGGTCAGGTGCTTGCACTTTTTCACCAGAAGAATGCCCCTCTACGTGTTTATCTGGAAGAAAAATTACAGATAACATGTGAGCTGTGACGTGTGATTTCCAACAATGTGGCATTTTGACATGTGTAGACTCAGACGAGCCTGAGCAGCCTCCTTTTAGGCGTAGAAACTCCAAATGATGTTTAGTCAGTAGCTTAATCTTCATAGAATATGCAAGCGACTAGCAAAGGCTCTGATCACACTGCACGTATGCGCAGGCTGATCTGAGGCTTTGCTGGTCGCACATACCACATTGTTGGAAATCTCATGCACTGGTTCATGTATAAGATTCCATAAGAAGCGTGAGGGTGGGAGAGAAAAAAGCC
The DNA here is from genome assembly GCA_964019695.1 of Loripinus fragilis. Taxonomy (NCBI): domain Eukaryota; kingdom Metazoa; phylum Mollusca; class Bivalvia; order Lucinida; family Lucinidae; genus Loripinus; species Loripinus fragilis. The sequence continues at coordinate 63,619,112 of OZ026526.1, forward strand.
GTCCCAAGAATCACCAGCTGGCTTCTCAAGGCTTGCTGAGTAATGACGGTGATCACAAGGGACAGATTTTTCTATCCTTTCCTCACACAAATAATGGATTTTTTTCTGGCTCACCATTAAATACCACATTTTTATATTTAAAACAAGACCAAACTCTGCTCTGTACCTGTGTCTGATGTGCACATCTTCACTGTGTGAACAATCATTATGAAAAGTTTGAATATAAAGGAATGAAATCTATTTGAACTACAGATTACACACAATGTAAGCACTCCAAAGGTGGTGAAGACGTAATAATGTCTATAGTTCAACACTCCCAAAAATATTATATTTTATCAAATGTGCACAAAATATAGGGTGCACATGTTCAATGTGCGAACTATCATATCGTACAAAGTTTGAATATGAAGGAATGAAAACTGTTGGAGTTAAGATTACACAAACCAGACACCCCCTACGCATTTCAGATGGAAAATATGTCCTAAGTTCAACACCCGTCGAAATGGAAAATATTTATCAAATGTGCACAAAATGGGAGGTGCACATCTTCAATGTGTGAACAATCATTATGCAAAGTTTTAATATAAAGAAATGAAAACTGTTGGGAGTTAAAGATTACACAAACCAGACACAATCTAAGCATTTCTGGACGGAAAAATGTTTAAGTTCAACACCCCTCAAAATTGAGAAAATATTAATGAAATGTGCACAAAAATAGAAGGTGCACATTTTCAATATGTGAACAATCATTATGCAAAGTTTGAATATAAAGGAATGAAAACTTTTGGAGTTACAAATTACATAAACTAGGCAACCCAAAAGTGTTGCAGACAGACAGACGGACAGACCGAGTGGACCCTATACTATACCTGCTTTTGCTTAAGCAACGCAGGTAAAAAAAACATCAGTTCTCTGATACGCTGAAATGTCAAATAACACAATGATGTCACTTTATAACAATGATGTTACTTGTCAAACAATGTGTGTTAATTTGTTTTTATCCTTCCCACTAGTTTGATACAGAGTATTTGAGATAGAATTCTCAAAAATGGGTAAAATCAATGAAAACCCCATTCTGGTGTGCAAGAATTATGCAGTAAAACCTGTCTGAAGTGGCCACTCAAAAAGAACACCAAAAATTGGTTTTCAATACCAATTATCGCTTAATGTAGGTCAAAAGTATTGCAGAATGCTCCAAGGGGAGCATTCTGCAATACTTTTGACCTTCATTGAGCTACTATTTTCCATTTAGACCTTTGTTTTGTCTATTTTTTAAGTGGCCGCTTAAGACAGGTTTTCCTGTACAATTTAACACATGATGTCACTGTTTATCACAAACTATAGAATATGATGACCCATGTTTAATAACGCTAAAGCCTGGGGGTGGGTGGGGATTTATTCAATGAATTTGCTTGTTGACTGTAAATGTAGGTTCTTATATGTAGTGATAAAATATTTTCTGCTTTAAGTCTAAGATCCTGGTCAATCCAGTCATATGTCAAACAGAAGTAGGGCTGGCCAATCGACGCCAAAATTCTAATCGATAATCAGTCCTTGAATTTCAATTTATAACCGATTGGTAATCGCTCAAACTTGTGAGAAGGTTTTGGATTGTTTTGACAACTTTTGCATGGTCAATGGCATTGATTTCCCCATCATTTCGCTACAAAAAACTCAGTAGTGTGTGTTATTTATTCAAAAGACAATAGGTTTCATTTACAAGTTGACACCTTTGCTCAAAACAAGTCTGCATCTATTCCGTTGGTCGAAAGTTGACTTGCTAATTGGCAAAGTCAGCAACTAAGTTAGTCGGCCATTGTTGTTATCACAGTGTGTGATGCCATTCCAAAAAAGGAAGTCAAGTATGCCCGACACAAACATCTTTGTGTAAAATAAGAACCTCTGTAAATCGTCGATAAAATTGAAAGCTTATAGACCAGAAATTACTGCGGTGAAAAAACCTTGAATACTAGATTGTTTATCTGACAAATATTTTGTAATTTTGTGCTACTTTAAACCAGAGAAGTGCAAGACAGTTTTTTAACAATCAGTTGTTGAGTTTAGCCTGAAGAGTATGATGTTTTTATTACTTCTTTACAGCAGTTTATACATATCAACTGTTTACGACAATGCACTTCCAGTCTAAACAAAGCATCACACGAGGCAATTATGCTTTAATTTTAATTGAATAAAGGAACAGAACATCCATTGAAAGTATTCGATTTTTGAATTTTCATATCCAAAATCGTTTTTCTATTGTATATCGACCAATTAACCTATATTTTGATCAATCGTGCCAGCCCTAAACAGAATCTTACATTTATAGTACTCTAGTTTGATATTTTTGTTCGTCTTGGTGCTTTACATCCCATTCAACAATTTTTTCAGTCATGTCCAGACATTTGAGCAGCGACATGAGATTTCCAACAATGTGGTATGTGCGACCAGCAAAGCCTCACATCAGCCTGCACATATGCGCAGTACATCGGAGCCTTTGCTAGGCGCTTGACTACTCTATGAGTGTTAAGCTACTTACTGAACATTATTTGGAGATTCTAAGCTTAAAAGAAGGCTGTACAGTTTCGTCTGAGTCTACAGTTGTCAAAATGCCACATTGTTGGAAATCACATATCACGGCTCATTTCCTGGGTTGAACCAGTAAGTACTAAGCAGAAGATAGAGTATCTTGCTCAAGGATACAACATGGTGTTTCCGGTGAGTCTAAAACCAGTAAACCCTTGATCTCAAGTCTAGCATTCTATGGCCGGGCCACTATGCTCCTCAATTTCATCAAAGTTCAAACAAGCTTATATGTTTCAGACAATAGTATGATTTTTATCCCAATTGTATTACAATGAAAGCCCCACAATAGAAAGCCTCAAAATCCTAAATTCAGGATTAAAGCTGCATAGTCTGTAACTTTTTATCTTTTAATTTTTGAAATAAAGTTTCTATTTTTCAAATAGAAAACTTTTTTACTCAAATTCAGGTAAACATTTCACCATTTTTGTAAATCTTAACAAAATAACACTATCAAAACAACAGTATTTATGTTAAAAATCAACTGTCTAAAATTATTGGAGGGACGTTTACAAATAATTACAAATAAGAGAAAAAACACCTCTTTTAATAAGATTATTCACTTTTCCTTGCAGTTTTCAGCTGTACTGACCATATTTATTGTGAAAATATAACTTATTTCTATTTTTACAAATGATTTAAAAGGAAAATATTTTTTTCGAATAATGTTCATAGTTACAGACCTAGTCTCTTTAATCCTGAAAACTTTTACCCATGGTTATATACTGAACAAAAGTGAAAACGTTACACCTGAATTGTTTGCCACCTATATACAAAATTATGCAAGCCAAGAATGCAGTTGAAAGTGTATCTTAATGTTCTAATACTGGGTAATGCATAACAGTAAACATTTTACTGATATTGTCACGAGGAAACACATGAAATCCATTTAAATGTGACAGGGGTCCATTTTTTCAGGTTGTCAATTTGAACAGAAATCTAACACAATTTAGGACTACAGAAATCCACTACCTACGAGATCGGACTGCACGAAATGGTAGTCTAGACATGGGACAACCAGAAATGTGAAGGACTTATCTCAAATGTGCTTTGATCGTTAAGAAAAGCAATCTTAAAAAGTGGATTTTCCATCAAATTGTCAAGTTTAAAAATTTAACACTGAAATCTCCATAGGAAAATCAATGTGTTGTTGCATCTTAGTATGAGGACATTACTAGTCAAGAAATGGTAGATACAATGTGCTGAGAGGTCTACCTGATTTGGCAAAAGAAAATTATCGAAAATCATGATAAATCTAAGATTACCAAACATTTAATATTCCCTATTTGTTTTTGTCAAAGGGAGATAATTTTCAATATTTTACAAATTTGCTAAATTCGAAATTGATTTCTGAGCTTGTTTCAAGTGATTAAGCAGTTTTCTTGTGTTTTTATGCAACACAATTAAGACCAATTTTGATAAGCAAAACAATTTTAATTTGCGCATGCGCAATCGCAAATTTCAGTGAATAAAGCTTTAAACACTTAAAGGAGCATAACTCATACATCAAACGAGACAAATTGGTGGAGTTTCGACGAATCATTTGCTGGATGTCTGGGCAACATTATTAAGCTTTAGTAAATACTTTTTGTCCAATACTTTCTCTTAAAATATAGATAATTGTAGTGTAGCGTTTTCACTTTTGTTCGGTATTATATATTCCCAATTCTGATCTAAGGCGGCGGTTCTGTTTTTGTTGAATATTTGTTGATTGTTGCTCCATTGTTCCATATTTTGTTGTGCATTGCTTTGTCTTTTTATACCCGCTTTTTCGTAAGAAAAATAGGGTATATCAACATCGTATCAAAGTTGGTCCGTCGTCCGTCCGTGCGTCCGTCCATCTGTCAGTCCGTCCGTCACGTTTTTTGTAATTGTATCTTCTCCTAAACCGTTGGACGTAGCAACTTCAAACTTTGTAGGTGCATAGATCACATGATGTAGAGGGTACTGGGTGACATTTCATGTGACCTTGACCCAAAGGTCAAGGTCAAAGGTCAAATAATGTATTTTCTTGTAAATGCATCTCCTCACAAACTTTTCGAGTAGCAACTTCAAATTTTGCCTGTGCATAGGTCACATGATGTCAAGGGTACTGGGCGACGTTTCTTGTGACCTTGACCTAGACCCCAAGGTCAAGGTCAAATGATGTATTTTCTTGAAAACTCATCTCCTCATAATGTTTTGGAAGTAGCAACTTCAAATTTTGCCTGTGCATAGGTCACATGATGTTGAGGGTACTAGGCAACACTTCATGTGACCTTGACCTTGGGGTCAAGGTCAAATACCCCAAGGTCAAATAATGTATTTTCTTGTAAATTAATCTTCTCCTGAACCATTGGACATAGCAACTTCAAAGTTTACAGGTGCATAGGTCACATGATGTGGATGGTACTGGGCAACATTTTGTGTGACCTTGACTCCAAGGTCAAGGTCATATAATTTACTTTCTTGTAAATCCATCTTCTCCTTAACTGTTGGATGTAGCAACTTCAAATTTGGCAGGTGCATAGGTCATATGATTTGGAGGGCACTGGACAACATTTTGTGTGACTTAACAACTAGGTCAAGGTCATAAAATGTATTTTCTTGTAAATGCATCTCCTCCTTAATCATTGGACATATCAACTTAAAACTTCACAGGTGCATAGGTCACATTATGTAGAAGGTACTGAGCTACATTTTGTGTGACCTTGACCCGAAGGTAAAGGTTATAGGTAAAAAAGCGGGTAATTGCAATGGTGTACCATCGACTGCTGCTCTAGTTTAGTTTTACAATCATCTTGATGGGGAAGAGAAGGCTAGTTGCTTACTTTGTCTTTCTGGTGTCTTGTAATTGTTATGTGGCTCCTTCTTGTGGTGCCATGGGTTGGTCTGCAGTGTGTGATTGTGGTATTTCCTCATCATACTAACTTGCTTTTTTTACATTGCGAAATTTCCCAATCAGAAAGGCCACACTGCCCCTTCCCAATTTGTTGGAAATTATCCCTGACCTTACCTTCAAAGTTAAAAGCAGGAAATTTTGACATATCTTTTCCAACAGCTTCAAATCTCTGCTCCACTCTGTCCAGTTCTTCTTTTAAGTGTTTCTGATCTTCACTTGTAGCATCAACAAGTTTACCACCAGCTGCCCTGAACAAACAGCAAACAAGAAACAGCTTTAAGAAAAGTTTATCAAACCGCCATGATAATTTGTCAACAAGATGGGAATTTCATTTTCTATATCACAGGGGTGGTTACAGTTCAAGATTCTCAATCAGGAAAATCTTTCAGCTCAATCCTGAACTTGGCCAAAAACGTTCAGAAATTACCAATAAAAAGTTTAAAAGAACAAAACATCCATAGAAAACAATCAGTTTATGCTTATCTAATAGTAAATATCTGATTAAAAGATCATGATAGGTTCTGATAACAAATTACAGCAATAATAAATTTGATCTTATATGCAAAATGCATGAACACTCAATCAGGAAATCCTGATTAATCCTGAACTTTATCACCCTTGATATCAAAAATTGGCCAAATTACTGTTTCAACCTAATGTGTGCAAAACATTTTCCAAATTCTACACTCTCCTTTGAAAACTAAGCAGACAGTTGGAGACAATTATTTTTCACAATGTGCACAGAAACTACAGTACATATTTAAATCCATAAACATGTACTAAGCACTCTGGGTAAAATAAAATGCAAGTATATTTTTTCTGAGACAAATAATCTCACATTGTATGGGAAAACGTTTGCAATCACACATTCTAATGCACATGCTTTTGTAACGCGACGTCTGATTGGATAAGGTCAAAAATTTGTGACAGTATATCCTGCAATATACTGTCCGAAATATTTGATGTCATTATTTATGTCACATTTCGATGGATTAGGTGTGGCTTTATGTAGCTTTCAACGCTCCAATTTGAGAGGAAACTGCAGAAGTGCATAAGAATGGGGATTACCATATTCAAAATTTTCAGTTGCGGAGGTATATTCGGAAATCACGTTTTACGGATCTGCTCAGACGTAATCGTAAAACTTAATTTCTGACCGTTTGTTTTTGTTTGATTTGATTCTTTATGTCCCATCAACAATCTTTCATTAAACAGGGACGGGTCTTCCTGTGTTGAACCAGTACTAAGCTAGGATAAATGTGTCTTACTCAAGGACCACAATTGAGTCTCATTGAGACGGTTCTTTTGAGTACCCAAAACATATGTTTTGGATGAGAAATAAAGAAAATAGTTTTCCAATACGCACTCTTATCTGGAGGCCTGATTTTAGCAAACACTATGAACCAATACCATACTGAACGAAGAGAGCAGTCTGATCTGGGTCTATCCAGTATACTGTTTGCAAAATACACTACCAAAGTTCGTAATCAGAAGAGAGAGCAGATGACAATTGTTGTGTATGACAGGAAAAGGGTGAACTACTCAACGTGTGCTTTTTTGTTTGTATGTTTCGATACTTTACATCCCAGACAACAATTTTTTATTCATGTGTCATGTCTGGACAGGTCTTCCAGTGTTGATCTAGTACTAAGCAATGGATAAAGTGTCTTGCTCTGACATGGACACAACACAGTGACTCCAGGTTCGAACTAGTCTAGCAACCCCTTCAATCCCCAGTTAATTGCTCTACCAATTGAGCCACTGCTCTCCGCAAGGACACAACACAGTGACTCAGGCGTTGAGTCTTGTACATGTATTAGCAACCCTGCAATCCCCAGTCTTACCCTCTACTAACTGAGCCACTTCACTAAAGGTACAATGTACTTACAAGGTTCATACAGGCAAGTTTGTTTAAAATTCAAGGACTACTCAAGATTTCCCTACTGTTTTCAAGGACTGAAAATTTATGAAAAATACATACTGATTTACATTTTAAAATTCTATTTTTGCATTACTAAAGATATAAATTTTAGAAAATCAGTAAAAAAAATTGCGGTGCCTTTATTTGGTGCAGCATACATGTATGCTGCACCAAATAAAGGCACCACAATTTTATACTGATTTAGATCTCCAAAGACAGTGTTGAATCCTCCTGTAAATCGTAAAATTCAAGGACTTTTCAAGGTCTTTGAGCATTTTTTCAAGAACTTTTCAAGACAAGTTAATTCTCAAGGACTTTTCAAAATATAGCAAGAAGTGAGCAAAGCTCACATACCCCCGGCGGTAGCCATCAGAGGTTGTAACACTTTCAGAGAAAAGACAAAATTGTCAAAGATTTCATAATCCTAAATCAAGTAGTTTCTGAGAAAACTTTGATGAAAAATGTCCATATGTGTTATATAAGAGGTTTCATTTACACAATACACTTAGCATACCTGATGGTGTACACTAAATTTGAAAACACTGGCTCCAATAGGAGCCGAGAGATCTGCGACAGAAATTTCCATTGGAGAGAAAGAAAAATGAATAAATAAAGGGACTGATAAGCAATATGTGGCTGTTCTTTTGTTACACAATACAATTAATCACTATCAAGCTTTGTACCAAATTTCAGAATCCTAACTCAAGTAGTTGCTGAGAAATCTTTGACAGAAAAATGTCTATATGTATTATATAAGAGTGAAAGAGTGAAAAAATGAAAAATTGAAAAAAGGAGGCAAAATGAGGATTAGTATCTTAATTTCCATTTACACAGTACACTTTGCCTTCCTGAAGGTGTACACAAAATTTGAAAACACTGGCTCCAATAGGAGCTGAGAAATCTGTGGCAGAAATTTCCATTGGAGAGAAAGAAAAATGAACAAATAAAGGGACTGATAAGCAATATGTGGCTGTTCTTTTCTTACACAATACAACTCATCACTATCAAGCTTTGTACCAAATTTCAGAGTCCTAACTCATGTGGTTGCTGAGAAATATTTGACAGAAAAAAATGTCCATATGTATTACATTGTATATAAGAGAGAAAGAAGGAAAAAATGAAAATTTGAAAAAAGAAGACAAAATGAGGAATAGCATCTTAATTTCCATTTACACTGTACACTTTGCCTTCCTGAAGATGTACACAAAATTTGAAAAGACCGGCTCCAATAGGAGCTGAGAAATCTGTGACAGAAATTTCCATTGGAGAGAAAGAAAAATGAACAAATAAAGGGACTGATAAGCAATATGTGGCTGTTCTTTTGTTACACAATACAACTCATCACTATCAAGCTTTGTACCAAATTTCAGAATCCTAACCCAAGTAGTTGCTGAGAAATCTTTGACGGAAAAAAAAGTTTACAGACAGACAGACAGACAGACAGACAAACAGACAAACAGACAAATATAATTACAGAAAAGGCAAAAACTATATACCCCCTATATACTTCGTACCGGGGGTATAAACAGTCCTGTATATTCAAGGACTTTTCAAGACTGTGCAAACCCTGACTTACTTTCTTTTCTGAGCATATTCTCTGACTTTCTGTGCAAAAAGTTGTTGTACTGGATCTAGGTCAGCCTTCTGTAGTGCTACAGCAGATAGTCCTATATGTCTCTTTGCCTGCTGGCGTATACAATGCCCTACAGACCTCAATTGACCTAGGATTGCTGTAGTAAGCATGTTGATCTGAAAAAGGGCAGGTACAACTACAGTGAAGTCCATGAGTGAAAGTTCAAAATCTCCAAAAATCCTGAACTTTAGAAATTCAAATTTAAAACCTGCAGGATGCCTATAAAAATGAATAATTTCAAGTTTAAATGATTACTTGTGTTTAGATAATCTGAAAACTAATCAGAGAAGCTATTATAATATGCTTATTCAGCATTTTGAGGCTGTCTTTCTATGGAAAGTCAGCCTCAAAATCCTGAATTCAGGATTAATCCTGAAAACTTTCACCCATGGAAGTCCCTTTATAACACATCTTGCTATACATGGATTTGGATATAGCCTCGACCCGACAAAACCCGTTTTCTGGGTTTCCGACAAAGCAAGACTCAAACCAGTCTCCTCAGCTACAGACACTAGCTAGAAATGTTTTTTTTCTTGTAGCAAGTTTAGATATTAAACTCTCTATAAATGTGACAAAAGTTGACGGACGGAATGACACTGTTACCGGTGTCCAAATTTTATGAAAATTTACATGCATAAAGAGGATGTATTTGACCTACTTTTCTGAAAATACTATGGGTTGACAAAAACTAGAACATGGTAAATATTAGGACAGAATCCCCTATAGACACTAACTTTAGTGTTCAATAATGGGATAATTCAAATTTTGATGGGTCAAAGAAAATTTATCTAGATGTATTCATACACATCAATGGTAGGGGAGTCTTCTTTCATATTCCATTCAAAGAATGTAGCAGTCAATGATGTTAATGATTCGAGACTGATATTTAATAGGTCATATATTAGTACAAAAAAGGGTGTACATCGAGGTGCCCCCCTGTGGCCTAACAGCCTTCGAGGAATATAAAAAATTTAATTTTTTAGTTGTTATAACGTAGGTACTCAACACACAAAATATTATCAAAATTCATGAGTGGCCAAATTTGGAACTCCCCCTTTAACCACTTGTTACACAAAATGATATTCGGTCAGTAGCTTAATGCTCATAGAATATTCAAGTGACAAGCAAAAGGCTCTGATCAGACTGTGCTTATGCGGCAGTGGTCGCACATTGTTGGAAATCTCATGCCACGGCTCAATATTATTGGGGAACATTGGGGAACAAGAAACAAAAGAAGACAAATCGAATTAGGGGGAAAGGTTGAATTATCCCTTTATATTAAATGCTTCATTTTAAGAGGCATGTGTTCCCGAGTAGTGGGCATCATGATTCATGGGGGGATGTGTGTATAGGGGGGATGTGTGTGTGTGTGGGGGGGGGGGGGGGGGGGGGGGGGCATTTATTTCAGGTTAGCAGGGGAACAAAGGCCACATTTTGAGGGTGCATGGAAACAAAGACATTACTGGGGAACAGGGGGCGCAGGAAAACAAATTTTTGATTTTGGGGTAACAGGGGAACAAGCCAATTAATTTTAGGGGAACATGTACAACACGTTAGCTTGTAATATTGTGATGTAATTAAAGGCAACTTTGACGAGTGACTTCGTCATTTAAGAGCTTTGCCCCGCAATTATACTCAGATGAAAGATGGGCAGGGCAAAGATGAATATGTTTATATTTATTTAATCAAAATCAGTTCTGGAGACAAAAACGTTCCATTATATGCCTAGGCATATATTTCATTTCTGTTTTTAACAGCTAGATGGTGTTGCAGCTCAGAGCTTGATTTCATTGCAAAGCAATGTTATTAAACGCTTTCAAAATATGAAACTTGGCCATTAAAGGCTGAAGAACCTAAATATACAGCAAGAATACAATGTCATTAAGTACAAATTAAGAATAAATAGCGTTAAAAATAGTTTATTTTTGGTGCCATTTTTTGACCGCCATTTTGTGGGAATATTTAGCGTTGCGCATTTTTACAATTTTAAAATACTTAAACTCAATATACCCTCTTTGCGTTCCTACTGTACTGAGTTAGTGCCAAATTTAAATATTTGACCTTTGACCCCGCTTAAGGGGTCAGGGGGGTGGGGTAATTTTTTTTATCATTGTCATGCTTAACTACAAGCACTGCGTAATCATGGCCTAAAGCTTCATTCCACAAAAAAGGCCAATATAGCTTTTGCATTAGCCTAAACCTAAGTAAAAAAAGGGACAAAACTCAGTCAAAAGTTTGCGAATGACCTCCAAACTCGAACTTGATCTGTATTTTATGAAATTGACAATTTAGCCAAAATCTAAGTAAAAAAAACGGCCATAACTCAGTCAAAATTTTGTGGATTACCCCCCTTATCAAACTTGACCTGTATTTTATGATTCATAACCCTTCTGTGAAGTTTAAATGAAATTGGTGCATCCCGTGGGCCTTCAAGAGTTAAAACAAAAAATGTGACCCCGCGGAGGACGCCGTCGGTAACTGGTCAACTCGTACCTTAGTCAACTCGAACCCATTTTTGGTCAACTTGTACCTTATTCAACTCGTACCTAAGTCAACTCGTACCTTAGTTTATTTATAAAAGTATATGGAATAGTTTAAAGCAGTTGTCTAAATACGTTAATCATGGCAAAAGCAAAATGATAAGTTTTGTTTTGTTTAGGCAAATTCTGCACCTATAAATAACCATAGATGGAGCATTCCTTTACAAATGGGTAAAATACAGTATACTGCCCAGGTAATGCTCGCTCTTCCAAATTACAGTAGATGGAGAAATAGCTAGGCTCTACATTAACAAGAAATAAAAGAAATAAGTGTAACTTAACTAACTTAACAGTTAACACCCATTTGGTGGCAGCTGGACTGCCACTAGTCTTGATGTAATAAACCCATGAGCTGTATTGTAATAATAGGGATAAATGTTACTTGTCCGAAAGAACAAATTAGCTTATACCTTACAGTGCTTAAACAAATTATTCTTTGCAAAAATAGTATGAAACCAGATATATATTAACTCGTGTAAACAGTATGGATCCTGATCAGCTGGCTTCTCTTGTAAACAGTGTAGATCCAGATCAGCTGGCTTCTGAAGCCAGCTGATCAGGATCCACACTGTTTTCAATGCAAGATGTGAGCTCATAATAATTGATCAAAATATGAAATACAGAATTGTGTTAACTTAATGCATTTGTACTTGTCCAAGGACAATTAAATAGAAATTTTCAACTTGTCCTGAATGAAATGGAACCAGGTCGGAAATGTCAGGCATGGTATTTCCACAGCCCTGATGGTAAAGTTTCCAGGAAAAGGGCACTTTAAGCGTGTGACAACAGACTAAGAGGACACTTTTGAATGTGAGGTGACAGGCTAAGGGGGCATTTATTACACGCAGCTACAGGCTAAGAGGGCACTTTAAGCCAAAGTTGGAAATTGAATATGATATTGCTAAATAAAATTGTATGTCCCTTAGCATGATGCAGCTGTTATCTGTCCTTTTTTTTTGGAAACTACACTTCTTATTATTTAGAATAATTTTAGAATTTTCAAACTGACTGTTGAATGGCAGTTTCTGGACACCTATTTATGAGCACACTTATTATTTTTAATACTTAAAATTTATCAGAATCACATTATTATGGGAATCATTTTTTCCTTTCATAGCCAAGATCACTCCCTGAGATTTTAACAAGGCTGCCTTTCTTTACAGTATTTGTTTTGACAATTTTACTTGTACCTTAAAATTGTTCAGTGGTTTAAATTCACACTTCATTTTGGATAAGATTCCGGGACATCTCGGCCCCTAACAAACTGGGCCCCTAACAAACTCGGCCCCCATATATTCAGGGGCCAAATTCGACCCCTACAAACTCGGCCCCCAACCGAAATATGGTTCAGGAGGCTGGTTTGTTTCATTATACATGTGAATCATCGGTTTAAAACATTAGTGCCCATTAAAGGGTATAACTATACGCCGTATCCGAAAGCAACCTTTCACGGAAGGAAACTTTTAGAAGTACATTGTTGTTGTATGATTCATAATGATTGACATGGACAGCTGCTAATATACTTTCTCACGGTACAAAACAGCTCTCTCAGATACTTTACTCCTTGACTCCTTGCTGAATAGAATAGATGTAAAATAAATATATATCACAAACTATAGTTCCATATTATTGAACCCAATTTATTATTGTATAACATTACAATTGTGAAAGCAAAGAATAAACAGCCTGGTCAGACACAGCATTCTGTGGCGTCTGAACTGGTTCTGCACTGTTTGCATATGAGTTACCTCCAAACAATTATGTTTGATAGCAAAAAAGGTACTGATAGTCAATTTTCGGGCTATATATTATGATGTCAACCTCCCTATAAATCGAACTACTGATTATAGATGTCTTTTAACTTCAATCTTTAATCATTAGCAGGTCCGTAGAACTTGGAGCACTTCTTCAGTAACTGTGAAGCCGATATGTTGTCCAGGGGACAAAAATATCTCAATATTGCACTGGCCCTGCAGGACAAGTGACTTACAATTTTCACTCGTCCTGCAAACACATGCACTCGTCCTTAAAAATTGTATGCAATAAAGAAAATGGGGAAATGAGGGGGGGGGGGGGGGGGGGGATTTGATGTTTTTGAAGTTCCTTATATCACTGCTAAAATAATATTTACCCACTGCAGTCAGTTTCATAACTGTATCCCATACACTGGCAAAAAGAGTTTTACATTTCAATACTCAGTCTCATGTTCCGACTTTCTTTTCTCAAAATCGCGTTTACTTTCTGTTTTTTTTAGCAGAATTACGACCGTCAAGAAGAAAAATCAATAATTACAGCAATACAGTCTGTCAAACCTATTTCATTGATGAAAATGCGCTCCGAAAAATTAATATTTACTTCGATACAGTCTACCACACTACCGCGCATTATACTGCGCAGCTTTTATTTGCCATTTGCAATCACAACATCCGGTTTCTACTTTCGAAATTGAAAAGGTTTGTGGCTCGATGAGAACGCTTTCTGCCATACAGAAAATGCTAGTTTCACCGGCAGATTTTAGCACTCGTCCCGAAGGACGAGCGCTTTGGGAAGAATCACTCGTCCTTTCTAAAATCCACTCGTGAATACGAGCGGACGAGTGGAATTTTTGTCCACTGTTGTCGGTGCCATATCTCTCCCAAACTTCTTGTTGACATGCTTGCAGCTTACTGTACTTGCATATAGATATAAATGTGTTATACATAACATATTATATAGGGGCCGAGTTGGTTAGGGGCCGAGTTTGCAAGGGGCCGAGTTTGTGGGGGCCCGAGTTTGTTAGGGGCCGAGTTTGTCAGGGGCCAAGTTTGTTAGGGGCCGAGATGTCCAGAAACCTTGGATAATTGCTAATTGGGTATTTTCATCAAAGTGGTGTGTCAAAGTTGCCTAAGGTAATAGATGACCATTGTAATAGGATTAACACTGAGTAAAATATGTGTCTTCCTTGCTACTTCAGGCTCAAACTTAAAAAACTGTAACTTCCTTAGTTTTTGCCAGATTCTCATGATTTTTATACCAAAATGTAGTCCATTTTATGTAGTTTTAGAGAAGAGGCATGGTGCTAGGGAAAAGGGCATGGTGCAAGAGAAAAGGGGCATGACGTAACACCATGCTAAAACTGGCTAGGGGAAACACTAACCTAGACTTACCAATCCCATCTATCATGCTCTACCCTATCATGTATTTTGACTTGGGCTGGCTGGCTAATCGAAGCCACAATGCTAATCGATAATCGGTCCTTGCATTTCGATATATAACCGATTAGTAATCCCTCAAACTTGACAGAGGGTCTCAGAACGTTTTGACAACTCTTGCATGGTCAATGAAATTGATTTCCCCATCATTTCGCAATTTAAACCAATGCTAAGTAGCACATGTTATATATTCAAAAGATAATAGGTTTTAAATAAAAAGTGGCACCTTTGCTCAAAACAAGTCGTCATCCACTCTGTTGGAAGAAAATTGACTTGCTTATTGGCAAAGTCGGTATTTGAACTCGAAGTCCGCCATTGTTGTTGTTAATTTCACGTTGCGTGACGTCATACAAAAGGAAGTCAAGTATGCATGACAGGAACACCTTTGTGTAAAATAAGACCCACTGTAAACATCAGGTAAAATTGAAAGCTTCTAAACTCGAATTTAGCCGCGGAGAAAAACAACTTTCATGCTAGATTATTCATCTGATGAATTTTTGTGATTTTGAACTACTTTATTTAAAACAGAGGAGCGAAGGTATAACTTTTTCTGACTATCAGTTGTTGAATTAGCCTGCAGAGAACAACGTTTTACTACTTCGTTACAGCAATTTATACGCATCTACTGTTTACGACAATGCACTTTAGGGCACTTCCGGTTTAAACAGAAAATAAAAGGAGGCAATTACGCTTGGATTTTAATTGAATTAATAGACAGAACATCCATTAAAAGTAACCGATTTTATGAATTTTCATATCCATAATCGTTTTTCTTTTGTATATCGACCGATTAACCGATATTTCAATAAATCATGACAGCTCTAACTTGGGTAAGAGTTGACCAAAGGTCAGGTATGAGTTGACTTAGGTTTTGGAGGGCTTATTTCGAAGCACAAAAGCGTAGAAAATATGGAAAAAAAACTTAGTTGTAAACAGGTCTGCAATTGCCAAAACAAAAGCCGTCAGCTGCCAGTTTAACGATAGATTGCCAAGGTTTCAGCATTAGCACAAATTTAGCAGCGAGATGGTCGGTTGAAAGTGGGTGGGGAACATCAAATTTTGTGTTCGACCGCAGTAAGACCATTTAAAGGGGTCCATTTTGATTTCTTTCTTTTAACAGCTCGACAAACACTTAATGAAGTGTGCACTTCCAGAATTAACGTCACATTATAACCTGCACTGAATTGAATTTGTGGAAACCTACCGATTTCGCTGTGACTTTTCACACAGAACGACCTAGGCTCGCCAAATCATACGGGGCAGACTTGATTTAGCTGTTCCCTTTACTCCTTTTACACCGAACAGGCAGAACAGTAATCAAGTGGTGCTGGAACATCTGTACCGGCGTACTCCGGCTACTCCGTCTTCCAAGGTGGTGTAGACAGAACAGTCACGTGACCTGTTCCAAAATAAGATGGCGGAGCACTGCCTACACTGTACCGAGATATTTTTCTGTCGTTTCCGATAAGTTCTGATAATTATTCATATTGAAAAAATATGGTAATTATTAAAAATGATTGAAAGCACATGTATTTTGTCATTCTTTTTTCTTCTTCTTAGCAATCGGATTGTGTTATATTTTCACAATTCAAACAACAATCGCTTGATTTACTCTGGAGTACTCCAGAGTGCCCAGTTTTGCTTGTTTTAGAAGACTGTTCTGGCGTACGCCGAGTACTCTAAAATTTCTAAATCAAGTCCGCCCACGGATTATACCGGAAATAATGGGTTTAGCTAAACAGAGAAATCAAGTTCATTCCGCGAAATCAACTCTTTTTTTTTTCTATAAAACTAAATGATACTTTTCTTTCACAATATGATTTAATATATGGTTATAAAGTAGTAATTTTGGACAGTGGCGGATTTAGGGGGTGCTTTGGGTGCTTCAGCACCCCCAGCTGAGTCCATAGTAAAAAAAATCTTAACCTACCTTTTTCCTTCTCAATTGACCATAGGTACCTTTTGGCGTGTTCTGTAAACCGATCCCTAGAGATTAAAAAAGCTCTGTGTGTGTGTGTGTGTGTGTGTGTGTTACACCTAGTCATAAAATTAAGTTTTCCCAATCAGTGTAGAACAAATTAGCTGACCATCAGCGTAACTAGGCAACCAGTTACCTCTAAATTTGGCTAGCCTAATCTTGAAGACTGGCGAAATCCTTTCTTCAAATTATGTTCAATATTGAAAATGATATGCCTGCAAACCGTTGAAAGGAAGGATAGGCTTAGCGGTCATGTTTTTGGAGTTTGACAATTTTTCAAATGTCATGTGTTTTTCACGCGTCACGGCCACTGACACAACGCGAGTGACCTGATAGAATACCTGTGGTGTCTTTGATCAATGGTTGACCACTAAATTAGCATCAGGCCTGAAATTTTGATAAGGTTTCTGACTGCTTGAAATTCTGAAGTATACATGAAAGATATTTTCTAAAAATCAACAGCGAAATATGACACTCAGCATGCAGAGCTGATATACATGCATGTGCACATAAATACTAGGTTTGCCACCAGGTAAGGGTCAATCCAGCCCGCTCAGCTGCGAGAGCTGTAGTACAGAAAATTTTCCTGAGGAATGTTTATCTGTTATAATTTCAACAGACAAATGCGCTGTTTTGGCTGCGATGGTTTGTAGTCTGGTCTGCGCCTTTGTTGTTCGCTTGCAGCAAAATCAGGTTTTCTTCCAACAATCTAGTAGTTTTAAAAATGGACGGTAGAATTATAGTCATAAGATCTTCCCAACCACCTATTTCTTTTTTAAAAAACGCCGCAAACATTTGCCCTGCTGCCTTTTCCATGACCTGTTAGCAGTCTTGCTGGGGTCTTCATATTGCGCTTACACACACGGATGCGCATTCTGATTTCGGTCATCAAATATTAACATGTGATCGAGAGTCTTCGTTGGGCAACATTGCGTGTGATAAGCACTTTTTAAACAAAATTAATTTGACCTACAGCACATGAGATTTTGATACATATCATATCAGCGATGTGAGCATGTGCGAATCAGATTTTCTCATAACAATCTCACATATTATGAAATTTTCAAAAGATATAGTTTTAAAATCGGACGCTAGAATTAGTCATAAACAAGATGCTTTTTCTTCAGTCACATTTTCTTTTTAAAAATCGCATTCTGATTTGGGTCATCAAAGTTTCACGTGATCGAGGCCTTCGCTGGGCAACATTGCATGCGATAAGACGCTTTTTTAAACAAAATAAATTTGACCTAGCACACGAGATTTTAACACCATCGTATCAGCGCTGTAAGTCATGCATATTGTGCGTAACTGTGGGATGTGGGTCTGACTGTCAATCAGGCTGTCACGGCCCAGGCCAGCACCATTCTATTGTTGAAATTGAAGCGACGATTGCTGAGGACACACAATCTGGCACGTGTTCCAGACGGCTGTTTTGGATGACGCAAACGTAGACCAACGACTGGACATTGGGCGTTACAGCTCATCTTAAATAACGTAATTTTATGTAGGCATATTCTGTGTACATTACCTAATGTCCTCCTTATCATTTTTCCATTACTTAAAGCAAAACGAGAATGTTGGCAGGTTTCGTAAACGGACCTTACATTTTGTCTTTAATATGACGTCGTAATTTCATAAAGTTATTAATTGCAAGCACAACTGTTTGAAAAAATGATCCAAAATTTGTTCATTGTTTAGCAAAACATTAACGGCAA
Source organism: Loripinus fragilis (assembly GCA_964019695.1). NCBI lineage: Eukaryota > Metazoa > Mollusca > Bivalvia > Lucinida > Lucinidae > Loripinus > Loripinus fragilis. The sequence continues at coordinate 63,637,551 of OZ026526.1, forward strand.
AAACTGGGTGCAAATTCAAATTGGAATCATAAGCGATTGATGCATAATGATGTCATGTGTACGTTGAGCCTGTATGACGTCAACGGAATAACGCGTCACCTGCATATCGAATTCAAGTCATTTTCCAACGTCGCCCAACCTCAACATAAAGAAGCAGTACGTGGCTGTTCGTTAAGAAATAAGTGAAAATGAGTGAGGCGTCTTTAGTTGACGTCAGTATACATATTTATAAAGCATCATCAGGTAAGGGGATAGGGTGCATGTGGTTCTTGGTACTCTGGTATATAGCTCCCATAGACTTATAATGGGGAAAAACTTGAAGATCTTATTTTCTGAAACGACAAGACTCAAAGCTTATAGGTTTATGTCTTGTATCCCCCTACATAAATCCTGCCATCTATGCTCCTGTTGTCTAAAATAGCCATGTCCCCAGGAGTCATTCGCTTCTATTGACTGAAAATGGGAAACACTTAAAGATCTTCTTCTCTGAAACCATGAGACCCACAGCTAGTAGTACCATACGTTACTGATACTGATAACAGATTCTGCCAAACATGACTATTGGGTTCACATTAATCAAATACAGTGTTGATCATTAGGCTATAATAGCTTTTAATAAAAATCTTCTGTGCACAGCTAATACTTTTAATATGATGCAAAGTTTATTATTTTCTAAACGTAAACCCTGTCAACCCAAATTGGTCACGCATCAGGGACATTTGCTTTCTTAAACAAAATAAATAATTTTTTTCTCTGAAACAAAAATGCCAACTGCTCAGGGGGCGGTATAGGCTAATTGGGTCTCTTGCTTCAATGGTACACAGTTCTATATGTAAACTCGTTTGCGCTATTAATGTCTGTAATATACATGTATTGACCGTCGGTGTCCATCTATCAAGCACCCCCAGCATCAGGGGTCCTGGATCCGCCACTGTTGGAGGTTGATTTTGTCTTTAATTTCGCCATAACCATCTATCTATCTTCCAGTACACCTAAGTAAGAGAAAAAGGGCAAAGATCAGGAATCGATACAATCAAGCACCACACCTGCCCCAGGATACCAATTGGAAAGTGACAATGTCACAATTAGACATCACAAACGAGAGCCAAGAGGTCAGCCCTTTCCAAGCAGGTGACCACAAGGCATCAACAAACAGACGTGCATGAAAACATAACAAAAAAGACAGGCCCCGAGGTTATAAAACTTTTTTCCATGCTCAACTCAGCTGAGCATGAAATTTATCCTGCTCAGAAATGTTAAAATGCCAGCAATTGTTGGCATTTTAACAATTATTAGCATGATAAATGCAGCATCTAAGAGATTTAAAGCAAGAAACTTCTTCATTTGTGGGTTATTTACTTTTATGAGCAGTTGAAATTTCGTGCTCAGTTGAGTGGAGCATGAAAAAAGTTTTATAACCTCGGACCCAGAAATAATATGTATGATCCACAAAAGAAGCACCGCCTTGGAACGATCATTAAAAAAATTTACTGGAGGGCTTAAACATCCGAAGATGATGTAAGATGGTGTTCCGGTATATACCTGGAGCTAAAGGGTGTTAAATGGAATAAAAACATAGTAAAGGTGGGTAAAATGAGTTTGTACAGTGTTATGGAGAGTGTTAGTATGGTTAAAAGATATAAAAAAACAGGTGCTGATATCTGAGGAGTGGAGTAGGCTACCTGGCAAACAGCCGTACTGAACTGTGCCAAAGTAGGCAGGGTGGGGATGTGGTGTGGTAGAGTGTTCCAATGTATTATTGTCTGAGGAAAAAAGGTGTACTTATAGAATTATTTTAGAGTTGTGATCTGTTGGTACACATCATAATGGTACATGGTGTGCCCAAACAGGTTGCCATATGCTAGTTAGTCTAAGTGGAGTCTACATACACGATGCCTATGATCGCCTATGTAAAAGCATGTAGTCTCGGCGAATTATATGCATTCATTCTCTGTTGCCTTTGTCTTAGCCACATCCCCGCTCGTATTTAGTTTTTGTCGTCTGCAAACAGTTTGCAGAGAGGCTGATCTGGATCCTATTTGTTTGACATCAGGTTAAAGTTGAAAAAGAAAACCCATGTCCATAATTAGACTAGATTCAAGACAGATTGCAGGGTTTGATAAGGGTATGTTTTTTCTAACTGATTTGCTTTTAATCTTGCTGTCCTCTTTAAAGGACAAAAGGACAAAAGAACCAGAATCACTCACCGGGATGAGACTGATTATGACCTGCTATGATATTGAAACTTCATGTTGTCACATTGACTCCCATCAACTTTAAGTTCAATCATCATGTGTTTCTGGAGGGGATGTCATTTGAAAAAAAATCAATAAGGCTGCCCTGGTGACCATTTGGATATTTGAATGTATTTCAGTATAATCCAACATGTGATTTTTGAGATGCAATTTGAAGAATTTCAAAATGGCTTCCAATTGTGGCCATCTTGAAATTCGAACAGAGCCATAATGTCAACTCTAAGACTCCATGTTGCCAAAATACCTCCCAACAAGTTTTGGTACAATCCAATTTATGGTTCGAGAGACATTACTGCTTAAAGACTTTCAAGATGGCTGCCATGACCGCTATCTTAGATATTAGAATGAAACTGTTTTAGCAATTTAAAATTTCCATAATACCTGGGTGTTTCCAGCAAAGTTTCAGTTCCATATAAGATAAGATTTGGGAGGAAATGTTGTTTAGAGGATTTCAAGATTGCTGTCACTAAGGCAATCTTGGATATCATAATAAAACGGATTATAGCAACTTTAAATCTCCATGTTGCCCCAATGCCTGCACCAAAGTTTGGAAGGAGATTTGATTTAAAGAATTTCAGGATGATCACCATTGTGGCCATCTTGTATATTGGAATGAAACTATTTTAGCAATTCTGACTTTACATGTTACCATGGTGTCTAAATCTTAGTTTTCCCTGATGTCTACTACCAAACAAAGTTTCAGTTTATCCAACATATGATTTGGGAGACGCCTTTTGAAGAATTTCAATAGTGTCATCATTGCGGTCATTTTGCATATTAGAACAGGAATATTTAAGCAAATCTTAATATGCATGTTGGCCTGATGCCTCACATAATTTCAGTTCAATCCGATATCGAATATATGAAGTTAATGATAGACAGGCGGATGGATGGACATATCAATAATGGAAAAGGCGCCATACTATAACTGACTTGGATCAGCTCCAGTTGAGCTATTGTCCAGAAAAACTCATCTGATGTTGGTGACCTGTATTAGCATGATTACACACCTCGTTGCATTTCTAAATATAGCTTCGTAACTTTTTGCTATACGAGAAAGCATACGATAACTACACCGGATTACAAGCATAATAGCGTTACCAGGTTCTCTAAGTATCCACAAGGAAATTTAGCTCAAGTGGCAAGGAAGGCAACTATTTGTCCTTATAATATTTTTTTTTCTGGGTGGGGGGGGGGAGTAGGCTGAGCCATAGGCTCAGACCATCTATAAAAACTATTGTCCAATCTATCTAAAATTCTATTGGCCAATATAAAAAGATCTGGCCCAATGGTAGACATGATACTATTTCATTGGTTAAATAATATACATATTTAAATTAGAGCTATGACGAAATCAACCTAATATAACCTAACTTATAAAACAGTGGAGACACGCGCGTTATTTTTAGACCTGATTAATCAATACTAGATTTAAATGGTAAGTTACACAATTTATCACCTTTATAAAAATGTCAAATCCAATAATAAATCCAGGAATTAAATGAGCTTTTTTTCTTATGAAATCTTTGTTTTCATGATTTCAGTCTGAGACGATAATGATATCCCCCGAAAATTGGCATATCATCACGTCGTAATGTGGTGAACTTCAAGCTGACCAGATATTTTGTCAATAAAAAATCAACCAAATGACCTTGGACAGCCGTAATCATGCGATTGTAAACCACCCTGCTATTTTGATTTGAACATCATTTGGTAGCGCGTCTAAAGGGACTGTCGCCATACCCAAGTGAACCTATTTACGACAAATAGTGCTATCAGAAGATAATGGCCATCCCTGACCTGAACCATTATTTGTGGCGTCACAGGCTTAATGAAAAAATGAAAGTAGAGCACTACACTGGTTGAGACCTCCACAAATCAATCAATTCATTACAATCCAACTATTTGCTGTACCGGCCACAAAAACATGCTCACCAGATATCACGCCTGTGTAGACTGGTTTATTTGGCAATAAACACACTTAATAACCCGCTCTTGATTTGATAAACTTGAGCTCCAGACTGATATTACTTCTGCTGCAGTCTACATGTATTTGTTGCAAAAAGACTGTGTGGGAATACTGTCAAGTTTTGTTCTAGGATGATGTTTGGTCATAGTTAAAATTTATATAGTTTTCTATTTGCAAAGGTTAAGTAATAATCAACGCTATATTATCAACATGATCTAGCCCACTTCCATTTAATCTCAGCCGTTTATCTTTTTAAAGATAGTTCTTGTTTCCCATACAGTCAGTGGTTCGAACCAATGCAGTACTCTCTTTTTATTATTATTATTATTATTATTATTATTATTATTATTATTATTATTATTATTATTATTATTATTATTATTATTCTCTCCTCATATACTGTTTATTTTAAATACTCATGCATCACTTCGTTTTTATACATGTGTTTTTTATTATCATCTTCGTATACAAAATAATTCAAATGATTAATCAATCTTCAGCATCGCTGCTGTCAGAGATGGTCTTTTGATGGGCACGTCTGGGTGTGACGTTCAACGTGCAGAAACTTGAAAATTATGTTTTTAGCTTTGGGAGATACAAAAATGCTTCTGTTTGGACATAGTGTCTTTTGGCTTATGTGGAAGCGTAGGATGAGGCATAGGTTGCACAGGGTAAAGACAGTGAGAAGAGTTTGATATCAATGCATTTTATCGTGTAAATTTGAAGCTATAACTTAAAAAAATGTTTGAAAAAGCAAATGAGTATGATCAGGAAAAACCACAATCACACACTGCAGACCAACCCACGGCATCGTGAGGAAGAGCCACATAAAAATCACAAGACAAAAGGAAGATAAAGTAAAGCGACCAGCTCTCCCTTTCCCACCAAGATGATTGCAAAACAAGAAAGGACACAAATAAATGTGCAACAAAAATGGAACAAACACAGAACCCCACAATGGGAGCAAAAATAAACAACGGATCAACAAAAACAGAACTGCCACCTTAGAACGGACAGCAGCCTACGCCACCAGGGGGCTTAAATGCATTTTACCGAAACCAAATATTTCCCTTGATGGGGATTGAAACATGGGACTCTGCCGAAAACATGTCTCTGGGAATGACATACAGGACGCGTTTAGCCCTTCGGCTGCTATATTTTGATCTATTTCTGATGAAAAAATATATCAGAATTAATCATGATGTTTGATACTTGATGTAGATGGATGTTTTATCTATTTTTTGCATAAAATAATTGTTAATAGGCATTTTTCACATCTTCAATATGGCTTCCAAAATGGCCACCAAAGGTCACGGTGCCATCTTGTTTATTATTGGTTCAAATAAATATGTTATATATTAGCAACATTCTGTGAAAGTTTCACAGCGATAGGTCGAATGGTTCTTGAGAAACTCTGTGTTGAACCCATATACCCTCAATATTCAGGAGTCCTTGAAACATGCTCGGCACTGAGGTATTGTTTTTTTTGAGGTGCTTGGCAGCGAAAGTGTTAATGATTAGTTCATAATAATAACCTTATTCTATAATGGTTAGAGAATAAACAGAAAAAAATATTTAGAGAATAATGAAATCCTAAAATATAAATAATAATTGTTTTTTAGGAATAGCAGAAAAAATAATGAATACTATACTAGTTTCAAAAGACTAATGACTAAACCAAATATGAAGCCAAAACTGTCGGACTTCAGACTCTATGACGGTTCCGACTTAGAGAGATGGTAGAGGCCTGATGCATTGACTGTTGTCAGGCCCATGGGGATTTACCTGTTGGATTTCTTATGCTCCGGTATTCACTTTTATGTACTGTTGAGTCCTTATCTTTGCTGTATCTCCTTCGTATAACTTGATTTATATATTCTATGAGATGATGCATGGATAAGTTAGAGTCTTTCATGCAAACCAAACATCTATGTGTCTTGCTCCACATCTCAACTATGGGTGAGGTTGGTGCCGTGAAACCGGTTTAAGCTCTCCAGTAAATTTTTTTTTACTGACCGTTTCAAGGCGGTATTTCTTTTGTGGATCATTTGTGTTATTTATGCTTTGTGTTTTTCATGCTTTTGCGTCTGTTTATTGCTGCTTTGTAGTCGCCTGCTGGGAATAGGCTGACCTCTAGGCTCTTGTTTGTGATGTTGAATTGGGTTTTTGTCACTTTCCCATGTGGTATCCTGGGTCAGGTGTTCTATTATGTCAACTTATGTGCGAAAATAGGTCGCCGATTACATCAAAATAGTCAACAAACGAGGTCAATTGGTGAATGAAATATATTTCAAAAATAAGCCCCCTTATAAAATTTATGAAAACAATTAATGCAGTAATTGAAAGATATTTGATCATTGTTTGTTTTTTATGAATGCATTTAATGTATTATTATTTCTTCTAAACGAATTATAGCCAATTATTTCAGCAATATAAATTCTGTTGTGACTGGTCAAATTAACCGCAGTAACACTCTCACTTAACGCGAAATCACAGCCTACAACATAAAACGTGATAAACCACGAGAGTGTTATCCTGTCTAAATAGAGAGTCCTTGGTTTTATGTAAGAAAGACTACATATCATTTGAGAATGTATAAAGAAGAGCAACTAGAATGGTACACAGTATAGGGCATCTGAACTATAGTGATAGATTGAGAGAACTGGGGTTGCCGTCGCTACAGTATAGAAGAGTTCAAGCCGATTTGATAGAACTATACAAAATTTAAAATGACATAGACAAATTTGAAAAAATAAGCTATTCCATACACAATCCAACCAAAGAACTAGAGGTCATAGCCAAAAAATGTTTAAACATCAATTCAGACTGGACTTAAGAAAACACCTTTTCTCGCAAAGAGTAATCGACGACTGGAATCGTTTATCTGGGAATGTTATATCATCAGATATAATCAAAAAATCTAAGATCAGACTAAACAAGTTCTGGAAAGATAAGCCAACTAAATTTGAACCAGATTGTTATACCTATCATCTTGCGCATGCCAGACAGTACCAGTTCAATGAAAGAAGACCAGAAAGGACCAAAGAATCGAGAGATTATACAAGGCCTCGGATACAGTAAGAATAACTCATAAATAAATTGAGAATGTTTACTCCACCTGTCTTTCGCCCATTAATGAATTCTGATCAATACAGTGTTTGAATACTCTTATGTTAGATCAACGTTCCGAAATTTTTAAAGTAAATATAATTTGTCCAATATTGGCTTCGAGTTAGCATGTCGGAGTAGGAAACTAGAGGACCCTGGCAGGGTGGAATCCCAGATGGGCACCTATTTTTCAGTGTATTTTTCTTCCTTTATAGCATTATAATGCTGAATAACTTCAAGCTAGTAAAATGGAAATAGAAATATGATAATATTGTCACTTCTGAACGTTTATAAATTGTATTTAATTAAGCACGAAATCTGTGGGGGTGGGGTTAAATATGGCCCTTTAAGACAATTAGTGTGATGACCCAAGATTATTTCCGTTTTCTAAAAGGTATTATGATAGTCCATGAAACAAAAAAATCAAGATTTTCAGCATCAGATTTTTGTAATATACAATTTACTCTGAAAAGCAAATCCTATTTTTGAGGAAATACAAAAATATATCATGCAGTATTTAATCACGGCTTGGGATAACAAATAAATTTGCACATTTCTAGAAGGCTTGAGGTCATGAGCAATAATTGAAATTAAAAGAAAGAAGCTGGCTGAAGATTAAGGTTATTGTAGCTTGATATTTACAAGGCCTTTCTATACAGGGTTAGGAATCTTTACTATATGTTCAAGACTGTTGCAGGCCAGTGTCGTATTTACTCATGCCCAAAATGTTCATTCAAAATTAATCATTTATGTCACATTCTACTTAATAATACTTTTGAATTACTATTTCTTCTTAACCATAACATGCTGAATCACACATGCACAGTCTAAACTTTTATCATCATTGTACCTTGGAATATGTATACTAGAGGACTTTGAAAACGATTTACCATATTTCTGCACTTTTCTTGCAAACCGTATATGCGATTGAAAAGTTACTCACAGATTTTAATGTGCGACCCAAAATTGGTATGCACCAGTCATTAATTTGACTGCACTATAACGCGACACCGCTAATGACGTCACATGGGTTCATAAAGCATCCCGCACCATTCTGCAAGGTCAGTTGAAGCTTTTTGATTATTTTTGCGTTTAAACTGTGACGTGTATGATACATAATCAGCAACGCAGTTTATAGACTATTTTCTAAATAAAAGTAATTGATAACTTCAATATTTCGAAAATAAACGTCAAATTTGAAAATCCATTTACAGCCCCTTTTCAGAAACATCTAATCTCCATAAGTTACCTTATGCATACTTTCATTACTGATATTGAAAACTTACACTGACAATTGTGTGGGGAAGACGTTTTGATGTAAATCAAGGCAGGAGATATGCAGTCATGTGATTGAGAAAGTCTTAAAAGTCTGTGTTAACGCCACTTGTACAGTACAAAAGAAATGTTATACAAGCGTAATTTATACATAATCTGTCATTTGTATATGCCCTTAACCTCTTTGAACAAAATCCTACGAACAAAAAAAGAGACTTTGTTAGGCCCAGGATGCTGAATTTAATTGATAGACTATAGTAATCAGAGTGGGTGGGGTATGTCAGTATCTTTAAAGGGGCGTAAGTTTGAGCATACCAAACTGTCATTTCATTTTGAATCGTTCAATGATATATGTGCAATCTTAAAAGAAGCCCAGGACGCATATCTGTTGAGTCAGGAATCTATTTTAGTAACGTGGGTTAACCTGCAGCTGAAACAGTGTCCTTCAAAATCGACCACCTCTGTCTTAAAATAGATACCTTTTCAATATCTTTAACTAAATTGACAAACATGAAATTTTTAGGGCACACTAAAAGCTGGTCTGTCTATGATATTCAATAAAAAATTATCCTGCTAACGTTCTCAAGGTTTGTGAAATAAAGGATTTAATCTGGGTGATGCGTTTTCAAAGTCCTTAAGTATAAATATTGCAGTGTAACATGTACCACTGTGTATTTTAGCAGCTCTAGCGCTCATACCAACTTTCAGTACATCCAGTATGATTATTTGGAGAAGTGTACAATGAATTTCGCTGAAACGTTACATGATGTACTGGATTTTTTTAACTTCGTTAAATGATTACTCATTATACATAAAAGTAAGTAATGGTGCAAAGATCAGGAATCGATACAATCAAGTACCACACCTGACCCAGGATACCAATGGGAAAGTGACAAACTCACAGAAGACACCACAAACGAGAGCCAAGAGGTCAGCCCTTTCCCAGCAGGTGACCACAAAGCACATATAAACAGACGCGCACAAAACATAGCAAACACAAGACAGAACAAAAACATAAAAGATCCACAAAAGAAGTACCTCCTTTCCATATCTATGATTATACATAAGTCCTTTCCATATCTATAGTCTTAATTAAATATCTATGTTTTTCTATATATATATTTTTTTTAAATCTTTAATCTAAAAAATGTGTATATAATGTTAATAATGATTTTAAATTTGTTTTTATGTTGCATGCACTGTGATATTTGTTATATCTTTTTCATATGTTTGTCGAAGTAAAAGCCCTACAGGGCTTATGTTTGATGTTTATCATATTCGACGTTAAATAAATCTTCTATGTCTATGTCTATCACTTTTTAAGTTAGTTAATTAACTACTTCTTACACTGTCTGTATATGTGGTACTGTACCTACAAGATAAGTCTGCTGTAGTGTAGCGCTTCAAATGGAACACTGTTTTTTGGCTATAACATTTTATCTAAAACACGGGTTTTAAATTTAATTGAAGAAATACATTTAAACCAGAAAACCCTAATAAAAATGAAGTTTGTATTCGTTTTCATAATGCTGTGATATGATGAAATTTTACATTTTTTTATGTTTTATGCCTTATAATAAAATCTTTCTAGTGCCTAGAGCGAAATTGATCACTGACTATCAGTTGAACATAAAGAAATGTATATACTACTACCATACAACAATTTACAACAATTGATCAGTGGTTTTAAATCTAGGTGCATGTTGGTCGGTGTTGGTGTTTATTAGCCTTGTCTACAATATTTCAGTTATTTCCAACAGTGTCATAAAGATTGTAATTGAAAAGAAAGGTTACACCATAAAGCTCCCTCATTTGGGTAGCCAGTTGAGGAATAAAAAACGTTTTCATAAATTGCACCCTTGCGAAAATTTCTGGATCCGTCCCTGCTACAGTGGTCCATGCACCTTTGTTGTTGTTCGCCGGTTATGTAACAGAAACTGGCTCTGCTTAATTTTGAGTTTTAGTTTGAAACCGTTCTCATCAGGGACTCTCTATACAAAAGGATAGGAAACACTGTATTAATTTTGCTGAAAATAAGAATTATCTTGTAGGTACAGTACCATACTTGCAGCCATTGTAAGAAGGAGATAATGAACTTATTAAAAAGTGAATTTTTGGGGATAGAAATAATAATTAATTATTTATGAAGTTTAAAGTAAGTAAGTGTGCAAAGATCAGGAATCAATACAATCAAGTTCCACACCTGACCCAGGATACCAATGGGAAAGTGACAAACTCACAGTAGACACCACAAACGAGAGCCAAGAGGTCAGCCCTTTCCCAGCAGGTGACCACAAAGCACATATAAACAGACGCGCACAAAACATAGCAAACACAAGATAGAACAAAAACATAAGAGATCCACAAAAGAAATACCGCCTTGGAACGGTCAGTAAAATATTTTACTGGAGGGCTTAAACCGGTTTAACGGCGCCAACCTCACCCTTAATTCAGATGTGGATCAAGACACATAGATATTTGGTTTGCATGAAAGACCCCTAACTTATCAATGCATCATCTCCTAAAACATATAAATCAAGATATAACAAGGAGATAAAACAAGGATAAGGACTCAACAGTAAATTAAACTGAATACCGCAGCAAAAGAAATCCAACAGGTAAACCCCGGAGGGCCCGACAAACAGCCAAAGCATCAGGCCCCTACCATCTCATCAACAGATAAGTCTTTAAGTCGGAACCATCATAGAGTCTGAAGTCCGACCCACCGGCGTGCAATTACAGAGGAAAGCAAAGTTGCCAACCTAGATTGGGTTGACTACCAAGCATGCAGTCTGTTGCAATACATTAATGTTATAGCCAATCTTTTTATAATGGGAAATTATTTTAATGAACTGCGCTGAAAAATTATTAGAGCCAACAACTTTCTTCAACTTATACACCAAGTCACCATAGAAATCAGGTTCTGAAAGTCCTTGGCGCAAGAGAGATTTAAGTCCAACTTGGAATTTAGAAATCAAATCATAGTATCGTCTATAAAATTTTGAAAATGTTTTGCGAAGTTTATGATACGGATAGCCTTGCTTAAGAAGTTTCTGAGTTAACAATTCATTGCGAGTGTTGAAGTCAGCAACATAGCTAGATGCTCTAGCAAAACGAATGAGTTGAGAGATATAGACTCCATAGGATGTAGAACGAGGAACATCACCATCTAAAAATGGGAAATTGACAATTTCAAAATCAAAGTCGTCACGTTTATCATAAATTTTGGTAGAAACAATATCATTAGAAATTGACAAATGCAAGTCTAAAAATGCGGCTTCGGTATCAGAGGCATTGGCTTTATTAAGTTGGAGCTCTGAAGGGTATATTTGACTAACCATATTGTCAAAATAAACATTATTAATATTTAAAATATCGTCCAAATATCTGGAATTTGTGTTAAACGCATAAAACACCCAGTACATAAAGTAGCCTTTCAGCTTCAAAACCATTTAATTTTCAAACAGATAAATTGTGCATTTCTCCAGTTAATCAAATCGATAGTTGGCATGAGCGCCAGAGCTCCTTAAATGTACACATTAGGTACATATTACAATATAAAAGATACACATATTAAGTTACAATGATGTTAAATGTTTAGACTGTGTGATTCAGCATATGGTGTTAAAGAAGAGATGGTAATTCAAACGTGTTATTAAGTAAAATTTGACATTAATGATCAATTATAAATTAACACTTTGCGTTCGACTCTTGTGTGAGCAAAGTGGCGTATCTAGATTAATGGTCAGTAATGTAGAACAGAACAAAACAGTATCTTTATTAATCTCAGGCTAAATACATGACAAAGAGATACAATGTAAATAGCAAAATGTAATTTACATAGGACTTGGTATTGTTGTGTTTTCTCTTCTAAATACAAAGCTGTTATACAGATCGGTACTTTGGTTTGCTCTCATTCATTAGTCAGCGTAGTGTTAATCGTTGAGAGGGGGCAAGGTTGGGCGGTCGAAATCACCCCCGGTTTTAACCAGCAATTTTAACCGGTTAAAGCCGCGGTCAATTTGCCAAAAAGTGGTCAATACTGGTCAATACGAATCTGAGTGGTCGATTGGAAATTCTAAGGGACGTTTTTGTGGTGGATTGAAATATTTGTACAGGTTTTATGTTCTGTTTATAGAAAAAAGAAAAAAAAGGTTTCGTCCCTGCCAAGGGCACTTTTCATGGTGAGATTTCCATCTCAAGACCTGAGCACTGAGTTCTGCATAACAGTCCATGCACCTAACACTAGTTATTCTTGCATCGCAAAGGCAGAATAGAATAATAATACAGGGTTTTTGCTCAATTTTGAGAATAACTCTTATAAGTTTATGACACTTGGTTAATTATTAACTGATAACAGCAGATAACTGAATGACCACACTTTCACACCTCTATACACACACAGTTAGCCAATACATTTTAAGCTCAGTGATTGGATAGGTGTTATAAACTGGACACACCAGACACACACTGGTCAATGTAAAGCACCGGTCGTTGCTACAACGAACTGGTGGTGGCTTATTTCGGCACTGGTGGTGGCGTAAAATGGCCGAAAAGGTAAACAAAATATATACCTGTTGACTTTATGATTTATTTATAAGCTTGCATTTATTTTTATTTGTGATGACACCAGGCGCACAGACCATCGGTAAGATTACAGTTTATGGCGCTGCCAAGCAATTGGTGTTTTAATTCTTGGTTTGAACGGCAAATCCAACACAGTTCTGGAGTTTTGCCGTGACAGGTGCTTTTTCTAGTGTAACAGCCTAAATTGAGTGAAATCTGCATGTCTAAGCGCAGCTGTTGTCATATTCCCATGAAATAACATCCAAAAAAACGATTACTACTTTGTTTTGTTTTTCTTGGTAAACTAGCAAATGTTTTATTGAGGAATTTTATTACAACGCACTGGGAGCATTTTTTGACGCATTGATACAACGCACTGATGGTTGCACAGAATTCCTGTGGTTGCTGTTGCAGACTTACCACATCATTCGCTATTCACATAAACGTTGCAAAAATTGCCATTTTAACCAGCACATGATATTTCGATACTGTATAGAAGGCTCAGGCGAGCCTGTGCAAACGTGCATACTCCCAAGAGCCTTTACTGCCAGCACGAGAGATCTTGATATTTATTACATCGTCCAGTGACTGCCTGCGCAAATGTGCAGACTCACCAGAGTATTCGCTGCTGGCGTGAATAGCACACAAATCGCCATTTAAGGAAGCACAAGAGATTTTGTACAGTGACGAATGCTAAGGTAAGCCTGTGTAAATGTGCAGACTCGCCAGATCCTTCGCTGCTCGCACAAAATGGCGTTCAATCGCCATTTGAGCCACCACATGAGAATTTTAAACTGTGACGAAGGTTCAGACTAGACCAAGCAAATGTGGCCAAAGCCATCGCTGTTCGCATGAATGACACCCAAAAATAGTGAGTATCACAATCACAAACTTCAGACAAACCCATGGCACTGAGAGGAATAGCCACACAACAATCACGAGACACCAGGAAGACAAACTAAGCAAAGCAGCCAGCTCTCTCTCTTCCCCATCAAGATGATTGTAAAACAAAAATGGACATAAAGTAACAAAATATAGAACAATTACAGAATCCTGTAATGGGAGTAACAATCAACAACGAATCAACAACAACAGAATCACCGCCTTAGAACAGACAGCAGCCTATTCCTCTGGGGTGCTAAAATTGCATTTTACTGGTACCAAATCTTCGCCCTAGAATGTGCTGTTGTTGAAGCACAAAATTTTTAGCTCGCATGGAGGCTTATTAACTATTGTAATGTATCATAACGGACAAACAATCTCATTAAATTAAAAGTTTTGGGGCCAATCTGTAAAATAGGCGGAAACACTCTCAAAGTGCGAACAGGGCTAGCTCTGACGCATCTCTGGTGAGGCTACACATTTGCAGAGTCACGCTTGAGCCTTCATCAGTGTACAAAAACCACAAAATCTATGCCTATTGACTGTATGATTTCTTTATAAGCTTGCTTTTATTTTACTTTTGATGACCCAATGCGCACAAACCGTCAGAAACATTGCAGTTTATGGCTCTGCCATGCAATTGGCGTTTTAATTCATGGTTTGACCGATAAATCCGACACACAGTTGTGGAGTTTGACAGTGACAGGTGCTTTTTCTATTGTGACTGCCTAACTTCAGGAAATTCTGCATGTCTAAGCACAACTGCAGCTATGTTATCATAGTCCCATGAAATAAAATTCAAAAACGATTACTACTCTCTATTTTTTCTATGCAGAGAGGGCTCTGGCGAGTCTGTACATTTGCGTAGGCTCACCTGAGTCTTCGTCCTGGTACTGAAATATCATGTGCTGGGCCAAATAACGATTTATGTACCGTTTATAAGAACAGTGAATGCTGTGGTGAGGCTGCACCAGCAACCTCAGGAATTCTGTGCAACCATCGGTGCGTTGAATCAATGTGTCAAAAATGCTCCCAGTGCGTTGTATTAAAAATTCCTCAATAAAACATTTGCTAGTTTACCAAGAAAAAAAACCCAAAGTAGTAATCGTTTTTTGGGTGTTATTTCACGAAAATATGACAACAGCTGCGCTTAGACGTGCAGATTTCACTCAATTTAGGCAGTTACACTAGAAAAAAACACCTGTCACGACAAAACTCCAGAACTTTGTTGGATTTGCAGTCCAAACCATGAATTAAATCACCAATTGCTTTGCAGAGCCATACACTGCAATGTTACCGGTGGTCTGTGCGCCAGGTGTCATCACAAATAAAATAAATGCAAGTTTATAAATAAATAATTAAGTCAACAGGTATAGATTTTTTTACCTTTTACGCCACCACCGGTGCTGTAAAATGCAACCACCAGCTTGTTGTAGCAACCACCGGTGCATTTACATTGACCAGTGTGAGACATGCCCAGTATTTTGACAGTTTTGTTTGTTCTAGGGTATTTAAAGTGAAAAAATATCTCCTTGATATATCTGATATGTTGTTCAACATTAAGTGTTTTCTTTGTAATTTTCACACCTTTGTCTTTTCAGGTAAGAAGTCAAACCAATTTGAATTTTAACTAATACAGCATCTTTTATTTGTACATGATGACCTCTTTGATGATCAATTTGAAGTATTGATATTTTTTTTACTTTCTCTCATTTTAAAATAAGTCCTTGATTTAAATACTTTTTTATTTCTATGAAGAAATCTAGTTTTAAAATGTATATATTTTCATTACTTGAATTTGCCTTTTTTTATTAATGGTTAATAGAAATTAAGTTCAAGACTGTTAGTCTGAACTGAAATTTGTGGTAATGATTTGGACTGAAGATCTAAAACTATTGACATTTTATTTTTGTTTATTTTACCACTTATTAATTATTAATATTTTTTTTAAAGCAAAATCAACTAAAAAAACAACAACACATTTTCAGTTAAACCTCAGTGTATTATCTTATATGAAACAACTTTAAGTCTTTATCAGGGGATAAATAATGCAAAGTATCTTCACATCAGCCAATTTTTTTCAATCGATCAATTGACCACCAATCGACCAGTAATGACCGGTTAAAACTAGTAATGACCACTGGTCTGGTCAATATGCATATTGACCGGTCGATTGCCAACCTTGAGGGGGGAGGGGGGTCAACCACCATATTCTCAGTGTTATCCTCTCAGCAATATTTCAAGTTCATGTATTACTCATGAACTCATGAACTACTCATTTTCAAAATAAGTCAGCAGACAACAAAACAAAATGCAAAATCTGAGTCATTTTAGTAGCAAGTAGCGAAGGCTCAGATGAGACTACATGATGAGAGACTCGTCTGGACTTTCTAAATTAAAGAACCAAACTCTCTGATGTGAGCTGGCACTGCTTTAAATGTTTTAATCAATGTTGTAAACCTTAAGTTTATTACATTGCAATTGCCGAATTTTCTTTAATGAGATGTACTTTTTTATCTTGATACTTTGAAACTTTATCAACTGAGTTAGGCACATATGTGCCTCTACTCTAACATATATACAATGACAAGAGCAATATAAACAGTATTACATTTACAAAACATAGTGCAAAATTATAGTTTAGTAGATGCAAGATGGCTAACATTAGCCTGATAGAATATATATGCATTTACTATGAGAAAGTTTAACACTCTCATTACAAATTATAAACTATCTTTCACGTTTAAACAGTAGGAGAGGCTATTGTATAAACATTGTGATGAATTATACAAGATATGCTGGAAATGCAAAACAATATGGCAAACAGAATGGATTCAATTGAGGCGCCTCATGTGATAGGTCTCAGCGAATCTACTTAGTTTGCTGAAGCTTGATTCAAATATAATTTGCAAGTTAACCTTGAGCTAATATCCTAAAAGTGATTTACGTTTTACATTGGCCTCGTATATATAAGCTGCAAGATGTTTAAAAAACTTTGCTTGTTGGTTAGTCATTAGTGTTATAAATTTTTGCATAGTGGGCCACCTG
Organism: Loripinus fragilis; assembly: GCA_964019695.1. NCBI lineage: Eukaryota > Metazoa > Mollusca > Bivalvia > Lucinida > Lucinidae > Loripinus > Loripinus fragilis. The sequence goes on from OZ026526.1 coordinate 63,654,654, forward strand.
CAAAAGTATGCTGGGAAATGTTGTCTTCGTATTTCTGAAAAGACAGGACATATAAGGAGGAAGTGATACTCATCTTCTGTCATGTTCATGTTGCAGCTTTTACATATACGGTCCGCTCTGTCTATATGATTTCGATTATAATGAGCAGTTTCAGTTTCCAAACTATGAGACGAGCAACGAAAACGTGTGAGCTGTATTCTGTGTTTTTCATTAGCTACACAATCAAAGTGCGCAATGCGGAACTGACTCTTAAAGCATTCATAAGTTGATAATTTGATATATTGTTAAGATCACCAAACCATCCTTGCAAGAAATGATCATATAAACGTTCCATTATCTGGTTTACTTGTAACAGTGTTATATCATCACTATCCCACAAAAATGTCAATCCTAGGTAATCAAGAAGCTGCTTTACCTTTATTGTCCAAAATGACATTGATGTAGGATAGTGACAGTGTTCAGCTACATGTATCTCATTTAAATACGTTTCTTGCAATAATGTATTGGTAGAACATTTCACTTTGAACCCGTACTTAAGTATACGCTCTTTTCTCATAACATGTAAAGGGACACGTCCTAACTCGCCGTATACAGCTGCAGATGGTGTTTGGGATTTCACTTTTAATATTTGTTTCAAGAATTTAAGATGAACTCTTTCAATATCTGGTTTTACACGGTTAGACAATATTAATGTCTTATTACAGCTTAATCCAATCACATATTTATCATTGATTAGGTACCAAATACTGTTTTTCACACCCTATTAAATCACCAGCACGTGGCACAAAACCCGCGTAATGAGAAAACATATCTTCAGGCAGTGACGTATAACAGATCACTGCTTCAAGGGTTAACTACACTATAAGGACAAATCCAGCATGCTGAGTTACAAACACTAGGTTTCAAATTTAGAGAGCGAATAACCAATGCGCTGATCAGACTGCTTGGATGCTCAGATCGGTCTATACCATCGAGTCTGTACCTTTATTGTTTGCATGCAACAAAACCAGATTGTATGTTTTTCGATGGGACCAGTGTTATTTTCTACGATAAGTTTGTAATGTGCTTTTCCTGTAGGTTAACATCAAAAGAGGTGGCTGCGTAGTTGCCACCCATTTTGGATGTTCATTTTGATACACTTTTATACTAAGACAACGCTACTGTACCAGAGGCTAACATTTATCCCTGTTATTACAATACAGCTCATAGGTTTAATACATCAAGACCAGTGGCAGACCGGCTGCCAGCTATTTCTCCATCTACTCTAATTTGTAAGAGAGAGCATTACATGTGCAGTATACTTTATTTACCTATTTGTAATTGAACGCTCCTTCTGTGGTTATTTATAGGTGCAGAATTCGCCTAAGTCCTAACAAAACATATCATTTTGCTTTTGCCATGATTAACGTACTTAGACAACTGCTTAAAACTATCCCATATACTATTATAAATAAACTAAGGTACGAGTTGACTTAGGTACGAGTTGATTTAGGTACGAGTTGACCAAAAATGGGAACGAGTTGACTAAGGTACGAGTTGACTTAAGTACGAGTTGACCGGTTACCGATTGGACGGGAGTGAAGAATTTAATGCATTGGCCAATCTTTCTACATACTTCTGGCTTTCCTATCAACTCTTATTTTTTGTTTTCACTTCAATCTTTCCTATTATTTCTTTTCACTCTTCTAAAGACGCAACCACCCGCGCTTTAATCGCCAAACAGCAAGTAATTACAGACCAAGTCATATGTAGACTATTGGAGAGAATTATTAGGAATGCCGTGATGTCTCACTGTATAGACAACAACATTTTCTCTGATAGCCAGTACGGTTTTAGGAATCGACGAGGCTGTACATTACAACTACTAAAGGTCTTGGATGACTGGACGAAGGCTATTGATAATGGACTACCTGTGGACACCCTATATTTGGATTTGCAAAAAGCATTTGATTCTGTGCCCCATCAAAGACTTATATTAAAATTAGAGAGACTTGGTATAACAGGTAATCTATTAAGATGGATTAAAAACTTTTTATCTGAAAGAAAACAAAGAGTTGTATTAAATGGTATATCTTCAGACTGGACAGATGTGATTTCTGGAGTTCCCGAGGGCTCGGTTTTAGGCCCAATCCTGTTTATCTTATACGTTAATGACTTGCCTGATAAAGTTAATTCTTACTGTAAAATATTTGATGACGATACAAAACTGTATAAGGAAATAAATACTTTGAAAGACTATGAAGACCTTCAAGATGATATATATGAATTGTGTAGATGGACTACCAAATGGTTACTGTTTTTAATGCCAATAAATGTAAAGTTCTCCACATAGGAAACAGCAATCCCAGATTTGATTATGAAATGACCGATAAAAATTATAATAAAGTTAATATAAAAGTTGTTGATCATGAGAAAGACCTTGGTGTTATTTTTCAAGAAAACCTTAAATTTGATCTTCATATAAGTTTCGTGGTGAATAAAGTAATAAGGTTGCAAAGATCAGGAATCGATACAATCAAGTACCACACCTGACCCAGGATACCAATGGGAAAGTGACAAACTCACAGAGGACACCACAAACGAGAGCCAAGAGGTCAGCCCTTTCCCAGCAGGTGCTCACAAAGCACATATAAACAGACGCGCACAAAACATAGCCAACACAAGACAGAACAAAAACATAAAAGATCCACAAAAGAAGTACCGCCTTGGAACGGTCAGTAAAATATTTTACTGGAGGGCTTAAACCGGTTTAACGGCGCCAACCTCACCCTTAATTCAGATGTGGATCAAGACACATAAATATTTGGTTTGCATGAAAGACCCCTAACTTATCAATGCATCATCTCCTAAAACATATAAATCAAGATATAACAAGGAGATAAAGCAAGGATAAGGACTCAACAGTAAATTAAACTGAATACCGGAGCAAAAGAAAGCCAACAGAATACTTGGACTTATTAAAAGATCCTTTGTTTTTATGGATAAAAGTACTTTTTATGCCTTTATAAATCATTGGTGAGATCACACATGGACTATGGTGACTTGATTTGGTTTCCTGTGCTTAAGAAACATATACGTATAATTGAAAACGTGCAAAGAAGGGCTACAAGAATACTTTCAACTCTGAGACATTTGTCATATAGCGAAAGACTACAAGAATTAAACTTACCCACACTACTATATAGACGTAGGCGTGCTGATTTGATACAAGTTTTCAAGATAATTAAAGGCTTTGATGACATTCCTATAGAAGATTTCTTCCAAATATCAGAATCTACAACTAGAGGTCACAGTCATAAGATATTTAAACCTCGGAGTCAGAAATCAATACGTCAAAATTCATTTTCGGTTCGAATAGTTGAAGATTGGAATTCATTGCCAGAAGAGGTGGTATCTGTTAAAACAGTTCTTCAGTTCAAAACTAGGCTTGATAAAAATGTGGATACCCAGGAGATTTGATGACTCGGAAATATATTAAAAAACTTTTTATTTTACATTGTTATAATTGTATATAATTATGCCACTATAAATCTTCCATGAAGTATTAATGAGAAACGACACCGGAAGTCAGACAATTGTAGCTGAGAAAATGACAGAGTGAAAGGGAAGAAGAACCAGTTTAAGGGTTCACTAGTCCCTTAAACTCAAGTAAGAACTCAAGTAAGAAGTGTGACGGACAGCGTGTACAACATAGACGGTCCATAGAAAGACCAAAACGCACCAAAACACCAAAACGCACAGGTATTTACCAAAACGCACTACGATTATTGGATTTTTCTAAATAGGGTATGACACAACAAGTGAACAAGGTCATGGTGATAATCTCTGGGCAGCCGTATGTCTTTGAACTTGATGACATCGGTTCCGTACGTCTCGCTCAGAAGTAGGTTTATTTTCTTCCTGTCCCTCTCGAATTTGGACTTGGTAAGACCAGAGGGAACACTTTTTTTGAAGTCGGCCCTCGGCAGGATCTCCGAGATAAAAACTCGACGTACACCAGCCTCTTTGAGCTTTTCTATGAGTGATTTGATGTCATCGTAGATTTTTTCTGGTTTGGAGATGGGGCTGATGTCATTCCCACCGATGGACATGAAGACGATGTCTGTTTTTTCGGCTGCAGCTGTCAGTTTCTTCTCCATCATTTTGTCGATGCCGTCGCAGCGTAGTCCACCTCGATGAACAAATCTCGTAGAGCCAGGGACGTGGAGATCGCCGTCGCAGAAATTCTGTAGCCTCTTGATGTACGAATCGCTGAACAAACCGAATCTAGCCATGTTGCTGTGTCATATGCTGTTTGTTGTGAGATCTGTACTAAATACCATTAATTTTTGACACTAGTTGAGTACACTTACTCGCAATTAGACAATCAAAGTATGATAATTGGTATCATTGATAATTAAAGGTATAATTAGTACAATTAATACTTGATAAATTTAAATCATGTAATAAGGCGATAATCCCATGAATCTTAAAAAGAAATAATAAAGAACCGCCAATTCGCCATAAATGATTGTAATATTAACCAGTCCTGAAATTATGAGGTTATGTTCTTGGAAATGATCCTAAAAGTATGCAATACTTAAGGCTTTTTGACTGGCGATTTAAATTGCACCTCAAGTTTTTGTGTGTATGTTTTCTTTTTTTTTTTGGTTTCATCTAAAATGTCACGTAGGATCTTGATATATACTAACGACCAAAAGTCAAATTATATAGTCGGCGTAATTGTGCAATCTAATCCGCATCTTTAATAGCCATAGAACATGTAATACATCTTCACTGTCCATTGCCCCGATGTCATAAATCATCCCGATCCAACTTGATCTCAATCAAATGTTGCGCACTTCCTATTCCTATTTAAAAAACAACATGACTCAAACACATTATGTTAACGTCTCGGACTCATAAAGTTTGCAAAGTATTGATATACTAATAGTGAAATTTTTTAATTATCATAATTTCAGTATCCTAACCGAATATCCCCATTTTTAAATCATGTTATGTTCCCGTTATGAAGCAGGTGCAATACTGCGGTTTTAGCAGCTGCAAAATTGGCAATATATTTTTGCCGTTTAGAGAAAAATAAGAAAATATTAATATTCTTCCAAACCACAGTTGTATATAAAATTGGTGTGTATGGGAGTCTTCATTACACGGACATGTTTGAAGAATTTATGGGAACGGTAGTTGTAAATTTTGTATAACATTTGTGCGGAGACGTTTCCGTGATAATGCATTTTTCATATAATGCGATTTGTCAACAGCGAAGTTACATACGGGCTCGCAGACTAATCTATGATAGAATACTGAGAATAGAATTACCCAGAGGCTGAACTGTATGAAAATAATATCTCATATTCTGGCCTACTATAAATCATGGAAACGAAGAGGTTCCTGTAATGTGTATGAAAATAATATCTCATCTTCTGATCTACTATAAAGGTTTCATGGATACGGAGATTTTCCCGTTCTGTAATCAGATGCTGTCTCGCCTGATCTACGCTGCATATATCAAATTGTAAAGTTGTGGCGGAGAAGAAGAAAGAGAAGAAAGTCCAATCAATTAGCCTTAATCACATTAAGAAAGGATGACAAACAAACCTATGAATTAAAACACGGGGTATTAACAGGTTACTGATTAAAGAATGACAATTGCGTTAATTTAATTAATCCACGAGAACTCTTTTAATGTTACCGACTCCTGGACCGCCAAAAAAGTTGTTTGTCACATGTTTTTGAAAGCAGCCGTCCTGTTTTTAATATAAATATGTTTTTAGAAAATCAAAATGTCAAACTCCTCTTTGCTTTTGCTAAGACCGTGTCAGTATGGCAGAATTCCCTTGTGGAATCTGCAAAATAAATTGCGAGAATGAGGTTATACAATGTTCTGAATGTGAATTATGGTTCCATAGCAAATGTCTGGGAATGTCAAAATCTGCTCTTAAGTCTTGGTCCGTCAAGACGCTCAGTTTCTTCTGTGGTTCCTGTTCGTTTGTTGGGGAATTATACGACGCTGGGAAAGCCCTTCAGAGGTATTTATTTATTTATTTATTTATTTATTTATTTATTTATTTATTTATTTATTTATTTATTTATTTATTTATTTATTTAAGCTCAAACAATCCTGCTCAGCTACAGAGACAAGCTAGGAAAGTAAATTTTGCGTGCCACTAGTTTTACTAGTGCCACTGGGGTATGCCATGCATATCCTTACAGGTGGGGCTGTAGGTATCCAAACGCACCCGCTCCACTGGCCGTGATAATCGCCATATGCCGAAACTATGACCGCACACAACGCCTGCAATGATTGCCGCGACTAGTGTGTATTACGACTAATGTACACTATTGCGCAAGCTTATCCAGGTGACATTAGATCGACCGGGATGAATACTAAACCAACAAAAAAAAACTCTTTTTACTCACCTTGTTTTGCTATGAAATATCCATGAATGGTGAAACTACTTTATTTACTTTTAGACCTTGTCATAGATTTGACACACTCCCGAAACTTGCTTTTCACGTGAAGCTCCGAAACTGTCATTGGTAAACATGTCAATCAACACTAAAACTATTCATAGCAAACTGACCAACCGAAAGCGGTAGGCGTGGAAAGCACGTGATACATGTCTGCTTAAAATCGCAACCGCATTATTTATTGTTGTTCTTTTTTACATTGATTTAGATAAACAAAATTTTTCAGCGGAAAATTGTAAATATTTTTTAACCCACCAATTTCAACATATGTTTTGTGTGCTCAAAAGAACCGTCTCATTGAGACGGTTCTTTTGAGTACCCACAACATATGTTTTGGTTGAGAGGTAGGAAAAATAAATTTTCATTACGCACTCTTAACTAAAGTCCTGCTTTAATATAAAAAATAATAACAACAATACTTTTCAAAACTGTACACTCCACCCCGTACAGAGTTTGAACAACCTATCTACACTCTGATTTTTAGGTATTCAAACTGAAATGCCATATCGGATCGCATCCACCGGAGCGCCCCGACATGACATTCCACTGTTGGATCAAACCAAATTACCAGGACACAGATACATGTTATTATGAATATGTCACCATGTATTACCTTACTGTTCTTCCTTTTTCTCATATGCTACCTGCGTGTAGCCTGAGAATGTTTTCTGAATAAAGTTTTGTACTTGTACTTGTACTTGTACTTTAACTTTACAGAGCGTGTATAACAAAGGCGCTGATGAGACTGCGCTGATGCACAGACTGATCCGTGCCTTTGTTATTTTCATGAAAAAAAAATGCATTTTCGTATTAATTTGTCAGTCGCATTTTTTCAAAATTGGCATCAGTTGATTTTTATTTTTCAAAATGTTTCGAAAAGTTATTTAAAGAATATCATCAAAGTGTTAAACAGTTTGGATCCAGATCAGGCCTGGCATTTTCAGGGCCAGATCTTGGTCTAAGCTGTTTGAAAGACACTCGTATGCAGCAAAGTCGGGTTTTCTCTAGAAGAATCAGATGAGCCTGCTTATCTTCATAATCACACAAAAGCGCCCACAGCTGGCGTGTGCAACCTATCACCACGGGATAGCTAACCACACGCCATGTGTTAATTTGTTAATTTGTTATCAGGTTAATCTTGTTTATTGGTAACAACGGGACGGGGGGGTTAAACGACCCACTTATCCTATATATCTTTCAGTGAAGACTCAATTGAGATACTGCATTTTGGTTAAGTTCTACAATGTCTGTCAATATATATAGTAAACTTAACGGCTGTTAATAGGCTATTCAAAACTTCATTTTAGCAAACAGTATCGACCCTGATCAGGCTGCTTCCTAAATGGAGCAGCCTGATCTGGGTCCACACTGTTTGTCTGTGAGCCGAAATTTGTTCTTGACGTAAATCTTGAACTTTAGAGATTCAAATATTTACATTATGCCCACAAAAATAATAATCAGAGATCCCTAATTTAGTATATTGAGGCTGACTTTCTATGGAAAGTCAGCCTCAAAATCCTGATTTCAGGATTAATCCAAAAACTTTTAATAATAGCGGTCATTTCAAACGATTACACATTTTCACACCCTTTACGAATGGAAACCGCTTAACGTGTACTATTGCAAACAGTAGAGACCCAGATGGAATGCCGCGCACATTTTATTAGGGCCTGCAATATTTGCTCAGGATTTATATCAGTCGTTGTTTGACTTGTTCGCTAAAATTCGAAATTAAAAATGAGAGTTTTAGATAAAAAAAAATCTATGTTTTAGAACAAAAATTAATGTAGACAAAAAATGTATTTAATATCTGCGCTGTGAAAATGATTAGATTAAATATCATCTCTTAAGGATTAAAATGATGTTCGCACCTTTAAGCGGCTACTGTATTGCATTAAAACGCGTGTCGGTTGCCACACCATAGGTGTTTATTGATGTATAAAAATGACACGTGTTTAATTCAATTATCCAGTAGCGATTAATGGTTAGCGAGGCTAGCGAGAAAATCAAAAGATCATTTAGAGAGAGAGAGAAGGAACTTTAAAGTGAAAACCATATTTTATCAACAAGTAGACATACTATACCAATACAATGTATAAAAGTATAAAAATATTTTTCAAGTAAAGATTTGAGATCGGCGAGCCCTTAATACAATACTCTTAACATCATGAAAACATGTCCGTATTATGTATACCCCCTAACACCCCACTTTTATATAGGAAAATTGCAGTTTATCGGGGTATACATTTTTTTCCTTATTTTTGCTCTAAAACATAGATTGTGGATACTCGTTAGAACCGTCTCATTGAGGCGGAATGAGTCGGGTTTAACGTGTACCCATAATCTTTGTTTTGAGCAAAAATACTTTGTAGTTTGCAAAAATTAGGAAAAAAACATTAACTAAAAATTGTCGTTTTTAAAACCATTAAAATTATGTGATCAGATATTGAAAATTGACCGATTTATGCGCCGTTTTTTCGAAGAATTAAACATAAGTTGGTTAGAGGCTTTGAGATCGGCGAACCCTTAATAGCTTTGAGATCGGCGAACCCTTAATGCACTAGCATAAACCAGTGTACATTTTGATCGAATTAAGTATCCTTCTACGTTCATCGCGGGTCGTGCACATTACGTTCATTTCGCCATAAAACATTTGTTGTGTCTATTAGAATAACCTCACTGAGGCGATTCTAATAAAAGTCCACAAAATATGTTATAATGGTTGGTAGCAGGAATACTCGCCCATGCATTTGTTGTGTCTGTCTGTTAGAATAACCTCGCCGAGGCTGGCAGGCCGTTGATGGCTCGCTAATTGTGGTATATGGATCTTTCTTTCCCTCATCATAATAACTAAAAAACAACAAAAATACGCAGACACCCCACCCCTGGAAAATTACAAAAATATAGGGTTCCTTAGCAATACTGGTCCGGACCCCTTTAAAATCACATAGCTACCAAGCCAGCATTCAATGTTGGGCCATCATCGGCCCGCCAGCGAAACGCCATTTAAATGGCGTTTCGCTGGCAGGCCGTTAATGGCTCGCTAATAGTGGTATATGGATCTTTCTCCCCCTCATCCTAAAAACTAAAAAATAACAAAAATACGTTGTCACCCCCTCTATTGGACCCCCTCTGACAAAACTTTCTGGATCCGCGCATGGACAAATATATATAAAGCGAACAACAAAAGCGCTAGCCATGCAGCTTGTGCACGTATGCAGTCAGAACATTGTCTTCTTCTTCTTGCAAGGATGGAACTCTAGTTTCTGTATCTGAATTGGTTACCCATTTCAAAGAGATACCCTAATAAAAGGCCCTTTGATACCTGAAAAAAAGAAGCACAAATAAAGTTAAGATTTAGACACATCGGAAAAACAAATGCAGTCTTGTCCGTGCGTTTTTCGTTTAATGTCTTTGTTACTGTGCCAGCTCAATGTTGCATTGCGTTAACCGGAACGCACTTCGCCCTAAACATTTACCAAAACGCATTACAAAAATTGATTTATGTGCATCATGTGTGCATTATCCAAAGCCCAAAATGATTACCCCAGTATCAATGTCCAACATAAAAAGGATCACGTTCCTAAACTCATACACATGTTCATAAAAATCCAATAATCGTAGTGCGTTTTGGTAAATACCTGTGCGTTTTGGTGTTTTGGTGCGTTTTGGTATTTCTACGGACCCCAACATAGATGTAGATGTAGAACAGTAACGGCTTTCCATACTTTCAGAAAAATACGAATCATCCAACCATGACCCAAATCACAAGTCACGTGACCAGGATTATAATTTCGGAGCGGAAGATCCTGCTTCTGTTGCCATTTCCGTCGGGAGAAATTTCCGGTCAAATTTGCTGCTTTGCCGCAAAATAAAGTCGACAAATTGATCTTAAGTAAAGAAAGTAAGTATTTTGGTACAAAAACTGACAAAAAATATTAATTTCTTGTTATGTTTAGCTGTTTTATTTTGTGCCAAACAAAAATTAGGTCGCGCGGTCGAAAAGAAAAGATAAACAGGATGTTGAACGTGCGTTTTCAGAGCCGGAAGTTTTTATTTTCAGTTTCTAATCGAAGCAGACATCGATTTCCTCTCTGGATTTTGTTTTCAACTTCATGCCCTTTCTTTATCGAAGCCTCTTTTAAAGGAATGTTGGTGCTTTAAATCATGACGACGCCCTGTCATACCCGAACTTGTCCGCCATATTTCTTTTCAAGGATTTTTCTGAAGCGTTTTATTTGTCAGAGCCTAACGTTGAAAGAAGACCAAATGCAGAGCAAGTACCATCTTAAGCACTCAGTATAGCTTATTACTAGAGCAATATTGGCAGCATGACCAGACCAGTGTATTGGTGACAAAATCCGTGTGTATGGTAGATGACTCGGTGGAAGAGTGTAGGACCCCCCCCCCCCTGCTCATTTTTGTATAGGTGGACATAATCCCCCTGATATTTTTGCATGGTGGACATAACCCCCCCCCCCCCTGATGTTTTTACATGGACATAACCCCACTATGAATTTTACAACATGGACATAACAACTCCCTGACAAAATCTCCCCCCCCCCCCCCCCATACACACACACTTGATTTAAAGGCTTATTCTATTGTTAAGTCATCCGGGTATTTTAGGCTTTATGTAACCTCACACTGAAGAGCTCCGCTGAGATACTCGGTGAAAATAATGCCAGGCGCTTATTAAAAAGCGATCAAAATCCTGAAATTTTAAGCAATAACAGGTCCGTAAATATGTCCGATTATTTTAAAAACACTTTATCTATCAAAAGAAAACCATATTTCTAATCGATACTGAAAATTAAAGCGCAAAATTTTGAGTAGTTTTAAAGATATTGCAAGGTATAAATTCACCAAAATACATTGAGATAACGGAGAATTACCTGTGTTTTCACCGACTCCGACACCGAGTGCGTAAAGCGCCTCGATGATCTAGAGCGGGATATGACGTATCACTGCTTAAGAGAATAGATTGTTCTTAAGGAGTTCTCAGAGCTTCCAAAAAGCATATTCTACTGTATCATTTGAAAGATTCATAGGACATTTTCTGCTACCAAAATCTGCTCATGACTTTTAATTATTTGCATGTCAAGTAGTGTTGTATCGATGATCGATTATAATCGATGATCAATCGAAAATTTCTTTCGATTCTACTAATCGATTGTGTTTAGTAATAATGGATTATAATCGAAAATATTCACACCCTACCTTCTTGTAGGCTACTATTCAAAACTTTGCTACAAGAAAATGCAATCCATAAATTCAAAGGTTTATAGGATGTGAGAGATAAAGAAATAAACTATAGCCTGTAGGGCTGCTGCGAGTATCCGAGTACTCGGATATTCGCGGATCTGAATTTAAAATCGAGTATGAATATTCGTCACTGCTGAAATAGTTGGATCGCGATCTTTTTTTTTTTTTTTACCTTTTTTTTAACTGAAACAAAAAGTTTTTCACAAAATGGTCCATTGAAATTTTTCACTATGACTACGATTCTTATTGATAATATCTCTTATTCAAATACCTTTGTTTCTTGCAGGTTAGTGACACCCTTTATCGGTAATTAAAATCCTCAAAGTTTTCCAAAATCCGCTGATAATATATATTCCAATCTATTTTGTTTAAACACACCTCGTCTGTATCTCGGACCGGAGTCCGTATGTACTAATAAACAGAGCCAAAAATATCATCATATGTCAATTATCAAATAAATTTCAAAGGGTTCTTATTTTCTTTTAAGTTTTTTCTCTTGCCGACAAGGCGACAGCTGATTAGGCCTACGTGACCCAGGTCATGTTGTCTATGTGTAAACTTCAGGACAAAGGAAAAGGGCCTTATACTGAAATCAGCACACTTCTGCCAGAATATGATTATCCAAGTTAGGAAAGTATATGATCAAATTTACAAAGTGTGTTGCATGCCTTGACAGTCGTAAGTGGAAATGTAGTCTAATCTTCTTTGATAACTAACTGTATACATGGGGGTACTTTGGTTTAACAGAAAGGGCTAATTTACTAAGTAAATAGACCCAACAATAGATGTTTCATCTTACTTTTTTTATTAACCAGTGACTCGCAGTTCGATCTGTGAATCGTAGCTCATGAATCGTGGATCAGATCGGATCGCCACTTACCTAACGATCCACAGCCCTAATAGCCTGGTTTGCTGTGTATTCTATCCCCTTTAAAAATCACAAATAAGAAGTCTTCAGTGCAATCTTAACCCATTGTATGCTAATGACTCCTAAATGCATACTTTAACAAACAGAGAAAACTCTGATGAAATGCCAAAAAATGCGGCATTTCATCAGGGTATACACTGCATTAAAGATCTTTAGGGATTAAAATATTTTATTTAGGAATGATAACCTGTGACCCTTGATGTTTATATTGGACCTTCCTTTAAGTTAATTGTTTCAAACCAGAAGGAAAAATCCATAAGTGTATAAAGGCTTTAAAATGCAAATGGCTGTTAAATTGAGTTTGCTGTCGGGACCAGTTGTGGGATTTGATATTGTACAAAAAATAGCATGCTACTGATGCTAACATTTTTTTTATAAAGATAAGAGTTTCAAGCAGTACAAAGATAGACATTCTATGGGATGGAGCCAAGGTGTTTCCCTTTCATTTGATAATTTTCGATTATAATCGATCATCAATCGAAACCTCCTGGCCGATTATTTTCGATGATCGATTATGAAAATCCAATAATCAAACAACACTAATGTCAAGTAATTGTCCATACTTCTGTGGTCATCTGCTGACTTTTTTTTTTCAAAATAAACTTTATTAAAAATCTTTCAGAATCACTATCAAAGTTTCATATGGTTTGGATTCAGATCAGGGCTGCCTCTGTCGGTTCTGACCTGGATCCAAACTGTTTGCACAGATTATTAGCACGCGATAAAAGTCGTTGTTTGTAGACAAAGGGTTAATAAGATCCAATTAGAGTATCACATATAAGAAATGGTAGGTTATACAATGCAAGGGCTCTTTGTTCAAAATTATAATAAAAAGACAGTGTTTTCTATCTGTCTGTCTGTCTGTCTGTCTGTGCCCTGAACTCCTCTGTGGCTCGGTATTGGCCACAGAAGGAGACAGACTATTCCAAAGAGGAATAGTTCGGGGGACAAAGGAATTCTTCAGGGCATCACTGTATGTCTGGACAGTGGTGTCTGCGATAAATTTAAAAACATGCACGAAAAACAGCCATTATCCTCTCAATTATCTATCAACTTTGATAACCATTAAGTATTGATATATTACAAAGAAATTCCAGTTAACTGTGACCATCAATTAGGCAATTAGAAAGTTGATTGGCCTAAGTAGCATTCAATTAGACCAGTAATTTCTTTTCTGCACATTTAATCCTTTGTGGACCAGACACCCTTAGGCCAACCTTTAAAAATTGTTGGTTTGCTGTTTACCGACCCAGAAAATAAGAGGTGGGTCGGTCGGTAGGCTTTTTTTTTCCCTTATAGTAGAAGTGGGTCGGTCGGTAGGCTTTTATATATATATATATATATATATATATATATATATATATATATATATATATATATATATATATATATATATATATATATATATATATATATATATATATATATATATATATATATATCAGTGTTTTCTTTAAGAGGCGGCAGCCGGCAAAAATAGCCACCTACTTTGCCTTCTGTGCCAGCTACTTTGATAGATTTGGTCCTTAGGTTATACTATAAAGCATTGAATTTGGCCAGGTTCCTGACAATGTCTGCCGGCTACTCCAAAACTTAGAGAAATCCCTGTATATATATATATATATATATATATATATATATATATATATATATATATATATATATATATATATATATATATATATATATATATATATATATATATATAGTAGTGTTGTATCGATGATCGATTATAATCGATGATCAATCGAAAAGTTCTTTTGATTCTACTAATCGATTGTGTTTGCTAATAATTGATTACAATCCAAAAGATTCACACCTGACCCTCTTGTAAGGTAATAATCTAAATTTGCTACTTTGCTTCAAGAAAGTGCAATCCATAAATTCAAAGGTTTATAAAATATGAGGAATAAAGAAATAAACTGTAATTACAGCTTCAGTGCACACCTTAACCCTATGTATGCTAATGACTCCTAACAAAGATGAAATGCTACAGAAAACCAGCATTTCATCAGGGTCTACACCGTTTGCTAAGACATAAAATATCTTCAGAGAAAGAAATATAATTTTATTTGGAAATAATAACCTGTGACCCCTTGATGTATACAATGGACCCTATCAAATTTATTGTTTAAAACCAGAAGGAAGAATCCTTAGGCAAAAAAAAAATAATCATTAGATTCTCAAGACCTTTTTGAAAACAACAGAGGCAGGAGGCAGGTTTTTTATTTTATTTTTTATTTCCTCAAAAACAGATGCGGGATGCAGGTTTGTTGTTTTATTTCCTCAAAAACAGACGAGGCATGTATTTACATGAGCCGTTATACTCTCCGACAATGTTCCATGGGAGGTGTACTACATGTACGGCCCCTGGTGATATTTGGACCGATACAAGAGCCACGTTGGACATTAAATCAGACAATTTTCTTGAAAAACAGCCATTCACAACTTCACGATGGAAGACGCCATTATAAAGAAACATGCGACACTTGTATACCTGCACTAAACCACATAAAAAATCAATACCAAGCGCCTGAAGATCGGGTAAATGTATGAGGAATATTAAATATTGGACGAACACGGACGAAACGAAATAACGAATTTTTTTAATGCGGAATTTTTCTTTTTTTTCTTTTTTTGGTTTAAAAAAATCGGTGATGCGGGGACTTTGAGGACAATGCGGCGGTGCTTGAGAATCTAATATATATTTTTTCTTGGCCTTAAGTGCATAAAAGGTTAAAATGCCTGGCTGTTAAAATTGAGTTTGCTGTCATGACCATACTGCACATAAAATAGCATGACACTGACACTGACATTTTTTTAAGATTTAAGAGTTTTAAGCAGTACAAGGATAGACAGTCTATGGGATGGAACCTGTGTTTCCCTTTCATTTGATAATTTTCGATTATAATCAATCATCAATCGAAACCTTGACTGTTTGTATCTCCGATTATATAAATAAATTTTATATTGTATTGTATTGATTATTTTTTATGATCGATTATGAAAAATCCCATAATCGAACAACACTTATATATAGATCTATGTATGGCGAGCACAGAAAGTTAGTGTTAGTATGGTTTGCAAAGATGAAATCTTATAATATGACTATTTTAACAGGCCTTGCTACATAAATTTGAAATTAAATATCACACAGAGCAAGTGTTTCCCACTAAAGCACAGGACTGAAAAAAATATAAATCTTGATATGATTTTGTTCTTTAATCTGACTACGCTCTAAACAATAATTTCAACTTCATAATTATGAAAATTGTCCCCTGTTGGGATTACCATACTGACCTGAAGTTTTCAGACAGACGGGTTTGGGGAAAAGTACAGCAAAGTTTTTTGAGTGTCTGAATTCATGGGTCCTTGATGTATCAGGTCCTTTATGTATCAAGCTTTTGGCCTTCATTGGCCCAACTGGACAGTATTCACCATTATGAGAGAGCTTAGCTGTAAAATGAAAACATAACATAAATCTAAAAAATGACTGCTTTTTTCTCTGGGTAGAAGGCTTCGCCGTTTGGTTCTCTGCTAACAGATATGGACACGATCTTTGAGTATTATACGACGATATCGTCGGACAAATCGTCTTCCGAAATGTTAATTATTGCATCATTGAAGAGATCTTCCCATGTGTTGCATGTGGGGATTCTTTTCAATGCGTTTTTAACTACTGTACACTTTTTCTCTGCTCGTTTGACAACGACAGACATGCAAAACATCGCTTTGACTCGGGCGATTTTCGTCTCTGAAGCCATTTTACAACACAAATCATTATTAAAGGAATGCACATTGATTGAAATGATAAATTTAAAGCGGTAAGCTGATTCGGATCGTGCACATGGTTAAATAAGCAACACAAATAATACTGGGATATTGGAAACGTCAAAATCCGGACTTTACCGGAGCGGGTCGGGAAATTATTTTTTTTGGAAATCAAAAAAAAATATTTGGGTAGCACCGAAAACCTCGGGTCGGTCGGTAAACAGCAAACCAACATAATTTCAATTTTGGCCGTAAAAGGAAAAGAAAACTAAATAAAGATGCAATTTAAGGAAATGCTTTTTTTGAAGCCCCAAGAACCCATCAAGCGAAAAGCTTGAATAATGAGGGGGATTTTGTCCTGGAGGGGTTATGTCCACGTTGTAAAAGTGATAGTCAAAGAGTATTGCGGAGTCACTCTCCTAGAGTGACATTTGGCCACCAGTGTTTCGGCGAGAGTGCGCTGTTTGCATTTTTTATGCAATAAATTTACTGCCGTCGCACTGACAGTTGGCCTGTGCGTTTTGCAGGACACAAACAAAAAGGCAGCGAAAACAAAACTCTGTCACATTTATTATCTCATTTATCTGAGATAGTTTCTGTCGATGATAACACTTCTATATTGGCCATGCGCACAAATTACTTTTGCCGTGGTGTGTCTTTTTATTTTTAGTACAAGGACTGCGCATGTCAAAAGTTACTGACTTAAACACACATGCAGTTTTGTTAATGTTCATTTTGGTTAGTTTCGCTGTCGCTGCATTTTTGGGGCGTTTATGCAACTAATAAATTTTAAAGCAGTAATTTAATAAAGAAAACATTTCTTTGCCCCAATACACCAGGCTATAAGACAAAGAAATTGGAATTAATTTTGTCAGGTCTATTTTTAGATTGACCATCTCATCTGCACTTGAGTAAAGTACTCAAGTATTACTATTAAACAACAATGGCTGTGGCCTCGGTCATGAAATTCTTTAGCAGCCGCTGTTATTTCTTGTCTTTGTTTGCCTAAGATTGTCAGAATGGCAATTTGTCTATGAGCATAACATCATTGCCTAATTCCCCTGACACAGCACATGAACCAAAACATGACTGGCTCAAAAATTGTCCCTCTTTAGTCTTGTTCTGAATTACAGAAATAATCATAAGATTGTTCATGTTGTTTATATTTTTGTTGTCTATTTGATTACTTAAATATTTCGTTGAGCTTGGTCATTTTTTGGACAGGGGTGTGAAAATAGCAAACTTTTATACTTGGCCAGGGACAAGTAAATGGCCATAATGTACATGTGAAGTTGTCCAATAACATTTTTACTTGTTCCAAAGAACAGATAATGCACAAAGAACTCAGTGCTGATACCATGCATAAACTCTTTAAAAACTGTATGAATCCAGATATTATTTCAACTGAAAACAGAGCAGATCCAGATCAGCTGGCATCTTCAGAAACCAGCTGATCAGGATCAACACTTTTTCCATGCAACATTGCAATTGTGAGTTTATGTTATTTGATTAAAAATGCAATACAGAATTACATTGGACTTTGTTTATACTTGTCCTAGGACAAGTAAATAGAAATTTCTAACTTATGTCCAAAATGAAATAAGACCAGGTTTTCCCCTGTTGGACATCAAGAACTCCAAAATATAGATTTCACCTGCTAGTGCATGCCTGGATCCAGTCGGGGGGAACAGGGGGACGGGAACACCCCCCCCCCCCCCCCCCTGAAAAATCACAAAGCTATAGGGTTTCTAAGCATTACTGGTCCAATTGACCAAATCCCCTGTAAAATCACGAAGCTACCAAGCCAGCATTCAATTTTTGGTCATCATCGGATTGGCATTTTGCTGGCGGGCTGATGATGGCCCACTTTTAGTGGTATTTGGATCTTCTCTCCCCTCATCAAGTTGATCACCAACTAAGAAAAAAAAACTTTGCCAGAGTTGAACCCCCTCTGACAAAACTTTCTGGGTCCACGCATGTAGTGTTTTCTGCTGATAATCTTTGAAAACAGGTTGTACCCAGATCAGGCCAGGCAAAAGGTCAGGTATGATCTGGATACAAACTGTTTGACACTCAGATGGTATTCCTGAAGGAATATTTGTAAAAGTTGCATGCCTGCTTCATTAACTGGCTAATTGTATGAGTATTTCATTTTATGTTTTCAGCGCAATCCTATGTAAACTATGTCGGAGTTGGATGATCCCAATACTGTGACAGTGACCATGGAAGATGACGGCTATTTGTCCATGTGTAGGTGCTTTTTAGTACTTCTCTACAGATCAGACACTAGTTGTAGTGTTCATTAACCCATAGGTTTAGATAAACAAAAATTTTCAGCGTAAACTTGCATTTTTTTCTTTAAGTACCCATAGTTTTTAGCATATGTTTTGGGTGCTCAAAAGAACCGTCTCATTGAGACGGTTCTTTTGAGTACCCACAACAATTGTTTTGGTTGAAAAATAAGAAAATTATTTTTCTGGTACGCATTCTTAATTAAAGTCCTGTTAACCCTTTGTATAACAGGTACTTTTACAAACAGTGAAGACCCAGATGATAATGCGGCATTTCATCGGGGTCGGTATTGTTTGTTAAGGTAAAAAAAAAAGATCTTCACGCAAAAAATACAATATATTTGGAGAAAAAAAGAACCTAATACCCCTAGATATGTGCAATGGACTATCTCAAGGTTATTGTTCCAAACCACAAGGAAGAATCCATTAGTATGCAAAGGGTTAAAATGTTTCCAATCAGTAACAAGCTATAACATTTTTAGTAGAAAATCTTGAGGCACGTCTTATCTAGGAACATAGATTAGGTCTAGTTATACAAACATTTTGAGCAGAAAAATTGCTTTGATTTTCTTACTCATCAGTTTAAACAGGTTTTTGGTGTTCAAAAGAATCATCCAACTGAGATGATTCTTTTGAGTACCCTCAACATATGTTTTGGTAGAGAAATAGTTTTTGTTCAATTACGCACTTTATCTGGAGGCCTGTAAGATAATAACCAATCAACCTGAATAAGCCCAGGTAGCACAATCTAAAAGAGACTGAAAATATATCATTCTTGGAGTCGTTGCTATATGTCCAGTTAAGCAAACCTTTATCCATCGGTTTGAATGGGAGCACAGTGGCTCAGTGGTAGAGTGCCTGACTCGATACCGAGAGGCAGTGGGTTCGAACCTCACCGGCGACACTGCGTTGTGGTCCTTGAGCAAGACACATTTATACTAGCTTAGTACTGGTTCAACCCACGAAGACCCGTCCCTGTTAAACTGAAAAGATTGTTGATGTGACGCAAAGAATCAAATCAAACGAAATTGGTTTAAATACAAAAGTCAAAAGGATAATTTGAGCCGCGACATGTGATTTCCAACAATGTGGCATTTGGACAAGTGTAAACTCAGACAAGCCTGTGCAGCCTCCCTTTAAGCTTAGAAACTCATAATGATTTTCTGTCAGTAGCTAAACAGTCATATAATATTCAAGCAAGTAGCAAAGGCTCTGATCAGACTGCGCATATGTGCAGGCTGATCTGAGGCTTTGCTGGTTACATATACCACATTGATGGAAGTCTCATGTCTCGGCTCTTTTGTTGTTTTAGAGTACCCACAATACATTTACAGGCCTTTAATTAAGAGTGCGTACCGAAAAAAATAATTTTCTTTTTTCTTAACCATATTATATGTTGTTGGTACTCAAAGGAATCGTCTCAATGAGACGGTTCTTTTGAGCACCCAAAACATATGTTAGAACTGATGGGTAAGAAAATATTCACAGTTTTACGCTTAAAAAAATTGTTTATCTAAACCTATGCATTTAGGTTGGGAACTTAAGTAAACTAAATCTTAATAACATGTATATTGTACACACCCCAATACTGAGGCCTACTATATGAATAATATGCGTTTAAACATAGCCATTTACATGTTTATTGATTTAATTGCAAATTAGCTTAGGCCTAAATGAAATATAGGTGTGGTTCCTGTTGCATACCCAGAGCAACAGATAAGGATTTGTGTCAATTAGTTTTTCACTACAAGATTTTTTTTGCAAATAGTTTTTTTCAGGATTCCTACTAGTTTTAATGAGTTTTTTCAAACCGTTCATAATTTAACCTTTAAAACTTACTTGACCCTTCAATGACCTCATCTGTCATTCATATGATAATTCTTCTCCCTTTCAACTGTTCTTTTTCTGACTGTCTGTTTTCAACTTTCACTGATTTTTCTGATTCATTTATGACTTTGGAAATCAGATCAGCAAGGATTTTACTAATTATAGTTTTTTGCTTTATGTTCCTAAGAGATAACAAACCCAAGAACGCTTTGGGAGCTTGTAGTTGGAACTTTTTGGTTCTGAATGAGCCCACGTTTAGCAGTGGAAATTTTGAAAGCGAAAGCAGAAACGAAAACTTTGATCAGCGATTACTACTAAAGTATGGAATGGTACCAGAATTCAGTCAAACTCCCCGGCAGTGCCAACCTTCCATTCAGCTGAAATTGCATTTTTGGTAGTATACCACAATTGGGGAGTTTAGAATTCAATTCCAGTTAGTACTGATCCGCATTTTAGTAGAAACCGTTAACCATTGTTTCCGTTTCCTGTTTCATTTCTGAAAAGTCGATCGCAAATCAAGGAAAAATATACAAGCTACGAGCTCCTCTAGTATTCACAGGTTTGTAAACCATCAGGTACCGATCCAAAAATACAAGTGCCATCAAACTTGGGTCATCAAAACGATCAGATGGTGGATCATACATGTAATTAGTTTTTTCCTTTTGCAATTTCGTTTTCATATGATGGTTTTTTAATTTCAATTTGTTTTTCTGTAAAAATAATTTGTAAAAACGATAAAACGACCTTTATCTGTTACTCTGCATACCAACAAAATTTAGGGTAGTTAGGTAGGGAAATTATTAAATTTTGTTATAACATTTAACAAAGAAAATAGTTACAAAATCTGAAAACGTGCCCATTTTAGGTATTTTTTCTCCAAAGACCATTTTAATGTTTAGGGTAGGGTTAAAAAAATTAGGGTAGGTAGGCAACAGGAACCACACATATATTTCATTTAAGCCTTAGATAAATAAATATGGCAACAGGTGGTAGGGCCCTATCTTTTCCATTGTAATTTACCATGTATAAAAAACTATAGAAAGCTTCTAATGAAAGCAATTTGGCAGGTATGTTTAAAAGACATCATTTTACCAAAGTAGCTGCTGCAATAAGTTTCTTATTACTGTTAATTTTATGACATGTCACTTGAAATGTTACACTTACAGTAGGATATGCCAATAGTCAAGATAAACTAAAAAATTTGAATGTAAAATAGTGAATATTTTCTTGTCCATCAGTATTTTGGGTACATTCATACTGTCCCTTTACAACACCTTGTTATTATATAACACAAATTTGGATATAACACAGACATGTTGTGGCTCCCAAATATTTTATACCATGGAATTTTACAAAGGAATTATAGGAAAATGACCATTTTACAAAGGAATTATAGGATTCAATATAACTTGGTCCATTCATGTGGACTCCAAACCTAGAGCTATAAAGGAACTGTAGTATAGTTGAAAGAACAGTCAATTGAGCCAGTGCATGAGATTTCCAACAATGTGGTATGTGCGACCAGCGAAGGCTCCGACCAGCCTGCCCCCACGTCCAGCCTGATTGAAGCCTTTGCTAGGGGCTTGAATATACTCTATGGCTGTTAAGCTACTGACCGAACAGTATTTGGAGTTTCTAAGCTTAACAGGAGACTGCACAGGCTCGTCTGAGTCTATTCATGTCAAATTGCCACATTGTTAGAAACCGCATCTCTGTGTCTTCTATTTATTGTTTATACAGTAAAACCTGTCTTAAGCTGTCACTCAAAAAGAAGACCAAAAAATGTTTTCAGACCAATTAACGCCTAATGAAGTTAATGCAGGTCAAAAGTATTTCAGAATGCTCCAAGAGAGCATTCTGCAATACTTTCGACCTTCATTAAGCTACCATTTGTCTTTAAGAACTTTTTTGTCTATTTTTCAACAGCTGTGAAAAGATCAGCTGAAGATGACGGTGTAGATGATGATCTTGAAGAACCAGACGGTAAGCGACTGAGACTTGAGATTTCAGAGGGTACAGATGGACAGCATATCATTCAACAGGTCCAAGAGATACAGGTATGTACCACTGGTCCTTGATAAGGTTTATTCAATCAAAATACTATGATTTAATATTTGTCCCAATAAGCACACAGTCATGCACCTATAAGCGTCTGAGACTTCAGAGGGTACAGAATGACAGCATATCATTCAACAGCAAAAAAGTGTGATATATTTCCCCCAATTTCATCAGGGTTTGTGGAGCGCAGTGGCTCAGTGGTAGAGTGCTTGACTAGAGACCGAAGGGCCGCGGGTTCGAGCCTCACCGGCGTCACTGCGTTGTGGTCTTTGAGCAAGACACATTTATCCTAGCTTAGTACTGGTTCAACCCAGGAAGACCCGTCCCTGTTTAACTGAGATTGTTGATGGGACGTAAAGAATCAAATCAAACAAACATCATCAGGGTTTGCACTGTTTTCAAAGATTAAAACAACTATTTACAGGGTGCCCACTGGTCAGAGAAAAGTCAGAGAAATTTGATTTTTCTTCAAGGTCAGGGAAAAGTCAGGGAATTCTGTAAAATGGTCAGGAAATTAGAAAATCCTTAAAAGTCAGGGAATTTTAAATAGTATTTGTTCAAACCCCTCAAAATTGAACAAACAGGTGTGAGATGATGATTGTGTGACAGTTTTTGGATTGCTATTATGTGATCCAGTTATTATCCCCCGACGAAGTCGGAGGGATATAGTTTAGGCGTCGTCCGTCCTTCCGTCCGTCCGCAGTTTTTGTCTGTCCAGAAACATATCTCAGTGCCTATTGGTCATCTTGGTACAAATGATAAGTACCATGGACTCTCGATGTCCTATAAGTTTGGTCAAAATCGACCCCTTAACACTTGAGTTATTGCCCTTGTTTAAGTATAGGCAATTATAAGGCAAAACCTATATTAGCTTTTTTTGTGTGATGATCTTCACATTTCATCAAAGGTATTATATTTAACAACTTCTAGCTAAAGACCATGATTGCCAAGTGCCTGTAGATAAGAATGGCAGTGTCAAAGTTTTACCCCTCCCCCTTTGACCCCACCTAAGGGACTGTTTTGTATCAATTCATGGGAATACAAAGGGTTAATAAGGGGTCATTGTAGCATGGA
Source organism: Loripinus fragilis (assembly GCA_964019695.1). NCBI lineage: Eukaryota > Metazoa > Mollusca > Bivalvia > Lucinida > Lucinidae > Loripinus > Loripinus fragilis. Next base: position 63,678,339 of record OZ026526.1, read on the forward strand.
TCCTAATCTACTGGCATCATCAAAACCAGTCGATCTGGATCTACAATATTTTCAAGAGAGGGACAGGTAGCCAAGAGTAGATACACCTTAAAGGAATGGCTGAACTGCTTATGTGATATGGTTCATTTTATTATTACATACATGTAGGGCTTAGAATTAGTATCTCAGATACAAAGAACATTTTCTGCTTTTATGAAGAAGTTTGGTTGAATTTTTCAATCCCTTTATACATGTAATATGCTTTATCAGTCATATCAACTGCATAGTTGCCCGTTGACCTTATAAACGTTGCATGTGCCTTTATCAAGTCATAATGATGTTGCACTTTTTTAATGAAGTCTATGACATTGAATCACCACAAACATTTACAATTAAGCCGTATTCGCTGGTTTGTAGTATGAACCAACTTGTAAACTGATAAATTGAATGCCAGGTTTGCGTCTTTTTATATATCAAGTTTACCAAGCTCGGCTTCGAGAGCGCATATTGAATCACTCAACAAGCCTGGCGATTCAACAAGCATTCTCCAAGCCTTGCCTGGTAAACTTGATATCAAAAGACACTTACCTAGTATTCTCTACCTATACATTAAAACTTATCCCTTAACTCGTCTCACACTAGTGACAACGTTTGCTTTTCACTGATAAGCTTTGGAGACAGTTTGGACCGAGATCAGGGCATACAAAATATTAATTCTGATCAGATTCCAATCTTTTTACACTCTAAATGTATTCATACATGAATTGTTTTTGCATGGATCCTGTAAGAGTATGCATCTTTCATGTGTGCAGGATATCCCTTGAACTGGAACCAAATTTGCATGGATGTAACAGACCATACCCTAATTTCCAAGGTCTAAGTGGAGCTAAATAGATCAACGTAAAACCAAATAGAGATTGTGTAGTATGCAAGATACAAGGTGGGGGTGGGGATGGGGGAGACATCTGGTTTCTCTGAAAACAATACTACCTGTAGTTCTTGTTTTTTAATAGCTTATAAAAAATTAACAGACAGCAAAAGAAAATGCAAATTTACCCAACATGCAAAGAGTTAAATTAGGAGAAATGAGTCCAATAAAGTAAGTTTATCTCCCAAATCTCCTGTACTTTGAGCCCAAAGCCAAGCTGTTAAAGTTTGACTATAGTTCAGAGGAAAACAGTGCCTACCAGTGAAATCCAAATTTACTGTGGGTGTTATAATTCTTTATCTCTTGCGCTGATTGTAAACATTAATCCTTTCCAAGGTAGACTGAACTCTTGGCTCTTGTTTGTGACGTTGTCACCTTCCCATTGGTATCCTGGATCAGGTGTGGTGCTTGATTGTATCGATTCCTGATCTTTGCCCTCTTTCTTTGATGCAACGTGTCATCTGCCCATAACCTTTGCAAAAAGTTAAGACCCATATCAGGACCGACAGAATGTCGGTCCTGATCTCAGGCTTTCAAGGGGGCCCTACTTTTCCCTACTTTTTTGAATTGCTCCTACTTACCCTACTTTTTCAAGAGCTAAAATGTCATTTTACGCTTAAAAATCCAGAAATTCTTCCTCGCTCGCTTCACTCCCCTTGATTTTAGAAATCAATCTTATTTTTCTTCAGGGAGTCCACCACTTAAACATATTAAATATTAATTTTAACCCCAAAAAGTCTCTCTGTTTAGCCAGTACTATTATCACAGCTCTTGTCCTGCTTATTCAGTGTTTAATTTCGTATATCTAACAAATGATTGTGATGATTTTTGTACTTGGAAAAGCCCTACTGTCCCTACTTTTTTACACAACTGTTCCATACTTTTTCCAAATTTTTATCCCTACTTTTTTGTTGAAGGGTACTTGAAAGCCTGTAATCTGAATCCAAACCATTTGACACTGATAATGCTCCTGAAAGAATTTCTGTGAAAAAATAACTTTGAAAAAAAGTCAGCAGATGACAACAAAAACATGAAACATTACCCAGCATGCCAAAAAGTTAAGGCTAGTGGTGACATTTGTCATCTGATAACTATTACAAATAGTTTGGGCCCAGATCAGGACCGACAGAATGTCAGTCCTGATCTGGATCCAAACTGTTTGACCGTCTGATAGTGTTCCTGAAGTCACCAGCCCAGGACAGGGAGCGCAGTGGCTCAGTGGTAGAGTGCTTGACTCGAGACCGAAGGGCCGCGGGTTCGAGCCTCACCGGCCTCACTGCGTTGTGGTCCTTGAGCAAGACACATTTATCCTAGCTTAGTACTGGTTCAACCCAGGAAGATCCGCCCCTATATAACTGAAAGATTGTTGACTTTGTTGCCCCTATATAACGTAAAGAATCAAATAAAAATAAAAAAACAGCCGAGGACAAAAGCACAAAAAATTACCCAGCATGCAAAGAGTTAATCTAGTGCATGTTTTATTTGCTGTTGTTTCAGGAGAACTCTGATTTACATGTTCAGGAAGATCAAATCATTCAAGATCCTACAGATATGAGCATTTCAGATGGGTAAGTGGGTCACTTTCTCAACTCTCTACACCCAGTCATGATTTACACCTATGGTTTCGGTTTAATTGCACAATGGTGTGCTCAGAGTTCAAATATGTAAATTTTGCAATAACTTAAGTCATATTTTGATAGTTTTAACAATTTTCTTTTTCTTAATTTGGTCTCTAGTGCAATTTATTTCTTTTAAAAAACAAGTCATTTCAGCAGTTTTCCCAAAAGCTATTCTCATCCCTGCTGTTTTGACAACAGTGTGAGTCTAGATCAAATGGCTTATAGGAAGCCCTTGATCAGGTTCCAAACTGTCTTTCACACTGTAAATACATGTACATACAAATTATTGCAATTCTGCAGTTTAAAGGATAAAAATTAAGGAGGAGGGTAGTACATATAATATCCAGCATGATGAGTAAATATCTAAACCCTATTTATTTTGGAAAGTGGATACCCTTTTCATTATGGATACTAGTAAACAGACTGTACTTTAACAAACAGTGAAGACCTAGATAAAATATCGCATAAGGCTGCTTATAATCAGCGCGACTGTGATGTTTGCTAAGATAAAAACACTCTTCAGGGACAGAAATACATGCACATCATTTTGTTGAAATTTTGATTAACATCTTAAAATACAAAATGGACAATTTAGAAGCCACTGTAGTGTAGGTGTTATGGATAAACCACTTGCCTTTTAAAGCAGTGAATGCAGGTTCAATCCCCGGTTTCACCAGTCTGTTGGATGAAACTTTAAGCTGTGGCCCTGTCTCCATATATGACCATAGCTGTTGCCAGGTGGGATGTTAAACACAAACTAACACACATGTACAAAATGGGCAATTCCATACTTATTGTATCACAATGTATGGCAGGCCCTGAGTAACAGAAAAATATTTTTCTTATGTCTCAACCGAAACAAATGTTATGGGTACTCAAAAGAACCGTCTCATTGAGACGGTTCTTTTGAGCACCCAAAACATATACATGTATGCTAAAACTTATGGCGAAGAAAAAATTTACACTGAAATTTTATGTTAACCCTGGAAGCGCCAAGAAAAAAATGCATTCCAATATGTCATCTGCTAAAGTCGTCTGCTGCAAATAATTGCCTAACTTTACTGACTAAATAAGTATAGAAGCAAACAGCATGAACCCAGAACAGACTGCTCCTACAGGAGCAGTCTGATCTGGGTCCACACTGTTTGCCATAGAGGCTTCTTAAACATTGCAGCAGACAAGAAAAGCAGACGATTTTTGTTGCGATTGGCGTATTAAGGGTTAATCTAAACATGTGGTATGGGATAATCTAGATTATCAGAATGAAAATGTTTAATTTATCTACTAGGGTTGTTATTCAAGAAGAAGTGATCCAGCAACAGCCAGCTCCCCACTATCAGAACCTGATCATCCAACACATGGATATAGCTGAGCCTTTGTCTACATTGAAACAGCTTCTAGAGTTGAGGTTACAATGTTCTCTCGCAGAGCATCAGTTCTTCTTGCAAGATAGTATACCCGTAAGTAGTGGTGGGTATCTGTTTATAGTACCTGATCATCCAACACATGGATATAGCTGAGCCTTTGTCTACATTGAAACAGCTTCTAGAGTTGAGGTTACAATGTTCTCTCGCAGAGCATCAGTTCTTCTTTCAAGATAGTATACCCGTAAGTAGTGGTGGGTATCTGTTTATAGTACCTGATCATCCAACACATGGATATAGCTGAGCCTTTGTCTACATTGAAACAGCTTCTAGAGTTGAGGTTACAATGTTCTCTCGCAGAGCATCAGTTCTTCTTGCAAGATAGTATACCCGTAAGTAGTGGTGGGTATCTGTTTATAGTATCTGATCATCCAACACATGGATATAGCTGAGCCTTTGTCTACATTGAAACAGCTTCTAGAGTTGAGGTTACAGTGTTCTCTCGCAGAGCATCAGTTCTTCTTGCAAGATAGTATACCTGTAAGTAGTGGTGAGTACCTGTTTATAGTACCTGATCATCCAACACATGGATATAGCTGAGCCTTTGTCTACATTGAAACAGCTTCTAGAGTTGAGGTTACAATGTTCTCTCGCAGAGCATCAGTTCTTCTTGCAAGATAGTATACCTGTAAGTAGTGGTGGGTACCCGTTTATAGAACCTGATCATCCAACACATGGATATAGCTGAGCCTTTGTCTACACTGAAACAGCTTCTAGAGTTGAGGTTACAGTGTTCTCTCGCAGAGCATCAGTTCTTCTTGCAAGATAGTATACCTGTAAGTAGTGGTGGGTACCTGTTTATAGTACCTGATCATCCAACACATGGATATAGCTGAGCCTTTGTCTACACTGAAACAGCTTCTAGAGTTGAGGTTACAATGTTCTCTCGCAGAGCATCAGTTCTTCTTACAAGATAGTATACCTGTAAGTAGTGGTGGGTACCCGTTTATAGTACCTGATCATCCAACACATGGATATAGCTGAGCCTTTGTCTACATTGAAACAGCTTTTAGAGTTGAGGTTACAATGTTCTCTCGCAGAGCATCAGTTCTTCTTACAAGATAGTATACCTGTAAGTAGTGGTGGGTACCCATTTATAGAACCTCATCATCCAACACATGGATATAGCTGAGCCTTTGTCTACATTGAAACAGCTTCTAGAGTTGAGGTTACAGTGTTCTCTCGCAGAGCATCAGTTCTTCTTGCAAGATAGTATACCTGTAAGTAGTGGTGGGTACCTGTTTATAGTACCTGATCATCCAACACATGGATATAGCTGAGCCTTTGTCTACACTGAAACAGCTTCTAGAGTTGAGGTTACAATGTTCTCTCGCAGAGCATCAGTTCTTCTTGCAAGATAGTATACCTGTAAGTAGTGGTGGGTACCTGTTTATAGTACCTGATCATCCAACACATGGATATAGCTGAGCCTTTGTCTACATTGAAACAGCTTCTAGAGTTGAGGTTACAATGTTCTCTCGCAGAGCATCAGTTCTTCTTGCAAGATAGTATACCTGTAAGTAGTGGCGGGTACCCATTTATAGAACCTCATCATCCAACACATGGATATAGCTGAGCCTTTGTCTACACTGAAACAGCTTCTAGAGTTGAGGTTACAATGTTCTCTCGCAGAGCATCAGTTCTTCTTACAAGATAGTATACCTGTAAGTAGTGGTGGGTACCCGTTTATAGAACCTGATCATCCAACACATGGATATAGCTGAGCCTTTGTCTACACTGAAACAGCTTCTAGAGTTGAGGTTACAATGTTCTCTCGCAGAGCATCAGTTCTTCTTGCAAGATAGTATACCTGTAAGTAGTGGTGGGTACCCATTTATAGTACCTGATCATCCAACACATGGATATAGCTGAGCCTTTGTCTACATTGAAACAGCTTCTAGAGTTGAGGTTACAGTGTTCTCTCGCAGAGCATCAGTTCTTCTTACAAGATAGTATACCTGTAAGTAGTGGTGGGTACCCGTTTATAGAACCTGATCATCCAACACATGGATATAGCTGAGCCTTTGTCTACATTGAAACAGCTTCTAGAGTTGAGGTTACAATGTTCTCTCGCAGAGCATCAGTTCTTCTTACAAGATAGTATACCTGTAAGTAGTGGTGGGTACCCGTTTATAGAACCTGATCATCCAACACATGGATATAGCTGAGCCTTTGTCTACACTGAAACAGCTTCTAGAGTTGAGGTTACAGTGTTCTCTCGCAGAGCATCAGTTCTTCTTGCAAGATAGTATACCTGTAAATAGTGGTGGGTACCCGTTTATAGTACCTGATCATCCAACACATGGATATAGCTGAGCCTTTGTCTACATTGAAACAGCTTCTAGAGTTGAGGTTACAGTGTTCTGCCGCAGAGCATCAGTTCTTCTTGCAAGATAGTATACCTGTAAGTAGTGGTGGGTACCTGTTTATAGTACCTGATCATCCAACACATGGATATAGCTGAGCCTTTGTCTACATTGAAACAGCTTCTAGAGTTGAGGTTACAATGTTCTCTCGCAGAGCATCAGTTCTTCTTACAAGATAGTATACCTGTAAGTAGTGGTGGGTATCTGTTTATAGTACCTGATCATCCAACACATGGATATAGCTGAGCCTTTGTCTACATTGAAACAGCTTCTAGAGTTGAGGTTACAGTGTTCTCTCGCAGAGCATCAGTTCTTCTTTCAAGATAGTATACCTGTAAGTAGTGGTGGGTACCTGTTTATAGTACCTGATCATCAAACACATGGATATAGCTGAGCCTTTGTCTACATTGAAACAGCTTCTAGAGTTGAGGTTACAATGTTCTCTAGCAGAGCATCAGTTCTTCTTGCAAGATAGTATACCTGTAAGTAGTGGGGGGGTACCCGTTTATAGTACCTGATCATCCAACACATGGATATAGCTGAGCCTTTGTCTACTTTGAAACAGCTTCTAGAGTTGAGGTTACAATGTTCTCTCGCAGAGCATCAGTTCTTCTTGCAAGATAGTATACCTGTAAGTAGTGGGGGGGTACCCGTTTATAGTACCTGATCATCAAACACAAGGACAGTGCATTGTGTCCTTGAGCAAGACACATAAATCAATGCTTAGTACTGGTTCAACCCAGGAAGACCCGTCCAGACATAACTGAAAAATTGCTGACTGGCACGTAAAGAATCAAATCAAACAAATAATCTGATTGATTATGGATCATACAATTGGAAAAACTATACTATATTTGATAAACTTAAGACATAAGACGGATCATGACTGCAATTTGAAATAGACATGGCCCTAGAAATAGCCCTGGATAGGACACATTTTCTATCGAAAAATTGTGTGTTTTCATATCTACTTGTCCACAAATGTTTTAGTGGATAAAATAGTAATACAGATAAGCTATGAAATCTAGAACTATATATTTAAGATTGTTTTCTCAATTTTAACTTTCTTGTGTCAGATAGGATTCAAATAATCAATAGTGAACAGGGGACAAAAATATTTAAATATTGCACTTGTCCTGCAGGGCGAGTGACTTACAATTTTCATTCATCTTGCAAACTCATGCACATGTCCTTTAAAAGCATGTTATAAAGAACATAAAGGAGTTATATGTATTTTGACTTCCTCGAGTAATTCTTTCCAAAGCACTCGTCCAACAGGACGAGTGCTTTTGGAAGAATTACTCGTCCTTTCTAGATTTCACTCGTAATTATGAGCAGACATGTGGAAGTTTTGTCCCCTGGTGAAAAATTCTAATACACTAATGATATCTATTGATAGAAGGTTAAGTTACTAACTTATTTTAGTTATTGATCGTTTCATTTAATTTGCACAACACTGCCCACAAAGTTTAAAATGAGAACGCGAATCAGATCACTATCTTTTTGTCATGATGATGTGGATTGAGAGGGTTCTCAGAAAGATACACAGCATGTTGCCATGAAAAGTAGGAAAAAAGTACTAATTTTGGGGTATTCTAAAGCTATTTGAATACAGATAAGACTTCATGATAGCAGATCTTTTCAGGTGACATTTGAATGTTAAATATACATGATTTCTTTTTCTTAACAATTTTTTCAAACCTTGATGCCTGTCAGAAATATCATTAATGCTAAGGTTTTAGCTCACCAAAGCCAAAACTTGTTTGCTATTAGAACTGCTGATTTGTTTGGAAACATGGTTGCTCATTTTGAAAATTATGAACACTGTGGGGTTACATGTAACATTGTAAAACCTGTCTTAAGCGGCCACTCAAAAGAAGACCAAAAATTGGTTTTCAAAACCGATTATCGCTAAATGCAGGTCAAAAGTATTGCAGAATGCTCCAAAAGAGCATTCTGCAATTCTTTCATTCAACCTTCATTAAGCTACACTATGTTTTTAAGACCTTTGTTTTGTCCATTTTTGAGAGGCCTCTTAAAAACAGGTTTTACTGTATTTGTTCTTTATAGCTTGATACAGAGAAGAGTTTAGTGGACCAGTGTGTACATGGGGATGGAATGGTACAGATCAATTTAGAGGTTAAATCACAACCAGGTGAGACATGTCACTTCTGCTGAAGAAGTTATCTTGAATACTAGGGCTGCTGTGTGTATCCGATACTTGGATATTCATGGATCTGACTATAAAATCTATTATCAATAATGAATATTCGTCACTTCCGAAATCGTTGGATCAGGATTTTTTTGTTAAACAACTGAAACAAGAAGTTTTTTCACAAATGATTATGGTCGAATGAGATTTTTCACTATGACTACGGTTTTAATTGATAATGTCTCTCATTTAAATACCTTTGTTTCTCGCAGGTTAGTGTTTGTTTGATTTGGTTCTTTACGTCCCATCAACAATCTTTCAGTTAAACAGGGACGAGTCTTCCTGGGTTGAACCGGTACTAAGCTAGGATAAATATGTCTTGCTCAATGACCACAACACAGTGACGCCGGTGAGGCTCGAACCTGCGGCCTCTGGGTCTTGAGTCAATCACTCTACCACTGAGCCACTGCGCTCTGGCGCAGGTTAGTGACATGTGTTTTGCACTCTCCTTAATGAACAATTAACATTCTCATTTACAGGCTGATCTGAATCTCTGCTATCCATATGAAGTAATCATAAGCCACTTATTGAGTGCTGGACAAAAAAAACAACAACTCCTATTCTACTTAATTGATGTCCCAAGATGCTCTGAGTCTGCTTAGGGCAAAGTTCATGTTGGTGTCATGCACTGGCTGCAATAATTGTAATATTTTATCATATTCAGGTTTGAAACCCAAAATCAACATCTTAGATATATTAAAGCCAGCAGAGGAAGTGGAACCAAATGGATTGGACCAAACAGACTGTAAGTTGTTTTAAGATATACAGTAAAACCGATGTAAAATGGCCACCAAAAAAATAGACAAACAAATATCTTATTGACAAATGGTAGCTTAATGAAGGTCGAAAGTATTGCAGAATGCATAAAACCTGTGTGAAATGGCCACCAAAAAAAAGACAAAACAAATATGTTAATGACAAATGGTAGCTTAATGAAGGTTGAAAGTATTGCAGAATGCGTAAAACCTGTGAAATGGCCACAAAAAATAGACAAAACAAATATCTTAATGACAAATGGTAGCTTAATGAAGGTCAAAAGTATTGCAGAATGCATAAAACCTGTGTGAAATGGCCACCAAAAAATAGACAAAACAAATATCTTAATGACAAATGGTAGCTTAATGAAGGTCGATAGTATTGCAGAAATGAAAACCTGTGAAATGGCCACAAAAAAATAGACAAAACAAATATCTTAATGGCAAATGGTAGCTTAATGAAGGTCAAAAGTATTGCAGAATGCTCCCCTTGGAGCATTTTGCAATACTTTAGACCTGCATTAAGCGATAATTGGTCTTGAAAACCAATTTTTGGTATTTTTGAGAGTGTCTGTTTTACACAGGTTTTACTGTATCTTTAGATAAGATCCTAGTTGTAGCAAAATACATATTGCATATTTTTCCTTTTCTCAATGAAACAGTAAGCAGTAATCGATTACACACAGTGTCAAAAACCTGATTTTGTTACAACAGTACAACAAATGTGCAGACCATTCTGATAAGGCCAAATTAAAAGGTGTGTTTCGGGTAAACAGGTCTGAAAATTTTAGGTGGGGTAGGCACAAATTTTTTTTTCTGGAAAAAATAATTTCATGCATTTTGAAAGGCATTTCACCTTTCAAAATGCATACAATTGCATTTTTTCAAAAAAAACCATCTGATTCTAAGTTATAAAAATTCTTGGTTTCACCAGTGAATTAAGGTAGGGTGGGGTTAGCCTAAGCACTAATATTTTTTTATTTGGCCTAAGTACCTTTGTGATTCTGTGTCTGGAAAGCTTGCTCTTAAATACACATTGAGTAATCTCATTTTAATGTAGCATCACTATAGCAAGGATTATTTCTCACTTTCAAAAAGCTTAAATACAGTAAAACCTGTATAGAAAGGCCACTCAAAAATAGGCAAAATAAAGATCTTAATGACATATGGTAGCTTAATGAAGGTCAATAGTACTGCAGAATGATGCAATACTTTTGACCTGCATTAAGCGATAATTGGTCTTGAAAACCAATTTTCTGTCTTTTTAAGAGTGGCCGTTTTACACAGGTTTTACTGTACGATGCATCACATCAGCATGCCAAGTATTTAACAAGTGATTTTCAAAAGTGAATGTCATGCTAACTTTCATTTCGAAGTGTGCTGAAACAGTCCCAATGGAAATTTGGTGATTTTTTTCCCCAATTTTGAAAAAAAAATCAATCTTAAAGAATTAAAAGATTTTTTTTTTAAGATTGTTTTTTTTTTTTCAAGATCACCACACACACCACACATGCTACATGACAATCCTACTATCCTACTACCATTGCATCTTATTTCTCCTTCAATTTAATGGCAATAATATTATAGTATGTGTGATAGCTGTCTTTTAAGTGACCAAAAATGCCTTAATATTGCACTATAACAATTTTCCCAATATAGTGGTTTACCAAGCTAGTTTTCCCAATCTGAAAAGCCCTAGGGCCCCTTCCCAAAACTGCAAAAAAAAAATCCCTGTATAAGGTGAGTGTGTATATTGTTCTATTAGTCTTTTTCTAAAATCTTTTTCAGTCCAGGCACCCACACAAACAACAGCCTCTCCAACTAAAGTTGTTGTACCGCTCACTGACGAAACAGAAAATATAACAAGATGGATAGTGGATCAAAATTTTAGAAGGGATCAAGAAAGATTAAAAATTCCATTCGGTAAGAAGAGACTATGGTATATTGTAGTCATCGTTAATTATTTTAAACTCATTGAAAATTGGAGATATTGTGGAAATTTAAATTGTATATTTCTTCCAATTAACCTTGAATGTTTAAAGCAAATGCATGTATCTTATATGTGTCCTTTAGTTTTTAGATTAAAACATAAAAATTTCACCTCCATGGATCAATTTTGTTCTAAATTTTATACCCTCTTTGAAAACATTACTTTACTTGACAAAAACAATCCATATAAATAATGAATTTGCACCCATGGATTGATTGACAATAAGAAGCCTATATAGCCTATAAGGTACTTAGTGTACATGCTCCCTTATTAAGTACTTTATGGTAGTGTTCTAAAATTCAAAACACTTTTTCTTCTTCTGTTATCAAATAAATGCTGGTTATCAGGGCTGAAATTCACAAAAAGGATGTCAGAATACTCAATAGCAAACAGGGAAGACCATGATCAGACTGTTTCTTCAGAAGCAAAGAAGCAGTCTGATCTATGCTGGTTGTCTTGCTGTTTTGACAGTCAATTAGTGTTCAAAATTTTAGAACATTTACCGTAATCTGTGGGTTTTTCTGGCCTTTAGATAAGAGTGTGTACCAAAAAAATAATTTTATTATTTCACAACTAAAACATATGTTGTGGGTACTCAAAAGAACCGTCTCAATGAGACGGTTATTTTGAACACCCAAAACATATGTAAAAACTGATGGGTAAGAAAATATTTACAATTTTACGCTCAAAAATTTTTTTTAATCAAAACCTATGTTGTTGTTTTTTGCAGATCCAGTTCAGTGGACAGAAGTACATGTTCGGCACTGGATTCAGTGGGCAGTGAAAGAGTTTGCCCTGGACAATGTTGATATCACAAACTTTACAATGACTGGGCAGCAGCTCTGTGAAATGACACATCCAGAATTTGTTAAATACATTCCGAATGACAAAGGAGATATATTCTGGACACATTTGGAACTCTTACGCAAGTGCAAATTCGTAGGTAAGCCCCAAATTCTTCATCGAAGTAATGGTAGGTCAAAACCAAACATTTGAAGCGAAAATTTTTGAATATTTACTGATCCATCAGTTTAAACGCATGTTTTGGGTGCTCAAAAGAATCATCTCATTGAAGCTTGCTTTATCTTACATCAGTTGGAATCCTGTTCCTTAATCCCTTCCTCCATGAATGTTCATGATAAGCTCCACCCACTATGATTAATTATATAAATAAACTTTCACACACATAGAAATTTCTTGTCAGAACCACTAGTGTAGGATCATATCTAATCATATTTCCATAAGCAAATAAAGTAGACTTTGATCAGACAACTCCTACAAATGCTTCCTGAACTGGTTCTGCTCTGTTTGCAAAAGTGTCTAAAGGTGTCTGTATACAGGGATTTTCATACTTTTCTGAAGTCGGAGCCAGCGGCCTGTTGAATTCGGGAAAAAAGCATTTGGATCATCAAAATTGGGAAAATTTGTTGCAGACTAAAATAACTGGACCGCCATTTTAAATGGATTAAAAAGCATATAAGAAATTAGCAGTGAAAAGCTGTAACATATTTGTTGCTTTAATTGTCCTTCATAAAAACTCATGAAAATTTGCATAAAAATGTGAACATTTTGTTCAGATTATCATCAAATTTTCACTAAGGGCCGTTTCACATATACACCGAATCCGAACCGAAACCGTTACGGCCACCGAATTGCATTGTTTCGTTTTCGGCAGACCTTTCACATATGAACAGAATCCTTGGACGAAATGAAAGAAAATGCCTGTATAATTTGTTGTTAATTTCCCTCTCAGATAGCAGATATACCTTTACAGTACAAATTGTTCCATGTCACTGCATTAAGTTCGTGGTCTTTATAGTCGCTCTGGGTATTTTCCCACAAAATTATGTAGTTAATAGTATTGTGCTTGTAAAATAATCGCACAATTGTCTCACTGGACAATCCATCAATGGTTTTCATGATTACTAAGTTATATACAACGCACATGGTTGTGTATGTGCAGATTTTATCAAAATTACCTGTCGTTTTTGCTGAAATTCGGCCACCGAAACCAAAAAAAAATAAAATAAAATTCGTGCACGTTTTCGGTTCGGCGTTCGGTTCGGTTTCGGCGCATATGTGAAAGCGCTCATAGGGTTTAAGGCATTTTATTTTTTCGGTTCGGTTCGGTTTCGGTTTGGCTTCGGTGTGTATGTGAAATGGCCTTAAAGTGTAGAACAAAGAAATTGGGAATGATATACACCATTTTGGGAAGTTTTTGCTCATTTTTCAATTAGGAAGGGGCAGATATTCGGAAAATCCCTGCTATGAGGTAAAGGGTTAACTCTGTATACCAATGAACTCTTCCATCTCCTTTGATACAATAAGCCTGGGATGATTCTACATGTATGTATATATCAATCCCTAAAGTCTACCTGATCCATCAATTGACCAATGAACCACTTCGAAAAATGGAATTGTGTTGCGGGGTGTGACAGGATACTAGAGTTGAAATGTTCATCAGTCTGTTCATCCATCAACAATTTACATTAAAGTGTGTTTATCTGTCTAGCATCCTCCCCATACTCTTCAAGCACATTGTGGAGCACAGTGGTACAGTTGATAGAATGTTAGACTATGGATCAAAGGGTTGCTAGTTCAAGGCTCACCTCCGGTGAAGTCACTGTGTTGTGTCCTTGAGCAAGACACTACTGAGAAGACAGGAAATTGTCCTGACATGACTGAAAAATTGTTGACTGTGATGTAAAGCATAAAACAAACTCTTCAAGCACACACTATGACCTGGTGACCTTGTCCTTCTTTTGACACAAAATCTATGTGAAGAGTATGATAGATATGATCGTCAAACAGGGCAAAGTGATTGTCCTCTGCATTTGTTTTGAGCTGATACTCTGAAGGCCTGAAGAAAGGAAATTTTACTGGCCAAATCCTCTCTCAAAATTCTTTAAGTATTCTAAACACATGAATGTTGTTGGCTGCAATGCTCTGTTGAAACTATAAACCAAATCATCATGAAATTCTTGTTCTGCTATGCCTTGTTGCAGGGAAGTTTTCTAGTAGCCAGGATACTGAGGATAGCTATTTTTCCTTGATAGTGGCTTTTGTTGTCTGCTGTTAACCTTTTCAAACAGTTTGGATCCAGATCAGGACCGGCGTAACATCGGTCCTGATCTGGATCCAAATTGTTTGACACTCTGATAGTGTTCCTGAAAGAATTTTCGAAAAAGTTAATTTTGAAAAAATTCAGCAGACATGGACAAAAGCATGACAAATCACCCAGCATGCAAAGAGTTAATTTTATGCAATAATGTACAATTATTGACTTCAGTTCAATGAGGTAGACATGAGGATTTATCTACCCGAAAAAGTGATAATTCACCCAGGCCGCTAGGCCCAGGTGAATACCACTTTTAAGGGTAGATAAATCCTTCTGTCTATCGAAATTGAAGTCAATAACTGTTTTGTTATATGACTTTTCAACTAAGAATGAACATTTTCTACTTTCATTTTTATACCCCGCCACTAAAGTGTGGCGAGGTATTATGTTATACCCTTCGGTGTCTGTCCGTCCGTCCGTCCGTCCGTCTGTCCGTCCGTCCGTCCGTCCGTGCTCACCATTTCCGATCGATAACTTGAGTATTTATTCACGGAATTTTTTCAAATTTTGCATACATATTGTTATCGGCGATGAGTGGTATGGGATTGTTAATGGGCAAAATCCGTCAATTTTTAACGGAGTTACTGCCCTTTTTCGTATTGGAAAAATGGTTTCTGGCCTGTTATTCCTTTACTATTCATGATATCTGAATGAAACTTCACAGATATGTTGCACATCAAAGGTTACATATTGTGACTAAGGACCGTCACTCTGACCTTCCCAGTTTGTGAGTTATCCGCCCTTGATAGGTCTGAAAAAAGGTTTTTGACCTATTGTTCCTTCACTATATGGAATATCTGAATATAACTTCACAGATATGTTTCACATCAAAGGTAACATATTGTGACTAAGAACCGTCACTCTTACCTTTCCCATTTGTGAGTTATCCGCCCTTGATTGAATTAAAAAATGTTTTTTACCCGTAGTTCCTTTACTATGTGGAATATTTAAATGAAACTTTACAGATATGTTTCACATCAAAGGTTACATACTGTGACAAAGAACCATCACTCTAACCTTTCCAGTTCATGAGTTATCTGCCCTTGATTGATCTGAAAAATGGTTTTTGAACTGTAGTTCATTTACTATATGGAATATCTGAATGAAACTTCACAAATATGTTGATCATCAAAGGTTACATATTGTGACTAAGGATCTTCACTCTTACCTTTCCAGTTCATGAGTTATCTACCCTTGATTGATCTGAAAAATGGTTTTTTACCTGTAGTTCATTTACTATATGGAATATCTGAATGAAACTTCACAGATATGTTGAACATCAAAGGTTACATATTTTTAGTAAGGACCGTCACCCTTACCTTTCCAGTTCATGAGTTATCCGCCCTTGATTGATCTGAAAAATGGTTTTTGACCTGTAGTTCATTTACTATATGGAGTATCTGAATGAAACTTCACAGATATGTTGACCATCAAAGGTTACATATTGTGACTAAGGACGTCATATCACTGTCTATCTCAGTTCTGTTGCTTTTTAGGCATTATATATCTCACAAAATAACTTTTGGTGCCCCCAGCAGTGGCGGGGTATTACGCAGTGCTTGCGGTGCTTTTATTGTTGTTGAAGTCATGTTCAACCTTCAGCCTAAGGACTTTCTCACAAGTTTTATCAACTGTTATTAAAACAAATTAATGTAGTATTTTGCATTTGAAATGTATGTCAATTCTCTAAATGTGGAACGTAAAATTTAATCATAAAACTTTTTTTTATATTTTGTTTATTCAAACAAAGATAAATGAACAAACAAAACAAAACAGTTGTTAAAATTCATGAAAGTCTTTAATTTACCTGTTGGGATGTAAAACAGCAAATCATGTCAATTTCATGTAGTGCATGCTAGTTTTATACTCACCATGCTATTTTAGCTCTCCAGAGGCTGATATTAGACAAGTGTCAAAAATATTAACTTATGGAAACTAGTTTGATCTGGTTTTCATGCAATATTAACTTGTAGGCCAGTTTAGACTAGTTTTCGGTAGACATAGAGATTAATAAAGACAAATTGAGCCAATCAGGAGATGGGATTCTCTCCAGTCATATAACAATAAAGGTTATTTCTGGTATGATGTATTTCAGCTGTGATGCAACAACCAGCACCTCAGGCGGTAACTACAATTACAGTATCAACCTCAGGTAACTATTTGAAAATACTTTGACACATAATTATAGTACTTTGGTTATCCTCTACCAAGATTGTTCCACTAAAAAAACATGGTAGCCAGTGGGTGGGGCCAGTTTCCCTGTATGTATATGAGCAACCACTTTGTTTAAAACTTCAAGGCTTAGGGCTAACTCTGGCTCAGAACACTTTTGCCAAATGGAAAAAATTGGAGCCAAATGAAATTGACTTTAGCCAAGGTTTTAGCCAGAAGGAAGTATCAACAAGTTGTTCTGTATTTAAATATGACAGTATTTACGGCACATTACTAAAGTGTGAAGAAATAATAATTTTTAAGCCATATTGGAAAATCCAAAAGCTCTGAACAAACAAAATGCACTTTTTCGAAAATCATTTTTATACCCCCCCCCCCCCCCCCCACCCACCCACCCCCCCCCCCCCCACTCCTTAATATCTTGAAGAGTCATTGCTGGAATTTCACCAAACTTTGCAAACATGTTTATATATACAAGACAAATACTTTAAACATAACAGTAAGGGCTAGGGGCCAATTCTATTAGAGTTATTATACCCCCTGCAAACTTTGTTTGTAGGGGGTATACTGTTTTCACGTTGTCCGTCTGTCCGTCCGTAACACTTTGTTTCCTTAATAACTCGAAGAGTCATTGCTTGATTTTCATCAAACCTTGCAAACATGTTCATATATGCAAGACAAATACTTTAGACAAAAAAGTAAGGGCTAGGGGCCAATTCTATTAGAGTTATTTTCCTTTGTAGTTCTAAATGGCTTTTAATATAGGGTTTTTATGCTTATGCTATTATAGGCCATATACGGGCCAATCAACTCCTACCACAGCTTTCGATGGAACAATTTGATACTTT
The DNA here is from genome assembly GCA_964019695.1 of Loripinus fragilis. Classification (NCBI taxonomy): domain Eukaryota; kingdom Metazoa; phylum Mollusca; class Bivalvia; order Lucinida; family Lucinidae; genus Loripinus; species Loripinus fragilis. Next base: position 63,695,750 of record OZ026526.1, read on the forward strand.
TCCTATACAATGTAGACACATTGAACATATGCATGAAGGAGTTTAGTTCAGAAAAGATAATTTTTGACAAAATGACAGCTGTGAGAACTTAGACAATTCTCCCTAATAAGGCTTTTGTATATGCATAGATGGTGCCTTCATGGGCCGATCAACTTCTACCACAGCTTTTGATGGAACAATTTGAGACTTTGCCTATACAATTTAAACACATTGAACATATGCATGAAGGAGTTTGGTTTAGAAAAAATATTTTTTGACAAAATGACAGCTGTGAGAACTTAGACAATTCTCCCTAATAAGGCTTTTGTATATGCATAGATGGTGCCTTCATGGGCCGATCAACTCCTACCACAGCTTTTGATGGAACAATTTGAGACTTTGCCTATACAATTTAAACACATTGAACATATGCATGAAGGAGTTTTGTTCAGAAAAAATAATTTTTGACGAAATGACAGCTGTGAGAACTTAGACAATTTTTCCCTTATTAGGCTTTTGTATATGCATAGATGGTGCCTTCATGGGCTGATCAACTCCTACTACAGCTTTTGATGGAACAATTTGATACTTTGCAGATACAATGCAGACACATTGAACATATGCATGAAGGAGTTTGGTTCACAAAAAATAATTTTGACAAAATGACAACTGTGAGAACTTAGACAATTATTCCCTTATATGGCTTTTGTATATGCATGGATAGTGCCTTTATGGGCCGATCAACTCCTACTACAGCTTTTGATGGAGCAATTTGATACTTTGCGGATACAATGTAGACATATTGAACATATGCATGAAGGAGTTTGTAATTTTTGTTTGCACAGATTCTTCTGAAATCTTCTTATCAAAACTAAGGTCTTCTTGTTCGAACTATAACTTGCCAAGTTTTTTCACTGACTCTTACTGTGCGGGGGGGGGGGGTATCTAATAAGCATTGCTTATTGACTTTTTTCATTTCCCTTTGTAGTTCTAAATGGCTTTTTATATAGGGTAAATGCTTATGCTATTATAGTCCATACACAGGCCGATCAACTCCTACCACAGCTTTTGATGGAACAATTAGATACTTTTCATATACAATGTGGACACATTGAACATATGCATGAAGGAGTTTGGTCCAGAAAAAATAACTTTTGACAAAATGACAGCTGTGAGAACTTAGACAATTTTTCCCTAATAAGGCTTTTGTATATGCAAAGATAGTGCCTTCATGGGCCGAATAACTCCTACCACAGCTTTTAATGGAATAATTTGATACTTTGCCTATACAATGTGGACACATTGAACATATGCATGGAGGAGTTTGGTTCAGAAAAAATAATATGTGAGAACATGGACAATTTCCCTTATAAGGTTTTTGTATATGCATTGATGGTGCCTTTATGGGCCGGTCAATTTCTCACCACAGCTTTTCATGGAACAATTTGATACTTTGCCTATACAATATAGACACATTGAACATATGCATGGAGGAGTTTGGTTCAGAAAAAATAATTTTTGACAAAATGACAGCTGTGAGAACTTAGACGATTTTTCCCTAATAAGGCTTTTGTATATGCATAGATTGTGCCTTCATGGGCCGATCAACTCCTACCAAAGCTTTAGATGGAGTAATATGATATGTTTCCTATACAATATAGACACATTGAACATATGCATGAAGGAGTTTGGTTTGGAAAATATTTGATAAAATGACATTTATGAGAACTTAGACTATTTTTCCAATATAAGCATTGATATTTAGAGCTTTCAGGTGTGAATAATTTTGTGTATTTGATCTTCACAAATGTTCCAGATTGCAAGCTTTAAGGTCTTTTGCACAGATTCTACTAAAATCTTGTTTTCACAGATTTTACTGAAATCATTTCTTCAAAACTAGGGTCTGCTGGTTTGAACTATCACTTGCCAAACTTAGTTTTTTCACTGACCCTTACTGTGCGGGGGATATCTAATAAGCATTGCTTATTGACTTTTCTCATTGAACCAGTCCTGCAGTGTACTTTTAGCCAATGACATTTGTAGCTGCTCTACATTTCTAGTAGCAAATGGCTACAATGGCTAATGGCAGGGTGATTTGTAAGTAATTTAGTGCACACGATCATTTGATGACCCTCAACCAAGATTGTTAAATTAATTTTGATCAAAAGAAAAATATGTTTTTTCTTGTGTCTATAGAGAAGACTTATCATATGACATCGCGTTTAGATTGATATAAACGCCATGTATTAAAATCATTAAACCACTAGTGGTTTACAGATTTTGGTAACGTTAATATATAATGACGGCTGTAATAACTTTGCTTATATTTTGTAAAATTTTAGCGTCTGTGTATGATTTCAAAGTACACTGACCCAAAATGAAAACTTTACATAGTATTGAAAAGAATATATTTTGTTAATAAATTAATTTTCGGGGTTAATTTTTTCTGTCATTGAATCTTCAATGCCTTATTGATGTCTCTGAAAAAAAAATATTGGATGAAAATCAGATATTGCATAATTTTTATGAATAATTCAGTTTAGAGGGGTCAAAATGAAAATTTCTAAAAAAATAAAATAAACAGTCACACAGCATTTGGAAACATGAAATTGCTGACTGTGTGTTAAAAGTAATGTTAAAAGATCATCAGTAACCAGTGTGACCTCCATGTTTACGAATGCTTAACATAATACATCGCCTATTGAATTTACGTAACGTTGTATGGGCACGTTAGGGATACGTTTGTCATTCTAACAGAGATGCATATTGGAGTCATTTATCGCATCCATTTGATAATTGAACCTGGCCCTTCGACCCAATTCATCCTATACATGTTCTATGGGGTTCATGACTGGGGATAAAGCAGGCCAAGGCAAGAGGTTGACGATATTTGAGCATGGAATTGTGTGGTTATTTATGTGTTGTGTGAGGCCTTGCATTGTCATGCTGGAAAATGTCAGGTTTGTTATTTTGCATGAAATGATTCAGGATCTTTTGTGCTTGAACCCCGTAAACGCCGATCAATAATGGTTGCTTGTTAAAACAACCATGTGGGTGAGTTCACGTGTTAACGCGATAAGAATGTAACGTTGTCACACTTGCGCGACCAGGTCTTGTACGAACTCTGACAGACCCAGAACTGTTGTGCCGGTTCATAAGATTATGAATAGTCTGTCTAGAGCAGCCAAAAAGGTGTGCGATATCATTTACAGTAGACTCGCCTTGAGCACGCCAATAACTTGGTTTGTTTGATCTTTTGAAAGACATACCGTCACTAAATGGAAGCGTTTTGTAACAATAAATTATTTTTTATTATCAGTATTCCGCTGCAAATGGTTTCCTGCAGGTTTTAAAGCTGTTAGTGAACCTCCTGTTCCTGAGCATGTGCAACGTAAGGAACACGTTTTTCAGGCATTGATGCTTGAATAGACCGGGGATTTGAATAAAACTTGCATAATCGTTATCTGCGACGAGATCTCGATAATCATGCGTAAATCTTACAACGACATGTATTCTAACAAAACAGCTATTCAAAGAAATAAAGTGTAAAGTTTTCATTTTGGGTCAGTGTAGTTTTAGGGTCATATGATGAATAGAATATAACACTCGTGCTCCTGTATTATTGAATTTATTAAACTTGCTGCGAAAAAGAGATATGATGCCTAGCAGCCCTCACCTTTATCTCTTCCCCAACTCATTTAATAAATTCAATAAAACAAGAGCACTCTGATGACATGTAAGATCCTATAAAAAAGCTGACAGCTGATTTCAGTTTTTCACAAACACTTTTAATACACTCTTCGCAAATACTTTTGATACACCAAGATACACCAAGATTTTAGTTAAGATTGCGTAACGAAAATTTAATTATCTTATTTTTCTCTCAACCAAAACATATGTTGTGGGTACTCAAAAGAACTGTCTCAATGAGTATTTGATGGGTAAGAAAATATTTACAATTTTACGCTGAAAATTTTTGTTTATCTAATCTATAATAAACTCTTTGACTTGGTATACTATCCATTTCATATACAGTAGAATCTCCTCAATTTGAGGCTTATTTTGAATTATCAGTAGTTTGAATTATACATAAAAGTATACAACCCCCAAAAATAAGTATTATCATTTTTTTTCTTTCAAAAGAGATCAAGAATAGGTCCTATTCTCTGAATTCATAATGTATCAAATTTATTTCAAATACAACTGTATTTCGATAAAAACAAAGTTTCAATTTTCAGTGTTTTAATTATACCAATTAGTATTTCTTCTTCGATAGTGCTGAAGCTGGGCTAAAGTCGGCTCCTCCGCTGGCTTTAATTTGTCATTGTTACACCAATGACTAATGATTTTGCAATTTATTAGAAATAAATAGTATGATACAGCTTAGTATTTTTTTACAGGGAAAAAGTCTTGGAAGCATAGCAAAACGAGATCACCGCGGATCACTGGGGACCATGGCTTCTCTCCTGGTAACAGAACAGGTCAGTAAACATCTGTTTCCCTCTTCACCGACTCAGTCAAATAATTTTGAATGAATGTCAATTATACCATACCTGCAGGAGCAGTCTGAACTGGGTCCATACTGTTTGTGAATAGGATACCTAAGTGCATCACTAGATGGCAAAGCAGACCACATTTAGCAGTAAAGCCTTAAAATAAATGGCCACGTGTGCAGAGTCTGTTTTTCAAATCTGCATGTAGACTGAAGATCAGGAGTATGGGAAATTAGGATTTTTACAAAGTGGGGTTTTGAATCATTTTAACATTAAAATTTTGAGGCCCAGGTTAGGGATGTGAACTCAATTTTTGATAAAAACTGCATAATTTTGAAATAATTGAACTGCTTGTGTTTTTTTTGGGGTGTGTAGGTGGGGGGGGGGGGGGGGGTGGGGGGGTTACGTCTCAGTCAACAACTAAGATCATGTGGAGACGGTAATTTCACCTAACCACACTTTTCCTGGGCAAGCTTGACTAACCAGTATTTCGTGCTCATACTTTTGCGTGTAACTGACAACAGCCCTTTTTGAATCAGTGGAAGGATAATGACCTTAGAAAGTGTTTCATGATCAATCACCACGAAAGTATGGCACTTGCCCTGAATTGAACCCCTGGATTTGCAGTCTAACTCACTAACGACTGCGTACAGGGCCAGGTATTGACTTGCTAGGGGAAGCATTTTCATTACTTGCCATCCTGGAATGAATTTTCATTGCATTCCCTCTGTGGTTAAAATTTAACTTTAACTTTTTGCATGCTTTACTTTTCCCCTTGGGATTATTTTAGCTAGCTCTAGGTAAAATGGGTACTCAAAAGAACCATCTTAATGAGATGGTTCTTTTGAGCACCCAAGGCACATGTTTTAAATGATGGGTAAGAAAATAATCTCACTTTTACTCTCAAAAAGTTTACTTTTCTGTACCAATTGAACCAATTGCCAAGTTGCCAACTGAGCTGTACTGTTTTAGATAATAAATGTCAGATTTGGCTCTAGTTATAGAAACATGTTTTCATATGAGGCTGAATACAGCAGTTGAAAAAATTGTTACTGTAGTTGTACTTTTAGGGGTACTAACTGTTCGATTTAGCTCTAGTTATAGAAGCATGTTTTCGTATTACGGTAAATGTTCTAAAATTACGAACACTAAAAAATAATTATTTTTTCCGCTGTTCGTAATTTTAGAAATTACGTTTCAGAAAAAGTGCCAGTGTTCGTTATTTTAGAATGTGGTATTTATCATGAGCAAAAGCGGTATATATGCATGTAAAAATGCAGTAGAAACGTGTTGAAAACACGGCGATATGATTCTGCGCTATCTACTCATTTTTTTCTTTTATCTTGTTAAAATCTTATTGAAACCGCCTCTAAATTCTTGCGGACTGAGCCAGTAAAGTGTCCAGCGTGTGCGGTAATTGCCTGGCACGTGCATGTAATGACACTCAATTTACTTACAAGTCGTAAAAGTTCACTTATTTAACTATTCGATAAGCCGGGTCTCCTATGTTCACTCGTCTCGGACTACCGATGAATCGCTACACTTTACGGTTCTTCCTTGCCATCTTCCAGTTTATATTATCCCCCGACGAAGTCGGAGGGATATAGTTTTGGCGTCGTCCGTCGGTCCGTCCGTCCGGAACCATATCTCAGTACCTATTGTTCAGATTTGATTCATTCTTGGTACAAATGATAAGTACCATGGACTCTCAAACATCCAATAAGTTTGGTCAAAATCAACCCCTTAACACTTGAGTTATTGCCCTTGTTTTAGTATAGGCAATTATAAGGCAAAACCTATATTAGCTTTTTTGTGTGATGATCTTCACATTTTATCAAAGCTATTATATTTAACAACTTCTCACTATTAGACCATGATTGCCAAGTGCCTGTAGATAAGCATGGCAGTGTCAAAGTTTTACCCCACCCCCTTTGACCCCACCTAAGGGGTCAAAGGTCAAATATTTAAATTTCGCAATAACTAAGGCAATTGTTAATATTTTTTGCTGAAATTTTGCATACAGGCAGAGCAGCAATAGATATGAAACATATCATACTGGATTTCAGTTTGAAGGCCTGGGTCCAAGCCTGTTGGGTGGACTTAGGGGGTGGGGCCGAGGTCAAAATTAAACTTTTTCAGAATATGGTCATGTTGCATATCAAATTAAAGCTGATGACGCTGGCAGCAACATGGTAGCAAATATTTTGCCCACAGACACACCCTCGACCCAGGGGGTAGGGTCAAAAGGTCAAACTATATCTTTTTCTGAAAGTGGTCATGTTGCATATCAAATTAAAGCTGACAACGCTGGCAGCAGTATGGTAGCAAATATTTTGCCCACAGACACACCCTCGACCCAGGGGGTAGGGTCAAAAGGTCAAACTATATCTTTTTCTGAAAGTAGTCATGTTGCATATCAAATTAAAGGGAATTGAGCACTGAGCACCATGAAAGCAAATACACACACCAACGACCCCCTGGGGTGGGGTCAAAAGGTCATTTTCTTTTTCTTTTCTAAAAGTGGTCATGTTGCATATCAAATGAAAGTGGAAGAAGTGTAGACCTACATGCAAGGTAACACTTTGAATTTACACACACCCTTGACCTCTGGGGTTGGGTTTAAAGGTCAGATATTGAAATTGTGCAGGTGTAAGTATATTTTTTATTAAACTAAGGACTAAAGCATACTTGACAGGTGTTTGTTATGATCTGAATGATACTGAAGGTGAACTAAGACTTAGATAAATGGGATTTATGTTTTGTGATTTACATGTTTCTCTCAAATAACCCTTCGTCGGGGGATATAAATTCGTCGAATTTGCCTTGTTGTATTTACAGTCAGTCAAGGCCATCCTGTACGATCAAATTTTTTTGCAAAGATCTACACGAAACTTTGAAAAACGTATAAGCAAGTTCTCAGAGTTAAAATAAAATGACGAAATTCAAAAAGATGGGGTTTCGTTATATACATTGGCCGGTCCCATGCGGGACAGGGGTCAGGGGCTCCGGACACCCTTTCCTCGAAAATCACAAAAATATAGAATATCTTAATAATACTGGACCGGATCCCCTGAAATTCTCAAAGCTACCATGCCAGCATAAAACAATGGGCCATCATCAGCACCCAGCGAAACGCCATTTAAATGGCGTTTCGCTGGCGGGCCGATGATGGCCCGATCTTAGTGATATTTGGATCCTCTCTCCTAAAAAAAAAGCAAAAAAAGTTGTCAGAGTTGCAGAGTTGGAGCCCCTCTGACATAACTTTCTGGATCCGCGCATGGGTCCTCATCGGAAGCAGATTGATTGGTTGACCCAAACATTGTGTTTCGAGATTCTAGGAAAACAAACCAAGACAAAAGATTCGTGTGCAAGCACCATGCTGTCTCTCTCTCTCCATCGCTCTCTCTCTCTCTCTCTCTCTCTCTCTCTCTCTCTCTCTCTCTCTCTCTCTCTACTTTTACGACCTGCTATCAAAGTTTGTGAACCTGCTCGATTGAAAAACTGCGGAGAGGACATAATAAATTCATTACAACATGCGACAAAGACTCAGACGAGTCTGCGCAAATGTGCATTCACTACTCACTGTGACACACATTAAGTTAGGAGTAGATCATGCAGGTATGTCAAGCATCACCACTTTTATGTTGAATGGATGAATGACTCAGGCCATATCGTTGGAAACAGCCCTTTTGTATGTAAGCAAACTTACTTAGCAAATTCACTCGGTTGTTTATTAACGCTGTGGTTTATATGGGTTTTTTTTAAGTAATAACATCTATTGTTTGCAAATGTTTGATTTTGACGGACAAGAAGATGACCAGGCAACGTATGACCTAAGTCCTACATGTCGATCATATAAACTTAGATGGGCCTTTTCTCGCGGTAATTGTAACTCCTAATCCTTGCCCGAGGCATGTCTGTTTAATGTCTGTGACATAATTGCTGAAGAACTCAAATCAAATGCTTCTTAGGTAAAAATTTCGACAATGCAGGGTTTTATTTGAATATGCTGCAGGTAACCTGCACTGTTACCTCGGACCGAGTATATACAATAGACAGCCGATACCAATAACATGCATGGCCTTTGTCACGTACATGCGTACATGTAGGAAAGTCTGTGTTTTTAATGCGCTCTTGCTTTTGATCTTATCGCACAATTCGCAGACAAAAAGTATAACGTCGCGCGCAGAACGTCACGTACCAGATTACCCATCTAAGTATAATGGAACCTTCCAAATCTCGCTACCGCTAACGTTCTGTACGGTAGAAGTATACTGAACACAGATGGAACGGACATCGATTTTCCGCCGAAAATAACTTGTGTTCGTAATTTTAGAAATTCAATTTTCCAAAAATGGGCAGTGTTCGATTTTTTAGGATGTTTTAAAAATTATTTTTGGCGATAATTTTAGGTGTTCGTAATTTTAGAGTGTTCGAAATTTTAGAACATTTACCGTACTAGGTTGAATATGGTAGTCAGGGTTCTAGGTTTTAGTTTGCAATTAAAAAATTATTTTATCAACCAAAACATCAGTAGTGGGTACTCAAAAGAACCATCTCAATGAGATGGTTCTTTTGAGCACCTGAGATGGTTCTTTTGAGCACCCAAAACGTAACATGTGTTGTGGGTACTCAAAAGGACTGTTTCATTGCGATTCTTTTGAGCACCTAAAGCACATGTGAAAACTGATGGGTAAGAAAGTATTGTCAATTTTACACTCAAAAATTGTGTGTATCATGACTTGTGGGTAATTAGCCGTACTATTTTAGGTAATAACGGTCAGATCCAGCTATGGCAGTTCCTACTTGAGCTGTTGACAGATAAAGACTGTCGAGAAGTTATCCAGTGGATCGGAGACGAGGGAGAGTTTAAGCTCAACAACCCGGAGATGGTGGCACAGATGTGGGGTCAGAGGAAAAACAAGCCCACCATGAATTATGAAAAACTCAGCAGGGCACTCAGATATTACTATGATGGAGACATGATAGCAAAGGTAATAATTATTTTGATCTTGCCAGCTTTAGCATGGGCTTTGTAAGTTTAGATTGCTACGGTAAATGTTCTCAAATCTTTAACACTTTTCTCTTCCTGTTCTTAACCAAAATGTTGGTTATCAGGGATGAAATTCACAAAGTGCATGTCAGGATAGCAAACTGGGAAGACCCTGATCAGACTGCTTCTGTCTGATCTGGATCTGCACTATTTGTCTAAGCCTTGTTGGCTGGCAACTAGTGATCCAAATTTGAGAACATTTTACGTGTCTGTTTGGTACTTAGAAGGTAACCTTTTAGTACACATTAGTTTCATAAATAGTTACTTTGGCAAACATAAGATGTAGCATTTCATCGGGGTCGAAACTGTTTTGCTAAAGCCTCAGTCCCACAGATCGTGCGACCACAACCCCACCTCTCGGGGACTGTTTTTATTTGCCACATTGCAACTATTTTTTCACTACTGGCATGGCCACCAACCGGTCTCCAATCAGTCCCTGATGAGTGTGTTTGTCAATTGATTTGCATTTAGTCGCCAACAGATCTGCGATATCTAGGCCACTGATCGACGAGTGGTCGGCAACTAGTTCAAAGTAATCGGCAATTGGTCGAAGACTGGTTGGAGACTTTATTACCATCATACCCTAATCTCATATGCGGGCTGCTATAGTCATATGTATTAACCTGGCATGTATATGGTGTTGTGCCTAGAGCGCGGCATTGCAGGATTCCTGCGATTTTACCGTTGATGTCCCTTAAAAATGCACCCAGTGCGGGCCGCTGATTTTTCACTGTTTAAGCCCTGTTTCCGTATTTATCGTAACCCAGTAAAGGGAAGTAAGAAGCACAATTTAGACTGTGTAATCTGCACCCCTTCTTGAGCCAAAACTATCGACATCAAGCTCAAATTTAAACAAAAATGAAGAGAAATTTCCGGAAAACTGTTTTCAATTTTACAGGTAAAAATCAGATGGATTTGGTGTGTCCCCCAGAATTTGCAAATGTCCCTCTGAAATGCAGGTAGGGGGACACTGGTGTCCCCCAGAAATCTTGACCTAGGCACAACATCGGGTATAGCTGTGTTTGACTTATCACATGTGATAATCAACAATATTTCCTTAGCTGACCCTATTTGACCTTATGAACACACTATGTGCATAACTTAAAATTCTATACCCTCTTTTTAAACTTAAGCATTTTGACAGTAATTCCTATGAAAATCTGAAATGTTAACTCTTTAGCTGCTAATGTTGTCTGCTGATAACCTTTGCAAACAGTTTGGACCCAGCACAGGTCCAAATTGTTTGACACTCTGATGGTATTCCTGAAAGAATTTTTCGAAAAAGTTGATTTTGGGGAAAAAATCAGATGACAAAAAACATGAAAATTTACCCAGTAGGCAAAAGAGTTAAAATGAATATGATTACTGTAGGTGCATGGGAAGAGGTTTGTTTGCAAGAAAATTGTAGTACACCACTGACACAGACGATTTTTTCAGATGTATTAAAAATCTGGCAGCTAAAATATTAAAATGAATATATTTACTGCAGGTGCATGGGAAGAGGTTTGTTTACAATAAAATTGTAGTACACCACTGACACAGACGATTTTTTCAGATGTATTAAAAATCTGGCAGCTAAAATATTAAAATGAATATATTTACTGCAGGTGCATGGGAAGAGGTTTGTTTTCAAGAAAATTGTAGTACACCACTGACACAGACGATTTTTTCAGATGTATTAAAAATCTGGCAGCTAAAATACTAAAATGAATAAATACTCAACGTCAGTGAAAAGTTACCAGTAAATCATATACACTTAACATAGGACAATATTTAATTTATCCTGTACAAAGAACTGCGGATACTTCAACACTCAATTTTATGGCATAGGGTGCCATGCATCACCACTATGGAAAACGGTATCCATCACACCCGAATGCATTATAAGTATTCCTTGACGGACCCCTGTAGTTTCCATTGTATTGTATAGGAAAATGCAAAGTGTTGGTGCTACCTTAAAGGTTGATCCTCATTTTTCGCATTTAATGGGATAATCTAAACCATTTTGGTGGCGTTTTCAATGGCAATGTCTAGGACATGTTCTAGCATAATGTCTCGGAAAATGATGATTTCAAATTCTTAAAAACTGCAAAAAACATAAAATGCACGTGCATCACGGGCACCATAGTTCCAGGGGTCGTGTAGCTGTTTTATCTCTCCAAATCAGCTTGTCGTTGTCCAGAAACATGAACGTAACAGTAGCCAAAGGGCTGCATTATATATTTTCCGAAATATCGAAACTTTGATACTGGTAACTTTTCATTGACGCTGAGTATATTTACTGCAGGTGCATGGGAAGAGGTTTGTTTACAATAAAATTGTAGTACACCACTGACACAGACGATTTTTTCAGATGTATTAAAAATCTGGCAGCTAAAATATTAAAATGAATATATTTACTGCTGGTGCATGGGAAGAGGTTTGTTTACAATAGAATTGTAGTACACCACTGACACAGACGATTTTTTCAGATGTAATAAAAATCTGGCAGCTAAAATATTAAAATGAATATATTTACTGCAGGTGCATGGGAAGAGGTTTGTTTGCAAAAAAATTGTAGTACACCACTGACACAGACGATTTTTTCAGATGTATTAAAAATCTGGCGGCTAAAATATTAAAATGAATATATTTACTGCAGGTGCATGGGAAGAGGTTTGTTTACAAGTTTGTCTGTGATCTCAAGATGCTACTGGGCTACTCGGCAGGGGAACTTAACCGACAAGTGACAATGTGTGCTGAGAAAAAGTTACAACGGGTGCGCGAAACTCTCAGACCAACAGTTACAAAACGGACGATTGATGTATCCAGAATGACCACACAGACAGTGCAAACCTTGGAGTAGCTTGTGTTTAGGTTATCATTTAAGCTGGAACTTCACAAAACCAACAAAATGAGGTACGCTCACCACCTGACAAAGAATCAGATCAGCCTGGGCACACACCCAGCCTCATCAGTTTTTAGGATCAGTCCTCAATATAGGATTTTGAGGTTGACTTTCCAAAATGCTGAATTAAGGAGATTATAGTAATTTATTTTCAGATTATCTAAAGACAACTTATTTTATCTTCTGCTTAGTACTTAGTATGTTAGACCCAGGAATACAGGAAATTGTCGTATTGTGAAAAAATGTTGACTGGGACGTAATGCAAAACGAAAGATAACTAATCATATAAACTTTAAATGATTAATGTCTGAAGGCATACTGCAAGTTTTAAGTTTGAATTTTTAAAGTTCAGGATTTTGGAAGTTTTCAGCTTTCACACATGTATCTACTGAGTGCAGAGTGAAGGCTGAGAAGCTAGCTTTCCAGGCTGATCTGAGTCTTCTCTGGGGCACACAGCTCATTTTGTAGGTTTTGTTCTGCTCTGGCTGAATTATCATCCATATAACAGTGATTGTCTATATATAACTGTGAATTATCAGTGTTTTTCCCCTTCCAAAGCTTCTCAGAAAACATAACATCTTATACATTATACTGTGGCTATGATGCATGTGCTGATCCTTTTTAAACCCAAATATGCATACAGTAAAACCTGTCTTAGGCGGCCACTCAAAATGAAGACCAAAAGTTGGTTTTCAAGACCGATTATAGCTTAATGTAGGTCAAAAGTATTGCAAAATGCTCCAAGAGAGCATTCTGCAATACTTTCGGCCTTCATTAAGCTGCCATTTGTCTTTAAGACCTTTGTTTTGTCTATTTTTGAGTGGCTGCTTAAGACAGGTTTTACTGTATATATGTATCCCAATAATGGGACTTTAGCAAACAGTGTAGAGCTTGATGAGAGTTTGGGGCATCTCATCAGGGTCTGCACTGTTTATTGTAAAAGCATTCCTAAGCAACCAAAATATATTGGAAAGGGGGAGTTCCAAATCTGCCCACGCATGGATTTCAATAATATTTTGCATGTTGATTACCTACGTTATAACAGCTACAAAAATGAAATAATTTCATTCCTCGAAGGCTGTTAGGCCACAGGGGTGCACCTTGATGTACACCCTCTTTGTACTAATATATGACCTATTAAATATCAGTCTCAAATCAATAACAATATTGACTGCTACATTCTTTGAATGGTATATGAAAGAAGACTTTCCAGGGTATACCTTACTACCATTAATGTATATGAATACATCTAGATATTCTTTTTCTGACCCATCAAAATTTGAATTATCCCCATGTTGACCACTAAAGTTAGTGTCTATAGGGGATTCTTACCTAATATTTACCATGTTCCAGTTTTTGTCAACCCATAATATTTTCAGAAAAGTAGGTCAAATACATCCTCTTTATGCATGTTAATTTTCATAAAATTCGGACACCGGTAAAAGTTTTATAATTTGCATGAAATGAGTTAAGTCTGTTTTGATTCTTAAGTGATTTCAAATAAAATACTCCAGTTAGGTCTTACAAACCGCAGTTTTTCCACCAGTATTATTCTAAAAACGCATTGACTATCACTATTTAGTATCTTCATCCATACTAGGTCCAAAATATTTTTGGTGTCAGAAGTTTAGCTAATTCAATAGCATAAAACTGGCATTTTTGTAAGCAGCACTTGATAAGTAACACTTGGTATAGAACTTAGTTGTACGGGTGGATGTCCAGCAGGTATCATTTGAGAATTGATCTTCCACTGGTTTTCAAACTATTTGTGGACTGAAGCCAACAGGTGGTTATGCTCTTAATGTCTTGCAGCCATTGAAAAATTCAAACAGATTAGGATTATGCTAGTTAATTCATCGGCTGCCTCTACATTCTATGTTCCTGTTGCACCTAGAATTGCCTCAATTTTATGTCCCTCCGAATCAAATATTGAGGGTAAATTGGTTCAGGACTAAGTGCATACTTCTCATTAACTCTTATAAACTGAGTGAAACCAGGTCAAGTGTTTAAGAAATTGTATTTGTTCTCACTATTTTGGTAGGTTCGTTTTCAGAGAACTTGGATATCACATCAGCTTTCTTTGTATTGGGTTAAACTTTCCCCGTACACTGATAAAGTGTATTTTTATATTCTGTTTCTTCTGAAATATTTAGTTTCAGTAGAAAGAAGAAGACAAATTAAGCTAGTGCTAGAAGGCATGAGAACTGCAGCACTTTCCATTTAGTGCCATGCAGAGACTGAGTGAAACTGAGTCTTAAGTTTAAAAACTTAATAGTTTATTTCTATTATGGAATGATCCGTTTTCCCACATTATTTAAATATTATCCTTACTTTGCAGTCCCTTAGTCACTCAATGTGTAAATTTTAATGAATGGTTTACAGAATCTTATTTGAATTGCATTGTATCTTAATTGGTATTGATTGTGGTTATTTCTCCTGCATTAACTTTTATCCGCCAAAATATTTCAAAAGCGTATCCAAAAATACTTATCATAAACCCCATTTAAAATCATTAATACTCCAACAAGAGCTTTAAAACTTCTCCAATAAATAGAAATGGAGTTAATGAAAATAAAAATGATACTTTTTAAGATTATAAATGGATTTTCAAACATTAAGAAGCACTTAGCGAATTTTTGAATGTATACATACTGAACATCTGGCATTAGACGAGGTGAAACAGTCTTTGTGCTGTTATTTCCATCGTGGTTAAATGACCTCATAATCATAATGCTGACATACTTAACAATTCTGTAAAACTGGGCATAAATATTTATGATGAATTCAATAATATTTATTAATTTAACAAAAGTCTGACTCACCATTCAAACAAAATATATTTCCGGGCTTTAAATCTTGTGAATATTATCCGTATACATATGGTCAAATTATATATAGATGGGAAAGGTTGACAAGAACTGTAACACACCATAATTAAAACCCAAACATTGTTGATATAATTTGTACTGCTGAATTTAAGTATTATATTCTAAAAGAAACATTATTATAAACAATTTATGTGATAGATATGGTAATGTGTGCACCGCACACATAAGCTAGAACTCACAGATTATTCTAATAATTATCATTTATAGACATTCTGATTTCGGATAGATGCAAATTGGGCTGATTTGGGGGAGGGGGGGGGTACCCCTATAATCACATACTACAAAATACCAAATGTTGTAACCAACCAATGAAAAGCGATTTAAAACAAAATACTTATTAGCTAAACGGTCAATTTGCATAATATCATCAAGATCTATGCCTGTGCAGAACAGAACTCTATGTAAATTGAGCATACTGCTGGAAGTTTACATAAAATCTTGATTTTGACATTCTGCAAATTATTTACCATTAAGATTGAAATTCAGAAAACTCCATTTTACCGGTTTTATTTTTTCTTGAGATTTAATGATTATAACAAACACATGTGTGGAAATATTTGATATAAATTTCATAGGTTGACAAGAACAGCAACTAGGCAAATTTGACAATTTAATTTGTTGAAAATATTTTCAAATTGTTAAATTTAGGGGTACCTCCAAACAAAATTTGATGTGAACTTTTTTATTTTATACATTGAAATACATGAATGGTACATACATTATAACAAATTATCAGGCATCATGTTGAGAATAAATTAGGTTGAAAAATCGAAAGAGCTTGCCGCCTATGGCCACTTTTGATTAAGGTGTCCATTTTTTTAATTTAAAAAATTAAAATTATTTAAATTTAACAACTGAAATAGATGAATGGGTAAATATCTCACAAATAGAACACACGTGTAATAGACAATCTTTCTGCAAAATTTTATAAAATTCTATGCGTGGGCAGAACCCTATGTAAATTCCATATAGGGTGGAACTCCCCCTTTCAACCTGCATCACATTTTAATTATAATAAATCTCTTCAACATGATAAAACCCACAAGAATAGAAGGTCTTAATTCAACATAAATGAGTAAAATTATTTGGACGATATAGTAATAGTAGCTTTAGTTATATTTTTGTTGTACTTTAAGATTTCACAGTGGTTTTCAATATAAATCAAAGCTCCAATGAAGACAAAAGGCACTAGTTTTTTATGGCCCTGAGGTTATAGAAGAACTTAATGCATGCTCAAATTGACTGAGCCTGAATTTTTGACTGCTCCTAAAAACAAAAATGCTGAAAAGTAAGCTTTTTTTTGCTTTAAAACCCTCAGATGCTGTACTTACAAGTAGAGGATAGCTGTATTCAAAATTTATATTTGGGGTCAGAAATTTAGTTTTATGGTGACACACGAGCGGAGCGGTAAAACGTGATGTCTGACGATATACCTTCCCAAATTTAAATTTTGAATATGGTTACCCCCATTCCTATGTTCTTCTGCAGTTTGGAGCGTTGCAAGCCGCATGTCATCCAATGATATGTGACGTAATTAATGAGGTCAAACTATTTCAGACAGTATATCACACAATATGCTGTTGCAAATTTTTGTCGCTATCCAAGCAGACATTGCATTACAAAAGCAAGTGCATTAGAATTGTTGGCATTTTAACATTTATGAGCAGGATAATTTCATTCTAAGCTGAGTTGAGTGTGAATCTTTTTTATAACCACAGGGCCATACACTACCAGCTGGCCCTGAGGTTATAAAACATTTTTCGTGCTCAACTCAACTGAGCATGATATTTCAAATGCTCATAAAACTGAAATGCTAAAAAAGATAGGAATTTCTTGCTTTTAAGCTCTCATATGATGTATTTATCCTGCTGATAAATGTTAAAATGCCTTTAAACAATTATGAGCAGGATAAATTTAGTGCTCAGCTGAGTTGAGCATGGAAAAAGTTTTATAAAACTCAGGACCTGGTTTATGTGCTACTACTATTAAGGCTATTTCATCTGTAATGTGTCAACATTTTTGTTTTTGTTAGATTCAGTTTGTTATTTGGCCAAGTTTGTTATTTCCTTTGATAGAGTGCATGTTTTTGAAAACACTATTTTTTTATTGATCATTTTATTGTCATCTGTAAATACTGTACAAATGTAAAGACCTGAAGTTTTTTTTATATATATTCGATTGTAAATACCCATGTAAATACATACATTATGTATATTTTGGTGATGACCATTTGCCTTACCGAGTAGTTAATGATATTGAATACCGCTGGTTATTGTTATGTTCTCATTATCCATTACAAATAAACCTGTTAATACCACCACATGTCCATTTACACACCTACCGTCCATCTCCTTCATAGCGCAAAATCAATACTGTGTTATGAAGAAGAGAGACCTGTTTCCTATGAATGAGATAAAATTGTAAATTTTTTCTTGTCAATAATTTTTTTTAGAATTTCCAAAATGCTGTTTGATAGCCTTGACCTTTACCCTCAACATACCTTAAATATAGACTGATTCTAGAATCTGGGTTAATTTCGAAAAAAAATCCCCTTTCATTACAGAACATTTTAAACTGTCAAGCATACAGGCCTTTAGTTAGGGGTGCGTAACAGAAAATTAATTTTCTCATTTCTCAACCAAAGCATATGTTGTGGGTACTCAAAAGAACGGTCTCAATAAGACGGTTCTTTTTGGCACCCAAAACATATGCTAAAAATTATGGGTAAGAAAATATTTACAATTCTACGCTCAAAAATTTTGTTTATCTAAACCTATGAGCATAATATCCTTTCAACCCTTTAACTCATAGAGACTCCTTTTAACGCGTATGCAAACAGAGCAGACCCAGATCAGGCAGTTCTTGCAAGAGCTGCCTGATCAGGGTCTACTCTGTTTGCTTATGGAAATATGATATATCTGATCCTACACTAGTGGACCCGACAAGTAATTTCTTTGTTCTATGTACCAACATGAAAATTTATTGATATAATTATTCATAGTGGGTGGAGCCTAGCATGAATACTCATGAAGGAAAGGGGTAAAAACGATATCAGTGTCCTAAAGTTTAGCTAGTATCTCATTGAATAGCATTGCTTGGGGGAGCTCAGTGGTAGAGTGCTCGACTTTAGACAGAGGGCGGCGTGTTCAAGCCTCACCGGTGTCACTGTGTTGTGTCCATGAGCAAGAAGCATAAATCCTAGTTTAGTACTGGTTCAACCCAGGAAGACCCGTCCCTACATAACTGAAAGATTGTTGATGGGATGTAAAGAATCAAATCAAACACAAGCATTGCTTTGTTTCCAAGCTTTGCTCTCAAACATAGGAAGCAGAAAGGTTTACCCCATAGGTACAGTACGGTTGTGACCTCTCGGTATTGACCTGTATACGAATCTATACTCTTTTAATAACAGTCACGCCTCAAAGCTTTCCACACAAGTATATATGCGATGAAGGAGATGAATTGTGGGGTGTGATTTAGCAATAAAATACCATATGAGCCACGACACATGATTTCCAACAATGTGATATTTTGACAAGTGTAGACTCAGACGAACCTGTGCAGCCTCCTGTTAGGCTTAGAAACATCAAATGATGGTCATTCGGTAGCTTAACGCTCATAGAATATTCAAGTGACAAGCAAAGGCTCTGATCAGACTGCCCGTATGGGCAGGCTGATCTGAGGCTTTGCTGGTCGCACATTCCACATTGTTGGAAATCCCATGTCGCGGCCCATATTTGAACTAAAAAATAAAAAGTCACATGCTCCTGTAAGCTCACATTTAGTGCTTTATGAACCGTTCACAGTTTATGAACCATAGGTCCCGATAAAGATAGTTTGTGCACCTAAAATTGCATTTTTTTCTTTACCTATCATTTCAAACATGTGTTTTGGGTGCTCATAAGAAACGTCTCAATGAGACGGTTCTTTTGAGTACCCACGACATATGCTTTGGTTGAGAAATATGAAAAAATAATTTTCCAGTATGCACTCTTATCTGGAGGCCTGAATTGAACTCATGTTTTCCAGTCATTCCAGTGGAGTAATTTCATGTTTACCCTTTACTCATTAGGCTATTTTCAGTTAAGACAACATTAGAAAAAAATCGAGAAAAATTTAAGTAAAGTTTTGAAAATATTATGGAAAATGGAGCATTTGCTCCAAAGGAGCAAATGCTTGATTTTCCATAATATTTCTAAATAGATAGTATTTCAAAGGTGTTGACATGGAGTAAAGGGTCAATATTGATATGGACCCATGCTGTGGTTAAAAAGTGTGGATCCTGGTCAACTGACTTCTGATGCAGCCAGCTGTCCTGGATCTAAACCATTTTTAACCCTTTTCTTCAGACCTGTAGCTATATACAAGTTAGGATGGCCCATATTGTAAATATTGAGAAGTCACAGGGTATAATTAACAACAAAAAATGAGCCGCGACACAAGATTTCCAACAAAGGGGTATGTGCGACCAGCAAAGCCTCAAATCAGCCTGCGCAGTCTGATCTGAGACTGACCAGAGCCTTTGCTCGTTGCTTGAATATTCTTTGATTGTTAAGCTACTGACGGAACATCATTTGGAGTCTTCTTCACTGTCCACCTGAATATATGACAGGTCCTTAGCTATCCATAGAGTCCAGAGTGAAGGCTGATCAGATAAGGCAGATGCTCGAGCTGATCACCGTCTTCACTGTGTGCACATTCTGCGTTGTTTGATTTGTCATACTGGCTCAATATTTTTCATGCCTCCTTAGATAGTTCCATTGAATTTTATGTGAGAAAAATAAAAAAGATACAATGTATCTGTATAAACCTCCTATCTGGTGCTATGTACCATTGTTGCTTACCATATTCTGCCTAATAAATGCACATGCTCTTACATAAAAAATTAATTGTACACACAGTTACTATTTATCATATGACATCGCATCTGGCAGCGATATAACACCATGATTGGATTACATGTTTAGTAACGTTATATAATGATGGTCATATTAACAACTTTGCATACATTGCGATTTCAAAGTAATTTTAATTTCATATGATAAATACATGTAGAAACTTACATTCATACTGCTGTATTGTTAGCTCACATGAGCACAAAGCTAGCTTTTGGGATCAGTCAATGTCCATTGTTGTGTGTCGTCAACGATTTAATTTAAATGACCACTGGTCCAATTTTAACCAAACTACACAGGAATGATTCTTAGGTAACCCTCCACAAAAATAGCTAAAAAAATTGATCCATTAAAAAAACATGGCCCCAAGGGGCGTGGCTTATTGCGCGGTAAGGCAAACTTTAACCATCTTCTCTGAAACCGGTGATCAAAATTCAAAATTTATGGGGAGAAATGATCACTTGATGACCTTCTACAAATTAGCTTAAACGAATTTGATCCGTCAAAAAACATGGCTGACAGGGGTGTTGCCTGTTTCCCTAATGTACCTATGTAAGAAACTCTAAACATCTCCTCTGAAACCAGTGGTCAGATTTGAAAATGGTTTTGTAGAAATGACCCTCTATAAAAAAGCTAAAAGAAATTTGATCGGTCAAAAAACATGGCTGCCAGGGGGCAACTTCAAAAATCTTCTCTGAAATCAGTTTTATTTGGTAGAAATGATCAGTGTATGACCTACGACAAAAATAGCTAAAACGAATTTGATCCGTCAAAAATATGGCTGCCAGGGGTGTGGCCAGTTTCCCTTATGTACCTATGTAGGAAACTTAAACATCTTCTCTGAAACCGGTGGTCAGAATTGGCATAACTATTTATTAGGTCACCCTCTACAAAATTAGCTAAAAGAAATTTGGTCCGTCGAAAAACATAGCTGGCAGGGGGCATGGCTTATCGCGGTAAGGCAAACTTTAAAAATCTTCTCAACTGAAACCGGTGGTCAGAATTCAAAATAATTTGGTATAAATAATCATTTGATGACCATCGACATAAATTGATTAAACACATTTAATATGTTAAAAAACATGGCCACCAGGAGGCATAGCCAGTTTCCCTTATGTACCTATAAAAGAGTTTTCTTTGATGTTATGTAATCCTGCTAATAAATGTTAAAATACCTACAATTGTATACAGGATAAGTTTAATGCTCAGCTGAGTTGGGCATGAAAAAAGTTTTATAACCTTGAGGCCAGGTCTTGTTGTTATAAACAGAAAAGCAAACATTGGTGATCTGGCCCCGAGGTTTTAAAACTTTTCATGCTCAACTCAACTGAGCATGAAATTTCAAATGCTCATAAAAACTAAGATACCGACAAATGAAGATGTTTCTTGCTTTAAGTCTCCTCAGATGTTGTATTTATCATGCTAATAAATGTTAAAATCCCAACAATTGTTGGCATTTTAACATTTATGAGCAGGATAAATTTCGTGCTCAGCTGAGTTGAGCATGAAAAAGTTTTATAACCTTGGGGACAGATCAGGGACTTCAATTTATGGTCAACAAACAAAGATTCACTTGTTTTTGGAATTCTAGATCATATGCTGTAGTTAATGAGTGTGAGCAATAGCTGAAAGTGTTCCATTAAGACCGAAATAAAAAAGTGATACAAAAACATTGACTGTGTTATTATTCTTTTTTGTTTGGTTTGATTCTTAACGCTCCTGTCAACATTTTTTCATTCAATTTAGGACGGGTCTTCCTGGGTTTAACCAGTACTAAGCAGAGGATGTGTTATTTATTAGTCCATCGTCTAGACCATAAGCTTTCAAATGTCTACTGCAACATATTGATAGTCCTTTAAAAGTTAATAATTTCTTCTGAGATTGCTGATGACAAATACAGCGAACACAATGGCTGTGCATTGAAATCTGCTCCTGAAAGTAAATCTTATCAGTTACCTCTTATTAATTGCATTGTTGCAAGTTGACTTGATCTGTCACACAGCGGTCGTCATGATGTTGCACTGTTTGAATTATGTCAATGATGTTGAATCAACATGAGAATCAATAATTACGTCATAATCGCTAATTTGAAGAGTGAAACAACTTGTAAATTGATAAATAGAATACCAGGTTTGCGTCTTTGGATATCAAGTTAGCCAGGCTCATCTTTGAGTATGCATGTTGAATTGCTACTTGAATTGCTGGGCAAGCCTCACAATTCAAAAAGCCTTCTTCAAGCGTTGCCTGGTAAACTTGATATATCTAAAGACACTTACCTGATATTCTCTATATTGACTTTTCGCTTACTGTAGAGGCGGTAACTTTAATATTCATATCTGGGTGTGGTTCGGCTCTTTCATCTGCTAAGGAAGGGAAATCAGGTTTAATTTATAATTTTTGGTAAAGAGTTAATATGCTTTTTGAGCCACGCAAATGTGCGTGCATTTCATGAAAATCCAAACCGTATACACACTGAACTCGCATTTATTAACCCTTAAAGCGCATAATCACAAAATGTATGTTTTTGTCGTCCACTAAACTATTTGAAGCCCCATAGATAAACAGTGTGGACCCAGATTAGACTGCTCCTGTAGGAGCAGTCTGATCTGGGTCCACAATGTTTGCCTCCCTGCTTACGTTAAATAGACATTTTCAGATGCAGTTATGTTGCTGGCGTTTAAAGGACTAAATAATGACTGAGGTTGTGGCACAAGATGATAGTTACTTTTGAATAAAACCACGCCTCCTTTTCAGCCTTTACCTATGCCTAAGGTTGACTAGTCCTAATTACGCATTCATGAGGCGCCGCCTTTACAGTAAGCGAAAAGTCATGTAATACATCTTACACATGAAGAAGGCAAGAACTGGGTTATGAGTATCAATTATGTCATAGGGAGCGTAGAGTGCTTGACTCGAGACCAAGGGGTTGCCGACTAGGATGTAAAGAATCAAACAAATCAATGATGTCATTATCAGTGTTATGAAATGTGTCCTGTGTCTGGACCTCGAGAGAAAACCTGACAATGCTTTTATATTTCACTTACTGAAAAGTATGGTATTTATACCCACCGCAAATTGTGTTTGAGGGGGCTATACCGTTTTACGTCCTTGCATCCATCCTTAACTTTTTGATTATGTGCAGGCTGGTCTGAGCCTTTGCTGGTCGCGCATACCACATTGTTGGAAATTTCGTGTCACTTGAAAATCTGTCCATGAAAGAATTTTGTCTATGGGGCTGTTGAAAACAGTAAGGGTCACTGTGAAAAACATACAAATCTTTACATGTAAAGACTGTCAGATACCAGCAGCTGCTGATAGGAACCAGCTTTGGATCGGTATTGTTAGTACCAAGATGCATTAATGGGTGCTGCTTAAATTCTTGATGTTCTATGGGCTTGTTAAATGTTGTGTGTGATAGTCGTGGAGGCTATACTCATTGCTGATCTCTGCAGCTGAGTTCCGATTGAATGATAAAGCAACAACATTTCAGTGTCACTAGGATGTAAAAAGGTGTTTTTTGGTTTATATCATTTAACGTCATTCCCAACAGAATGCTGACCATTAAACGGCACTGTATCGACGTCAACAGAGCACCATGGATTTTAGCCACATTTTTTGATTTCTTGATTCTACCAATACCGATCAGCACATGCTGGTATCTGACATCCTTTATCTGTGAAGATTTGTACTTTTTTCATAGGGACCCTTCCGCTTTTCAACATCTTTCATAAATAGATTTTCGAAAAATGATGTTTTCCCCTGTGGAATGGTTGCTGAACACTGATATGCGGTTTATGAAAATCAATTGGGAAACATTGTTTTTACACATCATTGAATGTCGTGGTCCATTACTTTTTAGGGGGAGTATAGTTTTCAAAACTAAGGTCTGCTGATTAGAATTATCACTTGCCAAAACTAAGTTTTTTCACTGACTCTTTTCATTTAACTTGCTTTATGCAAATTTTCAATATTCTAGCTAATCTCTGTATCTTAGCAGGTTGGTTCAAGTATGCTAGTGACGGGACCCATTTATTGTCTCTGAAAGAAAATTACTTGTACAACAAACATTTGCTATTTGACTGCATCATCAAGCTTCACTATGAGTTTGCAGAGGTCATCAAAAACTGTTGACCATATTTACAAAAACAGTTTTAGCAGTTTTTATACGCCGCCACTTTAAAATACCCACCATTCAAAATTTTGTGTTGAGTGACTGTCTGTCCATCCGTCCATCACTGCTTCGTTTCTGCTCTCTATCTTGAGCATTTTTTATCGATTTTCTTCAAACTATGTAAAAATTTGATATTGGGGAGGAGTGGTTTGGGGATTGTAGATGGGTAAATTTTGTCAAATAAGCAAAGAATTAATACCCTTGATGGTGTTGAACATTTTTTTACTGATTCCCTTTAAATTTGTATAAGAGATGTTACTGGGGAGGAGTGGTTTCGGATTGTAGATGGGTAAATTTCGTCAAAGAAGCACAGAGTTATTGCCCTTGATTTATGTTGAAAATTGGTTTCTGTGCTCTATCTTGAGCATTCTTTAATCAAATTTCTTCTAACTTGTCATGAGAGTTGATATTAGGAAAGAATGCTATGGGATTGTATATTGTTTAATTTTGTCAAATAACTACATCGTTTAATTTTGTCAAATAAGCACAGAGATATTGCCCTTGATTTATGTTGAAAATTGGTTTCTGTGCTCTATCTTTAGCAATATTTGATCAATTTTCTTCAAACTTTGCATGATAATTATAAAAAGATTGCATATCCTTTAATTTTGTCAAATATGTAGAGTTTTGGCCCTTGATTTGAGTTTGGAACAGAGTTAGTGCCCTTTATGTATGTGAAAATTAACTTTTTTTTCCATATCTTCAGTTTAAGTGGTGAAAATATGAAATTTTGTCTAGCCTTGATAAAATACAAGATCTA
Organism: Loripinus fragilis; assembly: GCA_964019695.1. Lineage (NCBI taxonomy): Eukaryota > Metazoa > Mollusca > Bivalvia > Lucinida > Lucinidae > Loripinus > Loripinus fragilis. Next base: position 63,720,876 of record OZ026526.1, read on the forward strand.
GGTTGAGACAACTGCGTTTAATTTTAAGATTTTCAGCTGAGTTTTGGCCCTTGATTTACCGATTGTCCTTGTATTAATATTTCGTGGCGGGGTATGGTGCAGGCCTGCAGTGCTTTTATTCAATGACTTCATAATTTAAATATACTCCTCAAAATAATTGAAGGACCAATGCTATCAATTATAACATTGATGTATTTTGTGAAGAACGTATTTTGAAAACCAATTTTACGATCTAGCCTAAATTTTTCGGACATCTTTGGCGCCCAATTGCCAAGTGAAACAGCAAAAAGAAAATGGTAGAAAATTGTACTAACTAGGATTTTTTGTCATTTTGAAACTTGATCAAATGCATTGGAATGTCTTTTTTTGTGTGTGATCCATGAACCACAGAACCTCGTGAAATGAATGAAAAATGCTTTTAGATGCTGAAATCTCTGTTTTCACACGATTGTATGGTGTTTTAATCCCGTCGATACCATCCACCTCTTCCTGTGAGAGAAAATTGCCCCTTTTGGCTGTGGCGTAATGGCCAGTATATGGGTTCAGTCAACTGGTTTTGGCGTTTGTCTGTGACAATCTTTAAAAAATTGCTGGGACATCTTTCTAACACTCAAAGGCAAATAATGACGATTGAAAATCTGATTCTTAATGGCCAAGTACTCACATTGTTTTCAGAAAACAAAACAATGTCAAAACTCTATTGTCAGAGATGGAAATGCTTGCTTCCCAGTATATTGTAACTGTTTGAAGATTTTTTTGCATGTAAGCTGAACTTTTTAAAACAAAGTTTAATTTAATGTCATTTCATTCTACTCGATTGACCACAGAAGAATTTCTTTACCCCACCCACTGCCTTTTGAAAGTATGCTTTTGAGGGTATGTGCATTTGAGACACAGTTATGGCAGAATTAGGCATGAAAATCATTAAAAATGATTCTTGACTTATGGGCAAAAAAAAATAGAAAGCTTTGGGCCAAGTTTTACAGAATTTAAATGTTTGAGCTAATAATACTCGCATTCTAAAATCTTGGTCCTTTAATTATTTTGAGGAGTATATTTTACCAAAAAACTACATTTTTAACTTAAAAAACCCTGCAAAAACGTTTTGCTTAAAAAAAACTGCTTTTTAACTAATGATAAATTGGGTAAGAACTGGTTGAACCAGCAAAAAAATAACAGCTTTTCAACTGCACAGAAAAAAAGTGTATAAAAACAGGATTTTAAGTGCCCGAGGGTTCTTAAAAGCAATATTTACAAAGCAATAAAACAGTTCAGAAAACATGTAAACGTTTCACAAGTTATCAGTAATTTTAGTTTTCGTTTAATTTTTATAAATGCATAATTTGTGCTGATGAAGCACAATGAAAGCTGATATGTGCAGTTTTATGCATTTTAAGTTGCAAGGTCAATGGTCTCTTGGTACCAGAGATCTTAAGGTTTTCACCATAATACATGGGTCATGTATCCCAGATTGTATCTTGTTTCCCCAATTCACTGAGGCTCCACTTGTTATTTGGTTTTGAATAAGTGGTGTTGAATAATGGTAATTAACATCCCTGGGGCAGGGGCAAACAATCCAGTGAGGTCAGAAAATGTTATACTGTAAACCTTTTGTTACTCTGGTCATTCTTCTGTAATTTTCCCCATAAAAATGACTTTTTCCACAGTTTTCTCCATATAAGTGCATGGGCGACCAAAGTTGACCTTGCTGTAAAGTAGGTCACGGTCAACCCAGGGTTATCATTTATAAAAACTGTGTAGACCTTGAGTCCCCAATGCTATATGCAAAAAAATAAATATCAGACATCTGGTTCTGAAAAACATTTTGAAGGTTTTTGCCAATGCCAAGTTTCAAGATCAAGCGAACCAAACATCTAACAGTGCCAACCTTGATGTAGATCAAGACACATAGTATGTGTCTTGATCCACATCAAGGTTGGTACCGTTAAAATGTTTAAGCCCTCTAGTGGTTTTTTGCTGACAGTTATTTGTTATTTTTGAGAAGCAGCAAAATTTGAAATTGTTGTCTACTGCAAATTATAGGTGGCGCTTTATGGGTTAGTTTTGATTTCTCAGAATATCGCTCATCAAAAGCAAAATAAAATCTGCACTGTGGTTGATTCAATGTTTACGAGGAAAAGTTTTGTGCCCGCCAGATCATATGAAAACAGCTGCAGACCAGCGCCAATCACAACGACAGTCGTCTGCTTTTATCTAAATGTTTTAGAAGCCTCTTGTTCAAACAGTGTATACCCAGAGCTGGGTTCACACTGTTGCCTCTGTACTTTGATGAGTCAATAAAGTTAGGAAATATTTGCAACAGACGATTTCAGCAAACAACATTCTTCATATCATTTTTGTTGGTGCTATAACCCTTTGTAGTCTGATTGGTTTTCCTAGCCATATTGATACAATAAGTAAGGGGCTGTCCATTGTGTATTTTAAGGGGTCACAGAATTTATTAAAGAATAATGTATTTCTGTCCCTGAAGGTTGTTTTAATCTTACCGAACAGTGCAGACCCTGATGAAATGCAGCATTATGCTGCATTTCATCTGGGTCTTCACTGTTTGTCAAAGTACCAGTTCAGGGGTTTCCAGCATACAAAGGGTTTACAGTTTAAAAAGGAGTTCCTTTCAAAGCAAAGAAAGAAGAAGGACCATGTTGTTAATAGTCCTTTATCAGTGATCTTGTTTAGCTATAAACAAGAAAATCCGAAAATAATTAACATTTTACATTGAATTTATCAACACTTATTCGTAACCCAGGTTATCATGAAATTGTTTAGTTTAAAATATCTGCGACACCATTTATTAAAGGTGAATTAAGATATAAGTCTTCCTTGTCAGTAAGTACTTCCTTGTGAAAAACGATGATAAATGTCGGCCTTAGAGCTCAGTGGAAATGCTCTGATTTAAAGATTAAAGTACAGAATGGGAATATTTTTGAAGGTATGATAAAATTTCAAATAATATTTCAGGTATAACTGACATGCATGATTATCTATTTTTTAGCTAACCTGGGTCAAATCCAGCGTCTGTCCATCCATCCACAGTTTCAAACATCTCTGAAACCACTGGGCCAATTAAACTCAACTTTCATATGGAGACTCCTTAGTATGCTGTAACGAATGTTTGTTCAAATGGTCCAGGTCACATGACCAAGATGGCCGCCACCCCAATATATGGTAAAAGCCCTTTCAAAATCTCCAGAACCAGAAGGACTTGGTATGTAGCATTGGGGTTGTATGTCATACCAATTTTGTTCGAATGATGAGCCTAGGTTGACCTTGACCTACTTAATGTCAAGGTATTTGCTTCCTAATGCATTTAATTGGGATATTTTTTTAAAAATTGAGTTTTTGAAAACTGTGGAAGCCTTAGTTATTATTCTCACTTGATATAACCTAATGAGACAATGGCTATAAATAAGTTCCAAATGTCAAGATTGGCCTTTGACCTCTCAGCTTAGCTCGCTCATATTGGATTCCCATCAATATATTAAAACATAGTTTTCTCACAAACCATTGGCCTAATTGAAGTCAAATTTCATGTGAAGACTCCTTATGGGTAGTTAGCCAAAAGGATCATTGACGGTTTTGGCCTTATACGCCTATTTTTCTGATTCCTAGAACGCTGCTTTTGAGCTTCTGTCGTGGTGCGTTTAGTATCAGTGCAATAGGTGAATCTAATAGCAAGAGCCAGCTAGCAAAATATTTTAAAAAATGTTTTCTGATTTCTATATATTTTAATGTAAAACTGATTGTTCTGCCCAAAATTTTACATCTTTGAAGCATATAATATCGAAAATGAATTTCACTGCCATAAAGTACTCAGGTCAGGGTAGCTTCAAGGTGAAGAAGGAATAATTGACAAACTTTTATTTTTAATGAAAACCATAGGCATTTACCTATAGCAAGTGTCAATGATCCTTTATACAAATCGTTCTGGTCACATTACCAAGATGGCCACCACGCCCATATATGGTAAAAACCATTTAAATATCTTCTTTGGAACCAAAGGTTCAATGGTTTTGGCACTTGGTATGTAGCATTGGGATGTGGGCCCTACCAGGTTTGCACAAATGATGAATCTTGGTTAACCTTAACCAACTTTATGGCAAGGTCAAATTTGATTCCTAATGCATTTATATGGGAAAAATCTTGAAATGTTCATTTTTCTATAACTGTTTAAGCCGAAATCATAATACTTGCGAGAAATGTTTAACCTAATGAGACAATGGTTTTATATAAGTACAAAATTAATGTCAAGCTGATCTGTGGCATTTATCCATGGTCACTGATTTGGACTGCCACATACCTATCTCAACATTTTTTCTCAGAAATCACTGGGCTGTCTGATGGAGTATTCATTAGATTGTTTTAGGTCACCAAACTGGACACAACCATCGTACATGTATATGGTAAAACAAAATATGATAATTTATTAGCCGTAGCTGACCTTGACCTATTTTAACATTATTAAGGAGATCAGGTGAGCGTTTCTGGTCCTCTAGTTTTTTGTAGACAGTAGATGCTGGGGCCCAGCATACGTAGAAAGAATAATTGTGAGTAACCCCCATCCCCCCCCCCCCCCACACACACACATTCCTTATGTCTGATGATGATTCACATGAAAGGCATACGATTGGCGAACTTACTTTAGAACAATATTTCATTGAAAATGTGAATGGACGACAAGGATATGCAATGGCATGTAAACACACGTGTCTTTGTAGTGTTTTGGTTAAAGGGCATTGTTAATGTTTTGGTTAGTGCCTTGATAGTGTTTTGTTTAGCGAATTGATAGTGTTTTGGTTAGCGAATTAAAAGTGTTTTCTTTAGCCCATTGATAGTGTTTGTTTAGCGCATTGATACTGTTTTGGTTAGGTAGTGTTTTGGTAGCTCCTTTGCATATGAAAATTGATACTATCAATGCACCATCAAAACACAATGTTTAATGGAGTCTTGGTGTAGTGTTTTGGTCCCTTCTTTTTTTATATGGGCTTTCTTATCTTACTTTTATTTCTTAGGCGCGGCTGTAGGAAAAGCCTATCACTGGATGTGACTTTCTCAATCATTGATGTATTCAAGTTGGGACTGGCCATCCACTATATACCATGATGGCTGTATTCATCCTGATTTAGATGTGTACCTTGGTCATTACTTTACAAAACACCATTGTGCATATCTTTACATAGTTGGACGAGTGCTTCCTAGAAGATAATACATACATTACTTTAAATGAAGAGAAAAAAGAAATGTATAAACATAAAGAAGTATACACGAGATAATAAACAACCAACAAAACAAAATGGAGTTTGCTACATGTACTCTACATGCGTAAAGTTGGTAGATAGATAAGCATACGTATGTCTGAATGTAATATAATGTCAAACTACTTTCAAGCTATGTTTTCCATGCAAAGATGTAGCTAAGATATCAAGGTAGACTTATATCACAAACTCTAATGCACTGTTATTTCATTGATTGCAGATGATGCCACGTGAAAGAAGGCTGGTGACACTTATGTTTTTGACAGCAACAGTGCCAAACTTATGCAGCAGTCTAACGCCCTGTGGTCCAAGTAACGTATGTACATGCAAAACACGACAAAACGTTGGTATATCTATGGATTGTCACGATTTGACGCTTAATATATCTGACATATGTAAGGCATGCAGCAATGCAGAAAATATCACAAATTTGGATATAAGTAATGTTACAAATAATACCATAACAAGGATACCAGATTATTGTTTTCGCAACTGCATCACACTCCGGAAACTTTCACTAAGTAACAATGATTTAGACTACTTAGCGGATAATGCTTTGGATGGATTGTCTGAACTAGAGATTCTTGACATGTCTTTAAATCATCTCGTGGATGTAACACATGATGCAGCATTTGTTAATCCTAACATATTCAAGTCTGTTGGAAAACTGAAAATTCTGTATCTACAAGGAAACACAGACCAATTCATTGGGAATGAAAATGGACGCTTCTTATCAAATCTTCCACCCAACGCGCTTCCTGCTTTAAAGACACTTTTTATAGATGGAATACCACATCTGAACTTTGGTTCCAATTTTCGCCATTTCACACGTCTACGACGGGTAGACTTCTCTGAGAAAGCGTCTGTCTGTAACATAAATAACTTAACAATGCATACGTTTGAAAATATTCCTGTGGTATGCCATCTGAATTTGGCATTCTGCAATCTCTCATTCATAGCAGCTGATTCATTTGAAAGGCTACATGATTTAACATACCTAAACTTGAGCCATAATGAAGGACTTGGATTCTTGACGCTAAGAAATGTATCTTATGGGCTTCAATCGACAAAGATAAAGATACTTGATTATTCCAAGGTGTTTAAGCAGTTCGGATTGAGTACCCTTCTTCGAAGATGTGATGTTTGGTATCTAAAAAATACAACATTACAAGAACTATATCTAGACAATAATCGCCTTGCACTGGCCGAAGTAAATGCCCTTAACTTGTTTCCACCAACACTTGAAGTAATATCATTGGAGCGAAACCAGGTGAGCTATGGACCATATGTCCGTCAGGTTGGATGCTTGCGTAATTTAAGGAGGATTGAAATCAGTGAACAATACGCCATAGCTTCTATTCTATATTATAACATAGAAGCAGGGATTACAGAAAAATATGATGAATACAAAGACTCTTGTCAAATACCAAAACCCAAGGTTATAGACCAGCACTGTCCATATTTAGATGATGGTCCATTTGACTTATATAAATTCTCTGTACCACCTTTGCTCAAAGAAATAAATTTTAGGGATTCAAATATCAAAACAGTTATAACGAAACATCATAAATTACCAACTATATCAATGCCTAACAATATAGAGTCAATGGATGCATCATTAAATGCAATTCATACATGGAATGCCCCGCCGATTAAATTTGAAAAAATGAAACATTTGGATCTTAGTAACAATTTTGCTGCATTTGTTTCTGATGATTTCTTTACAAGAACCCCAGATTTAATCAGCTTAGATGCAAGTTTTAATCTGCTGGGCCCATTTCTGTCAGAAGATCACAAGGGAAAAGTTTTTCAGTCCCTGGATAAACTGGAAATTCTAAACATTTCGACAAATAAGATGAATTCATTGACTGATTCGTTATTTGTTGGTTTGACTAGTCTAAAAACTCTTAATCTGGCATCAAATGGTATAAAGGAGGTGAACAATTCATTAGACTGTTTGAAAAATCTAACAAAATTAAACTTAGAGCAAAATAAATTATCATCATTGCCAGTAAGGACTCTACAGCAGATGGAGGAGACAGCTAGTAGAACACATCGAGAAATTTCAATTGATCTTTCAAATAATTCATTGGAGTTGACATGTGAGAACATGGACTTTCTCAAATGGGTTGCAGACCATCCGAACCATTTTGAGTCTATTGATTCTTACACATATCGATTAAAGGGTCATAACATAGTTTTGTCTCTTACAGAATTGAAGACAATGATTGCTTCTGTAGGTAAATCCTGCAACACCTATGTGGGAGTTATAATTGTTTCAACCATGTTTATCGTAGGTGTTTCTACTAGCATTGCGATAGGCATTGCATACAGATTTCGATGGAGACTTCGTTACCTTTACTATATGGCTAAAGCAAGGTATAGAGGATATGATCAGATTCCAAATGCCCAAATTGAATATCGTTATGATGCCTTTATTTCATACTCCAATGAAGACTATCGCTTTACCAAAGACGAACTCGTTGAGGAACTGGAAGGCAATTATGGTCTTAGTCTGTGCATCCATCAAAGAGACTTTATTCCTGGAAACTACATTGCTGAGAATATTCTCCAAGCTATCAAAAACAGTAGAATGGTAGTCATCATATTGACGCAGCAGTTTCTGAAGAGCAAGTGGTGCATTTATGAATTCAACATGGCAAGAATGGAAAGTATATATTCTCGGAATGGTGAAAATGTTATTTTATGTATCTTGCTTGAAGACATTGACACGAAACACCTTTCTCCAGAACTTATCCAGACATTAGAAAATGAGGCATTCTTGAAATATCCAGACGAAGAACGTGAAAAAACATATTTTTGGGAAATGCTAAAGAAAGCATTGTCTAACCAATGATGAAAGAGATAAAATGTTATCCGTATTAATTAGCATAAAAGATGATCAAGAAATAATGATGAATAACAATTAACAAAATATATGCATAGTATCATGCTAAACTTACATATTCTTTTATTTTAACAAATTATGATAAAACACTACCAGACTTTCTGGTATATACATGTACGATTATGATAATCATTTATGGTGTGGTCCATATTTTCATCACGTTCATGGCATGTATTTGGCGGGTTACTAGGCGAAGCTAGAAGAAATTATTATATATATTGATCTATGTTACCGTTTTAAAATCATAGCTTACACAGAATTGTTAATGACAATCATAGTTTTCTTTTACACATGATTTGAAACTGGATTTTGATCATATCTATATAATTTGAAAAATGTGATTGAAAAGAGTCAAAGTCATTTATTTGGTGATCCAACGTTTAAAGCTCATAAATAAAAATACAGTGTAAATAATTTCTAGCGATAAGGCGAGCAATCTCCCTAAACGAGAAGTTCGTTTTATTTTGTTGAAATAAGGACTTGAGAAACTAGGCACATTCAACAAAAATATATATAGACGAGCCGTCGATACACCATTGCCCCCAAATTTGTATATTTAAAACGGTGTCTTTAATGCATGCAATAACTCTACTTCTTATTGAATGAAAAATTATTTTGTTCATCAACTGTACTTGTTATTCAGTAACATATATGGGAACCAGACCGTTAAACAAGGGTAAACAGTCGTCCTATCACGCTATGTACAGTAAAACTATTTATACAGTTGATGTACAATAAAAACGACCATCTTGCAAAGTGGTCTATATTTGTCAGATATGTATGTCTTCTTTCGCTTATACAACCTCTTTCCCCCCCCCTAGACCCAAGACGCCTTTTACATATGTTATATATTTGTATAGCGACATTTAATTGTCCAAAGGGCATCTTGTGTCTAGGGGGGAAAGCATCTAAAAACAAACTGAAAGACGCCAGTTTCGTCTTTTCAATGACAAACGTCACAATTTAAAGTATATTTCGTACGCATGCGCAGAAGGAATGCCGCAGAGTTTTGGAAATGAAGGGCACTTATATCCTTAATAATTTAGCACTTTTACTTTTTGAAAACCTGCAAAGGATTAACTAAAACTCTCGTTTAAACGGCACCCAGTCTAAAGACGTAAAATGGGGGGTGGAGTAGAAGGTGCAAGTTTTCACGGCTTTGTAAATGATGAATCGCTTTGAAACCTATTTTGATACTTTCTATCAGGTTTTACTACCGAAACAGACCAATTTTAAAAACATTAGGGCAATTTGAAAATTTAGGTATTGTAATCATGTCAACTAGGGAAAATATACGCCTTATCGCTAGAGCTCCTTTGAAATGCATATGAGTTTCCCGGTTTTGCACAATTTTCTTGGAGTAACATCAAAATGTCAATAAGGACATTTTATGGAATTATATTAAAAAAGAATAAGCTATTGAAACAAAGTAGTTGATTTTTTAAAACAGCTGCCATACATCTCTGGTTTATTCATTCATTTTTACTCTCCCAGGTAGATGGGTGTTATTTTCAAGTTAGATGTTTTTTGTGATTTTCTAATTGTAAATAATAGTATGTGACACTTACCTACTCATAATGATCTGACTGGGCTGACTACCATGTTGCTTTGTGTCTTTGCAAGAAGCAACACTCCCAGAGATTTTCCTACCTTTCTGAAGTCAAGGTCAGGGGCCTGTTGAGTTTGGGAAAAACATATGGATCATCAAAGTTGGAAAAACTTGATGCAGTCTAAAAGAACTGGGCTTCAATTTTAAATTGATTAAAAACCATAGATATAGGATGTTGATTCAATTGCCATTCATAAAAACTCAAGAAAATTTGTATAAAAATGTGAGTGAAAATTTGTTTTCATTCACATTTTCATGCAAATTTTCACGCATCTGTAACTTTGCTATTTTTGTTCGGATTTTTATGAAATTTTCGCCAAATTGTAGAACTAAGAAATTGGGAATAATATACACCATTTGGAAAGTTTTTGCTGATTTTTTTTCAATTCGGAAAGGGGGATATTTGGCTCCAAATCAGACCTAGGAAAATCCCTGTGCTCTAATTGTTGGTTATGCCATAAACCAGAGGACCCTGAATCACAAGAATGTAGGTGACCTTAATTTAAGGTTTTACAATGTCAAGATCAACCTAGGATCATTGTTTGAACAATTTTAAGGCCCATATCCCTATAATGATCTATAATGTTATTTACCAAGACCAAAGGTGATTGGTCCTTTAGTTCTGGCAGCAGAGATTTCTGAATAGTTTTCACCTAACATGGTGGGGAAAACGCTTGTCATGTGACAGAGACAATATACAATGTAATCACATTAAGGTCCCATCCAAGACATGCTCCATATAAAATTTGAAGGTCAACTGGCTCAAATTGGCCCTCTGAAAAAATGTCTTTGCAATCCAATAAGAGCTACCTTGGCTGAGAAGCCAAAGGTCAATCATGGCCTTTTTTGGTTAGCTATAGTACATTGTTTAATTGTTTCATTAGGTTAAATTTTTGAAGTAAGTGTTAGGACTTTGGCTTCAATAGTTAACGAGAAATAAATACAGTGTAAATACGTTCAGAAACACATTTGACCATGGGCCAAATAAAAAAGAAGTGTGTTTAGGGTAATGGGTCTAAAAAAAAATTGGTAGGCACACATTTTTTTCTGGAAAAAATATGATTTTATGCATTTTGAAAGGCCTTTCAAAATAGATAAAATTATATATTTTTTTCAGAAAACCTGAAAAAAAATCTAGGTTTCACCAGTAAATTTAGGTAGGGTAGGGTTACCCTAAACACAGGTATTTTTTTTAATTGGCCTTGTCATAAATTAGATCAAGGTCAACCTAGAGTCACTCTTCAAACATACATAGTAGACTCATACACAATGCTATATACCAAAGCCTTTTGTTCTGAAGAAGATGTTTGAAGTATTTTACATTATATGGGCATGGCAACACCATTCTTGTCATGTGACCTAGACCATACCAAGTCACAAGGTCATTTGGCCATTCTGGATCAAGGGAAAATTTTAATCCTTAAAGTGCCAAGTTAAAAAATGAATCTGAAAATGTCGTCTGCTGCAAATAACATTACTGTTGAATCCAGTATAGAAGCAAACAGCGTGGACCCAGAACAGACTGCTCCTATAGGAGCAGTCTGATCTGGGTCCACACTGTTTGCCATGGAAGCTTCTTAAACATTTCAGCAGACGAGAAAAGCAGACGACTTGTTGCGATCGGTGCATTAAGGGTTAAATGGTTTTTACCATATATGGGAGTGGCCGCCACCTTGGTCAGATTACCCTTACCATTTATACAAACTTTCCTTCCCCCTTCCGATGGAGCCTGGAAATGAAATTCGGCCAAGCTGTTTTACCAAACTGGAGATTATCTTTGAAAATGGTGGACAACAGAGGGATGGACAGACAGAAGGACACCAGAGGATTGGTATACTATAAGCTCACTTTGTGAACCTTTGGCTCAGGTGAGCTAAAAATTATAATCACGCTTTAGCAATAGCTGAAAGTGTTCTTGAAATAAATAAAAGTGCTGCAGGCATGCAACATACCCTGCCACAGGATATTTTCAATGCAAAGAAAATCATTTTAAAACTAGACCTTTTCATGCAAAGTATGAAGAAAATTGGTAAAGAAATGCCAAAGATAGAGAGTGAAAAAACAATTAATAATGTCAATCAAGGGCAAAAATCTTTACTTATTAGTAGAAATTTATCCATCTGCAATACCAAGACACTACTTTCAATATCAACTCATATACCCAGTTTGAAGAAAATCATTAAAAATGCCAAAGATAGAGAGTGAAAACAAATTTCTAACGTCAATCAAGGGCTATAACTCTGTACTTATTGTTTCAAAATTTACTCATCTGCAATCCCAGAACACTCCTTCACAATATAAACTCTCATACTAAGTTTGAAGAAAATCGGTAAAGGAATGCCAAAGACTGAGATTGAAAACCAATTTTTAATGTCAATCAAAGGCCGTAACTCTGTACTTATTTGCCAAAATTGACCCATCTGCAATCCCAGGACACTCCTTCCCAATATCAACTCTCATAGCAAGTTTGAAGAAAATTGGTTAAAAAATGCTCCCAGAAGAGAGTGAAAACGATGCGCTGACGGACGGACGGACACTCAAACGCAATTTTTTGAATGGAGGGTATAACATAATACCCCGCACTTTTTAAAGTGGCGGGGTATAAAAAAAGTGATACAAAACATTGAATTTGTGTTATTTATTAGCCCATCAATGCCTACTGCAACATGTTGATAGCCCTTTATAAGAGTTAATCATCAATGGTGATGAAACCCTTTTTTTTATTTCTTCTGAGATTGCTGATGACAAAAACAGCTAACACAATGGCTGCAACCTGAAACAAAAAAACTCATATGTAAAACTCTTTGCCTACTGGGTAACTTTTCTTGATTTTTAGTCGTCTGCTTTTTTTCAAAATAAACTTTTTTGACAAATTCTTCCAGGAATACCTTCAGAGTGTCAAACATTTTGAATCCAGAACAGGCCCAACATTATGTTGGGCCTGTTCTGGATTCAAACTGTTTGCAAAAGTTGTCAGCAGACGACACTAGAAGGTAATGAGTTAAAGGATACAGAAGGATTCCATATACCATATAAACCCAATTAAACTTTTGCCTTGCTAGAGAAAAGGGTATGCCTAAATATACTGATGACAGTCCTATATGAGTGACATGTGGCTGAAAGGTCAAAGTTCAACCTTGACCTTAGGTACTTATCTATAGTAATTGCTATAGTAATTGTCTTATTAGATGAACAATATCTAGTAAGAATAATGACTTTGTCTTTAACAGTAATCTGAAATTCAACTTTTCAAGATCATTCCCGTTAAAATGAATTAGAAAAGAAATTTGACCTTGCCATAAAGTAAGTCAAAGTCAACATATGATCATCATTTGAACAAAGTTGGTAGGGCCAACATCTCCAATGCTACATACTGAGTACAAAGGTCATTAGCCATCTGGTTTGTGAGAAATCTTATAAGGGGGCCATCTTGGCCCTTAGACAAACTATTTGTAAAAATTAAATTCCCTCATCCTAAGGAGTTTTTATATGAAATTTGAGTCCAATTGGCTTTAATAATGGTTTCTGAGAAAAATATGTTTTAATACATTGATGGGAATCCAATATGAGCAACCTAGCTGGAAGGTCAAATGTCAACCTTGACCTTTGGGGCCTATTTATAGTCATTGTCTCATTAGGTTAAACATATAATGACCTTTGCCTCTGACAACAATTTTCAAAAAAATCAACTTTTCAAAAGTTTTCCCATTTAAATGTATTAGGAAGCAAATTTCACCTTGATGTTAAATTAGCTCAAAGTCAACCTAGAATCATCATTTGAACAAACTTGATAGGCTCCCATCCCAAGGCTACATAACAAGTCCAAAGGTCATCTTCTGGAGAAGATTTTTAAAGGGTTTTTACCATATATGGTCATTACAACATTCTTGGTCATGTAACCAGGACAATTTGAAGAATTTAAACTATTTCGCTCCCCCATCCTAAGGAGCCTCCATATGCAATTTTAGTTCAAATGACCCATGAGTGATTTCAGAGGAGAAGACAATTGAAACTGTTGATGGCCAAATGCTTTTTTTTTTTTTTATTTGATTCTTTACGTCCCAATCAACAAGCTTTCAGTTATGTCAGGACAGGTCTTCCTGGGTTGAACCAGTACTAAGCAAGAATAAATGTGTCTGGCTTAAGGACACAACACAGAGACGATAGTGATGGCCAAATGCTGGAGTCTTTGGTATACTATTAGCTCATCAAGGAGCCTTTGGCATTGAGTTACAAACAGTTGATCTTTAAAGAATATTAATTTCAATCCCAAAGAGATTATTTCCTAACATTAGATGTGTTGTTTGTACTTCAAGGAACAAAACTTGAAAATGCTCTCGGCTGAACTTTAACCCTTTGTATTCGGGAAACCCCTAAATGAGTACTCTGGAAAACAGTGAAGACCCAGATGAAATGCAGCATAAAGCTGCATTTCATCAGGGCCTACATTGTTTGTAAAGGTAAAAAAGATCTTAAGACAAAAGAATACAGTATTTTTTTGAAAATTATAGCCTGACACCCCCAGATATTAACATTGGACTATCCAAAGTTTATTGTATCAAACCAGAAAGAAGAATCCATTAGTATACAAAGGGTAAAAGATTAAGAGAGGCCATGACTTACATTAAATAATAGAAAACATCAACAGTGAATCTTAAACTGCCATCTGCTGTTGGTTGTATGGTTTAGAAAGGCCATGACTTACCTCAAAGAACAATGGAGCAGCCTCGCACAATATCATCAATGTGTGGTAATACCATAGATAGTGCTTCAAAGGTTCATAACATCCCTGAAAATTATAGTGTGACAATACTGATACAATATGTACAACAAGATAATAATAAGTGAGTAATTATTATTTTATCTTTCTTATTTCTCAACAAAAATATATGCTTTGGGTACTCAAAAGAACTGTCTCAATGAGATGGTTCTTTTGAGTAATCAAAACAAATGTTAAAAATGATGGGTAAGTTTCTCAAGCAGTTCTGCTCTACTAAACAAAATGGCAGACATAGCCAAAAAGGGGGGAAAATTATATTGTTCTGTATCACTGACCAAAATTCAAAATAAATTTACATGAATGTTCCCCAAAATGTTCTCTACCAAAATGCACAACAAGTCTGTTTAAATGAAAATTTGCTGCCAGAGCTAGAATAGATTTGATCTCTTGATGAACCGGGACTCAGGTGAGCGACCCAGGGCCTTGTGACCCTCTTGTTTGATCTGCTGATAGCCTTATATATTCCAACACCTGCAGTAGATGTTCTAATATTTCAAGGACTAGCTGCCTGCCAAAAACACCTAGACAAATAGTGCAGACCCAGATCAGACTGCTTGTGAAAAAGCAGTTTGATCAGCATCTTCACTGTTTGCTATTCAAATAAACAATTTGTGAATTCAGGCCCTGATAAACAGCATTTTATTTGAAAACAGAAAAGAAAAAGTGTTAGAAATTTTAGAACATTTACCTTACCTTTTCAGTCAGGGTCTTCCCTGTTTACTACTTTAACAAGCATTTTGTGAATTCTAGCCCTGAAACCTAGCATTCTATTTGAAAACAGAAAATGCAAAGTGTTTGAAATTTTAGAACGTTTGAGCCGCGACATGTGATTTCCAACTAAGTGGCTTTTTGACAAGTGTAGACTCAGATGAGCCTGTGCAGCCTCCTGTTAACCTTAGAAACTCCAAATGGTGATTGTTCAGTAGCTTAACAGTCATAGAATATTCAAGAAACTAGCAAAGGGTCTGATCAGACTGCGCGTATGTGCAGGCTGGTCTGAGCCTTTGCTGGTTGCACATACCACATTGTTGGAAATCTCATGTCGAAGCTCATTAAACGTACCTTTAAATAATTTGAATTTTCCTCTGTAGGATTGGTTGTACAGTTAACATCATAAGGTGAGCCTTGGTTGGGATAGTCTCCTGATAATTTGCAGCAAGTGGTTGGTATTGTTACTGCTGTTACCACCCCACTTATATTTTTCTCCCGATCCCAGCGTACAGTGAAGAAAAACTCTTGATAGGATTCTACCGCGCAACAATCAAACTGAAACAAAACACAGTTTGTTAACTTTTCCCGCATCTCTTCATGCTGTAATGTTGCCTATATTGCTTCCCTTAGAAGCAGTCTGATAAGTTTCATAGTTTTCACTTCCCTGATAACATCTAGTCTGAACTGAACTTGAGCAAATGCAGCACAAGTAAAAAGCAGACGACATTTTCAAGACAAAAAAATGACCAAACTCTTGTTACCGCCCACCAAAAGTGGTGGGATATAGTTTGGGTGTTGCCCATTCAGAACAATATCTCTCCCCATTGGTCAGTATTGATGCATTCTACTTATAGATTAGTATCACCACAGGTCCAAATCTGATACTTTAGTACTCAATAGCCCTGGGATACTGCCCTTGACTTAGTCAGTATAGGCAATATAGTGTGTGTGATATATCATTCAAATTTCTCCAAAACTATTATACCTAGCAAATTCTCATTAAATTGGTTATTATTGCCATGTGCTTCCTTTAGATATTTAGATTAGCATGACATGTAAAAAAAACAGCTCCTTAAATTTTGGGCAGGGACAATGGACAAATAACTAAATATTGTATTTTTTTATATTAATTTCTATTATATTTAAACTTTGCATGTAGACAGAGGAACAAAACTATATGTAAACTACTAGTGGGTCATTGAGTTTAATATATGTAATTTTATTACTCCCACACACATCATCATGTGTTACCACTATTTTATTGAAAAGAAAAAGAGTTAAATGTCATTCTAATGCACTTGCAAATGCAACGCGACGTCTGATTGGATAACATCATAAATTTGCGACAGTATATCCTGCTGTATACTGTCGGAAACCCGACGTCATTACGTAACGTCGCTTTTCATTGGCTTACAAGTGAATATATGCAGCTGGCAAGCGGTTTTATGCAGCTGGCAGCCGCTGAACGTATAGGCGCAACAAAGTACATTTTCACTGTCTTTTTGAGGGAAAAATTTAATAGTGCATTAAAAATGGGGATAACCATATTCTAAATTTTCACTTGGGGAGGTATATCGTCCGATATACTTTCGGAAATCACGTTTTACGGCTCCGCTTACGCGTCACCCTAAAACTGAATTTCCGGCTTTATATCCGACGATATACCTCCCCAAATGAAAATTTTGAATACAGTTATCCCCTAATTTACTGTACCTCAATAAAGGCATAGTTCCAAGCCTGATCTGAGTATTCATTGAAGGCTTCATCACCAGCGTACTTTCTCAACATGCAATCCTTCAGTTTGAACACTATTGTTGTCTGCCAAAAAGGCCTAGACAAACAGTGCAGACCAAGATCAGGCTGCTTCTGAAGAAGCAGTCTGATCCAGGTCTTCCCTGTTTGCAGTTCTGACAAGAATTGTGTTGATTCGCTGTTTTATTGAGAAGAAAAAGAGGAAATTGTTTGAAATTTTATAACATTTACCGTACCTCAATAAAGGCATAGTTCCAAGCCTGAGAGTATTCATCAAAAGCTTCATCACCAGTATACTTTCTCAACATGCGATCCTTCAGTTTGAACACTATAGTTGTCTGCCAAAAAAGGCCTAGACAAACAGGGCAGACCCAGATCAGACTGCTTCTGAAGAAGCAGTCTGATCAGGGTCTCCCTCTTTGCTAATCTGACAAGAATTGTGTTGATTCCAACACTGATAAGCACTATTTCATTGAGAAGAAAAAGATTAAATTGTTCGAAATTTTAGAACATTTACTGTACCTCAATAAAGGCGTAGTTCAAAGCCTGAGAGTATTCATCAAAAGCTTCATCACCAGCATACTTTCTCAACATGTGATTCTTCAGTGTCTCTTTAAGAGTGCTGTCAATCTGTTTAAGAAAAGAAAATATGTAATTTATGCTGGCTGCAATAGTTTTTTGTGGTATAATCATTTTATGACAAATCTCATTGGGAAAACAACCAAATCTGTGTAAACATTGTAACTATTTACCATGGTGGTACCTAAAATAGCCAAATGATCTGTGTTTTAACACTGTAATCTACATTGATTGTACCTAGAATTGCCAAACCAAAGATCTGAGTATACACTGTAACTTACATTAGCAGTACCAAAAATAGCCGAACGAAGGATCTGAGTTTACACTGTAATATTACATTGGGAGTACCTAGAATAGCCAAACCAACGATCCGTGTTAACATTATAACTTACATTTGTAATACCTTGAATAGCCAAACCAAGGATCTGTCTTAACACAACAACTTACATTGGTGGTACCTAGAATAGCCAAACCAACGATCTGTGTTAACATTATAACTAACATTTGTGGTACCTTGAATAGCCAAACCAAGGATCTGTCTTAACACTACAACTTACATTGGTGGTACCTAGAATAGCCATACCAAGGATCTGTGTTAACATTTTAACTTACATTTGTGGTACCTTGAATAGCCAAACCAAGGATCTGTCTTAACACTACAACTTACATTGGTGGTACCTAGAATAGCCAAATTAAGGATCTGTGTTAAAATTATAACTTACAGTTGTGGTACCTTGAATAGCTAAACCAAGGATTTGTGTTAACATTATAACTTACATCTGTGGTACCTACAATAGCCAAACCAAGGATCTGTGTTAACATTATAACTTACATTTGTGGTACCTAGAATAGCCAAACCAAGGATCTGTGTTAGCACTGTAACTTACATTTGTGGTACCTAGAATTGCCAAAACAAGGATCTGCCATGTAAACATTATTACTTACATTTGTGGTACCTAGAATAGCCAAACCAAGGATCTGTGTTAACATTATAACTTACATTAGTGGTACCTAGAATAGCCAAACCAAGGATCTGTGTTAACATTATAACTTATATTTGTGGTACCTTGAATAGCCAAACCAAGGATCCGTGTTAACATTATAACTTACATTTGTGTACCTAGAATAGCCTAACCAAGGATCTGTCTTAACACTACAACTTATACAGGTGGTACCTAGAATAGCCAAACCAAGAACCTGTGTTAGCATAATAACTTACATTTGTGGTACCTTGAATAGCCAAACCAAGGATCTGTCTTAACACTACAACTCACATTAGTGGTACCTAGAATAGCCAAACCAAGGACCTGTGTTAGCATTATAACTTTCATTAGTGGTACCTAGAATAGCCAAACCAAGGATCTGTGTTAACATTATAACTTATACTTAAGGAATAAAGAAACGCAACAGACAAAAATTTAATTTTTGCGCGTTTAAATGACGGTTTGGTGAAATCTCTTTTGAAATTTTCTTATTGAGTATTTATAGCATGTGATGAAATACCAAAACGTCATTTTAACGCTACATTTTACGCTACAAGATGAAAACATATGAAAACTTAAAATGTGACGTTAACGTCAGAATAAAGATCAAGAAACCCCAGCTTTTCCATATTTGGTTATTTGGCGTCGACTTGACAATGTGCAAGTTAAACACACGTCCAATCATATTCGTAATGCAGTCAAACGTTGCGTCAAAACACGCTACTTGAATGGCAAGATGCACAATGGTAGTGAATAAACGATAAAATTCACTTAGAGCCGCCGGATAGGGTCGCTGTTGAATATACGGGATAAGATAAACCTTAAGACATCAGAACATGCATTCTTAGGAAAAACTGACTTTTCAGATACCGTAGAAATACGCTGGTAAGGTGTTTATATCGACGTTAGCCAAACAATACACGGCATAATGCAAGAGAAAAATTCTGTTACATGCCAAGAGTGAACACCAAACTTGTTAACTGTAACCTAAACTTTGTCCTGGACCATTTTATCATTAGAAAAACACACATACGTCATGGAAACCATTAAAACGTAAGACATTGAATTTTGACGTCAGAATTGAGTTATTTTGACGTCTGAAGATCTCAAGTCATGATTCTTGAACAAAACGTCCTTGTAATGAAAAAAATCTCAAGCAGAAAAGAAAGTTTACGCGTTTCACGCAGTATTCAGAGTTGACGTTAATGACGTTAAGCCGTTTCAGAATCCTACAGAAACGTCGCCATCTAATCATTTCCTTGATCCGCAATCTATGCCAAGACTTTTTAAAGCAATAAACCGATGGTTGATTCAAACTTTGCTTTTATTGACCCTGTTTCGGCAGTTTTATACGGGGGTCAGGCTGGTTAGGCGCATACCAAAATGATTACGTAATCGATAATTACGTTGAACCTGCTGTAATTTGACGGGCACATTCTGCTCCTATGGATAAATGACATTTACACTAAAAACTTGCATCAAATTGTATGCTTACAACGGCTTGAAGTCTTTGTTGCGTTTCTTTATTCCTTAAGTATATATTTGTGGTACCTTGAATAGCCAAACCAAGGATCTGTGTTAAAATTATAACTTACATTTGTGGTACCTTGAATAGCCAATCCAAGGATCTGTCTTAACACTACAACTTACATTGGTGGTACCTAGAATAGCCAAATTAAGGATCTGTGTTAACATTATAACTTACATTTGTGGTACCTTGAAAAGCCAAACTAAGGATCCTTGTTTACATTATAACTTACCTTTGTGGTACCTAGAATAGCCAAACCAAGGATCTGTCTTAACACTACAACTTACATTGGTGGTACCTAGAATAGCTAAACCAAGGATCTGTGTTAACATTATAACTTACATTTGTTGTACCTTGAATAGCCAAACCAAGGATCTGTCTTAACACTACAATTTACATTGGTGGTACCTAGAATAGCCAAACCAAGGATCTGTGTTAACATTATAACTTACATTTGTGGTACCTAGAATAGCCAAACCAAGGATCTGTGTTAACACTGTAAATCCTAGTGATGCAAGAAACTGAAAAAACAAGAAAAAAATCAACAAAAATAAGGCTTTGTAAAATGAATAGAGTAGTGCTTTATAACCTCAGCCCAAAAGCTATGCCCATGAGGATAGATATATAAACTGAGGAAAAAAAGTTTAGCAACTGGTTATAATGGGTTTTACCCCATAGGCTATCTTTTTAGCATTATATCTTTTTTATTAGCAGGTGCTCAAGAATGTCAGTTGGTTGGAAATGATCTAATGCCTACCTGCAAGAGGCCAAAAGAAACAAATTCCAATTTCATAGGGAGGATTTGATCTGCTGCATTTTTATTTCAGACGCAATTTAATTGAAAGGGAGGTAATTTGAAAAATATGATTTTCAACAAAAAACTGTACAAAAAGGGTGAACAGAACCTTCAATTTTAAACCTTTTTTCACTTTCTTGCTTTTAAATCTAAACATTTGACAAAAAAATCTACTTTTTAGCAGAAAAGTATTTGCGCTACAAGACATGTTTCATGTTTATTTGAACATATTTGAATTTCACTTTTTGAAGTTGCATATAATTAAAACAAACAAATTTTGCTTTTTCATGCATAACGGACGTGTCCCTGGTACTGCCAAATAGACAAGATGGCAATTTAAAGCATAGCCATAACACGGTGGCCCTAAATACATCCCCCGCCCCTTTTAACTAATTTTAAGATCTAAAATGGGTGTATCTTCTAAGAAAATACGTATTTAAGTGTGAAATTTTCTTTTAGGTTTAGAGGCACACTCAATCTATTATCAAAACTAGAAAGAGCCTATGTGTGCATGTTTTTGCTTTGAAATGGGCGTAATAAGTTTTTTCCATACAAGTGCCCAAAAGGGTATCTCATATTTAAATTGCATCTTCTCAAAACTCACAGCCTATCTTATTTTTTAGATATGTTAAGTATCTATTACCGATAAAACTGATCACCAAATATTGCATTTGAGTATTTTGCATACAATTTAGTGTTGTTATGGAAACTGTAAACCCTAAAATTTGATGTTCAAGTCTCTTCCAAAAAGTAAATATCCAACTGGAATGCTTTATTTTCTAACAAAACATACTTCTATTATCTATGTACAATATATAAAAGGTTCCAAGAGAAAAACTTCATATCTTTTTGGAGAAATTGTTCGAGAAAGATTTAGTACATTTCGTTTCAGACAGCATTTTTAAACGCTTAAAATTTGACTACTCATCTTAAGAGACTGTTTCTAACCAGAAAATAAAAATTAATAACTATTTTCATGATGACTGCGTATTTCTGGAGATCAGACTAACCCATGGAAATCAATTAGTACCGAATATGACGAGAAATAAATGAGTACTGGCATTTTCAAATTTGTTCAAATAAACATGAAACACCTCTGGTATTGCCAGATAAGCTGCTTCAGCAAGGGAACTTAAAATCGGACTTTACATAACGTGAAATGTTGACCGGTTAGTAAACATTTGTCGACATATATTCTTGATATTATGAAATTTCTTCTCAACTGTGGTTCTCCAAAGTATATAGCTAAACTTATTTCCCTCAGTATATATACAGGGTTGCCACTCAATATCCATTTCAAAATTCCCTGACTTTTCACTGACTTTCAACCGTTTTCCAGACCCTTTTGGAAGGCCAATTTTAGCCATTTTCATCCATCGACTATTCGAAGATTTTGCACAAATATTTGAACTTGCTGATTTAATCTTTAAAGAAAAATCTTAAACCATAAATATTAGAAAAGGAATGTTTCTGAATATAAATTGCTTGCAATTTATGTTCAGAAACATTCCTTTTCTAATATTGCTTGCAAATAATGGAAACTAAAATTTCCAGAAGCCTGTTAACTAGCATCTTTTTAGGAAAATTTTGAAATTCCCTGACTTTTTTCATTTTTTTTTAAATTTCCCTGACTGAAAATGTAATTCCCTGACTTTTCCCTGACCTGGAAAATTTTTCATTTTCCAGAACTTTTTCCCTTACCATGGCAACCCTGATATAACATATGGGAAAACCTGAATTTATTGCATCCAAACTAAGTGTTCCTGAAAGAATTTTTTGAAAAAAGTTAATTTTGAAAAGTCAGCAGATGACAAAAGCATGAAAAATTACCAAAGCATGTAAAGAGTTAAGAAAGATACTCACAACAACGGCACTGATCTGGTTTGGACATGTGCCAACTATGCAGCCACTCACCGCTAAAAAGAAAAGTAACAGCATGAAGCCATATAACGCCACCTATGATTAGCGGCAGACGACGATTTCAAATTTTGCTGCTTTTTCAAAAATAACAAATAAGGCATAATATTTCATGAGAATCGTCTGCTGGCAGATGATTCTCATGAAATATAATACCTTATTTTTTTGAAAATTAGGAAAGATGTGGCAAAATTTGTCATTTGCTGCAGTTGTGACTTGTGCAATGATTATTATCATTCATTGGTTCAATACCTTGCAAGATACATGAAAAATAGTCGCTTTAACCATTATCCCTTGGCTGCATATGCATGTATACACTTGAGACTAATTTTTTTAAAGAAAGCAAAGACTTTGTAATCTGATCAAACTACTTCTAAGGTAGCAGTCTGATCTAGGTCCATATTGGGCAATATCAGATGAACAAGCATTCAATAATAATAAATGTCATGAATGGTGAAAAAATTGCAAACGCAAATTTGATATGCCTACTGACTGAGGTTACTGTAAAACACTTATATTTGTCATATTTAGCGGGTGTTTTATTTGGTGCAATTGGCAGGAAAACCAAACTCACCAAAATATGAGACCGCGAAATACAGTTTCAAATTCAGTTACTAAGGATATGTGTCCATTTATTGCTTATTGTGTTCACAATAAGCAATAAATTGACACATATCCTTAGTATGTTGATATCCCTATCATCAAAAACAACTTTTGAAAAGTATAGTGTGTTTCAACGTAGAGGAAAGTTCAGGAAACCACATCTTAAAAGGGGCTACCATTAAAGAAAAGAATATGCTCCCCACCTTTGATTTCTAGCATTATCCAATCAGATGTAGCGATACATTAGCTTGTGCATTTGAATCTATCACTTACCTATGAAAACAATGATGATTCCAAAGACTATGAAGTAAACAGTTGTATAGTTGTAGAGGGTCCATACATCAGAGCCTGTTCCCCCTCCAGCAGGTATCATTTTTACTATAGGGGCTAGATACCCATCCAACATTTCCGCAGTGAACTTCAGAACACATCCTACTGCGAGAAGCCCCAAGCCAATAAACTGATGAAAAGGACAAAAAAGATCTAGTCAGCTCATGAGACAATAGCGCATATTACATATTTGTAAAGTCATTCTTAACCCTTAAAGCGCCACATACATTTTGCAGCAGACCACAACTTCAATTGCGCTGCTTTTTCAAAAATAACAAATAAGGCATGATATTTCATGAGAATTTTCTGCTGGCAGACAATTCTCATGTAATATCATACCTTATTTTTTTCAAAAATTAGGAAAGATGTCGCAAAATTTGTTGTCGCTGCAGTCGGGATTGGCGCTTTATCGAATTAAACTCTTATCCCACCAATATTTTTTGGTCTTGTAAATGTCTGCTAATTATGTCTGCTCCATATATTTTAATAAAATTCAGACTCAAGTTTATCATGGAAGCAAACACTATGAACCCTGATCAGACTACCCCAAGGATCCACAGTTTGATCTGGGTCCATAGGCTACCTGAGAACATAAGCAGAAAAGAGCAGACAACAAATTTTGACTTGTGGGAAAAGTGTTAAATGTGTATGTAAAGCGCTATAATGGGGCTAGAAGCCTGAATTTTGGACTGTGACATCATCTTCACATTTTGTGTATGTGAGTAGGAAAGATTCTGGTGGTACTACATAAACATGCAGGCTTGTCTAAGACCATGGCCGGATCCTGAAAATTCCATCAGGAGGGTCCAGACGTTGTTTTAGTCATCTATATTTCACAGAATGTCATACTAACCTCACTGGAGAGCTGACTGCTTTACCTGCATTTTTAGGGGCACTATAGTGAGTTATTTGTGATTTTCCAGGGGTGGTGGGGGGCATGGGGTTGGGAAGGTACTATGGTAAATTATTATTATAGAAATAAAAAGTATTCTTGTGTCGGTATAGATATAAGAATAAAAGAATGAAGAAACTGCTTTTAGCACATTTTAATCCTGTAGCGCTTTCACTAAAACATTAGATCTTCAGCAGGATTTGAATCGCCATGTTGTTTTGACGTTATTAAATTTAAATACTTTAACGTCACGTGGCGGGAAACATAAACAAAGTATACATATATATATATATATATATATATATATATATATATATATATATATATATATATATATATATATATATATATATATATATATATATATATATATATATATATATATATATATATATATATATATATATATCAACTCAATTTATGGTTCTTTATCAAAATAAACTGCCAGTGTATTTCTGATTATGCTGGGAGACAGACATTACAATGTAGACATAACAATGGCATTTTGTATACTAATGGATTCTTTCTTCTGGTTTGATACAATAAAATTGGGATAGTCCTCTGTACAAATCAAGGCATGTCAGGTTATAATTTTCAAAAAATATTGTTTTCTTTTTCTGCAGATCTTTATCTTTAAAGTGTAGACCCTGATGAAATGCAGCATTATGCTGCATTTTATCTGGGTCTTCACTGTTTGCAAAGTACTTATTTAAGGGTTTCCCAAATACAAAGGGTTAAAGTGATAACTGCCTTTTTTTATAGGAAGCCATTTGTATGTTAAATGTTACCGCAATGAAGATGTTCACTGTGATCAGCAACGCTTTGTAGGCCTTCACAGATAAATTCATATTTATTTATCATCCATCTTTCCAGCTGTAGTCTGAAATATACAAACACGAAATTGGATGACATAGTTTATCACATGACATCACGTCTGGGTGTGATATAACGCCATGCAATAAAATTGATACAGATCTCTTCATGTTACGTAATGATGTCAATTATAATGCTGTTTAAAAGACTTTTTCATGTCAAAAATGTGATTTTTAAGTAATTTTAATGTCACATGATAAATAGAATCTAACATTCGCGCTCTTGTATTTTGGAAATTATCGAACTTGTTGCTAAAGAGACAAAATGCTTGACAAGCCTCACATTTAATCTCTTAAACCAAACTTGTTTAATGAATTAAATAAAACACAAGCACTCATGTATGATACTCTAGTTATTAATCAGGGTTGGTTATCATATGGTATTTGGTTTGGTACACTTCCTGAAAATCAGATTTCTTCGCAAAGTAATTAGCTTTATCAAAATTAAAACTCACTCATATAATTTGAAGATATTGAGGAATTTTATCTATTTAAAACAAATGAAGGGCCGCCAGGAATTTTTTAGAAAAAAAAAACAAACAAACCCAAAGATCAAAACCTACATGTAGATCTTATATAAACATTGATTCTTGCATAGTCTATTCGTATAGCTGTTTACACCCATTGTCAAATGAACGAAAATCCATGTTCATCTCAGGAGATTCACGTGCTGTTTGAAAATGGGTCTGAACTTGAAAATACTTAAAATGAACCCTGCATTATTTACGTGACGTTATATACAGAAAGCGTTCTGGACCAGACTGATCATTTTGCCGATGTTTTTGTTTGGGAAAACGTCGCGTACGGTTATGACGTTGTGGCGACGTTATGATGTTCAAAAGTACACAGCCTACGCCATTTTACTTAGAGAAATCCAGTGTAAGAAAATGGACAATTTAATGTTTAGCCTCGTTTTCAGTGCAAATCGGGCTGGAATAAGGCAAAATATGCAAGAATAACGATCACACATGTTTGTTTCATAGCATTAACACTTGCCAGGTCCCTCTGAAGATGTATGAACACTCGGCCCAATCCCTATATTTGTTAATATATTTGTTTTATCAAAATTCATTAGTTTACTCTGATTCTGAAAACATCAAGGAATATTTACATTTTCAAAGCAAGCCTTTAATGAATCTTAAGATTTTTATAACCATTCATAGCCTTATGAAAAACATAAATATGATTGACAGCTGCCAAACTCACTTGCCTGTGCAATACGCTTCGAACATCAAATTCATCGGCCAGATGTAACAATTGTTGTGATTGACAGCAAGCCACACCTGATGCGCACATGCAAAACAAGCCTCATGTTAAATTTGCTTCATTGGCTGTCCCCGTTCACATCGGCTGTCTCTTTTTACACTCCAAACAAACCCGTTAATACAATTATGTATTAAATACAAAATTTTTGTTTCCAAAATTATAGTTTCTACATATTAGATATCTATAATAAAATGTAAATATAAAAAATTCAAAAATTTTGGTCTGTTCATCGAATCATGGACACTTTGGGTCTCTTGCAAAGTAAGTGAGCTGCCTGAAAATCAAGGGCCAACTTTCTTTACATTAAATGAAAATAAAAAAGGGAATTGTCACAACCTAGATCTCATATACATAAATATTATTACATATCAAAAAAGAAATCCATCTTTTTCAAGATAGAGAAAAATGTGATTTTAATGTATGTTTTAATGTCAATAGAGGCCCATAACTCTGTTTTTGTTCAATGAACAAATAAATGGTCACAGACTAGATCTCATAATAATAAATGCATATACAAGGTTCGTATACAAATCCATCATTTTGTTCTAAAGATATACAGCAAAATGAGATTTTAAAAAAAATAAAGGGTATATAACTCAACAAATTTGACCATCTAAAATAGTCAGTCACTCCTACTGGATATCAACTTGCATGCAAAGTGTGAAGAAAATCCTTCGACAAAATGCTTAAGGCAGAGAGTGGAACATCAAAAATTTTGGAAGGTTTAACCATAATAACGCCTTTTGACGTCTTTGAAATATCATGCATTTAAAAATATTATGGAAAATGGAGCATTTGCTCTTTTGGAGCAAATGCTCCATTTTCCATACTATTTTCAAAAGTATTCAAACTTCACTTAATTTTTTCCTGAATTTTTTCAATGTTGTCTAAAATAGAAAATGATATCATGATCTAAAAATAGCCTATGGAGTAAACGGTTAAAAAGATCTCACAACTATATTCAGTGACAGGTATAAAAAGATGTGATTAAAGCGGGGATTAAAGCTACTTACCATTGAGTTGACTCCTCTGTACCGTAATTCAACACCTCACCAGCCACCCAATCTTTTTATTCTTGGTAATAATTTTAGTGGTCAATGATTTGTCCAATAAGTACAGTAACTCTCTCAAATATTGTTCTCTCAGAGAATTTGATCAGATTCCATATCATGCAAGAAATTATGCACAAAAATGTTATCCAATTAACCCTTTACCTCATAGAGACACCTTTGCAAACAGAGCAGACGCAGATAAGGCAGCTCTTGTAAGAGCTGCCTAATCAGGGTCTAATCTGTTTGCTAATGGAAATATGATTAGATATGATCCTTGATATGTTATTTCTTAGTTTTATGTACAAACGTGAAAGTTTACTTATTTAATTATTCATAGTAGGTGGAGCTTAGCATGAATATTCATGAAGGAAAGGGTTAACTTACAGGATTCCAGTTACAAGAAGAGTTGAAAACAGCATTGATCCTGATAGAAGCCAGCTTATCTAGATCTACACTGTTTTCAAAACAGGAAGTATCTGGGTATAGAACGGTAAGAGATAACCTTGCCCTGTATGCAAGTAATTTGGCAAACAGAACCAGCCCAGATGAGGAACGCTACATTTTTAGGCATCTTATTGACAGAAACATGTCTATTTCCAACCTGAATCCTATTTATTGGATACATCAGGATGGAAGAGTCAAATCATATGATTCAAAATACCAACTACTAAACTTGCAGTAGACAAACTACTCTTTTGAAGGAGCAACAATTATTAAAGTATGTCTTTTTTGTCCTAAAAGATCAGATATCAAAATTTTGTTGTTTACCGACAATCAAAGGGACCACTTTTGCTTCCAATATTAATGTTGTCTGCTGACTTTTTTTAGAAAAAATCTTTTAGGAACACTATCAGAGTGTCAAACCTTCTGTCTGTCCTGATCTAATTCCAGTGAGTTTGTATTTAACATCCCATCAACAGCTAAGGTCATATGGAGGTGGGGCTACAGTTAAGTCTCACCTGACAGACTGGGGGAGCCAGGAATCGAACTAGGGGACCCCTGGATACAAGGTAAGTGGCTTATCCACACCACTGCAGCTCCTGATCTGGGTCAAAACTGTTTGCAAAGGTTATCAGCAGAAGACAAAAGTAACCATTAGCAAGGAGTAAAATTTTGATGTTTTTTCCTTGCAAGGAAAACCAATTTTGCCACTTACTGTAAAGCCAAAAAGCATTTTAATGAGGCAAATTTATTTTCACCTTCCAAACAAAGGGCAGAAGCTTGTATGTCAACAAGGCCTCCATTTAAACCAAGAAACTGTTAGGCACTGTTGACATACTGACAGAAGCCTAACATTATTGGCACCAGGGTACATTGATTTTTTATAAGATATTTTGAGCCATAAAAAAGAGCCCTTTTCAGTATTAGTGGAACAGTGGTCCCCAATACTGTGCTGCATCAAGCATACTTAGCTCTGTGTACACTGGGTAATTTTGCATGCATTTCCATTCTTTGCAGACTTCTTTTTAAATTACTTTTTTTATAACCCCCCCCCCCCACACCCAAAAAAAAAAAAAAAACACTTCAGGAATACCATTATTGGATTCATTCTGAAGTCACCACCAGCCTTGCACTGCTAGCATTGAAAGAGTTAAAAAAAATACTCTTTATTGCTTATGTGGTGTTTTAAACCTTTCTATATTAGTTGACTCTTCCGCCCAAATTTATCCAATAAACTTTGGATTCACTGTTATATACATA
Source organism: Loripinus fragilis (assembly GCA_964019695.1). Taxonomy (NCBI): domain Eukaryota; kingdom Metazoa; phylum Mollusca; class Bivalvia; order Lucinida; family Lucinidae; genus Loripinus; species Loripinus fragilis. The sequence goes on from OZ026526.1 coordinate 63,750,428, forward strand.
TTCTAAGAATCACATTTCCATTAACTCTTACCGTGTTTGTGACATTATCGCCTGTTGATAATCTTTGCAAACAATTTGGACCCAGATCAGGCCTGACATTATGTCAGGCCTGATCTGGTTCCAAACTGTTTAACACTCTGATGGTATTCCTGAAAGAATTGTTTGAAAAAAAAGTAAATTATGCAAAAAATCAGATGACAAAAAATCACGAAATATTACCAAGCATGCAAAGAGGCTAAATTATAAAAAAGGAGGATGAAACAAGCTGATCAGGATCCACATTGTTTTTTCATCCATTACATGAGGCACAGCATGTACTAGAATGGCTGGAAATTAAAGCTGGCCAAAATTGATATCACAACCCAAAAATAACTTGGTGTGTGCTGTATAAGAGCATTGATATTGGTTGTGTACAGTAGTCAATAATTTAACTCTTGTACAAATATTAACTTTAGAAAGGTGGTTGAGCTTTTAATTTTTCTAATCTATTTTCACCAAGTCAAAAGAAAACCTGTCTTAAGGAGGGTTTACATCCTCGTAACATTCACCCATCAGATAGAATATTCACCCTTTATAGTCTGGTGGATTTTCCCACACATATTGGTACAATAAGTATAGGATTGTCCATTTTGTATTTTATGGGGTAACAGGTAGAAATTTCTAAATTATGATGTACAGTAAACCTACTCATAGAGAAGACCAAAAATTGGTTTTCAAGGCTGATTATCGCTTAATGCAGGTCAAATGTATTGCAGAATGCTCTCTTGGAGCATTCTGCAATACTTTCGGCCTTCATTAAGCTACCATTTGTTTTTAATATCTTTGTTTTGTCTATTTTTGAGTGGCCGCTTAAGACAGGTATTATATTACTGTATTACTGTCTTTAATCTTAGCAAACAGTGCAGACCCTGATAAAATGCAACATAATGCTACATTTCATCTGGGTCTTCACTGTTTGCCAAAGTACCTATTTGTTTGATTTGATTGTTTACGACCCAGTCAACAATTTTTCAGTTATGTTGGGACGGGTCTTCCTGAGTTGAACCAGTACTAAGCAAGGATGAATGTGTCTTGCTCAAGGACACAACACAGTTACGCCGGTGAGGCTCAAACCCACGGCCCCTCTGTCTCAAGTCAAGCACTCTACCACTGAGCCACTGTGCTCTCCAAAAGTACATGTTTAGGGGTTTCCAGTATATAAAGGGTTAACCCTTGTCATGCTGAATATTTCCTCCCCTAATTTTATCCTGTAAGCAAGCAGCATTTGAGTTGTCAGAATGTAGTTTCAATTAAGTAGAAAACAGTATAGAAGCCATCTGATCAGTATAAAGTAGTCACTGGTTTCGTCTGTGAGGGTTCATAATAATTGTGAATTGCCTGTGGGTATTTACAATATTTGTGAATGCTTGGTTTGGGTAGGACGCAGGTGTTCAGCCAGGTGCGGTGTTGACATCTGTGATTGACATGTTTATGTTTTTATAGGGAATTCTGACACCAGTTCGTTATTGTTTTTCAAATGTCATATTTATTAGCCTGTCAATTTTGATGGGATGTTTTAACACTTTCAAAAGGTCATGATGACAGATGTTACTTAGTTTAGTAAAATTACATAAGCCCAATAAATAGATTGTATCAATTCTGACATTGATTGGCAGGATTGCGCAATACATTTAATCATATGACCTTTGGGGAATTGCGCAACTGGTGTGACTATGAGTCACTTTTGTATCTTCTGATTGGTTGATATAAATGGAAGCTTACCTATGTAGAGGGCGCTATATAGTTAACTTGAAATATGATTGGTTAGTGATGATGTCATTAGGTGGCGCTGTGGTCAGCTTCTATCATGTGACTTCATGGTATATAAGATGAAACCCAGTGGCAGAGCTTCAGATTTCGGAATTTTGGGTTATAGATAGTTTCTAGAAGTATTTTAGTTGGACTTAAGAAGATTTAATAAAATTATAAAATTGTGAAAGTTGTTGGTGAAATTTACAAGACTTAGAAATTCTAAAGAGACTTTGAAAACACAACGCGAACTTGAAGATTAGAATCAACTACTACCTTACATCTGGGACGTTTTTGGTGCCTACTAGACCAGGATATTGAACTTAGTTTTCGTGGACACATTGTGAAGAACAGAGAAGAACTAGAACAGTTTGTGAACAGATTGTGATTGAAGATATAGTTAACTAGTGATTGGTGCATTTTTCTTGACACGGTAGGACTTGTCATTTTAACTTTTTTAAGTAACAGTCAGCTAACCATTTTTTAAAATCAATTACTATGGCAGTTTTGAATGACGCAGGTGTCGAGGATGTGCTTCAGCATTTGGCTGGGAAAATAACTGAGGTCTCATTTGCATTTAATGCTCAGGCTATCTCACAGTCTGTGCAATGTTTTGATTATAATCCAAAGTGTTTCAGAGATTGGGTAATTCAAATGAAACTTGGCACTCTTTTGGCTTATTGTTTGAGACAAACTTTTGTTGGTAGATTTTAATGTAGATATGGAAATAAGTTTCTTTTCATTTCTAGTTTTTATTACTGCATTTTTAATATTTTTTTAATGAAAAAATTATAGGAGAAAGATTATAATTTTATAGAAATTACATATTATATATGGCATTGGGGTGTTAATAGAAGAGCTTTGCCCTTCTCCCCTTTTATTTTTATGTGTGGTACCATTTGGTATGTATCTGGATGATGATGAAGACATTAGCATTTTGGTAGAGCTTGTGTCATGTTTTTGTAAATCAGAATTAAATGGTTATGTAATTAATAGGGTGTTTGAGCATTTAAATAATGCAGTAGGATTTTTTTTCAGCATTGTATACAATTAAATATTATTTTGTTGTTTTTATGAGGTCTTCATTGTGGATCAGACTGTGGTCCAGGTGTGAATGGATTTTGGGTTGTAAGGGTGTTGTGTGTTTCCCTAACCCATGGGAGATTCTGATATTCACACTGTTTCATTGTCTGATAGATTTCTGGGGGTTTTCTAAAGATGATAAAGGATATTTTTTTTTATTCGAGAAGATGGATTTTAATGGATAAGATTCACAACAGTGATTTGGTTTTTATGTCTGTTAGACCAAAATTCAGGTTGTCAGAGTCTTGAAATGATTGGATTGAATATAATGACTATGATTTTTGGATATTGATTAGAGTTGTGGAGAGACTTAAGGTCTTTGATGATTTAGAAAAGCTATTTTGTATAGCTTGCAAGGTGATTTTCCTTGTGTTGGAATGAGGAGGTGATGACCCAAGTTTACAGTTGGTTAATGTTAAGAGAACTTGCTTGGGATCATGATGTATAAGCAATTTGTATATGTGACTTTTATTGTAAAAGTCTTCAAGTTATTTTACTTGCAAGTTGCTAGGTAGGTGGTTTCCGCTACCAATTTATGGATTTTATGTAGTGTTGTTGTAACGGTGGTTACAACATGGTTAAGCATTCTTATTCTGTTTAAAGTATCAATTAGCTGTACCTCTTGTTTTGTAATGCATGAAATCATAATTTGACTGAACCCTCGATTGTCAATTGTAGAGTTTGTACACTCAGGTGTGTGGATTTTTGGAACTTCTGATGGTTGTAATTTACCATTGTTTGCCAAGATAAGTCAGGCATTCAGAATGAGGTTGTGTATCTACCCCTTGGTGTGATAAGATTGAATATGACTTTAGGGGCTGCAAATGGTTATTTGTGTTTATCCCTATGTTGTGAGAAAAAGGTTAGTGGTCATATTCGGGATGCTTGAGGTTCACTGTTTACATTGAGAAATATAACACACTTTTCTCTTTGGGAAAATTTTACATCTAATTTCCCTTAACAGCAGGTCAATTTCTATTTGGTCATTTGTTGTAATGATTTTTGGCACGTGTGTTTTTATTTTGAAACTGCTTTTCATGTATAAGAAATGCTTTCATGAGAAGGTTAAAGTATATTTTGGTAAGAGGTTAGCTGATTGTTGTGGTAATAAGAATGTCATGACGAGTTCCTTGTCAGTTGTTGAGAATGGGTTGGTGTCGTCGGAACATGACGAGATTGTTAGGAGCAAATCGGGAAGGTAGTCTTCTTCCGCACCAGACCAGAAGGAAGCGACGGTGTTATTAGCTTCATTGGAAAATATGAAGGAATAAGATGTATTTTGAGAGAGAGATGGCCATGAATAGCATGGAGACAATATGACTTAAGTGTACACGAAACTTAACTATGAGTCCATGGTAGTGCCATGGTGGAGATATGAAGATATGTAAATAGTTATTAATGATATGTGTGAGCCCAGTTATTAGAATGTAGTTTGGTGGCTGGTGAAGATAAAAATGTGTTAACTATGATGTGTACAAAAATATGCACTGTAAATACTGATTAAAAGGATGTATATGACTTTCAGATGTATAGGAAGGAATACAGTAAGGGACCTTTTCACCTCGAGTATCATTGAGTTTATATGGAACATATTGACCTTTAAAATCTAACCAGTTTCCAAAGTGATGACAGATAACAGGTCAAATCAAGATTTTGTTGACAGCTTTGAAATGGTGACCTTTAAATGTCAAACAATTAATGACATTTATACATAGTGAACTTTTGAAAACAACAGCTAATAAACTTTGGATTTTTTTTACATTTTAGACTTATCAGTCAGTTATTCTAAAGAAGTAAATTAACATTATACAGTTATGGATAAGCTATACAACATTCAGCAACTAAAAGAGCGTTTTGGACAGCAGACAAAATTCTATATACTGGATATCAGCAAAGCAATTAAACTTTTGGACATATTGAACAGAGTTTAGACGACACCATAATTTGGAAATTGCAAGCAGAAAACAATGTTCATTTGAAATATACTCCTATGGAGGAACCAACTGAATGTAATGGACAAGAGGATAACAACTTTGTATTTTACCATGGAACTGGGGAGCAGGATGATCCAATACAGATAGACTAGCTGCGGAGGAGTGAAGATGAACCTTATTGTATATTGACTGTATTACTTGGTGGACGGGGAATAGGATTATTATATGTGTGGTGCATGTTTTTGATTTTGTATATGAGATTTTATGCATAGTGGGGTCTTCAAAGCAATTGCCTGCTTTGTGGTCTGATCAACTATTTTGTAGGCATTGGGCTGTTTCATGATTTGCTCCATTGGAGAAGCTTGGCATGCATATGTCTATCTCTGCAATCTGTAGGGAGGCATGTATATGTTGGCTTGACGGGAAGATGCAGTGGAGTGACAATTGACCCTATTGTGCATGAGATTCGTAATGTGTATATATGATTAGTTAAGATTTGACATTGTGTTGTGAATTCACTTGGGATTTATTGGATTGTAAATTTGCTTGTGGCGTCTGTGTGCTCTTGAGAGTTTGGGACAGTTGCACACTCGATGGGGTGGCCAACCATTGAGTGGACACAAGGTTCTCTGGAGTGCGCTGTCACATGCAAATGTTTGTTGTAAATAGTACTTTGATGATGCATATGTATTGATTATGTTTAGTAGTTATAGGATGATTTGTGCATGCTAGTATTTTATTTATATTGTGGTATGTATGTGAGTGAGTGTGAGAGTGTGTGTGGATGTTATTTGTATATATGGTGTATGAGAGATGAGCTTGGAGAGTTTCACTTAATTGAAAAATTAAGTCAAACTCTTAAGGTTTGGGCGTGTATAAAGTAGTCACTGGTTTCGTCTGTGAGGGTTCATAATAATTGTGAATTGCCTGTGGGTATTTACAATATTTGTGAATGCTTGGTTTGGGTAGGACGCAGGTGTTCAGCCAGGTGCGGTGTTGACATCTGTGATTGACATGTTTATGTTTTTATAGGGAATTCTGACACCAGTTCGTTATTGTTTTTCAAATGTCATATTTATTAGCCTGTCAATTTTGATGGGATGTTTTAACACTTTCAAAAGGTCATGATGACAGATGTTACTTAGTTTAGTAAAATTACATAAGCCCAATAAATAGATTGTATCAATTCTGACATTGATTGGCAGGATTGCGCAATACATTTAATCATATGACCTTTGGGGAATTGCGCAACTGGTGTGACTATGAGTCACTTTTGTATCTTCTGATTGGTTGATATAAATGGAAGCTTACCTATGTAGAGGGCGCTATATAGTTAACTTGAAATATGATTGGTTAGTGATGATGTCATTAGGTGGCGCTGTGGTCAGCTTCTATCATGTGACTTCATGGTATATAAGATGAAACCCAGTGGCAGAGCTTCAGATTTCGGAATTTTGGGTTATAGATAGTTTCTAGAAGTATTTTAGTTGGACTTAAGAAGATTTAATAAAATTATAAAATTGTGAAAGTTGTTGGTGAAATTTACAAGACTTAGAAATTCTAAAGAGACTTTGAAAACACAACGCGAACTTGAAGATTAGAATCAACTACTACCTTACATCAGGATCTACAGTATTTTCAGCAAAGGATAAATACAGGTTCAGCAGGACAAGGGTTATCCTTTTTCTGACCATTTAGAATTATAAGAAACCATCAGGAGTGCGAGGGTAGGATAGAAAAATCCGTCCCGAGGATCACCAATTGGCATCACGAGGCTTGCCAAGTGATGACAAACGGTGATCCCAAGGGATGGATTTTTCTATCTTACCTTCACACGAATAATGGATTCTTTTTCTTGCTCACTAGTCACTACTGCTTTTTTTTATATTTTAAATAAGCTTCCAGAAGTGCCTGAATAAGCTAAGATGCAATTTCACATGACATTTAACAAAACAATGATGTCACTTGACGACAATTTGCGTGAGTTCAAATACAACCAATGCATGTAGGCCTCACGTGACAGCCTGGGTAAGATAACATGGATAAGATTTTCTATCCCAGGATAAAATCTCAGATATCCTTGTCCGGTGTGCATGAGAATTTCATCTGCTCTCTCACCTGCTAATGTACTTTGTTAGCCTGCATTGCAAACAATATGGACCCAGATCAGACGGCTCCTTCTGATCAGGGTTCCTGTTTTTTTTAACTGGAGTCCAAGGCTTAATAAGCCAATAACATTTTCAGGAGGGTTAGGTTTAGACAGTGAAGTATAGCCTTTATACTCTCTTCTAGCAGCAACTAATATAAGAATCCCTCACGAGTGTGGGACGGAGGGATAGAAAATTCTGTCCCTCGGGATAACCATTTGGCATCATGAGGACGGCAGCCCTCATAATGACAAATGCTTATCCCATCTGTCCAACACTCACAGAAATAATGATTTCTTTTTCTTGCTAACCAATGACGTTTTATTTTAAAATAAGCTTTCAGAAGTCCCTGAATACACTGAGATGCAATATCACATGACGTCATTTTGACTCCAATGCAACCAATGCCTGGGTAAGATAACATGGGTAAGATAATTTCTGATCCAGGCTAAAATCCCAGATATTTTTATGCATTGTGCAATAACAATGACTCCAAAACTGCACATACCTTCAGGCTGTTATGCCCTTTTATTTTATGCTTTTCTCATGACTGGCTTATTACATAGAGTGCCACTAATTATAGACAGTTTTTCAATTTGAAAATCGAAGATAAAAGAGCCATTTTATTAGAAAACTTGCCCTAAATATTGACAAATCAAACTGTTTGACACTCTGCCAATCATTCTATTCCTGAAAGTTTATATCAAAATGAAATCTGCAGATGACAAATTACCAGGCATGCATAGAGTAGCAGATATAGGTCTTCAATATTTTCAAGCTAATACAAATTTTAATCTAAATCAAACCAAAGACCTAAAGGTCCATGAAAACTTCAGTCCAATTAACTCTTAATGCACCAATCACAACAAAAGTCGTCTGCTTTTCTCGTCTGCTGAAATGTTTAAGAAGCCTCTATGGCAAGATCAGACTGCTCCTATAGGAACAGTCTGTTCTGGATCCACGCTGTTTGCCTCTACACTTAATTTGTCAGTAATGTTAGGCAGTTATTTGCAGCAGACGATTTCAGCAGACAACATTTTAAGATGCATTTTTTTCTTGGCCCTTTAGGGGTTAAAAGCTATTCAAGAGAAAAGGTTAGCCAATGGGTATGAGAGAAAATGGCTTTTGGCCCACTACAAGATCAAAACTTTGTTATAAGATGAAAACAGACAGCATGGTTGGAAGTTTTGTGCAGACAAGTTAGATATTAAATTTTTTGTGATAAGTAGGTCCTTGGGCTCTGAAAAAGCATTAAAAGCCATCTCTTTAAGGTAAAGGGTTAAGAAGTCATTCTCAGTTATGCTTTCATCGTATTCACATATCCTGAGCTTCAGATAGAATAGAAAAAAATCAGTGAAAACGTCTGCCAGTGTCTATATAATACCTTAAATGCAGGATTATGCCTTTAGAAAATATCTGAAGTGCTTTTTTTTTTGCATGCATCGGCATGCATTGTCAACCGTGACAACCATCATTGATCTTGGTTGTCAGAGCAGTTATAATCTTTATCATACAGGTGAGAGATATTGAGATAATACTTCCAGCGTAAACCAGTTGCAAATTTTGACAGGTTCTAGAACTAGAATTCTGAGAATTGGATGAGTCACCTGGCAAAACAGACGTCAAAAAAGGGCCATAACCCAGTCAAAATTTTGCTGATGATCTCAAAATTCTAACATGAACTGTATTTAACAATGCTTTACACTATTGTAAACTTTGAATGAAAATGATCAATCTCTTCAACAACCATTGATCCAAAAACCAAAATTGAGGCAAAAATGAAGTCGAAAAATGGCCATAACTCAGTCAAAATTTTGCAGGTGATCTTCAAATTAAAACTCGACCAGTGTTTAACATAGCTCTTCCCTTCTGTAAACTTAAAATGAAATTGATACATCCCTTCAAGTTATTGAACGGAAACCAAAAGTGAGACAAAATATTTAAGCCAAAAGAGGGCCATAACTCAGTCAAATTATGCATAATATTATGATCTACCGATTGAAACTTGACCTGTATTTAACAATGATTCATCCTTTTGTAAACTTTGAATGAGATTGATGTGCCCCTTCAAAAGTTATTGATTGGAAACCAATAATGAGGCAAACCCAAATCAAAAAGGGCCACAAATTGATCAAAATTTGCAAATGACCTCCCAATTCAAACTTTATCTGTATTTAATGATGCACGACCATTACTGATAATGACATCCTCGTCAAGTGTCTAATAATTAAAGGATTATCAGCAACCCGCTGTGACCATCAGAAAGGGACAGATGCTCACTAAAATATACATAATAAAGTCTATCGTATAACTGCGATATTTAGGAAAAGTACCATTAAATTCGCAAAAATGTTATTCACATTTTCTGGAAAACAATTCGCAAAAAAAATGTGAAACTGTGGTGATTGCTTGATTTATCTCTTTGCATGCTGGGTAATTTTTCATCCTTTTGTAATCTTCTGCTGACTTCTTTCAAATTTAACTTTTTAAAGTACAAACACCATAGATATTTGTTGTTAAATTGTAAAACTCTGGTCTGGAACAGAAACTTCAATAATATGAATTTTTTTAATAATTACTTGCGTTCCCATTATGAAATAAGCATAAATGGGCGGGCAATAAATCTCACATGATTATTCTGTCAATTTTAACATGTCCTTCTTCAAAGAAAACTGAAAACCTCAAAATTTCATTTTTGCTAATGTTACTGGTTAGAGACGACTGTGTAACCGGCAATAGACAACTTCAGTTTTTCTGTAACAGGTGTGAGACGACATTTTCTTTCTTTTATTACACTTGAGAAGATGTAAATACTTCACTGAACCCTATTTAACGCCTGAAGAAGTAGTTCATCATTGTGCGACCTCCCACTGAATGTTTTTTTTATTCTTAGATAAAGATCTGGAAAGTACAACATATTACATAATAAACAAACATCTAATAGTTATTTGTTTGTTTGATTTGACTCTAAACGTCTGAGTCAACAATTTTCAGTTATGTCAGAATGGGTCTTCCTAGGTTGAACCAGTATTAAGAAAGGGTGTATGTGTCTTGCTCAAGAACACAACGCAGTGACGACGGTGAAGCTCGAGCTTGCAACTCCTCAGTCTTGACTCAAACAATATACCACGGAGCCACTGCATCCCTCAAACATCCATTGTTATTTAAAGTGACGTCCAATTGTACAACGTCAACAATTTGATACAGTATATTAAGTTGAATAGTGTATTTTTTTTTAAATATTTGGGAGGGTTTATTACCGAATATACGCTGGGAAATCTTGCTTTAGAGAGATAAAAAGAACAACAGAAGACCACTGGCTCTGTAAACGTTCGCCTGATATCTGGGTTTGGTATACGCACAAACTATACAAAACCAGAGGCGAGTTCAACGATGTGAGTGCTGTTGAGCGCTCTTTGTACTGGTGCCAGGTTTTACAGGTAGACGTTACGAATAAAGATAGGTACTGGAACAACAAGCGCCCTCGAACGATCGCAAAGTTGAACTCTTTACGTGTATAATGCAATTTATTAAGTGAACATTATGTCATGTCCCTCTGGTTAACCTCGCAGCTTTTAAGTATGTGAATTTGATCAAAGGGAGATTAAAATACATTTCAGGGAGAATTGACTTTATTTTGCGGGATATGGGGGAGAAGTTGAATTAATTTTAGGGATTGGGGAGCAGTGGCAAAATACTTTCAGGGAGCTGAAGAAGTTTTTTCAGGGTTTTGGGGAGGTCAATACATTATTTTAAGGGAGCAAGGAAGCAACGACCCCCTGGGGGGCTCAGAATTTGACTGGTGGTATTGATTGAACAAAAGTATCTTAATTAATTGTAGAAGATGGGCCAGGAACACTTTCTTCAAAGAATGCACATGTACTTTGTGTTTTGCACATATTCGAATCCATGTTTTCACTGTCATTACATTCTGAAACTTCTTATGCGGGTCCCTCTTCAACGACATAACTGAATAACATTTAACCCTCGGTCAAAACAGAAGATTCTTCAGTGTAAGATATACTTAAAAAAAATCATCACTGTCGTCTCCACCTGCGACGCTGTCGACAATAACCTGTAACAAAATATTTGCAGTCGTTACACATCTGTAACATGGAAAAATGACTGCAGTACATTCGTTTTGGTTTTAAAAACGTCTTTGTCTATAGTAAGCAGATTTATAAGAAAAATCTTTCTTGGTCTATGTGATGGACAATGCAATGTTTAATCATATCAAGTCACAAAATGTTCAAAGAAATCGAAAGTGAAAGTACTAAATAAGGATATGCCGACATGTGTAGTAGTAAAATACAGTTTCAAGAATAAAATGTATCGTATACGCGTTAACAAGATACAGTCGCCATGTTCTACAGGATTAATTAAGTTTAGATAAGTGTCGTGGACAAATATACAAAGACGAAATAAGATACTTGTGGTTTATTTGTCTTAAGTCTCCCGAAAACGATTCACATTCAATAACACAAACCTATATTTAAAAATATTTCGTCCGGGACCCGTAACGAATTGTCGTCCAGAACCACCTTACGTTGTAACAGACATCCCTAAGCGTGATTATCAGCAGACGATAAAAGTCCATTGGTTTTGTTGCTTTACGTCCCAAGTCAACAGCTATGGTCATTGCGGGACGGTCAGTTCACCTAACCACACTTTTTCCTGGGCAGGCTTGAACAAGCGGTTAACCAGTAATTTGTGCACATACTTTCGCTTGTAACTGACAACAACCCTTCTTGAATAAATCAGCGGAACAGAGGAGAATGACTGTAGAAATTATTTCACGATCAATCTCCATGAAAGTATGGGACCGGACCGGGATCGAACTCGCGACGCCTGGATCTGCAGTCAGACACGCATCTGTAGCCAGACACGTTACCGACCGACTGCGCTAAGGAAAGTTTGTTTTGATGCTTTACATCCCAGACAACAATTCTGACAGTCATGTCGGGGCCAGTGTTAAACCAGTACTAAGCAGGGAACAAGTGTCTTGCTCAAGGACACAACACAGTGACTCTGCCAGCGACGAGTCTTGAACTAGCAACCTTTTGATCCCCAGTCTAATACTTTACCAACTGAACCACTGCACTCCGCTAGTAAGGAAAGAGTTAAAAGGCTAAAAGCAGTCATATATGCACAGGTTTAGATGAACAAACTTTCAGAATAAAATTGTAATTATTTTCTTACCCATAATTTTTAGCATATGTTTTGGGTGCTCAAAAGAACTGTCTCATTGAGACGGTTCTTTTGAGTACCCACAACATATGTTTTGGTTGAGAAATAAGAAAAATATTTTCCTGTTACGCACTCTTAACTAAAGGCCTGTATATGGGAAAGTATTAAATAGAATAAAATCTGTCTAGACTGATCTTTAATAGCAAAAGCATTACTATAGCACAACATTGTGTTTTGTCTTTATGCAGCACATATATGCTCATATATAAACAATTTACAGTTTTTTATCCGAATAGTAATAATTACAACTACAACTCATATTCAGATATTTTCCCATCGCTACAATGGGACATATTCAGAGCTCATTGTCTAAACCCAAACAATGGGACCATAGATTTGGGAACTTGAGGTACTGGTCTAAGATGATAATAACCCATAAAAAGCCAGTCACAACTAAAACAGTAAATGAGTTTGTCATACTTCGACACAGGGCCGCGCATAATGCCCTGCAGTGGAAGGGGAAGCCATTTTGTCAACCATCTTGGTAATCATTCATCGAACAAAACCCATATTCAAACTTGAACAATAGTTTGATGAAAGTAGTCCATATATGTAATTAGGGAAAAATCGTGTGATAAATGACCAAGTTAGAGTATCCACAAGTGCAAACTAACAGGTGGCGACCACTGTGGTGGCCATCTTGGTTATCATTTATCGGACAATACACACAGTTGATCTTGGGAATGAGTTTGATGAAAGTAATCCATATATGAAATTTGGAAGAAATGGGGTGATAAATAATGTGTCCACAAGTGCAAATAGACAGATGGTGGCCATTTTGGCGGCCATCTTGGTTGTCGTTCATCCAACAAAACCTCCATATACAAATTTGCGCAAGAGTTTGATACAACTGATTCATAAGTTTGGAAGAAATTGGGTGATAAATGACTAGGAGTGTCCACAAGTGTGAACCGACAGGCGGTGGACATTTTGGCGGCCATCTTGATTATCAGACATAACCCATATTTAAACTTGGGCAAGAGTTTGATAAAGATAATCCATGAAATTTGGAAGCAATTAGGCAATAATGATTAAGTAAGAGTGTCCACAAGTGCAAAATGACAGGGGGAAAGCCATTTTGTCGGCCATCTTGGTTATTGTTCATTGAACAAAACTCTTATTCGAACTTGGGTGAAAGTTTGATGGAAGATATGATTTTATGAAATTGGGAAGAAATTGGATGAAAAATTACTAAAATTTAGTGCCCCCAAAAAAGAGGACAAACAGACTGACAAATGGACAAGCGGCAAACAACAGAGCAATTTTCATTGTCAGGCCCTAACAACAGTTGTCAGCTTTAGTCATCTGCTGAAATGTTTTAAAAGCTTCTTGGTCAAACAGTGTAGACTCAGATCAGATTGCTCCTGAAGGAGCAGTCTGATCTGTGTCCCCACTGTACCACTACACTTACATTAGTCAATAATAATAGGTTAGCAAATATAAGCAGATGACACATTCAGATGATTTTTGCAGGTGCTTTAAGGGATAATAATATGCAGTAAATTTTTATCATAATGTGAGAAATTAAGGACCAAAACATTGCATTCATGTATATAAAATGTGTCTAAACTATAAACTTCTTTTATTATTGTTACTGAGCTTGATCCTCAAAAAAGTAGAAGTAAGCTCCCTTTCGAGATCAACATTTATAAACTAATTTTACATGTACCAGGATTAAAAAAACAATCAACACTTCACGTCTGTATCGATAAACAACTAGTGGTTAACGTATGGGCATCGAGGCGGGAAAACCTGTCTTGGTGGTTTGCAAACAACAAAGGCACAAACCAGCCTGCACATCCGCGCAGTCTGATCTGCGCCTTTGATATTCGCTTATCACATCAAAAATTGCTACAAGCCAATTAACAATTTTCTAGCTAGCCTCTGTAGCTGGAACCCTGAAGATAGTTTTTCGTGCGTCACAGCCCATATTTTGTAATGTTGTGTAATTATAATAACATCCATATCAAAGTTGTGTACATGTGCATGATTACAAAATCTTAACATTTTCATGATGTGATTTAAAAGTAATTTTAATGATAAAAAGAATCTAACAATCATTCTCTGGTTTTATTGAATTTATCAAACTCATTGTGAAAAGCGATTAAATGCTTGGCAAGCCTTATATCATAGGTTTAGATTTTTTTGGCATAAAATTGTAAATATTTTCTTACCTGTCAGTTTTAACATATGTTTTAGGTGCTCAAAAGAACCGTCTCATTGAGACGGTTCTTTTGAGTACCCACAACATATGTTTTGGTTGAGAAATAAGAAAATTATTTTTTGGGTATGCACTCTTAACTAAAGGCATGCTTACATTATCTCATTTAATAAATTCAATAATACATGAGCACTCATGTGAACTCTATTTATATGTAGCATGATTTTTACGATAATTTTTTTTCTCTCACAGCATCGACCAGCTATGCCTTCTTCAGGTGAACCACTTCAATATGCCATTTAGGGGATTACTGTATTCAAAATTTTCATTTGGGGAGGTATGTCGTCGGATATACCGTCGGAAATTTAGTTTTATGGCGATGCGTAAGCGGAGCGGTAAAACATGATTTCAGAACATATATCCGATCATATACCTCCCAAAATGAAAATTTTGAATATGATTATCCCCATTCTACTGCGCTATTAACATTTTCTCTTCAAAAAGACGGCAAAATGTATTTTGTTGCGCCTAAGTCCAGCCGCTGCAAGCTGCATAAAATCGCTTGCCAGCTGCATATATTCACTTGTGAACCAATGAAAAGCAATGTTTTGTAATGATGTCAGGTTTGCAACAGTATATCGCAGGATATACAGTCCCAAATTTATGACGTTATCCAATCAGACGTCGTGTTGCATTTGCAAGTGCATTAGAATGTATCATTTTTGCCCAACACCTGTATTTCCTTGTAAACCCCTTGCCTGCTAAATTAGCATACCATATTTCTATCTTTGTTTGTTTTGATTATTTACATCTCAGTCAACAATTCTTCAGTTATGTTGGGACAATTTCCTGTCTTCCTGTGTTGAACCAGTACTAAGCATAAGATAAAGGTCATGCTCAAGGAGTCTTAGGATACATAGCAGTAACTCTAGTGAGTCTCGAACTAGCAAACCCTTCGATCCCCAGTCTAACGCTCTACCAACTGAGCCACTGCACACCACTTATTATATTTCTATCTGTTTTCAAGCCAGTTCAGCTTTGCATTTCCATTAATAGCAGTGGATTCAATGGTGTGATTGAAAACATTGTTGCTGCTGATCAGATGGCTTCATTAGAACCCATCTGATCTGGATAAACAGTGTTTTCAAAACACATTATCATAATAGTAACTTGATCTGGCATACTGTATCACGTTGAGTAGATGAGGTCATACTATCTGATCACCAGAGATGCAAAGCGTCAAGGGTGATCCAATGGTATGGCCTC
Source organism: Loripinus fragilis (assembly GCA_964019695.1). NCBI lineage: Eukaryota > Metazoa > Mollusca > Bivalvia > Lucinida > Lucinidae > Loripinus > Loripinus fragilis. The sequence continues at coordinate 63,766,054 of OZ026526.1, forward strand.
ATCCACGAGACGTAATACTGAACGCCAGATCAAGCTACTATTCTGATATCTTTATTCTATACCTTTTTTCTGACATTATTCTGATGTTATAACCTGTTTTAGTCGAAAAATTGCGGGACAGTTTGCCATTACGTTAGGATTCTTGACGTCACGACATCATGTTTTCTGTCTCTGGTTCCATGCTTGAAAATTTACTTAACATCTTGTCACCACAAAAACAGGAAAGCGACTTTAGCCTTAAAGCTGCATAGTCTGTAACTTTTGATCTTTTAATTTTAGAACTAATGTATCCATTTTTCAAGAACACAGTAAAAAAACTAAAATTCAGGTATACATTTTACCAATTTCGTAAATCTTAACAAATTATCAGTATCAAAACCACAGCACTTATGTTAAAATTACCTGTCTATAATTATTGGAGGGACGCAAATAATTACCAACAAGAAAAAAACACACCTGTTTTATAAGATAATTCACTTTTCCGTGCAGTTTTCAGCTATAGTGAACAGATTTATTGTAAAAACATATCTTTATTCTACTTTTACAAATGATTTAAAAAGAAAATAAAAAAATTCGAAAAATGTTTATAGTTGCAGACTTAGTCTCTTTAAAGGCTAGTGATACGGAATCAGAAAACCTCAGTTCTTTGATCCGGCTTTCTGTATCAGATGGCCAGTAAACAGACAATTCAACAGATTATCATTTATAGTTATATAATAAAAATCGGATATATCCAGATTTGGGAGGACGAATGTAACAAGTCAGTGAAGATACTTTTTAAATGGTAGTTATTCTACATACTCACGTCGTAACAAAAGTTGCTTGTCATTAAACTTGACACACTGAATTACAATTTATCACATGATGTTATGTCTGGGAGTAATATAACACCATGCAATAAATCAATAAACTACTAGTGGTTTACAGATTTAGTAATGTAAAATAATGATGTTCATTATAACATTGGGTAGAAGATGGCAAAATCTTGACGTTTTCACGCCAAAAATGTGATTTTAAGTAATTAAATGTCATGTGATAAATAGAAACTAACATTTGTGCTCCTGTGTTATTGAATTTAGTAAACTTGTTGTGAGCCTCACATTATTTTCTTTTCCTCAGCTCGTTAAACAAAATTGCAATAAAACATGACCACTCATGTTAGATCCTCTATGTATTCAGAAATTTAATACAGGGTTCATACAAGCAAGATTGTGTAAAATTCAAGGACTTCTATAAGACTTTCCTACTGTTTTCAAGGACTGAAAACTTAAGAAAAATACTGATTTACACATTAAAATTCTGAAATGTCCATTACTAAAGATATTAGTTAAAGATAATATGCTGCATCGAATAAAGGCACCACAATTTTATACTGATTTAGGTCTCCAAAACACTGTTGAATCCTCCTGTAAATGGTAAAATTCAAGGATTTTTCAATGCCTTTGAGTGTTTTTCAAGTACTTTTCAAGGCAGATTTAATTTTCAAGGATGTTTCAAGACAGTCCTGTATATTCAAGTACTTTTCAAGCCTGTGCGAACCCTGTAATATACCATGGCGGATCAAACTTTTATTGTATCAAATTGGATGTCAATTTCCAACCATTAAGAAGGATGAAAAAGAATGATTTGCTCCAATCCAGTCATTTCCAAATAGAACTTAAAAAACTCCAGATAGATCTTGTTTAATTTGCAATAAAGTTTCAGAAACGCTGTGCACCTCAAATGGTGGAATTAATTTTTTATTGCAATAGGGCTATGACCCAGCTACTGTTTTAATCACATGAGTGAACTTATAAAGTTCAAAAATTCAGATATTCAAATCCTTTTTTAATGACCAAAATGGTAACTGTAGAGTCAGTTCAGCATTGCCTAATTATTATAAAGGGATAACTGGCCTCAGAAGTCAAATCCTGAAAAATGATAATAATATTAAACAATGCCTGAATCTAGCATTTCAGGGGTAATGCCAAAATGTAACATTTTGAGGATGATTTTCTGTGTTGCCTATTAACATCTAGAATTTCAGGGACTATTGTTTGTGGTGCCTAAATCTTGCATTTTGGGATTTTTGTCTGTTGAAAATCCTAAAAAAAGGTAAATTTAGGCATTTTCCATAAAAAAATAATTCTAGAAATGCTACATTTAGGCATTAATCCTAATTCCAGAGGTTATTTCAAATGCACGAAGTTATGATTTGAGGAACGTTTATTACAAAAATGCTAAATTCAGGCATTGATCCTTCAGTCATTTTTTCTGTTAAAAATCACTCAAAAATGCATGACATGGGCAATATTTCTGTACAAATCACCCCCTAAAACTAAATTCAGGCATTCATCCAAGTCCAAGCATTATTTAGGTGGAAAATCATCCCCAAAATACTAAATTCAGGCATTAATCCTATGTGTAGGCATTATTTCTGTGTAAAATCATCCAACAGATGCTAAATTCAGGCATAAATCCTTAATTCAGACATTACAGTCAAACCTGCTGTTGCGGTCACCTGTATTAAGCGTGACCCTCCCTTAAGCGGCCACTTCAGGGTCCCCCCGAACGATTTTGAATGCAAATGCACCTCTATTAAGCGTGCACCTGTCCAACGCGGCCAGCGGTCGGCGAAATTTGCCCCAAAACGCTGAAATTGTATCCGTAACGGCCACTTTCCATGGTTCGCTGCGGCCGTTTGATTAAATTTTATCGATAAACTTTTTTTGCACCGGTCAAATGCTTGGAGCAATTAAACTCCCCAGCAGTGGTGTCTCCTAAAAGAAATTCTTTAACGGCCGCCACCCTATGTTGAGGCTAGGGGACGCAACAGGTGGGGTGTTTGTGTGCCACTCGAGACACAATGGAACTGAAATTTTAAAAGTTTGAGTGTTTATGCTAATCGAACACTACGACATGCTTCAAGAAACCTTCTCATGTGGATTAGAAAATAGCGCCGTCCGTAACCTAAAACCTGAATACGCTAAACGAACACGACTTGTAGTTTTTGTGTATGCGGGTACCAGTGCAAAAAGCCAGTCAACCGATAAATTGTCAACATCAAAGCGTTTACAGCTGCCAAAGTTCATTCATCCATACCGTGGCAGATGTTTAACGGTAAATGTGTGAAAAACTAAATGCAAGTAGTAATTCTCTTTGCTGGAGGCATACTTACTACACAAAGATGAAATGTTTGCTGGGGGAAATAAAACAAGCAATAGCTTTTGAGAAAAAAAATTGAGTAACAGAATCATTTTTTCCAAGTCTCATACACCTGAATAAATCTACAAATCAAACAACTTTCTCTTCATGTTCAGTAGCACGATGTCCATTAAACATGCCTTTGCTTATCAAAAATCAATGTTTAGCTTTAGAAAAAATGGGTATACCAGTGACAAGAAGTCTCTATGTCCAAAGGCTAACTCTTTTGACAAACATTGATTTAAAAAAAATGGAATTGCTTTTGTTTTAAAATAACATATTTTGTTTCTTATTTATCTTTTTTTTTTATTTCTAAGATGCAATAACTGAACCCTACACTGGTGGTGTAGACTTAATTCTTCATAATTTTAACTCATATGGGAATATCCTCAATCATATGGCCATCTTACCTGAACCTCTATTAAGCAGCCACCTGTCTTTAGCAAGCGATTTTGGATTATCCCTTTGCCGCTTGCTTAAGACAGGTTTGACTGTATTTCTTTGAAATATAATCATTGAATTGCTTAACTTGGAAATTAATACTACATTCAGGCATTATTTCTGTAGAAAATCATCCCCAAAATGCTTAATTCAGGCATTAATCTTACATTCAGTCATATTTCTGTGGAGAATCACCCCAAAATGCTTTTCTTGGACATGAAGCCTTTAGTCAATTTAGACATTATTTCTATTGAAAATCATCTCTACAGTCCTGAACTCTGACAGGAACAATCTTGAAAATTTTCTTCAATAAAATCAGGAAAACCCATGTACGTTTATTTATAGGTGTAATTGGTCCATGTTTTTGGTATGTACGCTATTCCAGTAGTAGGGAAACTAACAGCCTGGGTTGTCGCTGCGGTGGTTGTAGAAGGACTTGTTGAAGCCTGTGAAATCTGATCTATTGTCACAATCTGTGGCTGGTCAGAACCTGGCTGTGTCGTCACAATCGGGATTGATATAGGACCGTTTGCACCCGACACTGACACCTGAATGTGGCCGCCATGAGCAGGAGCAAACTGCTGCAAGGCTTGTGTTAGTTGAGATAGCTCAATAGTGGAATGTGTCGAGGGAGAACCTGCAGTCTGTATCTGCACCATAGTTGGCGGCCCTTGTCCAAGCCTTGCGGACACCTGGTAAAGATCAGGAGCCCCTGGGGTGTTCTGTCGGTATTCCTGTATAGACTGAGTTAACTCACTCATAGCCTGTGTGAGTAGATCTGCTGCAGGTACAGACTCGGTCGCCTGAGTATCTGGATCATACGCCTCTACTACATGTATAACACTCGCCGCTGCCTCTTGTTGTAGTTGACCTATATCTATCTTCTCACGTTTTGTTCTCTCTGCCGGAAGATGGGGACACAGGCTAGCATGCTTCTTTCTCTGGTGCTGCATCAACTTTGCTTTGCTTGCATATTGCTTATGACAATGCTCACACGAGTGGGGCATCGTCGTGATACTCCCCACTGTCTGCGAGTAGGTGGAATTCGGCACGCCAAGAGGCGATTCCTCTTCAATTAGGATTTTCTTTCTCCCACTGAGGGGCAGCTCGGCGCCTGGGTGATTCTTTAAGATATGAGCCTTACGTTTGGAGCTGGATTTGTAGACTTTATCGCAGTACTGGCAATAATAGTCCCGCTGTGTTTTAAGTATGGGAAGATTTAGCTCGGGCACAGAGTCGGGTTTGATTCCTGGATGCTTGTTGGCTAGATGGTTGACGAGCATTCCTCTACGTTTAAAACCAAGCAAGCACAAGTGGCATTTATAAATAAAACGGTGATAATCCGTTGGTGAAACCTTTGGTATAAACTTTTTAGGTGGCGGTCTCAAAGCCTTTTCCCGATCTCTTGCTTCACGTTCTTCTGAATGAATCCTCTTAATATGTTCTTTAAGTTTGTCATTACGCTTGAACTGCTTTCCACAAGTTTCACACATAAATGCTCGATGATTTGAATGACGCAGCATATGAAGTCTGAGTTTGTCTTCCCGAGGAAAAGACTTCTCACACACAGAGCATGGATAGTATTTAGTATTATGGAACCCTCGGATATGTTTCTTCAGCACTAGGAATTCGGAAAACACTTTGTCACAGTAAGAGCAGGCGAATAGCCCACTTTCATTGGCGTGAATGAGGCTGTGTTCCCTCATGGCCGACGTGTGATCAAATCCTTCGTGACAAATGGGACATTCGTAGTACTTTAAACAACTGTGAGTTTTCATGTGACACGCCAGAGCAGAGTTGTTCATGAAACGTTTATTGCAGATACAGCATAAAAATGGCTTCGCTTCTTCGGGACCATGACACATCAAGTGCTGATTCAGTCTATCCGACGTCGTAAACGCTTTCCAACATTTGTCGCATTTATACGGCCGATGATTTGAATAAACTGGTGTCGGTGTCTTGGCTTTTCCATGCTCTGCAGCATGCTGCACAAGAGCCATCATATCTGTGAACTGTGCGGAACAGACTGGGCAGGCCAATGTATGCGTCTCCTGTGATGTTCCCGCCATTAATTCACCTTGACCTTCGTTTGCGAATGCCTGGCTCCCGTTTTGTGACGTCTGATAGGATAATTTTATTTCGTCTAGACCAACGTTCTCTGCTGCATGAGTGAGCGTATGAAGATTGAGTAAGTTTGGAGTGTCAAAAGTAAGGTCACAAGTGTTGCAGGTCCACTTGTTGTCACCGAGCTCTTTTCCCGTCTTGCGATACATCGACTGAACGGACTTGCGCATAGCCTCTGATTCATGACGCTTGTGATACTTCTTCAATGTTCTAAAAATAAGCAAAAAGGAAATGAGCTACAAGAAATCATATATTTGAGCATATAGGGTCCTTGTCACCAGAAACCCTGATTTTTTTTGTATGTGAACAACATGTGCAGACCAGACTGCACATATATGCAGTCTGGTCAGCACCTTGTTTAATCACTCTCTAGAGAGAATAATAGGTCAACTTGCTCCTTGCACAATTGCAATATTCTAGCTGTTCTCTGTCGTTGAGCAGCCTGAATTGAGCCTAACCTGTCACAAATCCTGAAGATAGATTTTTTTTGGTGACAAGGCCAACAGAATGGTACATTATCAGATTAAGCTCAATCCACTATTAACCGTTAAAGCGCCTGCTAAAATGCATCCGAAAGTACCATCTGCTAAAGTTGTTTGCTAACAGTATTGACTTATGTAACTGTAAATGCAAACAGTATGGACCCAGATCAGAGTGCTCCTACAGGAGCAGTCTGATCTGGGTCCTAACTGTTTGACCAAGCGGTTTTTATAACATTTCTGCAGACGAAAGAACAATTTTCTTATAATTCCTTTGTAAAATGGTCCCTTTATAACATGGATCACTTATAACAGGGACCGGGCCGCGTAGCGCAGTCGGTAACGTGTCTGGCTACAGATGCGTGTCTGACTGCAGATCCAGGGGTCGCGAGTTCGATCCCGGCCCGGTCCCATACTTTCGTGGAGATTGATCATGAAATAATTTCTACGGTCATTCTCCTCCCTTCCGCTGATTCATTCAAGAAGGGTTGTTGTCAGTTACAAGCGAAAGTATGTGCACAAATTACTGGTTAACCGCTTGTTCAAGCCTGCCCAGGAAAAAGTGTGGTTAGGTGAACTGACCGTCCCGCAATGACCATAGCTGTTGACTTGGGACGTAAAGCAACAAAACCAACCAACCAACAACTTATAACAGGTCCATTTCTATGGATCCCAAACATAGTGTTATAAACGGACTGCATTTTATTATCAGCCAAAAACAAGATGTGTTTGTTAAACACTGAATGCCCCCAAAACAGATGCAATTCACAAATATAAACCATATTGAAGCTAAGATTAAGTTCAGACGAATATGGTTATCTTTTTTCAAAAGAATGTCAAAGGTCTAGGCCATTAGATATTACTCTAAAATATTAACCTGATCCTGGCCTTAATCATTAACATAATTTCACTGCTGACTGGGCATCTAAATATATCTCCAGTCTCCATCGTACCTACAAATACTGAAATGCGCGTGGTACTTTATATCACAATAGATGTATATACCGCAATAGTATAAAATTGCCTATCCATTGCCTGTGTGGCTCAGTGGGTAGAGCACGTGAATATAGCACAGTTATTTTTAAGGCTGCTTTGTTAGTTCCAATCCCGTACGCGACATTTATTATTGTAAAGACTTCTGTTTTTATTTTTATTAAATTTTCAATAATTTAATAATTTTTAATTTTTTGCAAAATCCTTTCTTTATTTTGGCTAATTTGATCTCATCGGTGACAAAAACATTTTCTCTTCGGATCCGTAACAATGTACTTCAATTATCGCATGTCACATCTTCAGTTTTTAAGATACATGTATGAGCTGTGACATGATTTTTCCAACAATGTGGCATTTTGAAATGAATAGGCTCAAGTGAGGCTGTGTAGCCTCCTTCTAAGAATAGAAATTCTAAATGCTGTTCAGTCAATAACTTACCAGGCTTAGAATATTCAAGCGACTAGGAAAGGCTCTGATCAGACTGTGCGTATGCACAGGCTGGTATAAGCCTTTGCTTGTCGCACATACCACATTGTTGGAAATCTCATGCTGTGGCTCATATATAGACCTCCTTGCTGCTCTTGAGAGAAATGATTCGACGAGCTATAACTGATTTATTTTGCTTTTGAGCTAAAAACAGGTTTTTTTTAAAAGACATATTTGCAAACTGAAATTCTAACTCCAAGCATCAAGAAGTTGTCAGTCATACATTTTCAAAGAAAGAGTGAACTTACAAATTCTTGTGTTAATGAGCATTTCTTTGACATGAAAATAAAGAAAAAACGAGTTTAAAAGATAGTGTGGTCAGCCAGGATTCGAACCCATAATTTACGCATTTGGAGATAAGTTGACTAACCACAGGACTGTGGTGGAAATTACAACTTCATTGAGATATCAACCGATTATATTGCAATTGCACCAAGACGTTTATTTCCATAATTGCTTGGAACATACCGATTACACACGATTCCTCACGAAAAAATACATATTCAGTTTTAATAATGTAATTATTTATTCGTGCATAAAGGTCAGGATCAGGTTAATATTGTTCTGTTCATTCACGATATCTTGGCTCAAAGAAACCGTTAGATGGATTTTACCATTACATCAAATAAGGGAACATGGGGTTTGATGCATATTAACGGTATAATGATAACACAACAGTTTATATCACATTAAAATTTGAAACGGCTTCGTGGCTCAGTCGTTAGGGCGCACATACACGTTGGTTATATCTTTAACGTTGGTTATATCTTTTTGAATAGTAAGAGATAGTGGTTTGAAACCCAAAATCAAAGACATCTTTTTATTATCTTGTTTGTTGTGTGTGATTTTACAATTTATAAATATTAAGTCGCTAAGCTCCATACTGTCTCTTCATGGCCTCCGAGGCGCGAGGACTGCATTCTCCGAGTCAGCTTTGATGCGCGTTATTGTTTTGTTTGATATGCCAGGCAGCTTGCTGGCTCCCTCTCTATAATTTGATAGTGGTGCAAATAGTACATCATTCATCATTCATCTTCTCGTACATTTAAAATAACATGTGCAGTAACATGGATCCTATATAGGGTCAATAACAGCAATTTGTCTGACTTGCAATCAAAAGCCTGCCTATCAGACATTTCTACAGCCAAGAGAAGTATGCACAGTGAAAGTAAAATGTGAGTGAAAGCATAATTGAGCATGAAAATCATGATAGAGATCGAGATATGAGTGACAAAACGAAAAAAAAAGGATTCCATAGGACTTGAACACCATAATCGCACAACATGAAATCGAATATATTTGATAGTACTCCACGCTACCCTCTACACCACACAGATTGATAGGAAAATCATCACGTATAATAGCTTAACACCACATTTATCTAAGAACATTAAGAGGAAGCTACCTGTATTGATGTAATGGTAAAATCCACCTAACGGTTTCTTTGAGCAAAGAAATCGTGAATCAACAGTAGAGGTATAATTTTCTTATAATTGAAAAGATCTCCCCACAAGGTGTACACATGTGAAACATCAAACCTCTTGAACGTAAAATTGCGATTATTTTCTTATTAATCAGTTAAAATATATGTTTTAGGTACTCAAAAGAACCGTCTCATTGAGATGTTTTTTGAGTACCAACAACATACATTTTAGTTGAGAAATAAGAAAATTAATTTTCAAATACACACTCCTATCTAGAGGTCTGGTAATTCAAAAGTTATGGCCAAGATTAAAGTTGTTGCAGACACAAACACAAACACTCATACAGAGATATAATATGAGCCGCGGCATGAAATTTCCAACAATTTGACATTTTGACAAGTGTAGACTTGTACGAGCCTCTGCAGCCCCCTTTTAAGCTTAGAAACTCCGAATGGTGTTCAGTCAGCAGCTTAACAATCATAAAATATTCAAGCGACTAGCGAAGGCTCTGATCAGACTGCGCGTATGCGCAGGCTGATCTGAGGCTTTGCAGGTCGCACATACCACATTGTTGGAAATCTAATGCACTGGCTCATATATTAAAATAGCCCCGATATCGGGGATATAGAAACAAGACATACTTATTTAAGTATATATTTGTAGATCTCTTCTTCCAGTGGTAGATCCCTGGGTTACTGACAGGCTCTGATCCGGTCTCCTATAACAAACATAAACAAAATTTGTGCTTTTATTTCTTTGATAAATCACGGTATTTTTCCCCCAAACATGTAATATAACAGCTGCATTACTTAACACATAACATACCAAACCTAGATATGTGCTGTAAAGATAACAGTGTAGATCCAGATCAGTCAGTTGATCGGGATCCTCAGTTTTACATTCTGCTTGTAAATTTAGGCTAATAGCCAGAACCCTGCAAGTTAACTGGATAAAATTTGGGAGAAGTCTTGTACATAAAACATCCAGCATGATAAGGGTAAACTATTTACCTTGAAGGAGTTCAATCTATCTAATTTCTTAACCCTTTGTATTTGGAAAACCCCTGAACAAGTACTTTTGCAAACAGTGAACATCCAGATGAAATGCAGCATAATGCTGCATTTCATCAGGGTCTACACTGTTTGTAAAGGTAAAAAATATCTTCAGACAAAAGAAAACAATATATATTTTTTTAATTATATCCCGACACCTCTGGATATGTACAATGGACTATCCAAAGTTTATTGCATAAAACCCAAAGGAAGAATTCATTACTATACAAAAGGTTAAAGACAATAGCCACCCCGTGTGATTATGATACTATATCATAAACCAATTCTTCTAACCTTTGTCATGCAAGATATTTGTTTAGATGATGAGGACATTTGGATACCAATTTCACTGGGCTTTCCTAACATACAGTAGAACTTCAGTGGCTCGAACAGGCTTGGGACCATGAAAAATAGTTCTAGCCAGGGATAGTTCCAGCCATCCAGGGTGGATTATGCACATAATGGCCTGTAGGGACCAAAATTACAATTCCAGCCAGCCATGGTGAATGAGACATAAGAGTTCGAGCCATTGAAGTTCTTCTGTATCTTGTGTTTGGATCTTCAACTTCTGCTGCTCATAAATCAGCATTTAGAGAGAGGCAGGTTAAAGAGACCAATCACAAAAGCTCAAATTCAACACTTCATACTCATGTGAGCTGAAAAAAAGATAAAATATAATACTGGGATACAGGAACCAAAGAAATAGCCCACCTTCAGTTTTTTAAAGGCTTTGAATTTTTTCCTGACATTCTGTGATGGTGCAGGTTTCGGCTTGGCCAGTTTGTCAGGATTTAGACCATCTCCAGTTGACTCAACTTTATTAGCATTAGCTTCATCATGCTCAAACAGGTGCTTCTGAAGGGCTGAAAAAATAACAAACATATAGATCAACAAAGGGCCAGTTAAGCAAATATTTTTAGCGTAAAATTGCGATTATTTTCTTACCCATCAGTTTAAACATGTGTTTTGGGGTGCTCAAAAGAACCGTCTCATCGAGACGGTTCTATAGAGTACCCATAACATATGTTTTGGTTGAGAAATAAGAAAAATAATTTTCTGTTACACACTCTTATCTGGGGGCCTGGGTCAAGGTACAAGATGTAAGCAAAGATTTTGAGCGTAGAATTGTGGCTATTTCCTTATCCATCAATTAAAAATGTGTTTTAGGGTGCTCAAAAAACTGTCTCATTGATGATTGGCAATTCAAAGATTAACAGCATAAAGATCTAGCTCATATAACAAAGTACTTTTTGGTTTTAGGACATAAGTACAGTAAAACCTATCTTAAACAGCCACTCAAAAATAGACAAAACAAAGACCTTAATGACAAATGGTGGCTTAATGAAGGTCAAAAGTATTGCAGGAGGAGCATTCTGCAATACTTTTGACCTGCATTAAGCAATAATTGGTCTTGAAAAACAATTTTTATTCTTTTTGAGAGTGGCCGTTTTAGACAGGTTTTACTGTATGGTGATAATGGTTTACAAAACAATTAATCCCTCAGAGGAGCACAATGGTAGAATGCATGACTTGAGATTCAGGAGTCCCTGGTTCGAGACTCACCGATTGTGTCCTTGAGCAGAGCTCTTTATCCTCTGCTTAGTACTGGTTCAACCCAGGAAACATCCCATCATGAATGAAAACTATTGACTGGGATGTGAAGCATCAACTTAAACAAACACTGCTCTGACAATAGATACAGTAAAAGCTCGAAAATTCAAACGTCGATTTTTCAAAATACTCACTTATTCTAAATAAATTCGGGACACCCTGGATTCAGATAAGAGGACCTATTTATGAACTATTTGAATATTTGTCTATATATGGTCATTTTACCTACAATTCCTTTGTAAAATTCCATGGGAAAAAAATTTGGGAGCCCCATCATGGCTGTGTTATATCAGAATCTGTGTTATAACATAATGTGTTATAAAGGGACAGTACTGTATGAACTTACCTATAGCAGTTTTGAACTTCTTTGAGCACTCATAACAGTGAAATCTACATTCTTGCTCATTCAACACTGAAATATACAACAAGTTGTTGAAGTTTCTAAATATATAAAATGAGCCGCGGCATGAGATTTAAACAATTTGACATTTTGACAAGTGTAGACTCTGAGAGCCTCTGCAGCCTCCTGTTAAGCTAAGAAACTCCAAATGATGTTCAGTCAGTAGCTTAACAATCTTAGAATACTAAAGCGACTTGCAAAGGCTCTGATCAGACTGCGCATATGCGCAGGCTGATCCGAGGCTTTGATGGTCAAACATATCACATTGTTGGCAAACTCATGCACTGGCTCAAATATGAATATATAACATCTCACAAACTATCAAACAATTGTTGATAAGAAGGGATAAATGAACTATTACAGTTAGTGCCAATTTTGAGATCTGTCCTCATCTGTTAACTCATTCCTTGCTAGTAGTAACTTTTGTCGCCTGCTGATAAACTTTGTAAACAGACTGGACGCACATCAGCCCCAATAGAATGTCAGGTCTGATCTTGATCCAAACTGTTGAAACTCTTAAAGTGTTCCTGAAGTATTTTTTGAAAAAAGTAAATTTTGATAAAATTCAACAGAAGGCAACAATAGCATGAAAATTTACCCAGTGTGCAGAGTTAAGCTGCAAAATAATGTTGTAACCATTTCCTGTCAAAATTTCAATCTTTCTACAAGAAAAATACAATGTTCAAAACTACTGGTATCAGTTTGAGGCAAAATTCTGTTCTTCTTAACATGAATGCTGTTGAAATCATGAAATGTTGAAAAATGGAAATATTTATATGTTTAATAAGAAATAAACTGCTTAAATTGCATATTGGCTGGAAAATTAGCTTAACATCATATCATAGATGTTTTTTCAATGTTATTAACAGCCGTATCTGTTGTCCACTGTTTATATTACAAGATTTTCTTCCAAACCATTTAACAAGTGTTTTAAAAAAACTATGTAGAATTAAAGTGTAAATGCAGGAGATGAGTTTCGTTTTTCAAATTTTCAGCAGCTCATGAAATGAATGCCATTGAAAATTACATGACACCTTTTGAGCATCACTTACTATGAAATGAACTTGTGGCATTCATTCTTTCCTGATCATTTGAAAGATCATTTGAACAAGGAAATTTATTTCTATCACAGATCCATTCCTTTTTCATACCAGCTGGCTGAAATAAGATACTATTTTTGACCTAATAAGTCCACTGTGCCTATATTTTTTCAAAACTATTTACCTCTTTTGAAAACAGTGTAGATCCAGATCAGCTGGCTTCTGATGGAGCCAGCTGATCAGGATCCACACTGTTTCTCATTCATTCGGATTGGTTCAACTTGAAGGGGTGAAAGCAGTCTGGAAACTTCCTCTTAATTTCTTTCTTTCCTTTAATTATTTTTCCTTGCTTTCCTGTATTTCATTGCTTTTTCTTTCCCGCAAAAGTAACAACAGTAAAATGTGTGACAGAAGTTATTAAATGATTAGATGTAGATGTGATGAATCCATATTTATAATACTAGGGTCATCCAATAAAGAATGAGACTTTTACTATAGCGCAGTGAATTTACATGCTAGACTTATGAAATCTCCTTTAAAGCTAGCACGTCTTTTCAGCTTTTCACATGTACCATATACTACATGCTACATAGTTCCAATTTTTGTTGCTAGGCAACATAAGAAGACTAGGTGAACACGCATGGACAGCTCACTAAAGGTGGTCACCATGGAAACAGATTAAGATGTATAGTTTATTTTTCTACTAGTACTTGTATATGCTCATGCAATCTGTCTATAACCAATAGGGAAAAGTAATGCTCCAGTGTCTTCAGCTGTTACCATGGAAACAAAGCTTAAAAAATCAAGTTTCCAAGAAATATATGGTATTTTTCGCTGACCTCTTGAGTTTAAAAGTTAAAATCAAATAGTCAAAGGCAATTAAAGTTAACAGGGTTTTATTCACGTAACTTAAATCACAATCAGCTGCACATAAACATACTTTTTGTATGATATACATTGCTCATATAGTTACCATAGCAACGCAAAGTAGTGTGTTTATAAAAAAAATCGAGTAAATTGGTTGCTAGGCAACCAAAAAAAAAGGATATGCATATTTTGTTCTTCTTTTATAGAATTTTGTGCAACACTAAGACTGTTCAGTTGAAGAAATGATAAACAGAGGTTAAATTTTATCTGTGATCGAAAATAAATGACTTTGAATGACCATAGGTATGCAAAAAATAATATAAACGTGGCCATGCATCTTCAAGTCCTTCCACAAAACATCCTGTTACTATGGCGACTGATCAATCACAAACATATTGTTTCTATTCCTGAATTGCTAAGATGTCATACTATCATTATGGTGATTTTAACTAATTGCACACAGATTTTCAGACTATGAAGAAAGTCTCATTCTTTATTGGATGACCCTCGTAAAATTGTATCACTAGATAGACTGGAAATCAAAATTCATATAGTTTAGTTTATAAACACCCCATTAAGGTCACTGCCCATAGCAATAACCGTAACTCCAAATCATCAAGGGAGGTAATAGTTGGTAGCGTTTGATTACGTCAAAGTGTGATTTTACGCAACTATGATATGTTTCCTACAGGCAGCAATGCCCGTTACACTGCACGTTGGTAATCTGAAAGTGATTAATATCACATTAAAAATGCAAACAAAATTTTAAGTATAATGAACAACAAAAGTTGGCATTCTTTACGGATACTAAACGATGGACGCTCAGCTCTGTGTGCAGAAAAAAATCAGTCAGTGTAATGGAACACGCATTTTACCAGGGAAATGTCAGTCGAATGTTCGCGGTTTTCTGACAGTCCACAACAGCAATAATGATATAACTACATGTATATCGATCTATATATGATTTTCTGGTTTTATTATACCTGCACTAAAATTTCACAAAGACAGACTATCTCGTCACGTTCTCTAGCGTCTACTTTGATCCTGACGTGCGCTAATGACGTCACTTGCTCTTATGACGTCATTATGGGTAAATGACAAGTATTGAATTAAGAGTCCCTCGCTTTAATTTGCGTCCTAAACAATTTGCCTTATGTCAAATGTGTTCCAATATTTAGCTACAAGGGCTGTCTTGGGCTAAGGTTGACCCAAGTATAGTCGTGAGGCTAAATTATAGTAGGCCTACTCTAAATTTTAAAAAAAAAGGTTCACGAGGAATTCTGCCATTGGGGTCTGCGAACAACAAAGGCGCAGACCAGCTTGCGCATCCGCACAGTCTGATCAGCGCCTTTGCTATTCACTTATTGAATAGTATCATATTAAAACATGCTCCAATCGAGATTTCACTATTCTATCTAGTCTCTGTGGCTGAGAAGGCTGGTTTTGGTATGAACTTATCGGAAACCCAGAAGACAGGTTTTGTAGCATCGATGCACATTTATAGTCATGTTAAAGCGGACCCAGTCCACAAACCTGGTTCATGCGATGTGCACATAGAAAATGTCTAACCGCTCTAGACTACTCGTGGCCAATTCCGCCCATGACCAACACCGACAGGATCTGTACCAAAAATAATACCCCTCCCCCTCCGCGCCATTGAATACCCCCTTCGGTAGCGGGAAATGTGTGGGCATTCAAAGAACCTGTTCTTATAAATGTGGGTACAACCAAAGCATAGGTAAGTTATAGGTGCTCAGTGAGACAGTTCTTTTAAGCACCCAAAACAAATATAAAAATAATGAGCAATAAAATATTTACAATTTTACGCGAAAATTTTTACTAATCTCCATGTTTACTCTACATTTGACAGGTTTCAACCGCAAGATATCCGTCAAGGGATATATAGATCTAATAGAAATAAACCTCCTCTAGTCAAGTGTTAAGGTATGGCCTTGCTTCGTGATCGGGCATTAGTATGGCGCCCGAGGCCGCAACAAAGATTTAACAAACATTTCAAATTTATGGGATGAGTACATGTAGTATATGCATCAGTTTGAAGCGATGCATATTAAAACAGCACATTTTTCACCTAAATTAGACATGCAGAGTTACCCCGTGACCTTGAAAACGGTAAATGTCCCCAAAACATTACATCTCTATCCAAATGATGTATCTATGCAAATTTGGTCATAATATATCGACTAGGTGTTCAGACAAAATGCAGATAAGTTTTTTTACCGTGGGTGGGGTATTTTGGTATCGTTTTGGGTATGGAAAAGTCTTCTTATATATGCATATAAATGTTCCAAGTATTTAGATTACATATAGTTTCATTTGGAAGTTCACGGTGAGGTATTTCAATCAATAGTGTTTGGTTCGTAATGTTTTAACATGCTTAGAAATAAGAAAAGCCTGCTTAGTTCATTATTTTGCAGTTTAGGGGGTAGGGGTAATTATTTGGTAATATCTCACTAATTTGACGGTGAATTTTTTGAAAATTCTGTCATAATGCATCTTATATTGTGATCACTTTCCTAAAAAAAAATTAGAAAAATTTATTTTTTCAAAGTGTGTTTAAATATTGAATTATCAGTCAGTAATTGCTGAAAATGAATGCATAATATCGGTGAATGATGGTTTGAAAGCGTAATATGAAGAACAATACTTGTAAAGCTGCAAAAGAATGGTTTAAGAATTTTTTTTAGTTAATAATGGCATCGCGTGCTTGTTTGAAATAACGATTTTCCAATACAAAATTGAGTTACAGAATATTTTACTTGTCTTAATGAGTTTCCAAAAAGCTGCGTAAAAAGCCAACATAGGCCATATAATGAAGAGCTGTAACTTTTGAACTGGACAGTAAATTTTCTTTATTTTGCGTTATTTTTCTTATAATATGATGTACTACAGAATATCAAAAAATGAAAAATTTCTAATTTTTGGAAAAAAAATCACCCAGGTGTGGGCAGTGACCTTAAGTACTCAGCGTGCACTTATATGATTATGTGCTTTTATAAGAATTTATACGGTACTCACCATCAATATCTTTCTCTGTGACTGCAAGTCGGGATAAACCGTGTCTGTCAGCATAGTGGCTAGCATACCATACCTGTAATAGTTTTAACTCTTAAAGCTGCATAGTCTGTAACTTTTGATCTTTTAATTTTTGAAAATATTTCTATTTTTCAAGAACACAGTAAAAAAAACTAAAATTCAGGTATACATTTTACCAATTTCGTAAATCTTTACAAATTATCAGTATCAAAACAGCAGCATTTATGTTAAAACTTGACTGTCTATAATTATTGGAGGGACGCAAATAATTACCAACAACAGAAAAAAACACCTGTTTTTATAAGATAATTCACTTTTCCATGCAATTTTCAGCTATATTGAACAGATTTATTGGGAAAATTAACTTAATTCTGCTTTTACAAATGATTTAAAAAGAAAATATTTTTTTTCGAAAAATGTTCATAGTTGCAGACTTAGTCTCTTTAACGCGCCAATTGCAACAAAAGTCGTCTGCTTTTCTCGTCTGCTGAAATGTTAAAGAAGCCTCTTTGGCAAACAGTGTGGACCCAGAACAGACTGCTCCTATAGGAGCAGTCTGTTTTGGGTCCATGCTGTTTGCACTATACTTAATTGGTCAGTAGTGTTAGGCAATTATTTGCAGCAGACGACTTCAGCAGACGACATTTTCAGATGTATTTTTTTCTTGGCGCTTTAAGGGTTAAGATTTGATAACACATCCTTTTTAAAATTTCCCTGACAATTTAGCATTGGTCATCCTGTCTGAGGTGGCACAGTTAACTCTTTTCCCGCCATTCATAACAATTATCGTCTGTTCACTTATCCATGGGTGAAAGTTCAAAATTTCCAAAATCCTGAACTTTACAAATTCGAATTTTAAAACTTGCAGTAGACTACAAAAATGAATAATTTCAAGTTTAAATGATTGATTGTGTTTTGATAATCTGAAAACTAATCAAAGAAGCTATGGAAAGTCAGCCTCAAAATCCTGAATTCAGGATTAATCATGAAAACTTTCACCCATGCTTATCTGCTCATACACTTTGGAACCCTATAATGCAAACATAGTCCCGAACAGTCTGATGTGGGTACTCAAAAGAACCGTCTCAATGCAACACAATATATCATCATATCATTATCAGATTTTTATTAACATGCAGGTTTAGGTATATCATCAACATTAGAAGGCCCCCTTCCAAGTAACTGGCTAGCTGCATGCATGGCAGATCTCGCACATGATCTCCACGTGCTCCTTTCTTGAGGGTCAACTGTCATGAGCTTCCACTCACGGCAGTCTTAGTCCGTCAGTTTCTTCCATGTCAGCTTGGGCCTCCATGTCCCTGCCTGCCATCAACCTGTATATCACATGCTGTTCTAACTGCACCACTTAGAAAATGATAACACTCAAAACGTTTGCATATCTGGCCCTATATTCAGGACTTTAGTTAAGAGTGTGCAACGAAAATTTAATTTTCTTATTTCTCAACCGAAACATATGTTGTGGGTACTCAAAAGAACCGTCTCAATGAGACAGTTCTTTTGAGCACCCAAAACATTAGTTAAAACTGATGGGTAAGAAAGTATTTACATCTTTATGCTGAATATTGTTGTGTATCTAAACCGGTGAGCATTTCTTTATTATGAAGTAAATTTTACCTTTAATTCCCCTTTTGACTCTATAGGTTTAGTACATGTGAAATAGATATCCTGGCCATGCTGGTACATAACAAGGTTCTGTTCAGCAAAGGTTTGTGCCGGCCTTACAAACATCATCCAGTTGCACTTATTCTCGTCACTCGTATCAATATATAAAACTTCCCCTTCTCTCTCCACCTGAAACCAGGGCATATATCAATATCAGCAAAGTCATACAAAATGGCATTTCTCAATCAGGGTTCATACAGGCGAGTATGAGTAAAATTCAAGGACTTTTCAAGGACTTCTCCAGCCTCTCCAACAGATTTCAAGGACTTAAAATTAATGAAAAATACTGATCTAAGTGTTCAAATTCTACTTCAGAAATGCTAGGGAGACATAAGTACTGAAAAATTAGTATAAAATTGTTGTGCCTATATTTGGTGCAGCATATGCTGCACCAAATAAAGGCCTAACAATTTTATACTGATTTAGGTCTCTTATCAACAGTGCTAAGTCCTACAGAAAATAGTAGAATTCAAGGACTTTTCAAGGCATTTGAGCTATTTTCCAGTACTTTTCAAGGCAGATTTAATTTCCAAGGACCTTTAAAGAAAGCCCTCTAAATTCTAGTACTTTTCACGCCCGTGCGAACCCTGTCAATAATTCAAAGTCCTGGGGACCAGAGTTTTAACTGAATCATTGGTATTTTGAATGACAGAGTGCCAGTCCTGCTCTGGATCCAAACTGTTTGGTCACTCTGCTGGTATATGCTGTAAGAGTTTTTAGAAAACATTAATTTAAAAAACACAACAGAGGTCAACAAAAGCATGAAAAATTATCCATCATGCAAAGAGTAAATATCAGGGGACAAAAATTCCACTTGTCCGCTCTTAATTACGAGTGAAGTCTAGAAAGGACGAGTAATTCTTCCCAAAGCACTCGTCCTACAGGAAGGGTGCTTTGGGAAGAATTACTCGAGGAAGTCATATTACATTTTACTCCCTAATGCTCTTCATTGCATATGCTTTTAAAGGACATGTATATGAGTTTGCAGGACGAGTGAAAGTTGTAAGTCACTCATCCTGCAGGACCAGTGCAATATTGAAATATTTTTGTCCCCTGAATATTGTAGGCATTCAATCCTTATTTTTTTTCTACAATAGCTAACAAAATTACTCACCATTATGGGAATTGAACTGTTAGTAAGAAGTGTCTCATTGCTGACAAGCTCCCCAACAAATGGTCCAAACTGTGTGAATTTATAAATAGGTCGCTTCGCAAACACACCCAACTCTGAAAAAAAACATATAAACATTGAATTTATAAATAAGTCACTTCACAAACACACCAAGCTCTATAATAAATGTCACATGAGAATCGCAAAATGCACACACACCCAGCTTTGGTTTTGTTTGTGTTGATGATTTACATCTAAGTCAACATTTTTTCAGATATGCAGGGACCTTTTCCTGGTTTGAACCAAAACTAAGAAATGATCATAAAATGTCTTACTCATGGACCACAGGTTAAGATAATCAAACATTTTCAGCGTAAAATTGTAAATATTTTCTTACCCATAGGTTTGGTTTTGAGTGCTCAAAAGAACTCACTTTTAACCCTTAATGCCTCAATCGCAACAAAAGTCGTCTGCTTTTCTCTTCTGCTGAAATGTTAGAGAAGCCTCTATGGCAAACAGTGTGGACCCAGATCAGACTGCTCCTGTTTGCTTCTATACTTAATTTGTCAGTAATGTTAGGCAATTATTTCCAGCAGAGGACTTCAGCAGACAACATTTTCAAATGCATTTTTTTCTTGGTGCTTTAAGGGTTAACTAAGGCCTGTGGACATAACACTGTGGTCTTAACTATACTCATAGAAAACACAAATACCACATTTGCTTGGTGCGAGCCTTTAATGCACAATGGAGAGAACATGAAAGTTTATGCATTGCTTCAAACATGTGAAACTGACTGTTTTGATCGTCAAAATTGATCGGTGCCACAAAGCACATGTGATAATCAGATTTTTGTATATGGCCAAAATAAATACCCCCTTCCTCGGTATACAAGCCGTTCACGAAAACCAGAAATAATAACCTTTTGAGGAAAAATCACTCTGGAATGTGAGTTGGTGCCATGCTTAAGCATACCTCCAGAGTAGGTGTCGAACCTCACCCATGACAATAGCCATGCTCATTTCATATTTCTTTTAAACAAAAAGCTTTGTTGTGAAATTAAGCTGAACTGCTTCGAGTGAAGGCTTCCCAAGAATTGACAATTTAAAGCCTCATAAGCGCCCATTTCGCGCCAACACGTGACCCACAGAGCGAAACATTCCACCATACCACAGAAAACAACACACCAGCCTAAGCACCTATAAAAACCGACCTTACCGTTTAGACAAAAGTTTCTCGCTATACTATGAAACGATTACTCTTGGCCACAAGTTTGTCACACTACTCACTCGAAAACAACCCTTCTTGAATCAGCAGAAGGTAGAGAATGACTATAGAGATTGTTTCACGATCAATCTCAAAGAAAGTATGGCACCGGGCCGGGATCAAACTCTCAACCCCTGGATCTGCAGTGGGATTTGCTACAGACTGCGCTACATGGCCCGGTTGAGACCTCATGTGATAATATGTAGAATACTGTTAATCTTTATTGACAAAAAGTCTTTAAAACCTTACCGATGCTGTCTTTATCTCCTATTCTAAAGATCTGCAGAGTGGAGGGTAGACTGGACCATGCCCGAGAGAAGACCACTTTATCTACACAGGGTATCAGTATATGCTCATCACAGCCATCATCAAACGCTCTCTGACACACCTCACACCCTGTAATAGATTAGCCCATGAAGCGCCAATCACAACAAAACAAAATTTGTCTGCTTTTGTGGTCTGCTGAAATGCTTCAGAAGCCTTTTGGTCAAACAGTGTAGACCTGACTGGTTCCACCCTGTTTGCTTTTACACCTTAGTCAATGTTTGTAAATATGTGCAGCAGATGACATAAGCAGATGACAACTTTTAGAAGCTCTTTTAAGGGTAAGCAGCTTCATGAGACTTGTGAATAGTGAGTCAATGGTTGACGTGATAAATCTTATCACAAATATATGTAGGGTACATGTAGTTATTACATTCCAAAGAGGGTGAAAGATGAAACTATTCATCCCTCTCCCAAGAATGTGATTATCAACCTCTGCTTGGCCTCAGTTGATAATTACATTCCTGGAGGTGAAATATTTGACTTTCATTCTCCTGGAATGTAATATCTATTATATATCGAACACAGGGATTTTCCTACCTTTCTGTAGTCGGGTCCAGAAGTCTGTTGAATTTAGGAAAATATCATTCGATAGGGGTGCAACAATATACCAGTATACCAGTAAATCGCGATTTGCTCTAGATAATATCGTATCACAATATGCTTTTGGCTGTACCGGTACATAAGCTCCATTTCCCTCTAAAACTGCAAGAAAACACCAACAATTTTCTGTGAAATCACGAATAAATTTTAGCAACTGCTCAGTTGCAAATGGAAAGTGAAAATTCGTCTGGATGCTAGTAAATACCTGTAAGGTTTATCATCTGTGTGACTAAAATCTAGGAAACTTTTCTGGTCAGTCTAATGCCGAACTTTTATTATTTCCTTCCATAATTCATTCCAATATTTGTTGCATTATGCTTTTAAAACTAGAAAACAGTGTTTCTAAACTTAATTTTACATTTCTTCATTAGGCATAATGTTTTTCTTCTGAAAGTAGGAGCTAAAATCTATGAAAATTCAAAAACGATCTCTCCCAAAAATTTCCCCACCCACTTACGTCGGCAATAATGTGACAGTTGTATTTAGGAGCATGAGCTTTAAATATCATAATTTTAAGCAAATTAACCCAAGATTTCAACACCAGAAAGTAGCAAATTAAATATTTTTGTGAGTCATTTAACTTTGGCTGTCTAAACTATTTATAGAACTGCAACAAGTTGAGCTTTTAAAAACACTCTGCGAAACAGATATGCATGTATCTGTAAAAACAGTTTGAGCTTCAAAATTAAAGTTAAGCTTTATGAAAAGACTAAAAAAAGTTATAAAAATCAGATTGGGGAAGTTAATGTAATCAAACAGTGGAGGTTACTGAGATTAAGGGTTGCATGTTTATTCTTTCATTCTGAAGTTGGTGCATCACACTAGCTTGGACAGACATTATGGAAAAGAAGCATCATAGTGATACTATTTGCAATTCAAATATCCTTGAGATTAGATGTTTTTGCTATTCTTATAAGTATATTGTAAAGGCACAGTCATGAATTGAAAATTTAACAGTTTCAGAGAGAAATATAGATATGAGATGTATCGAAATATATATCGCAATACAGGTTTTCTATATCGCAATAGGTTTTTTTTTGCGTATCGTAGCACCCCTATCATTTAAGCCATCAAAATTGAGAAAAATAAATTCTAACAATGGTTTTGGAAGTTCTAGACCTTTTAATTCACAATTATACATAACCTCATATACTGAGAGGAACTAGAAACTTAATTTTTTTTTTCTAACATGTCTCGATGAAAACTAATAATTCAAATTCATTATTTTTTATGAACTCTGATATCCTCAACATTCATATAACAAATTTAATTAACAGAATTGATGATAGGTATTAGGATCAATAGCCTGAAAAGCAATGTAAGTGATACGGTAGGGGGGGTGGGTGTCAAATTCATGGTGTTAAAGTTTCCATAAACTTAAGTTTCTAGTTCCTCTCTGTATATTTACACAAAAGTATTTTTTAAACATTGGGAATGCTCAAACTGATCATCATTGTCATTTAGACAAACCAAATCATAAAAACTGATATATAAGTTGAAATTTAGAAGCCCCATGATGCAGTTTGCTTGCTAACAGAAAATTATGCCTCACCTTCCCAACGATGATCTCAAAGTGTTCTACCAGTACTCATTTTAATCAAGAAGATGAGTGTCAACACTTTATTTTTCTGACCATGAACAACAAAGTTACTGATAGTTTTAAGTTGAAAACTCATGCCTTATTGGATAAAAATAGGTTAGGAGTAGACAAGAAAATCGAGTACAAATATTTGTCACTGCCGAAATTGTTGGAACACGATCTTTTTTTTTTAACAACTGAAACAAGTGATTTTTCAGAAAAATGGTCCAGGCAAATGTCCTGCAACGTGAATTTTAAGAGTAATTTTAACCAATGCTTAACCATGGCTAAACTGTAACTATGTATTCAGCCTTAAAGCCTTATTATAATCTTGAACTCAGTAAACATCTTTTGTTATTGTCTCGAAATACTTCGCGGTGTTTGGTGCGATATTGGATACAATTGGTCTAATGGTCATGTGCTGAAACAACTGAATACCACCGGTACTAACTCTGATGACGTATTTTGTTTGACTGTAAATACTAAACAATGGAAGAGCGCTCTAGAAATCTGCCCGCGAAATACACGACATGAAACAATTGTGTTATAAGTTTGGTGTTGCTTGTTGTAGTTATGATAGTTAAACATGGGCAATTATAAATAAAACTGTCTTAAAATTTTAACTTTTTACCCTTTTTTTCAACAGGATTATTCATTTTTTTTATTTCCCAGTGACTCATGGTTCGATCCACAGCCCTAGTTAGGTGGAATGTAGACATAAATATATCCAGCATAAGGTTTAATTTTTTGTTGCCAGAAATGTCTAGTGATACTTACTGAGTTGATTGTGATCATACTGTCTCTCAAGGTAAAAACCATAAGTGAAACCTTTATAATCTAGAGCTATGCCATGGCTATGTACCCTTAAAGCCTTACCATGCTGAATCCGGATACATCCTGCTTTTAAAACAGTGCAGATCCAGATCAGCTGGCTTCTTCTGAGAAGCCATCTGATCAGGATCTAACTATTTTACACTATTTTTGTCATAATACTTTTAACTGAAATATTGTATTAAAATTGGGTAGCAATTGGGTAGGAATGAAGACAAAAATATGTTAAGCATGATATTATAAAAGTTAATTTTCTATTGGGATACCTACAGAGTTGATTATGATCATACTGTCTCTCACGGTACTCTGCTCTGTGCCAGAATGGCTGTTCATCCTCCATTTCTCGCAGCCTACTTGACTTTCTTATTACTGGGCTCTGGAAAAACAAATAATGACGTGTTTATAAGTGTCTCAGGTCCTCTGGGTATTTTATTGACTACAAAATAAGTGAGATGAAGATGGAACATGGAAAATTTTCAGACTGAATTTAGATTAAATTAAGCAATTTCATTCAGTCCACAACTTTAAAATTCATTAAAAAAACTGAAATGTCTCTAGCCCTGGTCCATAAGGGATACATACAATTAAGAACTTTCGAACATGATTCTTTTTTTACTGTTGGGCCTGAACTGGGTCAGCTTTCAGCGGACAACAACAGCAAGTAAAGAGTCAAGCAGGGTCAATACTTAGATAAGAAGCTGTTATGGAAAAATTGGTGACTACTTCACATTTCAAAATAAAAAACATGTGTTTACTATGGGGCTCATTGGAAGCTTCTAATCGGGTCATGATGAGACAATTCCAATAATTTTAGCGGAGAATTAAGGAACCAATCAACATACCAGGCCCCCAGATAAGAGGGTGTAACTGAAAATTGTTTTCTTAATTTTCAATAAAAACATATGTTGAGGGTACTCAATGGGACCAAAACACATATTTAAACTGATGGATAAGAAAATAATCACAATTTTATGCTGAAATGTTTTGCTTAACTGGCCCTATGACATACCCTGCTTATCTGTGGCTCACAAGAGTGAAAGATTTGTTTGATGCCTTAAGTCCCAATCAACATTTTTACACACAAAACAGGGCCTCCAGTAAAAGGTTGAAAGAAGTACCTGTGTTGATGTGCCTGGCTGCTCATCATCATCTTGACCATGGTTTATAGAACTGCTGCCATACATTCCATGTAAAACACCATTGGCTGCTGAGGAAAAAAGAAATTCTGAGGGTTAATCAGGAATTAACGGTTTATTTTTTACAGATAAGTGATTAATGAACTTTTATCTAGTGTTTTTTTGTGGGATAAAATCTAATGAATAGGTCAAAAACTCCCGAAGACTCCAGAAAAGAACTTAGAAGAATAGTTTCTCAGAAATGATTTTTGGTAGTTCACAACATGATGTTATTGCTATAGGAAAAGGTAAATAACAGGCGGGATCCAGGATTTCCAGGAAGGGGGGGGGGGGGGGGGGGGGGGGTTCATATATATAAAGGTTTGTGTGTTTGAGGGGGGGGGGTCGCTTTGCTGATTATACCTCATTTTTCTTAAATAACCCATGAAAACGAAATAATCTGGTCTCAGTGAGACCGAATTCTTTCATTTTCATAGGATATTTAAAAACTAGGGCCTAAGAGATCCTACACTTAACAATAGAGTAAACGCCTGTGTTGATGTATTTATGGTTGGGGCATAAACATATCCACAGAATACCTTGTGGGTAAATAACATTTAAAAACCAAATCCCCTTAGCCCTTTGCATCCTGGGTAATTTTGCTTGTTTCTTTTGTCATCTTCAAATTAACATTTTTTTTACGAAAAATACCATAAGCGTCAAACAGTTTGGATCCAGTTCAGGCCAGACAAATGTCTGGCTTGTTCTGTATCCAAACCATTTGCAAAGCTGACAGACGACTAAAGTTGCAACCAGCTGGAACAGAGTAAACTTATTCAACTAATAACTCAAAGAAAAACTCTGGTCTCATGGAATTTTTAGTTCTAGAGACAAACTGTCACCATACTTACCAAACTGGTCCACCATAGCAGAACTGCCAACCACACCAGTGTCTGGTTCCACGTCTTCCTCTTCGTACTGCATGTCAGGTTCATCTGGCTCTTCTGCTGCTTCTGCCATACCTGTAGGGTTAATAATGTGTGTGATTTGTTATCATCAGTGACCAGTGAATGCTCAGACTAGCCTTATACTAGTGCAGCATTAACTTTTTGCATGCTGGGTAATTTTTCAAAAAAAAAAAAAGAAATGTTGACTACTGATTTTTTTTTTCAAATTTGAAGTTAAAAAAAATCAAGATTACCATCTGAAAGACAAACAGTTTGGATCCAGATCAGGCCCGACATTTTGTTGGGCCTGATCTGGGTCCAAACTGTTTGTAAAGATTATTAGCAGACAACAAAAGTTGCTACTAGTGAGGAAAGAGTAAACAGAGCCTTCACTCTTTGCAACAGGGCTTTAGATAAGCTTTATTTTTAAAAGAGTACAGTACTCATCCATTTTTTAAAAAAGGAGTAACGAGAAATTTTTTGGAGTACTGACTTTTTGTCTTAAAAAACATACACCAAGAAACAATAAAGCTATTTTAACAGGCCATTTAATTGCACCCGAGCTAATTGCTTGTTTTCCTAGTCTACTAACAAGAGAGCAAACGGTAAGATAACAATTTTTATTTGGCAAAATAGGTGTTAGGTTTAGCAGGACAAAGCCGCAGAGGGGACAAGGGGGTGCAGGAGGAGACTATTTTTTTGTAAAAATATAGTGCAAATAGGAGCACTATGAGTGCCCTTTTTGTCTAATTGTCTGCTTTGGGAGGGGTAGGTGGGTGAGGGGTTTTGTTGAAATCAAAAATATTTGATCAGAACTTGACGCTACTTAAAATGATCTGAAAGATTTTTTTTAGTCATTAGACAGACCGAAATACTTTTGTATAAGCCAGTACTTGTGTGGATTTTGTGTATTCGATTCTCGCAAACACAGGTCTCCTGATACTTTTATTCTAAAAAGAAAAAGCGGCTGGATTTCAGAGATATTTGCAGAAAATACTGTACACTATTACAAGAAGGCAAACACGCTTGGATGGCTTTATTTCTTTTACTTTCTTCCATAGCATTTTGCAGACAGCGTGTTGCGAAACCGAAAGTAAAACTATGTGTTACACAGCAACCTCAAGGTTCTCGATGGTTTCCGCAAGCTGCACTATTGATCTGACGGAGACTTAGACGCGTTTTCATTTGATGACGAATGCGTTTACGAAGATTTGCGATGCCTCCTTAATAAGACGAACATGCCCGAAGAGAAACAAATTCGGATTTCCTCTAACTTTTTCCTACCGTGTAAACAACAAAACAAAATATGAGATTTCGGACGTTACGCTCTGGAAAAACATTAAATGCGTAATGCATATTTTGTTTTTCGTACATGATACGCGCTAGAATTTAAATAAATGCGTATCCTGTCAAATATTTTCGTAATTTACGCGGTAAGCAAGCTTATCTAAAGCCCTGTTGCAAGTAAATAAAAGTTGAGCAAAAATTAGATATCTGTTTTTCCGATGTGCCAGATCTAGAACCAAACTGTCCGCAAAGGCTATCAACAGGCAACAATGGCAGGTAAAGGGTTAAAAAGTTTTCATCAAGTCATAATTGATTTCCTCTGTGTTCATCCCTTTTATATTTTGATATTTGATAAAATCTGTTTTCGTCTGTTACAGTCATGACTGGTGCTTTAACAGATAAACGTTAAAAGTTCATAATGCCAAAGTGTATTTACAAGAACTGAGTTTTACCATGTATTATGCACATTTTTTCTTGTAAGAAGTAGTAAAATACAAATGGAGCGTGTTATACATATAAATCACGTACCAGTAGGGCTGCCACGTTTACAGAATTTGGTAAACGTTTACACGAGTTCTAGTAACCGAAAGGATTCCGTTTACACGAAACTTCCAGAGTGATTTTTTCATTAATATACAAATCGGTAAAATCGCCGATATTTTTCCTAAAAAACTCTTTCAAAAATGTACCTTGAGCGAATAATCGCAATTGCCAATAATCACATACACATCAATACACACGCCGACAGGAAGTAAACAAAACAAAAAACAGTTTTAACTTTTAAGCCAGGCTCATGCGTCTCACCAAATTTATATTAAGAACTGCATTTACATAACTGTTAATATGCAGGAACAAAATAGCTCCAAGCAGTGACTGAGACGATATTCAGAACATTTTATGGTCCATTTAGCCACTGTCTGCGCAGGCACGATACTCAAACAATTTGAAAATGCTCCTTATTGTAAGATAATGTCCGTTGAGCATGTTCGCCGTAAATCTAACTGCAGTAGATGTACTTTGTCAAATACAGCCGAATCTGAGAAAACAAGCTGATTGATGATCCAGATCGAGATTATCATTAGGAAATGTTATTAATAAACCACGAAGCTGGTCGTGTAAACCGTAGGTCAACTTTATAAACGTTTATTGCAAAAACACAAAACGGTGCCGTTTACACATGTAAACGTGGCAGCCCTACGTACCAATACTTGAAAAGATGACCAATGCCGTATCAAATTAAAAGTTAAAATATCAAAACTGAAAGATAATACTCATTAAATATCATAATGGGAGTAAAATACTCATTGCTCAAGGCTTTATTTTAGACACTGAACTGATCTGATCATGATGACAAAAACATACCTGAATCAAATTGTGTGTTGGTATGAAACTGACGAACAAGCTCATTGGCTACCTGGTTAATCATCTGACTGGTCACCTGACTGGTAGAAGGCACATTATTGGCTGGCATTGAAATCTGCACAGGTCGCAGATCAGACCTGTGCAGATCAGTCTCCGAAGATTGAGATGGCCTGTATGTCTGGTTCTGGTTAAACATTGAAGCAGTCAGTGATGTCATCCTGGCATGCGGAGCAAGCTGAAAATCAACTGCATCATTAAGAATTTGGCAATTTATAAGCTGCGTCACAATTTGTGCTTGCTTCAAAACCCATGGTAATATAGATCACATTAAGTTACTATCAACATCCTGAAAGTCAGTTATCATATTTGGCTGTTATTGTGGAAGCTTCTGATCCCCTAGGCGATTTACCAGTATTTAGTCAAAAGCATAGCATATTTGTTTGTGTGTTTTGTTGCTTTAAGTCCAAAGTCAACAGCTATGGTCATGGCGGGACAGTCAGTTCACCTAACCACACTTTTTCCTTGGCAAGCTTGAACAAGCAGTTAACCAGTACTTTATGCACATACTTTCGCTTGTAACTGGCAACAACTCTTCTTGAATAATTTGGCGGAAGGGAGGAGAATGACCCTGGAAATTATTTTATCATTAATCTCCACGAAAGTATGGGACTGGACAGGGATCGAACTCGCAACCCCTGGATCTGCAGTCAGACTCGCATCTGTTGCCAGACACTTTACCGACTGTGCTACGCAGCCTGAAAAAAAAAAAGCATAGCATACTGTATTCACATCCAAAACAATCCTGTCTCAGATCAGATGGCTTGACAATCAAATTTAAAACTGGAAATCAGAAGGTCATACATGTACAGTCTAATCTCCAAAATTCAAAGTCCTCGGGACTAGAGGTTTTGTTTCGAATTATCTAGGGAGGCAGACATAAAAATATATAACCCCCCAAAATTGGTTTTTATCAGCTTTTTTTTCTCTCAATCAAACATAAGTTTTGGGTGTGTAAAAGAAACGTCTCATGGAGACGTTTCTTTTAAACACCCAAAACTTATGTTATCATAGACAATTATTAAGATAGATCATGAATAGGTCTTATTCTCTGAATCCAATGTGACTCCCAAATTTATTTAGAATTAGAAAGTAATTCGAAAAATCAAAGTTTGAATTTTTGCGGTTTTACTGTATTATAGTATAGTGCAAACAACCTATAAAGTACTCAGTGTAAGCTTAGAGTAATATATGTGCTGATGAGCCCATATATTTCTTCAGGAGCTGATAAATGCCCTACTTGAATCAGCAACGAGGCAAAAAAGGAGTAGTCTCTGCCCTCCCTCTCTCCCACCCACCCAACCACTCCTCACAAATATTTGCATGTCATCAAGTAGTTTATTATACTTTAAATAACATCACAATAATAATAATTGTTTTTAAATTTCCTAACTCTATAGTTTTGGCAATTATGGGTGTAAATGTTTTAACCCTACCTGAGTAGAGGAGAGTTGTTCATTTTCCATGACAGAGTCTATCACATTACTAGTTGAAGGGCCTGGCTGTGAGCTTCTAGCTGGGCTACTAGATGTCATTGTGGTGTGTAGGGCCTCAGCCTCATCTATACTGGATGTGTTCTCAACATAATCTACAATATAAAGACAGAGTCTATCAAATTACTAGTTGAAGGGACTGGCTAGGCTTCTAGATGTCATAGTGGAGTGAAGGGCCTTGGCTTCATCCATACTGGATGTGTTCCCAACATAATCTACAATATAAAGACAGAGTCTATCAAATTACTAGTTGAAGGGCCTGGCTATGAGCTTCTAGCTGGGCTTCTAGATGTCATTGTGGTGTGTAAGGCCTCAGCCTCATCTATACTGGATGTGTTCTCAACATAATCTACAATATAAAGACAGAGTCTATCAAATTTCTAGTTGAGGGACTGGCTATGAGCTTCTAGCTGGGCATCTAGATGTCATTGTGGTGTGTAGGGCCTCAGCCTCATCTATACTGGATGTGTTCTCAACATAATCTACAATTTAAAGACAGAGTCTATCAAATTACTAGTTGAAGGGCCTGGCTATGAGCTTCTAGCTGGGCTTCTAGATGTCATTGTGGTGTGTAGGGCCTCAGCCTCATCTATACTGGATGTGTTCTCAACATAATCTACAATATAAAGACAGAGTCTATCAAATTACTAGTTGAAGGGCCTGGCTATGAGCTTCTAGCTGGGCTTCTAGATGTCATTGTGGTGTGTAGGGCCTCAGCCTCATCTATACTGGATGTGTTCTCAACATAATCTACAATATAAAGACAGTTTCTATCAAATTACTAGTTTAGTTTTTAGCTGGGCTTCTAGGTGCCTTAGTGGAGTGTAGGGCCTCCGCCTCTTACATACTGGATGTGTTCTCAACATAATCTTCAAAAGAAGATAGACTGGGTGAGCTCATTCCCCAAGTTGTATTTTATCTTAAGCAATTGGTGCAAACCCTGATGAGATTTTGTTTTCTATTGCATCTCATCGACTCAAAACTTCTTTTCAGTTTACAGAGCTATGAAACATTTGATGTTCATATTGGTTTGGGCCCCCTAGTATCATATTTGTTTTTTACTTTTATTTAGGCCATAACACGAGTTAGCCTCTCAGATTTTGTTGCTTATATCTGTCAGTCTTATCAGTACCTTTGTTTGATTTTTTTGTTTAATTTGATTCTTTAGTACGTCCCAGTCATCAGTCAGGTCTTCCTGGGTTGAACCAGTACTAAGCAAGGAAACATGTGTCTTGCTCAAGGACACAACACAGTGACGCCAGTGAGGCCCGCACCCACGGTCCCCTTGGTCTCGTGTCAAGCACTCACCCACTGACCTCCCTTCAGTACCTTTGTTTTTCGATATCTGGAAAGTATAGTAGTCAACCATGCATCTCACAAAATTTCAATACTCTAGCTAGTCTCTGTAGCTGAGAAAACTGGTTTGGACCTTACTTTATTAGAAACCCTGAAGACATGTTTTATCCCCATTGAGAACTATTTTACACAAAAGATGAGGCTATTGAAACTATTGCAGTAATGACAAGACTATTGCCAATACTATTGACATTGCAAAGGCCTAACATTGCATAGGTTACTGTTGTGAAATATCAACACACAGGTTTAGATAAACAAAATTTTCAGCTTAAAATTGTGAATATTTTCTTACCCATCAGTTTTAACATATGTTGTGGGTGCTCAAAAGAACCGTCTCATTGAGACGGTTCTTTTGAGTACCATAACATATGTTTTGGTTGAGAATTAAGAAAATTAGTTTTTCCTACGCACTCTTAACTAAAGTCCTTTCAACAGTTCAAAACATTGTTACGTCCCAATTAGACAGAGTATGTTCTGATACTGTGTGTAACAGTGGTTCATTTGAGTAATTAAATCAGGGTGATGATTTGCAGAGAGATATGAGATTTGAGATTTAAACTATTTTTCAATTAAACATTTCAGATGCTAGTTGGAAAGAAACATTAATGAGCCGCAACATGAGAATTCCAACAATGTGATATGTGCGACCAGAAAAGGCTCAGACCAGCCTGCGCATACCCGCAGTCTGATCAGAGCCTTTGTTAGTTGCTTGAATATCCTATGACTCTTAGGCTACTGATCGAACATCATTTGGGTTTTTAAGCTGAAAAGGAGACTGCACAGGCTGGTTTGAGTCTACACTTTTCAAAATGCCACATTGTTGGAAATCACATGTCCCGTTTCAGTACTTCAGTATTTTGAGCTTACTATTCGGGCGAAATTCCTCCTCATCCCCCTGAGTGGTATCAGGTTCCCCCGACATTTCATCATCCATTGCCATAGCAGGTCTACCAGGCTAAAAAATACCAATTGAAAAACACTTTGTTTGTTTGATTTGATTCTTTAAGTCCCATCAAAAATCTTTCAGTTATGTAGGAAGGGGTCTTTAGTCCCATCAAAAATCTTTCAGTTATGTAGGAAGGGGTCTTCCTGGGTTGAACCAGTACAAGATGGGATTAATGTTCTTGTTCAAGGACACAAGGCAATGACGCCGGTGAGGCTCTAACCCGCTACCCCTTGGTCTTGAGTCAAGCACTCTGCCACTGAGCCACTACGCTTACAACATATGTTTTGGTTGAGAAATAAGAAAATTATTTTTTTGGTATGCACTCTTAACTAAAGGTCTGGTTGTATGGTACCCTGAGTTTAATCATAATTTTATAAGGTTCCATTTGTTTAATGAAAGACTCTTCAATCCAGTTCAATAGACTAAAACTTTGGTGGACCTATACGCAATTTAAAAAGTCAAAGGTAAGAAAATAAATATAATTCAAATGGTTTAAATTAAAAAATGAATTCAATTTTTGGAATGTTCATGGAATCATGAATACTTTGGCTTCACGTTAACTTTGCAAGAGACCCGAAGCATACATGATTCCATGAAGATTCCAAAAAATGAATTTATTGCTTATATTTACATTTTATTATAAATATCTAAAATATAAAAATTATTTTTAATTTAAGTGTTCAAACAGTTTTGTATTTAAAATATAATCGTAATAACAGTTTAGATGGAGTGTAAACTGGAAAAGCAGAACAGCAAGCTTAAACACGGACAGCCAATGGAGCAAACAAGAGGCTTGTTTTGCATGTGCGACTCGGGTGTGGCTCGCTGTCAATCACAACACCAGTACCACTTCTGGCGAATTAGTGTGAAGTTCAAAGGGTATTGCACAGGCAAGTGAGCTTGGCAGCTGTCAATCAAATTTTTGCAATTCATGAGGCTATGAACGGTTGCAATAATCTAAAGATTCATTAAAGGATTGCTTTGAAAATGTAAATATTTCACCGCCTGAAAAGCCAGGTAATAATCTATAAACTGGACTAACTAAAATGTCAAGGGAGATAACTGGTATTTATGTCCCGACCTAACTGCCATAGGTCCAGATGATGATCATTTGTGCACCTAAAATTGCATTTTTTTTTGTATGTTTTGGGTGCTGAAAGAACCGTCTCATTACTCAAAAGAACTGTCTCAATGAGACTGTTCTTTTGAGCAACCACAACATATGCAATTTTACGCTAAAAAAATTTGCTTAACTGGACCTATGAGAAAACATTGAGACAATGAGCACCACACCAAATATTTTTGTACAGAAATAAGAGATAAGAAAAATATCATAATTTTTCTATTTGATAAAAGTGTCATTCTAAGGTCTAGTCTTGCTCCTACCTTTCTGGGTCTTCTAATCCTTTGTGGAACTTGTTCGTGTCCACTGATAGAACTCACTGGTTCCTCCATATCCATATCTCTGTCAGCTGTAATTAAACAATTATTCTAGTACCCTATCTCTGACCTGGTAAGACAGGCAGGCCCCCAGTGGGTGCGTAACTGAAAATTATTTTCTTATTTCTCAACCAAAAGGTATGTTGTGGGTTCTCAAAAGAACCATCTCAATCCACCAAAACATATGTTTAAACTGACCGATAAGAAAATAATTGCAATTTTAACACTGAAAAAAGCTGCTTAACTGGCCTTATGTAAGTGCTCATGCACTCAAAAGTGCACACTGGGATACAGCGCAATCCATTTATAACACACCTTGTTATAACACAGATTTGGATATAACATGGTCATGTTGGGACTCCCAATTTTTTTATCATGGTTTGTTTGATTTGATTCTTTACATCCCATCAACAATCTTTCAGTTAAACAGGGACAGGTCTTCCTGGGTTGAACCCGTACTAAGCAAGGATAAATGTGTCTTGCTCAAGGACCACAACGCACTTGAACGCAGTGACCCTGGTGAGGCTCTAATCCGCGCCCTCTCTGTCTCAAGTCAAGCACTCTACCACTGAGCCACTGCGCTCCCTTTTTTTACCATGGAATTTTACAAAATAATTATAGGAAAATGACCATGAAATAAATGTGTCCCTTTATAACACGGTTTACATAACATGGTACATTCCTATAGACCCCAAACATAGTGTTATAAAGAGACTGCAATGTACTTTATGGCTTGATAATTTTACAACACTGAATGAACTTCTGATTTCCGGTCAATCCAGTAGTTGAAAATGTCTGTAGCTGTGCTTGAGCTACAGAGAAGGTACAACCAATCACAAAATCTACTTTCCATTTCAAAGGGCCATAACTAAAAAATACCAAGTTATTGTTCCAGTGCTCTACATTTCATCTTGTGTTATTTTACATTGTGCAAAATCTAAAAGTGAGTCTATACCAAAACTTTAGTTATGGCAGATGCTGTTGTGACTGATATAGCTCTCCTTTTACTTCGACTGATCAGAACCCACACTGTTTTATCATCCACATCATGGATCTACCGGTATATATTCATTAATGATATTGCACCACTTGATAGATACTATACCTAGTCAGTGTTTGTTCATTTGGCCTCACCTCTGACATTAATAGGATAGCTGTATGCATTATACAGTCCAACATGAACACTGTTCATTTTGGACTGTATATCATCGAATATACAGTCGGAATTTTGTTTGTTTGTTTGTTTGTTTGTTTTGTTGCTTTACGTCCCAAGTCAACAGCTATGGTCATGGCGGGACGGTCAGTTCACCTAACCACACTTTTACCTGGGCAAGCTTGAAGAAGCAGTTAACCAGTACTTCGTGCACATACTTTCGCTTGTAACTGACAACAACCCTTCTTGAATGATTCAGCGGAAGGGAGGAAAATGACCGTAGAAATTATTTCATGATCAATCTCCACGAAAGTATGGGACCGGGCCGGGATCAAACTCCCGACCCCTGGATCTGCAGTCAGACTCGCATCTGTTGCCAGACACGTTACTGACTGCGCTACGCGGCCCGGTATTTTAGTTTTACGGTGACATATGACTATAATGAGCGTGATGGATAAGAAACTATTCACAATTTCACAGTAACAATTATTCAGACCTATGTTCAAAAGTATGTTCCATACCTATATGAGATCCACGGTTGCTCTGTGACTGTACAGTTTCAGCTTCTCCGTGGAGTTGATTCAATTCCAGATCTCTCTGACGTTGGGAGTTGTCCACTGGTGGGGAACCACCCGATGTGCTCACCTCAGATTGTGGATAGGATGGCAATGAGGCTTGATAAGGGGGAAAATGGTGGCCACTTGTTGACTGGGAATAAATACAATGAAATCTGCATCAAAAGAACTTTTATAGCTTAAAGTACATGCTAACTCCAATTAAATTTAAGATACACTGGTTTAAGATAATAGAGTATATTCATGAAATATTTTAGGCAGATGCAGTGCACTAGAATTGATGCCCGAAATACATAGGAATAAGACTTTTCCCCCACTGATTTAACTGAAAAGAAAGGGCGCGTGTTATGTGCAGTATGGTGATATAAACCGCAAAATACAGAACATTTAACATTAATAATTGTATTTAGAAATAACTTCTACATCAGTCTGGCCTCAAGGTTATAAAACCTTTTCCATGCAAAAATCATCAATTGTTGGCAATAAAACATTAATTAGCAGGATAAATACAACCTGCTTTAGTAGCCACCTGTATTAATCAAGCCACCTGTATTAAGCAAGCATGTATTCAGTTCACGCAAAAGGCATACTTGTTTTTGTTTGTTTGATTTGATTCTTTACGTCCAATCAACAATCTTTCAGTTAAACAGGGACGGGTCTTCCTGGGTTGAACCAGTACTAAGCTAGGATAAATGTGTCTTGCTCAAGGACCACAACCCAGTGACATGGGTGAGGCTCAAACCCGCGGCTCCTCGGTCTCAAGTCAAGCACTCTGGGCTCCCTGCAAAAGGCATATACATTGAGTACAAAGTACCTGTAATAAGCAAGCATATTTTGGTTTTGAAAATAGCTTGGTAAGAAAAAAATGATTTTTTTTATTATTTTAGGCCATACCGGTGGATCCGAAGGCATCACTGTGGAGCTTCTTGCTGTGTCAGCATACGACAAGCTTCTGCGTGACGCACCAGCTGACTGACTCACTGTACTGTCAACAGGGGAAGCAACTCTTGGCACAGAGGGAGTATTGGTATCCATGACAATCGGTTGAACATGATATCCCTGAAAATACTCTGAAAACTGTATTTCACATAATAAGCACACATGCTCCAATACGGTAAATGTTTTAAAATTTTGAACACTAGTTACCTGCCAAAAATTCAAAGACAAACAGCACATACCCAGATCAGACTGCTCTGGAAGAAGCAGTCTGATCTGGGTATTTCATTTTTGTTTTTGTTTGATTCGATTCAGGCAACAATTTTTCAGTTATGTCATCTTCCCCATTTATTACTCTCAGTATTTGGAAAGGCAGTTTGTCCCTGATACCAAAAATTTTCTTTGAGAACAGAAAGAAAAAAGTGTTAGAAATTTTAGAACACTTACCATAAGGACATAAGTTAATTGAGTACTACTGTAAATTCACAATTTTTTTCGTGAGGGTTTTATTTTCAAAAAAACTTCGCATATACTCTGTCATTTCTTGAAAAGGTAAATCATGCCCTAGTCACGAATTTTTAATTTCGCAAATATGTATTTTAACGCTATTCGCAAAAATTTCTGAATTTACAGTATTGGCTGTTTAGTGTTTACACTTAAATTCTTATTTCTGGCCATT
Organism: Loripinus fragilis; assembly: GCA_964019695.1. Classification (NCBI taxonomy): domain Eukaryota; kingdom Metazoa; phylum Mollusca; class Bivalvia; order Lucinida; family Lucinidae; genus Loripinus; species Loripinus fragilis. The sequence goes on from OZ026526.1 coordinate 63,803,948, forward strand.
TTAGAGGTGTATCATTCTGATCTGGGTTCAAACTGTTTGCAAAGGTACAAGTGACCCCTAGCAAGGAAAGAGTTAATAAGAATTGTATTCTTTTGGGCTAATCCACAATTTGTTATTTGTTTTGTGGGATTGCATTACCCTTCCTCTAAACTGAAGGGTTTTGCATAAAGTGTTTTAATTGCGATGATGATTCAGATGAGAAGCTGCATAAGGTGTCTGAACTGTTTGCTATTAATCTCCCATTTACTGAACGCTAGGCTTGCATGGGTGAAAATTCAAAATTTCCAAAATCCTGGACTTAATTCAATTCTTTAAGCTTGCAGTACATGTATATGATAAAAATTGTAAACTGAATACTATATCAAGCGAAGATATCAAGGTTCCCACAGAAATTCAAAAAACACAATTCCATGATTTTTCCATGATTTTCCATCATCAATGTTATTTCCATGACTATTTGATGCATGGCCCCCAACCTCCCCTTTAAACGACATCTCCACCACGCTGAGCATAAATGTGGAATGCAGCAACAGTAATGTAATTAAATAAGCATGCTTGTAGGCCATGCATGCATTTTTAAATAATTAAAAAGTAGTCAGAAAACTAGCTGTCAGACACACAAAACTTGTGCGTCTGACAGCTAGTTTTCTTGTGTGTCTGACAGCTAGTTTTCTGGCTACTGGTGGTTTCATCGAATTATATCTCAAAATTTCATGATTTTTCCATGATCATTCAGTTTTTTTTTTCAAATTACATGATTTTTCCAAGCATGGATTTTTTTTGTGATTTTCCAGGTTTTCCATGATTTCCAGAGTTTGTGGGAACCCTGAGATATTATACTTGTCTACCAAATTCATTATTTTGAGGCTGACTTTCTATGTAAAGTCCGCCTCTAAATTCTGGAATAATTCTGAAATTTTTCAGTAAATTCACCCATGTAAAATGTGTTAAATTAACTTACTGACTGTGATCCTGTACTGCTACCCACAGATTGGGCTTGGGCTCTCATATAATCTTCATCAGCCTGTAATGGCTGGTACCTGGCAAGGCTGGCATCTTCACTCCCTGATGGCATATCCCTGTAGGAATCAGGCAGGGAACCATGCCTATAAGATGACTGAGGCGACTGATAGGGTTGACTCTGTGATCCTGAAACCTGGAAGGCTTCCTGATAAGCCTGTCTCAAGGACTGGCTTGGACTGAAGTTCGACTGAGGCTGGGTATCGGTATATGAAGCTGCGGCTGCTAGGGCTGGATATGCCATTGAAGATGAAGTTGACACAGAGGAGCTTGATTCTGCTGCTGCTGACTGTATGAATGGGTTGTGCGAAGCTGCTGAAGGACCAGGATTCCAGACTGGAAACCTGTTTCCCTCTGGATTGTCCATGACAGGTAACTTTTGCAGTTACTTCGAACCCTGTAAAATAAGACTTTTGTTTATCCTCCATAGTGCCTGCAAAAATGGCATCTGAATTTATTGTCTGCTTTAGTCGTCTGTTGCTTATATTTGCTAACATTACTGACTAATGTAAGTATAGAGGCAATCTGTGTGGACCCAGATCAGACTGCTCCTACAGGAGCAGTCTGATCTGGGACTATACTGTTTGTCCAAAAGGCTTCTAAAACATTTCAGCAGCCAACAAAACGGATGACATATGTTGTGATTAGCACTTTAAAGGGTTAAAGCTTGTTACCAATGTTACAGAGAATACAAACAGTAATGAAAATCTCATTTAACTGCAGCATGCTGGAGATTGTCCATGATTTTTGTCGTCTGCGTACAAAAATACTTTTTTCAAAAATACTGACTTCAAAACATTCTTTCAAGAAAACCATCAGAGTGTCAAACAGTTTGGATCCAGACCAGGCATTCTGTTGACCTGTGCCTGGTCTTGGTACAATCTGTTTGCAAACTTGAAAGGTTACCTGCAGATGACGAGAATAAATATCAATGGCAGTTATGGGGTTAACGGTTTTACCTATTGCCCTGCGAAGCTCAGTTTTGTTTGTTTTGTTGCTTTACATCCCAAGTCAACAGCTATGGTCATTGCGGGACGGTCAGTTCACCTAACCACACTTTTTCCTGGGCAAGCTTGAACAAGTAGTTAACCAGTACTTTGTGCACATACTTTCGCTTGTAACTGACAACAACCCTTCTTGAATGATTCAGCGGAAGGGAGGAGAATGATCGTAGAAATTATTTCATGATCAATCTCCACGAAAGTATGAGACCGGGCCAGGATCGAACTCGCGACCCCTGGATTTGCAGTCAGATCCGCATCTGTTGCCAGACACGTTACCGACTGCGCTACGCGGCCCGAAGCGCATTGGCCCAGCTGGTAGAGAATTAGATTGGGTATAGAAGGGTTGCTGGTTAGAGTTTCACCGCTAGTGGAGTCACTATGTTAGGTCCTTTGAGCAAGACACTATATCTGCTGCTTAGTACTGGTCAAACCAGAAAGACCCGACATGACTGAAAAATTGTTGACTGGGATGCCACATAAAGAATCAAAACAAACAAAAACCCTATTGCTCTGCTGTTTAAGTTCATAAAACACATCTTTTTATGTTTTACAGAGTTGTTGCAGGTTTCTGTTTATTAATACTACCCTGAATCCACAGGCTGCATAGAAAACAAGACCAGTGTAGATCCGGATCTACACTGCTTTCAAGAAGACTTAAAGCCCTGAACACTTACACTCAGCAGGGCAAGAGTAACCCCTTTGCCCCTAGAAAATTTTTCATGCTTTTTTGTTGTCTGCTGCTTTTTTTCAAAATCAATGTTTTCAGGAAATTCTTCAAGGAATACCATCAGACTGTCATACAGTCTTGGATCCAGAACAGGCCTGTCGGGCCTGATCCGGGTCCAAACTGTTTGCAAAAGTTATCAGCAGACGATATTAGGAGGCAAGAGTTAAGCCTGATGGAAACTTTCTTTGTTCATTATAAGGTGACAGGTGATAATTTTCAATGCTGCAGATCAGATCATTTCCATGTCTACAATTTGAACTTTATATGTTTTAATTTGAAAACTCCATCGTATGTACAGTCAACCTTTGTATATATAAGAGACTGAGAGACATATCCCCTTTGTTTCAAACTCACAAAAGTTTGTGACTAAGCTTGATGTCAGGAGGCTCTTGATATGGAAAGATGCCATGAAGAATAAAATGGGTTGAGTTATGCAGGAAAGACAAATGTCATCCGATCTGTGATACAGGCCTAGACCTCCTGCAGAGTCACAGGAGTGCAACAACAACATCATGACACCTTTTCCTTATCATAGGTGAGCAGTGCAGGTGAACTTTTTCATCCTTTTTTCAGGACCTCATGCTAGATTTCGCAAAGGCCTTTGATAAGGTACCACACAGGAGGCTATTACACAAATTGGACTATTATGGGATAAGAGGGTCCACCCACAAGTGGATCAACTCATGGCTCTCTGGGCGCACTCAAAAAGTAGTATTAGATGGTCAAGCCTCAGATCCAGTCCCAGTGTTATCCGGTGTACCCCAAGGATCAGTTTTAGGGCCGATCCTGTTCCTTATCTTTATAAACGACCTGCCGGATAACATGAGGTCTTCTGTTCGCCTGTTCGCGGACGACTGTGTCCTGTATAGAAACATTCATTCGATTCAAGACTGTTTTATACTGCAGGAAGACCTCACTAGCTTAGGACAATGGGAAGTCGATTGGCAAATGAAGTTCAATGTAGCCAAATGTCACTCTATGAGAGTGACTCGGCATCAGCATCACAAACAGATTCTCTTTGATTACTCCCTTCACAACCAAACTTTGGAAAACGTTCAGTCAGCAAAATACCTTGGCATAACCATCTCTGATAATATGGATTGGGGTCAACACATTTCAGAAATTTCTTCCAAAGCAACTAAGACACTTGGTTTCCTTCGCAGGAATTTGGCTTTTGCACCTCGGAGTACTAAGGAAGTTGCATACAAAACTTTGGTTCGGCCTAAACTAGAGTATGCAGCACCCATTTGGAGCCCTTACTCAAAACTTCAGATTAATCAGATAGAGAAAGTTCAGAGGACAGCAGCCCGTTGGACCTGCAGGAGATGGCGTAACACAAGTAGTGTCGGCGAGATGCTTGATGAGCTTGAGTGGCCATCTCTTGAGGCCCGTAGGGATCAGTCCTCCCTGCTTCTCTTTCATAAGATACATTCTGGTGCTGTGTCTATAGAAAAAGACAAGTACCTGACCCCTGCTCGCAGTTTGAAATCTACCAGGTCATCACACAGTGCCCAATATTGTAGATACCAGACATACAGTGATGCCCTGAAGAACTCTTTTTTCCCCCGGACTATACCACATTGGAATAGTCTTTCTCCTTCGGCGGTCAATTCCCAGACTGCTGAGGAGTTTAGGGCACTCCTCATTTAGTTAAAAACACAGCCGAAAGATTTTTTTTGTTTTTTTTGTTTTGTTTTTGTTTTTTTGTTTTGTTTTTGTTTTTTCTTCAAAATTCCAAAATTGCACTCCCTGGCGTAATGATCAAAATTTGATCGTGCCAGTATTAATAGAAAGAAAGAAAGGGGCAGACTTCATGAAGCGCAAAATTTAAAGCCCCACTTCATGACTTAATGTGACTGCACAGCCAATGATTTGCCAAGCACTGATGGTATACACAGTCACCCAGATCAACCTTGAAACTTGGTCAAGGTAGATTTAAGCAGAAATGACTCTCCTTTAATTCAGTTGAAACTGCCTGAGACGCCTGATCTGGATCCAAGATCTATTTCTGAAAGAATTTTTCGAAAAAAGTAGATATTGGAAAAAAATCAGCCAACAAACAGCATGCAAAATTACCCAACAGGTAAAGAGTTAAAACAGCTTTTGCAGATCACAGATGGAGTTTAGAAAATCGCTAGGTTTTCTTGATTAAATCATGTTTAGCGTTAGGTCTCAATTCCCAAAATATTTCGGCAAAATTTATTTGTAACATACAAATCTGATCATCATTTATGAAGTTCAAAACAAGCTAAAACGGGTTGAAGGGATGTAAAACTGAAAATAACACTGGCCATCCCATTTTTTCATGGGAGGTAACTTTTACAGGTCTTAGTCTCCATCTTGAATTTTACAAGGGCGTTTGCAAGGATGTAAAAAAGAAAATAATGCAGGCTATTTGTTCTTTCTTACATGGTATATTTGTGGGACAGGTCTTTGCCGCTGTCTGAGGGCTTAATAAACGGCTTTTCCAGCACTCGGTGGTAAGAGACTGTCTGAAAAATGGAGTGTCCCATTTTGTGAGGAAACACCAAACGGAATAGTCCACCACAAAGGGGCACCAAGTTGATGAGCAATTTTTCGACGTTCGTTGATTGCCCAAGGGAAGCGCTTTGCTTGATGAAAGCAGACATCAAACTACTATCTTACTGACTAAGTACCAATTTAACGAGTGGCCAATGACTGACAGAATCTTATACAAGTTGAAAGGAAAAAATATCATGACAAACTTACCTCCCGCTTCAAGTCTCGCAATAATCCGATCGCGTCACGTGACAAAAGAATGGTGCGAGACATTTGTTTACAAATGGCGGCCTCCATAGCAGACCAGTTTTGAGATTTTTTTACCTAGAAATAGGGGGAAAAGATGGACAATGGGTCTCACAAAGAAGGCCTCTATCGATGGAAGAGACAGGAGCCACGAACGCATTCCCGTTCTCAGGTAAAACACACTTTCAAATACCATTTTTTTCAGAATCAGAGAGATTGCTGTTGTGTTTTTGTTCTGATTTCATGGATTTCTTCCTAATAATTGTTTTAGAAAATATTTTTCATTTATACTTATTTCAATCTCCATAGAACGAATCTATGACAACTAACCGACAGACAACTGGCTGACACGACAACTCAGCGACGGCACTTTTTCACCGACAACCAACTCGCCGACACGACCACTGGCCGACACGACAAGTCACAGACATTTTTTTTAAAAACTCACCGACACTCACCGCCAGAGGCTTTCCTATAAAAAGGATGAAAAGAAATATTTTTTTCAATGTCAATATTGCTTTATTTTCGGAACAAACACATCACCACTTTGCTTTCAATAAACACAAATACATGTACATGTTTCATGGCGTCTTTTAATCTCTATGGTTACTTAACTATGGGTATAACTTAATTCGTCTGCAGTTTGAATGCATCTGCATTTGCAGTCAGGTAGGTGACACACCCAGTACGACTTCTCATTGCGTACACGGTCCACTTTGTATATGTAGCCTTCAGAAACTAATTTGTTTTTGCCCCTCTGGGATCGGATGAACGAAAAACCAGCCGCCATTCTTATAAATCAAAAGCCAAAATGTCCCGGCAAAATGTACATGAGTTTTATAGATTAGTGAAGTCGAAGTTGAGAATGGTAATCAGTTTTGTAAAGAAATATAATAGGCTTTTGTCTGTGAGCTGTCGTGTCGGCGACTTGTCTTTGTCGTTCAGTTGTCGTGTCGGTGAATATTTTTTTTGTCTGTCAGTTTTTGTCTGCAAGTTGACTTTCGGTCAGTTGTCTGTCGGTGAGTTGTCGCACAACGCCATAGAACAACATGCATTTTGTGAACATAATCAGGACTGAGACATCACACCACCTGTTAGCTACATAATGCATTATGTCATTGTCTTGCAGCCAGTGCATGCACATTCCATTCTGTAGAGTCTGGAGGTTGTGGTCAGGACAGGACCGCCCGGGTAGCTCAGGTGGTAAGAGCGCCCAACTAGTGATCTGGAGGGGGTGGGTTCGAGCCCCACCTCGGGTTGCATTTTTCCCCCTGGTTGCTGTACAATGGTATGTGTCAGAATTGTTGGTTGACAGGCCCATGCGATGGAATAGGTCATCCTGAGAGCTGAGTGCCATCAGGCAGGGTTCTGGCAGATAGCCATTCTGTTATCTACAGAGCTGGCTCAGCTCTGAAAGAATAAAAGGGGGAGAAGTGTGGAGTCAGGAGATGGTGGTTAGGACAGGACCGCCTGGGTAGCTCAGGTGGTAAGAGTGCCTGTCTAGTGTTCCGGGGGTTGTGGGTTCGAGCCCCACCTTTGACGGCATTTTTCCCACTGGTTTCTCTACAATTCACATCAGCAATATTTTTTTTTTTTAATGTTGGTATGAATGATACACTGTAACCTTCTAGCCATTCTGGGGTGTGGTGATTCCGCAGCACAATTAATTCCCCCACAAGCCCGCAAATATTTGTCATGGCTTAATTTCCCCTGTAATATCCATCCCTTTCAACACATGCCTTCCACCACCTTTCAACACATGCCTGTCTCTGTCATCTTAAATTAGCAGGTAAGACATCATCATGGTCAAAGAAGAAACCAGTAATCAGAAGCAAAGTGACCAGTACATTAACATTTGACTGTTTCTACACTGTTTGAGGGGTCGATGATGCAGTTACTTTGAAATTAATCTGTCTTCAAGTACATGTAACTGTCTATAAATTTATAATTGATTACTTTGTCATATATTTCTGATGTGAGAATGATAAATGATGCATACTGAGTCTGAGTCTCTGACCACATTTTAATATGCCCATTGCCCAAGTATTTTACATAGGACTGGAAGCTGATAATTTTGATTTTTTTTTTACTCTTATACTCAATGATGACCCTATTTAATTACTGCAAAACAATCTAGATGAGTTTGTTGACTTTTTTCAGATAGAACCTTCCATAATCCATTCAGTTAATGCAATAACATTCTGATTTAATTTTCCATTATATATTTAGATGGGATCATGTTAACCCTTGTCCTGCTGAATTAAGATTTATCAACTTTTGAAAACGGTGTAGATCATATCTGACTCCAGATCTTGATAAAGGTCATTGGATGACAGAAACCAGTTGACACTCTTCTAATAAACAGAAGACACTGGCTGTTTTTTTTTTTTTTTTCTGTTTATCTTTATCTTCTGATTATATATACAGATCCAGAACAGCTAGTTGGCTTCCAACGAATTTAAGATCATTAATTTTGAGTCTAAGAAAACAATTCCGACCTTGATGAAAGTCAAATGCCATGTATTTTGGCATTTCATCAGGGTCTTCACCATTTGTTCAGTAAAGTACCCATGGGTGGGTACCAGCATATGCAAAGGTTTAGCAAATTTTCATTGTGTTTGTATTATTTACCTTTTCTGACATTTTATAAGCTCTCTCATGCATCTTTTATTTATATTTTCAGAATGTGACATCAAAAAATGACATACAGAATTGGATCAGGGTAAATAAACCAGTCCATGAGATAATCAGGCTTCAAGATAAGAGTACCTAATTGACCAATCAGAAACTAATTTTCTCATTTTTCAACCAAAACATATATTGTGGGAACTCAAAAGAATTGTCTTAATGAGACACTCCCTGAAAGTCACTATTCAAATATGCATTCACAGCTATCGTCCTTGCTTTGGTTTGAGCGTTCATTTACCTCCATACTTTGTGTATGTGAGCAGCAAAGGCTCTGTAAAAATGCATTTTTGTTAAGACTTATCTGAGCCTTCACTGCTCACCCCTGACATGTAAGTACTGAAACAGGCCTCTATTTCTAGAGAAGAATGTGCATGGTAAAAAATTATTTTTCTTATGCGTCAACCAAAACCTCTCAACCCACAGTAAAAACTGTGTAAAACGGCCACTCTCAAGAAGACCACAAATTGGTTTTTAAGACCAATTATCGCTTTATGCAGGTCAAAAGTATTGCAGAATGCTCCAAGGGGAGCATTCTGCAATACTTTCGACATGCATTAAGCTATCATCTGTCATTAAGATCTTTGTTTTGTCTATTTTTGAGTGGCCATTTTACACCGGTTTTACTATCATGATTAAGCATGAAAAATCTTCGTAATGGGAGCGCAGTGGCTCAGTGGTAGAGTGCTTGGCTCGAGACCGAGGGGCCGCGGGTTTGAGCCTCACCGGCGTCACTGCGTTTTGTTCTTGAGCAAGACACATTAATCCTAGCTTAGTACTGGTTCAGCCCAGGAAGACCTGTCCCTATATAACTGAAAGATTGTTGATGGGAGATAAAGAATCGAATCAAACAAACAAATCATAATTTTCTATTGTTTAAAAATGCCTCAATTATGACCAGTGTTTTCTTTTCAATAAGGTTACATTGATGCATATTTTCTATGGCTTTTCTCATAGATATTGTTGTGTAGGATTTTACCAATGCCTCCTAGAAAATGTGGTGCTCATAGAATTCAAAAGAGAAAAAAAACCTGGTTTCATACTGGTTTCAAAATAGTTTATATATGGTTTCAGCACAAATACAGGGCTGAGCTATAGTTCTTTGTGTATTATCTTTTCTTTGGGACAAGTAAATTTTCTTTGGGACAAGATTGTAAGAGTAATTTACTTGTCCTTGGGTAAGTATCAAATTGTGCTATAATTTCCATACCCCTGGTTGATATATTTTGGAAGTCTATATAGAAAACAATGTGGACCACCAAGATAGGACTGCTCCCTATGGAGCAGTCTGATCTGGGTCCATACTGTTTTCAGCACTGAGCTATATTTTCAACTGGCAATTATAGAGATAAGCAGTGTGTTATACTCAACTCTTTGCATGCTGGATAATTTCCCATGCTCTTGTTGTCATCTGCTTACTTTTTTTCAAAATTGACTTTTTCAAAAAATTCTTTCATGAACACTATCAGTGTGTCCAACTCTGATCATCAGGACTGACATTCTGTCGGTCTTGATGTGGGTCCAAACTCACTGTTTACAAAGGTTATCAGCAGGTAATAAAAGTTGTCGCTAGCAAGGAATGGGTAACTGTTCAGGACTTTAATTAAGAGTGCGTAACAGAAAAATAATTTTCTTATTTCTCAATCAAAACATATGTTTTGGGTACTCAAAAGAACCATCTCAATGAGACGGTTCTTTTGAGCACCCAAAACATATGCTAAAATTAATCGGTAAGAAAATATTTACAATTTTATGCTAAATTTATTTGTTTATCTAAACCTATGAATGTTTATTGGTATTTAAGAAAGTTGAGGAAGCATCCAATCATGCAGCTGAACAAGTTTTTGGAACCAACCACAGCAGCGGTAGAGCTAGAGGACGGGCAGCCACACAGATGACCAGGGAGCATGTTGTTGATAGTGAACATGCTTACACTGAAGGTATCATATAGACTTTCTAATAAGGCCAAATAAAAAATTAAGTGTGTTTCGGGTAACAGGTCTGAAAATTTTATCTAGTGTAGGCACACATATTTTTTTTAATAATTTTTTTTCTGGAAAAAATATAATTTTTATGCTTTTTGAAAGGCGTTTGGCCTTTCAAAATGCATAAAAAATTTTTCCGCCTTTCAAAATGCATAAAATTATACAGTCGAACTTTGGTCGCTCGAACTCGCCTGTCTCAAACACCAGGGACCGCTCGAACTCATTTGTTGGTCCCGTCAATTTCCCTATACATTTAATGTAAAAATTCACCCCAGGCTCGAACAGCGATGGCTCGAATTCTCGAACTCAAAGCACGGTCCGCATGGCAATTTTTAATTTAAAAACCCTATGATGGCTCTAACCAAATATTTCTAAACATGAATCGGTCAGATGCTTGATTTATGTTCATTATTATAATTTCATAAGCGCTCCGTGACAATGATGATTTTACCCTTGGGTTACCTTACTGACGAGCAGAACGTGTGAAGCAATTAGCGGCAATTTATCAGATCAAAGATTTGAGTAAGTTCTCACTTGTCACCACTTAGTTAGGTGGCCAAAATGGATTAGAGACAATTAAGGAGATGTTTTGTAATCAAGAATTTGTGTGTCAAAATGAGTAAAACATACCTCTTTAAAACAGGAGAATTTTCCACATCGGTCAATCACCTCTGCAACGATGTCAGAGAGTATGCCAGTTTCCGAGCAGCTGGTCAGTCTTTGTGCGTAAAGGCAACTATTGGCCCGCCAGCGAAACAACATTTAAATGCCGCTTCGCTGGCGGGCCGATAGTAGTCCGATATCGTGTGCTGGCTGGATAAAGACTGGCATCAGATTGTGCAGTCTGGTCAGAGTCTTTGTGAGCAAATGTTTTTAAGGTAGCCACTCTCGGCTCGCCAGCGAAACGACATTTAAATGCCGTTTCGGTGACAGGCCGATAGTGACCCGACACCGTGTGCTGGCTGGATAAAGACAGGCATCCGATTGTGAGGCGGTACAGTCTGATCTGCGTCTTTGTTGTAAACATCCTGGGGAGTTTGTCATTTTTTCGTGTTTATATTCGTTGTTTAAATTGAAACTTGCACATTGTGAATAAATAAGAAACAAACTTGTTTTTTTTTTCTTTAATTTTTCTAAAGGAAATGGATAAACAACCGAACATAAACTCTAGCGACACATAAATAGGAACATTCACCAACAAGAAGACAAACGGTACAGCTTACTCGATAGCAAATGCATTGATCAGCCTGTGCATATGTGCAGGCTGATCAATGTATTTACTTTCAACAGGTACATATGCTAACACATGCGGCTTATAATTTTAACTCTAGCGTGCTAAGGGTTATTGATCAGTGACAGGTATTACATGCATTTTGCAACCTTGGTCGATAAAAAACGTGGTGTCCATGATGACATAAAGTACACATGAACCAACTTGAAAATTGTCAGGCTAGGTATGGCTCGAACACATGGATGGGTCGAACTCGCACCGGAGGTCCCGACCAGTTCGAGCCATCAAAGTTCGACTGTATTTTTTTTTTCAGGAAACCTGAGAAAAATTCTAGGTTTCGCCAATAAATAAAGGTAGGGTCGGGTTACCCTAAACACAGGCATTTTTATTTGGCCTAATGCGTGAATTTACATGAAAGCTAATAAGCAAGTCTATACTAAAGTATGACAAAGAAGTTAACAAGTAAGCTTTAAGTATGTAAAGTAAAGATATGACATATCCATTTAATAATGAGCAAACTTATATAAACAACCTAGCCATTTTTAGTGAACTTGCTTTGAAGGTATGAGAGAGTCATTAATAAGTAAGTTTAGACTGTAAGCAAGACAGAGCCATTTTATGAGCAGGCTTAGATTATCAATCAAGCTTACAATGAAGGCATATCAGAGCCATTAGTAAGCTTAGACTGAAGGTATGCAATAGTCATTAATCAGCTAGCTAACCTTATAAGTTTGACATAGGCATTAATGAGCAAGCTTACACTTAATGAGCAAGCTTACACTTAACGAGTTCGAAAAGCCACATTATATATGAGCAAGTTTACACTTAGTGTGTCTGATAAACAAGTACGTATATGTACATGTAGTCATTAATGAGCAAGCTTACACTTAACGTTTTTGACATAGCCATTTACAAGCAAGTACATACTTAATGTGTTTGACATAGCTATTTTAAGCAAGTTTTCACTTTTAACATGTGATTGGCATTGCCATTATGTGCAAGTGAACACATAACATGTTTGACATAGCCTGTAATAAGCAAGCTCATACCTAATGTGTTTGACATAGTCATTAGTGAACATGCTTTCACTTTAAATGTGTTTGGCATAGCCATTAAGGAGCAAACTTTCAATTAACATATGTTGCTTCTTATCTCAGAATGAACAATCATGTTGTTTTTTTTTCTAGCAAAAGAGCTGCTGTCTGAATGGATGGAAGACAAGGTTGACCTGACCTCTGAACCTATTATAGATAGCCAGTATGATGATGACTCCTGGCAGAGGTATGCAGTGGAATCTGATGTGAAACGAGAGTGGGACAATCTTCTTGCTGACAACTTAGAGGACTATGAACTCCCTCTCATGTCTAAACCCAGTAAAAGAAATTCTGGTAAGTTGGAAAAGCGTTAGACGGAACCCTTATCCTGCCAATATTTATGTCCACACCGCTATGTCTGCAGGGGACAAATATTTCAATATTGCACTTGTCCTGCAGGACGAGTGACTTACAATTTTCACTCATCCTGCAAACACATACACTTGTTCTTTAAAAGTGAATGCAATAAAGAAGATAAGGGAGTAATATGCAATATGGCTTCCTGGAGTATTTTTTCCCAAAGCACTCGTCCTGTAGGACGAGTGCTTTGGGAAGAATTACTCATCCTTTCTAGATTTCACTCATAATTATGAGGGGACAAGTGGAATTCTTGTCCCCTGGTCTGCAATCTATTTTCTTAACCCTTTGTATTGTGATGGATTTTCCCATACAGATCAATAAGATAAGGAAGGGATTGTCCATTATATATTATAAGGGGTTGCAGGTAAAAAAATCAAATAATAATGTACTTCAGTCCCTGTAGATTGTATTTATCTTGGCAAACAGTGCAGACCCTGATGAAATGCCACATTTTGCAGCATTTCATCTGAGTCTTCACTGTTTATCAAAATACCCCTTAAGGGTTTCCAGTATACAAAGGGTTAAGGGATTGGTGGATTTTGACCAAACTTGCACAGAAATATCATTTGATTGGAGAAAGAACCAATTTAATTTCTATGACCTGGGCCCTATTTTCAAGGATACCATAGTTCATAGAAGGTTGAAAAATTCCTTGCCTGCACCATATCTCCTGATAATTTATAAAAGTAAGTAATGGTGCAAAGATCAGGAATCGATACAATCAAGTACCACACCTGACCAAGGATACCAATGGGAAAGTGACAAACTCACAGAAGACACCACAAACGAGAGCCAAGAGGTCAGCCCTTTCCCAGCAGGTGACCACAAAGCACATATAAACAGACGCGCACACAGCATAGCAAACACAAGACAGAATAAAAACATAAAAGATCCACAAAAGAAGTACCGCCTTGGAACGGTCAGTAAAATATTTTACTGGAGGGCTTAAACCGGTTTAACGGCGCCAACCTCAATAAATAAATCAACTTACACTATATTTGCACAGTACGTTGTTTTACTGGGAGATGGCAAAGATCTGATTAGATTTTGGTGAAGATGACTTCATTTTCAAGGTCCCAAAAGATCAAAGTATGTTGAAAAATTACTTGTCGAATGGATTTATACCAAACTTGCACAGTTGTATCACTGGGAGAAGGAAAAGAACTGATCAGATTTTCAAGGTCACTGAATGTCAAAATTTCTTGCCTGCACCATATCTCCCGAAGGGATGAATCAATTTTTATCAAACTTGCACAGGTGTTTACTGGGAGATGGCAAAGAATTATTAGATTTTGGTGGTGATGACCTCATTTTCAAGGTCAAAGAAAGTTGGCATATGGCTTGCCTGCACACTCTATCTCCAAAAGATATTGATGGATTTTATCAAACAGTCAGAAGGATTTATTAGACACATCACACACTGGTTGATGGAACTCTTTTCTTCTGAAATTACTGCTCAAGTTATTTTGTCCTGAAAAGGTTGCATGCTTATGTCTGCCACATATATTCAAAGGAACTCCAGACTACTTTAATAATGAAAGCAACCATAAGTCCTGATCAGATGGCTCCCTTAGGAGCAATCTGATCAGTGTCCATATTGTTTACAATATAAGCTACTAAAGAACATCAACAGATAAAAAGCAGTTAACTTTTGTTGTGAATGGAGAGAAATTTGTTTAGGGCTATAATTTTGTATATATGATCTCACCAGATATATACAATCTTGATGAGGATGATGCTGTTGCCATGGTGATGCGAAACATGATGGATAAACAGGTTGTCAAGAAAAACTTCACCAAAGACCTTGGCCTTGACCCACATTCCAAACATAAAGACCCGAGAAACAAGATGGAACTCAGACATCAACAGGTAACAACAGTTAAACATTAACTCTTCCCTTGCTGATAACATTTGCAAACATGTCGGTCCTGATTTCTATCTAAACTGTTAGACACTCTGACATAGCAGAGTCAAATAATTTTATTAAAAAGTTTATATGAAAGAAGTCAGCAGATGACAACAAAAGCACAAAAAGTACCCAGCATGCAAAGAGTTAACAAATAGTGCTGGCCCAGTGTAGATGGGATATCCCTTCACAATCTACACTGCTCGGGAAAAAATGGATGTAATTTGAAAATTGTCATCCAAACTCTTCACTATAAACTTAGTAACAAAAGGAACTGAACAGTGAACACTTTTTGTTTTTCTTTAGTTCATTAAATATATATCCTAAAGTTTAAAGACAATCCAATGTTTCTTCCATTACACCAAAAGTATTTTCAAAAAAGGGGAGTAGGAGAGTGGTTATCTATCTATCTATATTTTGGCTATACAGTATTAAAACAAGCTTGTTTCTGAGTATGCAATTCATTAGCATCATAAATATTGCCCAAAATGAAAAAAAACTACTTACCTACCCTATTTATACCCCCAGCAAACTTTGTTTGTGGTGGGTATACTGTTTTCACGTTGTGTGTGGTGCATACCTCCGTAACATTTTGTTTCCTTAATATCTTGAAGAGTCATTGCTGGAATTCCATCGAACCTTGCAAACATGTTCATATATGTAAGACAAATACTTTAAACAAAAAGTAAGGGCTAGGGGCTAATTCTATTAGAGTTATTTCCCTTTGTAGTTCTAAATGGCCTTTTATATTGGGTTTTATGCTTATGCTATTTTAGTCCATGCACGGGCCGATCAACTCCTACCACAGTTTTTGATGGAACAATTTGATACTTTTCCTGTACAATGAAGACACATTGAACATACGCATGAAGGAGTTTGGTTCAGAAAAAATATTTTTTGACAAATTGACAGCTGTGAGTGCTTAGAGAATTTTTCCCTAATGATGGTGCCTTCATGGGCCGATCAACTCCTACAACAGCTTTTGATGGAGCAGTTTGATACTTTGCCTATACAATATACAGTCGAACTTTGGTCGCTCGAACTCGCCTGTCTCGAACACCAGGGATCACTCGAACTCGTTCGTCGGTCCCAGCAATTTCCCTATACATTTAATGTTAAAATACACCCCAGGCTCCAACAGTGATGCCTCGAACTCTCGAACTCAAAGCACGGTTCGAAGGGCGATTTTTTCATGTAAAAACGCTATGATGGCTCGAACTAAATATTTCTTTACATGGATCAGTCACACGCTTAATTTTACTTCATTATTATTTTCATAAGCGCTCTGTGACAATGACGATTTTACCCTTGGGTTACCTAACTGACGAGCCGAATGTGTGAAGCAATTAGCGGCAATTTATCAGATCAAAGATTTGAGTAAGTTCTCACTTGTCACCACTTAGTAGGGCAGCCGAAAATGATTAAAGACAATAAGATGTTCTGTAATCAAGAATCGCGCATCAAAATGAGTAAAACATGCCTGCCTGGATAAAGACAGGCATCAGATTGTGCGGCGGTGCAGTCTGATCCGCGTCTTTGCTGTAAACATCCTGGGGAGTTTGTCATTTTTTCCATGTTTTTATTCGTTGTTATTAATTGAAACTTGCACATTGTGAATAAATAATAAGAAACAAACTTGTTTTTTTTCTTTTATTGTTCTTAGGGAAACGATAAACAACCGAACATAAACTGTAGCGACACATAAACAGAAACATTCACCCACAAGAAGACAAACGGTACAGCTTACTCGATAGCAAATGCATTGATCAGCCTGTGCATATGCGCATGCTGATAAATGAATTTACTTTCGCTAGCACATGTAGCTTGTCATTTTAACTCTAGCGTGCGAAGGGTTGGTGTCACGTGCGCTTTGCAACTTTGGTCGATAAAAAATGTGGTGTCCGTGATGACATAAAGTACACATGAACCAACTTGAAAATTGTCAGGCTAGGTATCGCTCGAACACATGGATGGGTCGAACTCTCACCGACGGTCCCGACGAGTTCGAGCCATCAAAGTTCGACTGTAGACACATTGAACATATACATGAAGGAGTTTGATTCAGAAAAAATAATTTTTGACAAAATGACAGCTGTGAGAACTTAGAGAATTTTTCCCTAATAGGGCTTTTGTATATGCATAGATGGTGCTTTCATGGGTCAATCAACTTCTAACACAGCTTTTGATGGAGCAATTTGATACTTTGCCTATACAATATAGACACATTGAACATATGCATGAAGGAGTTTGGTTTAGAAAAAATAATTTTTGACAAAATGACAGCTGTGAGAACTTAGAGAAATTTTCCCTATTAGGGCTTTTGTATATGCATAGATAGTGCCTTCATGGGCCGATCAACTCCTACAACAGCTTTTGATGGAGCAATTTGATACTTTGCTTATACAATTTAGACACATTGAACATATGCATGAAGGAGTCTGGTTGAAAAAAAAAATGTTGGCAAAATGACAGCTATGAAAACTTAGACAATTTTTCACCTATATGGCTTTTCTATATGCATGGATAGTGCCTTTATGGGCCTATCAACTCCTACCAAAGCTTTTAATAGAGCAATTTGATACTTTGCTGCTACAATGTAGACATATTGAACATATGCATGAAGGAGTTTGGTTTGGAAAAAATAATTTTTGACAAATTGACAGCTGTTAGAACTTAGAAAATTTTCCCCTAACAAGGCTTTTGTATATGCATAGATGGCACCTTCATGGGCGATCAACTCCTACCACAGCTTTTGATGGAGCAATTTGATATGTTGCCTATACAATATAGACACATTGAACATTTACATGAAGGAGTTTGTTTTGGAAAAAATAATTTTTGATAAAATGACATCTGTTAGAACTTAGACTATTTTTCCGATATAAGCTTTGATGTATAGAGCTGCAAATAATTTTGTGTATTTGATATTAACAAATGTTCCAGATTGCAAGCTTTAAGATCATTAGCACAGAATCTTGTTTTCACAGATTCTACTGAAATATTTTTTTCCATACTAGGGTCTGCTGGTTTGAACTATCACTTGCCCAAACTAAGTTTTTTCATTGACCCTTACTGTGCGGGGTGGTATCTAATAAGCATTGCTTATTGACTTTTTTCATTCATTTTGATTTGATTCTTAACATTCTTGTCAACAATTTTAGTTATGTCAGGACAGGTCTTCCTGGATTGAACAAGTACTATTAAAGCAAGGATTAATGTGTCTTGCTCAAGGACACAACACAGTGATGCCTGTGAGGCTCAAACCCGCAACCCCTGGAACTCCAGACAAGCACTCTAACACTGTGCTCTCATCTCTAAAACCTGCCATTAGTTTTAAGCATGGCCTGACATGATGATATTCACTGAATAATATCACTGAATAACTGCAATGTCATACAATGAAATAATGGCAACTTAAGCTGCTGTGCCCAGATTTATCCTAATTTGCAAGCACTGTAGATCCAGTTCAGCTGGCTTCAAATGAGTGCATCTGATCAGGATTCCCACTGTTTTCCACTGTGAATGAAAATGCATGCATACAACTTGAATGCTGGAGATGAACAGTATAAAAATTGGGGAGGAGTGTAGTACATAAAATATTGAGCAAGATAAGGGTTAAAACTTTGATCATGTGGTCTGTGTTATTTTGAGTTGACTGAAGCTAATTTCTTCAACAGGTGAAGGAAAATCGAGAGAAGCGACAGATGGAGATAGATAAAAAGAGAAGAGAGCAACAGAACAAGAAAGAGGCCATGCATCAAGCTAAACAGATAGTGATGAGGGAGGAGAGAGATAAAGAGATGAAAACTCGCAGAGAAGAGATGGAGATTAGGAAAGAGATGAATAAGATTAGGAAAGACATGCAGGAGGAGAGAAGAAAGGTGGAAGAAATGAAAGCCAGGTAAGTGGGAAAATTCTGAGAAAATAGGTAGAGATCAGGAAAGACATGGAGGAAAGTAGAAGAAATGAAAGCAAGGTTAGTGAGACAACTCAAAGAAAATTGATGGTTTAATACCTACCTAACTAACAGAAAGCAGCAGGTGGTAATTAATTTACTGGAAGTCAGATATTATGGAAATCTCATGATGTCTCCCAAGGATCTATTTTATTGCCACATTTATTTGTACCATTTATCAATGATCTACTTTTATACACAAGCAATGTTTTTGCAGATCTCCATGTGGATGACAAAATTTTATATGATGTTCGGGATATTCTATGGAACTGATTGAACAAAAACTTCAGTCTTCTTTGAACAATCTGGTGGAGAAGAAATGGCATGATTTTGAATTAATGGTAAACGTTATGCTTGTAACAAAATACAAGTACCAGAACCGACAGGGACTCACTAATTGTCAGTTTGATCTTAACTACAACAATGAGTCTCTAAATATAATTTCATGTGACAAAATAATTGACAATATTCAGGCGTTTTTGTTGACAATGATTTGACTTGGTTTAATCAAATCAAGAATCTAATGAAACAGAGTGCCTCAAGTACATGTAGTTGGCTGCTATCAAACATTAAAAAAATCTTGTCTCAAGCTCATAAGAGTTCCGATCTACAAATCATATAATTTAGTTTTTAGTAGTGTTGTTTGATTATTAGAGTTTCATAATCGATCATCGAAAATAATTGTTCAGGAGTTTTCGATTGATGATCGATTATAATCGAAAATTATCAAATGAAAGGGAAACACAGGTTCCATCCCATAGAATGTCTACTCTTGTACTTCTTGAAACTCTTATCTTTATAAAAATTGTTAGCGTCAGTGTCATGCTATTTTATGTACAGTATCAAATACCACAACTGGTCCTGACAGCAAACTCAAATTAACAGCCATTGACATTTTAAACCCTTTATACGCTTCCATATGGATTTTTCCTTCTGGTTTGAAACAATAAACTTGGGAAGGTCCATTGTAAACATAAAGGGGTCACAGGTTATCATTCTAAATAAATATTTCTTTCTCTGAATATCTTTTATGTTCTTAATAGCAAACAGTTTATACCCTGATGAAATGCCTCATTTTGTGGCATTTCAACAAAATTTTTACTCTTTTTAGGAGTCATTAGCATACAACGGGTTAAGATTGCACTGAAGACTTCTAAGTCATGACTTTAAAGGGGATAGAATATACAGCAAACCAGGCTACAGTTTATTTCTATATTCCTCACATTCTATAAACCTTTGAATAAAATTATGGATTGCATTTTCTTGTAGCAAAGTTGCAAATTTTGAATAGTAGCCTACAAGAGGGTCAGGTGTGAATCTTTTTGATTATAATCGATTATTACCAAACACAATCGATTAGTAGAATCGAAAGAAACTTTCGATTGATCATCGATTATAATCGATCATCGATACAACACTAGTTTTTAGTTTGTTTTGATTCTTTACGTCCCATCAACAATCTTTCAGTTATAAAGGGATGGGTCTTCCTGGGTTGAGCCAGTACTAAGCTAGGATTAATGTTCATGCTCAAGGACACTACACAGTGACGAAGGTGAGGCTCAAACCCGCGGCCCCTCGGTCTCGAGTCAAGCACTGAGCCACTACGATCCCAAATCATATAATCAACCATTTATCAATTTTTGTAACATTATATGGGGTCTTCAGAATCCAATAAGCTGAAGATATTTAGATTGCAAAAGCATGCATGTAGGGTTATCTATCCTTGATTACAATGCAGATGACTCCTTTGAAGACCTGAACTCATTAAATATTATTTGGTCAGTACTCAAATAGTTAATCACGAAGATTAAAAACTTGTTGCCGTGAAAGATTAGAAATGTTTTGACAACAAGTAGTGTTTTCATTTGTCAGAGAAAAGAAAAACAAAGAGCAGGCCTTGATGGCTGCTAAGGTGAAGGTCGCCTGGGAGGAAGAAGCTGAAGAGCAGATAACTCTGGCAGAGCAAAGACAGCGAGAGGAGAACCAGAGAGTACTGATACAGAGACTGCAAGAGCTGGAGACCAGACAAGCTGCTAATAATTTAAAGGTATTTTTCACTTAACTCTTTGCATGCTGTGTAATATTTCATGCTTTTGGTGTCGTCTACTGACTTTTTTCATAACTAACTTTTTTAAAAAAAACTTTCAGGAACACTATCAGAGTGTCAAGCAGTTTGGATACAGATCAGGACTGACATTCTGTTGGTCCTGATTTGGGTCCAAACTGTGCGCAAAGGTTAACAGCAGATGACAAAAATTGATGTAAGCATCAAGGTAAGAGTTACGCCTGCACTTACAGAGTGTCTCAAATAAACATGGACCTTTTTAATCCCCTGCCGCAAAGGGAAAGGGGGGCTATAGGAATGCCCTTCATCTGTCAGTCTGTCTTCCATCAGTTACACTTTCCTGTCTGCACCATATCTCCTGAAATGATAAATCATTCTAGACAAAAAACAAAATTACTGATTTTATTTGTTGGATAAATCATGGTATTTTTTTGTTGAACCTGTAATACACTGAACCGAAGTTCTAATTAGCCACTTTTCAATTTCTTTTTTTCTGACTAAGCCCTAGTGATATTGAAATGATTTTTTGCCCAAGTATGTGCATTGTAATGGACTAAAGCTAAGTGGTGTTTTGGAAGAGTTTTCTATCAATTCACGATTTTTGGGTTCAAAATGCAAAATCAACTTTTTGAAGAAAATAAGCGTTTTGAGTGCAGTTTATATCGAATTCTAGTACAGGTGATTGCAAACCTGCCTAGTCGACTTGAAAAAACACCAAACACTTGACATTTTGCTTATGACAGATTTTTTATGAATTTTTAAAAATTGATAATTTTCCGAATTTTATGGAAATCATCAGCTGCGCATACTAAAATCATTGTATGTGTGTTTTGTTTTATGTTAATATGTTTGACAAAACACCATGCAACTTGATAAGCCCATTTTCTAACAATATTTTTTACTAATTTGGTATCCACTTCCGAATTTAACGCGAAACTTTAAAGGTCATTTAAATGGCATTTGTTAAAGATTTCTTTTAATTTTTAAGCAGAAAAGTGATCCAAATTCATAATGAAGACCCCTGAAAATGGCACTGCTGTGCCGCAGATAATAAAGCGTACAGAGCAATGCAAAGTGAGTATGCAAACTGCATGGTTAAGCTAAAAATCCTTTGATTAAGTAGTTGACCGTGGCTGTCTTCATGTTAACGTAGAAGAGAAATGGAGTGTTCAATTGTCAATTATTTTTTTTTTGATTCTTTTCATCATATATCACAGCTGTTATAAACATCTTCAAATTAATTAAAATATAAATGGATAATGTATCTGATGAATAGTTTATATCACACTAAAAAGTGTGACTTTTTGAAATGATGGTACCTTTACTCGGACCTCGTCTGTTCAAGGTCTACCAGTCATTTTGAACTGACATAATTTGCAGAGTCTCGACAAAGCCTTGGACATTTTTATAGAATTTAAATTTTATGAGAGCGATTTTTACTTTCTGAATAGGAGCAAAAATTGTATGGTGGCTACTTATAACTTCGGTTCAGTGTATATCCCTATAACAAACACCAAAATAGAATAATTACATGTATGATGATTATGAATGACATGCCATCTTAGTTTGTGAAAATTAATAAATAGAGACACAGAAATAGCCATATATGAAAGCTTTATTTGCTTAAGTGAAAGTGGTATTGTTGAAGCCATATTTGTCGAAATTCCGCCACTTTCATAAAATAAGACGACATTTGCAGGGTCATAATTCCATAGAATAGTTTTAATGTGTACAAAAATGTTCAAATATAAGCATGCCAGTATAGAGAGATAACAGGATAACCCCTTACCACATAGAGGTACCATTTAATTCATTTTCAAACAGAGCAGACCCCGATGAGGCAGCTCCTGTAAGAGCTGCCTGATCATGGTCTACACTGTTTGCTAATGGAAATATCATTAGCTATGATCCTAAACTAGTGGACCTGACAAGTAATTTAAAATATAATGAAAAACTGGTTGTTGATGATGAATTCATATTAAAAAGTCCAATATTTTTTAACAAAAACATACTGATTGGGGGACAGACTGTATATTATGATAAATGGTTCAAAAATGGGGTAAGATTTATCAATGATCTAGTTAAAGATAATGGGGAGTTTTTCAGTTATCAAGAATTTTTGGAGAGAGCAAGAGTACAAACAAATTTTCTACAATATGTGGGGACAATACAGGCCATTAAGGCATACATTAAAAAGAAAAAAATTGATATTTTCAAAAAATATCAGAGCCCTTTTATACCGGCACACTTTTCCAATATAATAAAAAACAAACAAGGGGCCAAGATTATGTATGATATATTAAATATAAATGAGGATAAACCAACAGCACAACAAACTTGGAACAACCTTTATAATATTCAAGAAAACTGGAAAAAGAAAATAACAAAGTACTGCACTCTACAGTGGTTTCAAATTTGTATAAACCATAACATATTAATCACAAACAAACGTCTACAATATATGGGTATAAAGGACGATCCACTATGTACATTTTGTAAAACTCATGTAGAAACAACTGTCCATCTACTGTGGGATTGCAGCATAACAAAAGATTTTTTTAAATCTTTTTTATCATGGTTGCGAAGTTTCCATATTCATATAGAACTGTCTGAAAAACTATTCTTATTTGGACTAGAATCAGGGGAAAAAGTATCAAATGTCAGTAAATTTATTTTACTGTATGCAAAATATTACATCTACTGTTCTCGCTGCAACAATCATTCATTAATGCTTGAAAGTTTCAAGTAAAAATTATATTTCATGTATAAAATACACATGGAAATAGCATATGCCAATAACAATTTGGATAAATTTCAAAATGAATGGAGACCATATGAAGATCTACTTAAGGATGTAAAAACATATTAACTCCTTACCAACTAAATGAGCAAATTTGAAATAAAAGTCAAAACCAGAGCCAATCCATATACAATTAATTTAAACTATCTTCATACAGGCAACCCTTTGAAAAATTATATAGGGCAGACTCCAGCTTCCCCCCCCCCCCCACAGTCCCCATTTTTAAGCTGTCAGGTATACACTTGCATACACATAAAATATCTGTTTGTTTTATTGCTAAGATGTACAATGAAAGATGGTATATATTATAGATATGATATAAGTATATATTGTACAATTGAAATTATATTGTAACTCTGTTATAATAGAAATAAATAGATATATATATATATAAAAAAAAAGTAATTTCTTTGTTCTATGTACAAATATGAAAGTTTATTTATATGATCATTCATAGTGGGTGGAGCTTAGCATAAATATTCATGAAGGAAAGGGTTGAAGACTGATCATTTTCACACTGGGTAGGCGGCAATTGAAAGCGCTATAAACAATCGACGAACTCGGATCAAAAATCGATAGAAACAGTGTTTTTGATTGCCATTTGTCGCCAGCGTGGAGACAAATGGCAACTGAAAACTCTGTTTTTAACGATTTTTGATCTATGTTCCTCGATAGTATTTGCGTTTTTGATTGCCGCCTACCCGGTGTGATTTTTGTGTGTGTTTTTTCAGATCTTACACAAGCATTTCTCTGCCTGGTATAATGTGGTACTAGAGAGAAGGTTAAAGATGGGCAAGGCCAGAGCTACATCAGACTGGAAACTCCTGCTCCGGGCCTGGAATGCTTGGAGGTCGTATGTTAGGGGTCGAACCATGGAGAAGGAAAGTAGACAGGTTGAACAAGATATCATTGAGACACACAGGTATTCAATTCTATCATCTGGCCCCAATGTTACAAACTTTTTTCATACTCCACTCAACTGAGCTTGAAATTTCAACTGCTCATAATAAATAACATTCTGAAAATAAAGGTTTTTCTTGCTTTCGAACCCACAGATGTTGTATTTATCATGCTATTAAATGTTAAAATGCCAACAATTGTTGGCATTTTAACATTTATTAGCTTGATGAAAATCATGCTCAGTTGAGTTGAGCATGAAAAGTTTTGAAACCAGAGTGAGAATAAAAATGAGATAATGGTCCATGTACATATCACATAGAAGTTAAGTCATTTTTTAACTTTGTATGTACAGCTGTCTAGTGCTATAACAATTTAACCTGTATACTGAAAAATGAATGCCAAAATTTATGTTAAAAATTTAATGCAATATTAAGTGTGTCCGACATTTTCATATCGTTGGATGTCAAAAACAACACTTCTGATGTCAGTAAAATGCCTTCACATCACAACATCTTTGTCATCAGATACTTATACAGTGCAGTCCCTTTATAGCCCATAGGAATGGACTGTGTTATACAAGGGTTTAGATAAACACAAAATTTTCAGTGTAAAATTGTAAATAATTTCTTACCCATAATTGTTAGCATTTGTTTTGGGTGCTCAAAAGAACCGTCTCATTGAGACGATTCTTTTGAGTACCCACAAAAGATGGTTTGGTTGAGAAATAAGAAACTTATTTTTCTATTACGCCTTTAACCTGGTTATAAGTGAATTGTGTTATAAAGGGACAATTTAACAGAAGAACAAGGAACATTTCCTACAATTACTTTTAAAAATTCTGTGGTCCAAATCTTTGGAGCCACAACATGACTATTTTATACCCAAATCTGTGTTATAAAGAGTTGTGTCATAAAGTGGCTGAAATATAATTTGAAACCCAATAAAAACATAACCAATGCTTAAAATGCTATATCTCTTCCCTTTTGAGGAGCTAAAGGACATTTACATTCATTCCTCCATCTGGAAAACTTGTTGATGAACTTATTTTTCCTGTTTGACAAACCACGTTTTTTTGTGTGCAAAACTGGCAGAATTTCCTTAAAAATCACAAAGTGGGCAAGAAAAGTATCCATCACTATGTACTGCTGTGGGACAAAATTTCAATCCTCAGACACATACTTTCTTCAGAAACTTGGCAGATTCTTATTTCTGACAAATTATTTTGGTCCTCAGGAGACTTTTCCTTATCCCAAAATAATACATATTACATATGAATAATACTCTTAATTTAGGAAGACACAGATTGCAGACAACCATAGCAGAACCACATTGTTGCGGAAATATTTTATTGCCTGGCACATATGGGTCAGGAGCGAGCAAGAGCGGCGAGAACTTGAGCAGGCTCAGAGTAGCACGAGGAACAAGATGATGTCACTTCTTGAGGCTGCTGCTTCCGGTAAACTCTGGCAAGGCAAGGAGGAGGAGGTAGAAACTTCAAGGTCAAGTTCATGGTCATCGTCAAGGTTACAGTCTGCTAGAGGTAGACAAGAGAAAAAGTCCACTGCTGATAAAATTGTAAGTTTACCGTACTTTTATCCTATAACATTTTTTATGTATATTAAGTGCATGCTGAGAAACTTTGCAGTTTTTTTTTGTCTGTTGTCTGCACTTTTTAAAAAAAAATCAAAGACATATTCCAGGAGTACTATTAACCGATTTATGCCTAATGGGATGCCCCACCTTAATCAATTGGATGAATCCATTTTAAATTTAAGAGTTGTTGGGTAGTAAGTTTCAATTTCATTCAAATTTTAGAAATATTCTGTAAGCAAACAGAGCCAAAAACTGATCAGACACCACAGGAGTATTCTGCGGTGTCTGGTCTGGTTCTGCACTGTTTGCTGATGTGCCATAAAAAGGATGTTAGGCTTAAATGGGTTAAGAGTGTCATATAGTCTAGATCCGGATCAGGTTGAACACATTCAATATCGTCAGGCCTGATCTGGGTCCATACTGTTTCAAAGGTTATCGACAGACAACAGAAGTTGTCAGGAGAGGGGAATGAATTACATATAATGGGTTATTTACAAGATATACTGAAAAGCTTCGAATTAGGTTTCCGTTTCCACTGTTTTTGTTCTAAACACTTTCTCATTTGATGGAATCTTCCGGTATTATTTAATAAGTATGGATAGTCGATTTTTTGAGCGGTCACAATTTATAACTTTAAAATTGTATATTTTTCTCTACAATTTTTAACCCTTAAAGTGCCAAGAAAAACATGCATCTGAAAATATCCTCTGCTGAATTTTTCTGCTGCAAATAATTGCCTAACATTACTGACAAATTAAGTATAGAAGCAAACAGTGTGGACCCAGAACAGATTGCTCCTATAGGAGCAGTCTGATCTGGGTCCACACTGTTTGCCATAGAGGCTTCTTAAACATTTCAGCAGACCAGAAAAGCAGACGACTTTTGTTGCGATTGGCGCATCTCTGATATTTTCTTTCATTCAACAATTTCTGTTCAGTCATTTTCTAGGGCTATAAAATAAGTACAATGTACTTTGGTAATTGTTTTCATTGTGTTGTGTGATCATGATGAAAGGTTTGTTATCTAAACAAATCTACTACAAATCCAGTTAGTCATTTCACATTTACCTCACTTAGAGAATATTGTGATTTTATCTCTGAAGAATTCTAGCCACATGATTACACATAGGGCCAGTTAAGCAAAAATAATTTGCGTAAATTTGCGATTATTTTCTTATCCATCAGTTTAAACATGTGTTTTGGGTGCTCAAAAGAACTGTCTCGATGAGACAGTTCTTTTGAGTACCCACAACATATGTTTTGGTTGAGAAATAAGAAAAATAATTTTCAGTTACGCACTCTTATCTGGGGGCCTGATTACATACTATGGATAAACGACTTTTCATCAAAAGCCATTTCGTAGATACGACTTTTGGCAGCAAAGGCTCTTGTGAGACTGCATAGATGAGCAGGCTCACCTGAGTTCTGCTTGTTCACCCATACTATAAGTACTAAATTATCATATGCTATATTGATATGACAGTCAAAAATAGTGAGTTTGATCAGGAAATACCACAATCACAAACTGCAGACAAACCCATGGCGTCGTGAGGAAGAGCCACACAACAATCATGAGACACCAGGAAGTCAAACAAAGCAAAGCAACCAGCTCTCATCCCCTTTGAGATGATTGCAAAACTAGAATGAACGCAAAGTAGCGTACAACAAAACATAGAACAATTACAGAATCCCACAATGGGAGTAACAATCAACAACAAATCAACAACAACAGAACCACCACCTTAGAACGGACAACAGCCAAAGCCACTGTCTTGAATGGCCACTCAAAAAGAAAACCAAAAATTTGTTTTCAAGACAGATTATCGCTTAATGCAGGTCCAAATTATTGCAGAATACTCCAAGAGAGCATTCTGCAATACTTTGGACCTTCATTACGCTACCATTTGACTTTAAGACCTTTTTTTTTGTCTATTATTGATTGGCCGCTTAAGACAGGGTTTACTGTATTTATTTCAGAATGCTTTGTTTGAGAATACAAGAAATATTCCTATTAGTGATACCACCAGTGTGTGCTCAACGGGACGAAGTGAATCTGATACCTCAGACCCACAACAGAGAGTAGCTCAGTCTCGTATACCAACAGAACCCTGGCAGATTACCAAGAAACATCTCAACCTAAGTCCTCAAGAAATTGCCTCCCTTGGTTCTGGGGAGCCAGGGGAGAGGCCAGAGAATATGGACGCTAAAGTTTTGAAGGTAAGATTCTTAGCGCTGCAGATAAGAGGGTATAGGGTATTTCAGCATGGATTGAAAATAAACAGATAACACTTTATCTAACAATGTCAGACCCTTGCTTTTCAAGAGCTGAAAGTATGAAGTAATTATTAAGGTTTAGACCAGAACAAAGACATCTAGCCCTGCTGTATAAGTGTAGTTATCATATAATATCTGCACTTTGGAAATGTTTAATATTTATGGTCTTGTTTTTTGACTCCCAAGTTCATATCATGGATCTGTTACCTTTGCTGATCTCTACACACCATAGGCAATCATGAACATTCTCCTTCAAAAAATGTAACAACAGAGAGTCCTCTGCTGCATATACTCCAGATCACTTCAGTGGAAGCAAACGCTATGAACACTGATTAGACTGCTCCCTTAGGATCTAGGTCCATATTTTTTGCAAACAAACAGAAGAGAGAGCAGGTGACGAAAGTTGTGACTGGCTGGTTGGGGGTAAAGAGTACCACCACCATAACATGATATGGTTAGTTCTTGTATACTGTATTTCTTCAATGTGCTTGCAGAGATTTGGCAAACAACCATGGCATAAACCTGAGGTGAGTACCTACGAGCACCGGCATGCTGTTCAGAAGAAAATCTTGGAAGATCAGAAGAAACAGATCAAAGAACAGCAGAGAATGATAGAAGAGCTGCAGTTTAAGAGCACACACCAGGAGTTACAGAGACAGCTCACAGAACAGAAACTCACACTACAGCACATTTCACAACAGGTCATTCAGGACCCAGGTCTACAGCCTACTTCAAAACAGCAAGGTATTTAAAATAGTATTTATGTCTATAAATTGTTATTCTTGCATAGATATCTATTCGTAGAGCTGTTTACACCCATTGTCAAATGAACGAAAATCCATGTTCAAATCAGGTGATTCACGTGCTGTTTGAACATGGGTTCGAACTTGAAAATACTTAAAATGAGCCCTGCATTGTTTGCATGACGTTATATACGGAACGCATTGCGGACCAGACTGATCATTTCGCCGATGTTTTTATCCGCGAAAACGTTGCGTACGGTTATGACGTAATGACGTTCGAAAGTACGCAGCCGACGCCATTTTGTTTAGAGAAATCCAGTGTACGAAAATGGACAATTTAATGTTTTAGCAGCGTTTTCAGTGCGAATTGAGCTGGAATAAGGTAAAATATGCAAGAATAACGATCACACATGTTTGTTTCATTGCATTAACACTTGCCGGGTCCCTCGGATGATGTTGAACACTCGGCCTATCGGCCTCGTGTTCAAACAGCATCCTCGGGACCCGGCAAATGTTAATGCATGGAAAAACATGTGTGATCCCTATATTCTTGCATGGGAATTCGTTACGCGAAGCTGTTTGAAGCCGCAAAATCCATGTTCAAATCATGAGATTTACGTGCTGTTTGTACATGGCTTTTACTTGAGAAAGCCTAAACTGGGCCCTGATTTGTATGCATGACGTTACACTGGAAAGGGTTGTGGCCGTGACTGACCATTTTGCCGATGCTTTCATTCGCAATCGTTGCACGCGTATATATGACGTTGTGGCGACATAATGGCGTTCGAAAGTTTGATGCTGGCGCCATTTTGTTTAGAGAAATCAAGCGTATTTAATGTTTAAGCGACGTTTTCAGCGCGGTTAAGGCTGAAATCAGGTAAAATATGCAAGAATAACGATCACACATGTTTGTTTCATTGCCTTAACACTTGCCGGGTCCCTCGGACGTTGTTTGAACACTCGGCCTAGTTGCCTCGTGTTCAAACAGCTTCCTTGGGACCCAGCAAATGTTAATGCATGAAAAAACATGTGTGATCCCTATATTCAAACTGCTGCAGACAAGTTTGTATTGTCTTCCTTCTTACAAGAAAAAGAGCTTTTTCATTATTTATATTGTTGTATTGGTATAGCTAAATACAGCCACAATGCTTGTGCATTAAGTTAGGTTTCCACAAGCAGACTAAAAGGAGTTGATTGAGATCAACTAATAACATCATTAAGCCTCACAGCTTAATGTCAGATTCTACTGATTAGGGCTGGCACAATTAATTGAAATATCGGTTAATTGGTCGATATACAAAAGAAAAATGATTATCGATATGAAAATTCAAAAATCGGTTACTTTTAATGGATATTCGGTCTATTTATTCAATTAAAATCCAAGCGTAATTGCCTCATTGCCTTTGTTTAGACCGGAAGTGCATTGTCGTAAACAGTAGATGTGTATAAATTGCTGTAATGAAGTAGTAAAATGTTGTACTCTGCAGGCTAACTCAACAACTGATTGTTAGAAAAAGTTATACTTGGGCTTCTCTGTTTTAAAGTAGTACAAAATCACAAAATATTCATCAGATGAATAATCTAGCATAAAAGTTGTTTTCTTTGCGGTTAAATTCGAGTTTAGAAGCTTTTAATTTTACCAACGTTTACAGCGGGTCATATTTTACAAAAAGGTGTTCGTGTCATTCATTCTTGACTTCCTTTTGTATGACATCACACAACGTGAAATTAACAACAACAATGGCCGACTGCGAGTTTAATTACCGACTTCGCCAATTAGCAAGTCAATTTTCTTCCAACAGAGTTGATGACGACTTGTTTTGAACAAAGGTGCCACTTTTTATTTAAAACCTATTTATATTTTGAATATATAACACATGCTACTAAGTGTTGTTTAGCAAAATGATGGGGAAATCAATGGCATTGACCATGCAGGAGTTGTCAAAACATTCCGAGACCCTCTGTCAAGTTTGAGTGATTACTAATCGGTTAGATATCGAAATGCAAGGACCGATTATCGATTAGCCAGCCCTACTACTGATACCATGTACTTATACTCATGTAATAGGAAATTATCTTGAATATAAGACATTGTTTAAACCAATAGTTGATTGCAAACTGTTTTAAAAGTGCTAGATGTGCCCATGTCTCAGATGAAAACTTTTTAAAACCATAAACCCCGAACCCCGCACCCCCAAATCCCTCACTGAAATTATCGAATAGTTTCTTGGGCTTTGTGTAATTTGACTTTTTGAATTTCAACTTAGTTGTAAGATTGATCAAGATTATTCAGACATTAGGTTGTGTAGCAAGATGTTTTAAATAAATGGTTTATCAGAGCTTTGCTGTGCTGTCAGAACAACAGAAATATTAATATAGCACATACATTGTTTTTTGTGTGATAAAAAGAAGTAGGGTTATGGAATATTAATGGTAAAAAATTATGTATTTTGCTTTATCATATAACGTCTCGTCTGGGAGTGAAATAATGCCATGCAATAAAATCGATAAACCACTAGTGGTTTATAGATGTACGGGAAACGTTATGACGTCTTTTACAACATTGCGTTCATAATGACAAAATTATAATGTTTTTACGGCAGAAATGAGATTTCAAAGTGATCTTAATGTCATATGATAAATCGAATCCAACATTTGTGCTCTTGTATTATTGAATTTATTAAATTTGTTGCAAAAAAAAGATAATATGCTTGGCAAGCCTCGCATTTTATCTCTTTTCCCCAACTCATTAAATAAAGTCAATAAAACATGAGCACTCATGTTAGATCCTCTATTTTCCGTAGATGATCCTGCTAAAAAAGCAAATGAAAGGAACACAACAAAGAAACCGGGAGCTAATCAGAATGTGAAGACAACTCATCCCAAGTCTGCTCCTGTTAGTCAGAAAGGGGCCGTTACTCAGTCTGACGGTCAAGACACTTCTAGAACTGGTGCTACCACTAACAGGTAACCTCAAAACTTGTACCATATTCAACCTAAAAAGAACACATTACATGAAACTATTTCAAACAAATAACCTTCTTTTGAAAATCACGTAGATCGAGATCAGCTGGCGTCTGATTATCCAGATCAATAATTAATTATATTACTGGGTTGACTGGAAATCAGGGGTTCATTAACCCTTAAAGCGCCAATCACGATTGCAGCAAACGACAAATTTTGTGACATCTTTCCCAATTTTCGACAAAAATAAGGTATGTTTGCTTGATTTGATTCTTGACGTTATTTTGAAAAAGCAGCAAAATTTGAAATTGCCGTCTGCTTCAAATTATAGGTGGCACTTGAAGAGTTAAGTGGAGTGCAGTGGCTCAGTTGGTATAGGGTTAGACTGTGGATCAAAGGGTTTCTAGTTGCAGTGGAGGATCCAGGGGGGGAAGGGACCCTTATTTAATAATCTAATTTATATAGACATACCTTGTTTTCACTATGACGTATTTGAGCCAGTGCATGAGATTTCCAACTATGTGGCATTTTGACATGTGTAGACTCAGATGAGTCTGTGCAGCCTCCTTTTAAGCTTAGAAACTCCAAATGGTGTTCAGTCAGTAGCTTTACACTCGTAGAATATTCAAGCGACTAGCAAAGGCTCTGATCAGACTGCGCGTATGGGCAGGCAGATCTGAGGCTTTGCTGGTCGCACATACCACATTGTTGGAAACCTCTTGCACTGGCTCAATTCTGGTAAATTATCAACTACATGTGATTTTGGTATATAATGGCATAAGCTAACAGTGGATGCTCAGACAAGCCTGCATATTTTAAGTCTTGCCAGAGTCTTTAATATTTGTACACACAAAATTGGGATGTAGATTTTGGCTTATGCTAAGAATTATAGCTCCACTAGTAAGCTGTGCATGTATGATTAAGGATTAATTTAACACACATTGCAGTGTTTTATCATTTGTTGGCCGAAATAGACAGTAGCCTTTTTGTCTTGTTTGGTCTCAGATTGTCTCATATGTGAGCAGGCATGGGATTTCCAACAATGTGGTATATGCGACCAGCAAAGCCTCAGATCAGCCTGCGCATAAGCGCAGTCTGATCAGAACCTTTGCTAGTAGGTTGAATATTCTATGAGTGTTAAGCTACTGACTGAACAAACTTTGAAGTTTCTAAGCTTAAAAGGATACTGCACAGGCTCGTCTGAGTCTACACTTGTCAAAATGCCACATTGTTGGAAATCACATGCCGTGGCTCATGTGGCTTTTTTTCTCTTCTGCAGAACGCCAAGACCATTAACATCCAGAACTGATGTATCAAAGCCAGGATCATATGCTAGTACAGCTTCAGAAAAATCTAAATACTTGCAAGTCTTGAAAAGTAAGCAACTCAAATTGTTGACTCTTTTCCTACTAATTGTACAATATTAACTAATTGTGACTTTTAAATCATGTTGATAACCTTTGCAAACAGTTTTGAGATAGATCAGGCTGGACATAATGTTGGGTCTAATCTGCATCTAAAGATTTTAATACTCTAAAGGTATTCCTGAAAAGTATTTTTGAAAAGGATATTTTAGCTCACCTGCCCAGTATGAGCTATTGTGATCATTTGATATCCATGGTGTGTCGTGACAAGGATTAAGGTGAGCGATCCAGGGCACAAGAACCCTCTTGTAAAAAAATCTGCAGATCACAAACACATATAAAATTACCCAGCATATAAAAGAATCAAAATCATTCAATGTAACATAATGGCTGGGTCCATTTCTTGCTTAGGGGCTAATTAACATGTGTTTTTAAAAGACCATTAAGATAAGCATTGTAGCACCTGATCAGAAGCCACATGATGTTCAATGTTCAAGACAAACATTTTTCAAAATTTGGTCCATATTTTATCATGGGGTGGGGGGGGGGGCTATTAATTAACCCTTCTACCACCAGTCACAACTTTTTGACATTCACTCTTCATATGTTCTTCTGTTACCTGTTGTCTGCTGCAAATGATTGCCTAGCATTACTGACGAATTAAGTATAGAAGCAAACAGTGTGGACCCAGAACAGACTGCTCCTATAGTTTGCCATAGAGGCTTCTTAAATGTTTCAGCAGACGAGAAAAGCAGACGACTTTTGTTGTGATTGGCGCATTAAGGGTTAGATATTTTCTAAATTACATCTGATGATGTGACTCATTTGATCATGGTTTTTTCAGATATGGAGGAGAGGTCAGCTGAGAGAGCAAGAATAAAGGCAGAAAGAGATGAAAGAAGAAGAAAACAAGAGGAAGAGAAACTGGTAAGATTTCATAACTACAGCCCACTTCTGGGTACTAGATATCAGTCTCTTTCCTTGCTAGCAGCAACTTTTGCTATTTGTTGATAGCCTTTGGGAACAGTTTTGACCCAGATCAAAACCAACAGAATGTAGGCCCTGAGCTGGATCCAAACCATTTGACACTCTGATAGTGTCCCTGAAAGAATTTTTTGAAAAAGTTAATTTTGAAAAAAAATCAGCAGACAATTTTTTTTAACATAAGCATGAAACATTACCCATCATGCAAAGAGTTAGAGATCATATGGTTTATGAGATTTTCATACTAATCGCATATTATGAGTAAACAAGCTCTAGCAATAAGGCGTGTATTTTCCCTAGTTGGCCACGATAACAAACACAAATTTTTCAAATTGTCCAAATGCTTATAATTCCAACTCAATGTTTTTATATATTTTTCGGCGACTTTGATTGGTCCGTTGGAAAAATTAAATCGCTTTTACACTTCGATAAAAACCCGTGCATATGAATATTTGTTGTTGTTTATATCTGCCTTGATTTCACAGTGCTCAGATAGTGTTAATAAAAACCAACTGTACATAAAACTTCAAACACAGTTATCGTAGTGTCAATGATAAAACATTCAACAGTTTAAATATAGTTAAGCATGTTGAAAGCTCATTTGAAAAGCCTTACACCGTATGGTAGTGCATCTTCAAAGCAACGGGGGGAACTCTCAAGACGAGGTTATGTGATGTCACATAACAAACAGTCACATCATTGAAGAGAATCGTCATCAAAACAATGTCAGTACAGAAAAGCTACATCAACAACGAAATGTTTCAACGCAAATTGATGGCATCAAAGTGAACTTTTTACGCTTAGGTCCTACTAATGTGGGGGATTTTAGGCAGGGATATGTGAAGGTATGTGCTTTTTAAAACCTGGCAATCCGTGGTAGGGCCTAAATCTATACTCCCTTCCTAGTTTTATCGGGGATCATTCAACACACATTTTCTTTTCTGGTAGGATTGTATAGGAATAAATCTACAATGTGTAGTAAAAATTAATTAAAAGTTCATTTGCTTTGATCTTACTTAATCTCACAAGGACTGGTTAGCTCCGCGATAAACCAGGATCCCAGCATAAATGTTCTTCAATGAGCCCAGCAAGCTGTTTCAGTGTTTGAAAAAAGAAAACAATTCCAAACTAAATGGATTTGTTTTTGAGTTCATACTCACATATTTGCTCCCAATAGAATGTCATTTTAATCAGCTTTGAACTGACAGAACTTTCAAGATGGCTGCACCATCTTTCATGGACGGCAGTTACAAACTTTTTTTCTTCAGCGGTCTTTAAAATTTGAAATATTGTCAACAACCCTTACAAGTGTACTGTTTTGTTCCAAAGTTGGAATTATAAGGAATGAATTGTTATTTTTGTGGATTTTATCGATGTGTAAACTCCGGCGACTCACTCACAAACTTTACATAAAGCCCTTCGGGCTTTACTCAGTTTGTGAGTGAGTCGCCGGAGTTTACACATGGATAAAATCCACAAAAATAAAATTAATTCCTATAGTAAAACCCAAGGATTATGGAAGTAAATATATTCACTTAATATCAAAAAGTGTTTCAAAGCCTTTTGTATTTTTAAAGCAGCAAAAACTTGCGATTTCCTCTGACACCCCTCATTTTTACATCTTCATACTGGGTAGTGTTTTGATCAAATTATGAGAGATCACGTTGCCACTTTTCACAAATTTAAAGTGCTGGCATATTTAAGACAGAACTGACTTTCAATTCCAAAATTTAATATATTCTTCCAGTGCATGCCTATGTAATATGCATGAAAACATGACATTTGTCATTGGAAAGTTTAATTTTGTGTCATATCATAGACCCAAGAAGCCCTTTGGCCTACAAAATGTCGCTAGATACATACACAACATATGTAAAGGGCATCTGGGTTCGGTGGGGGGGAACAGGGTTGTAAAGGCTAAATACTGACAAACATCAAACCGCTTAGCAAAATGCAGTTTTTTTATCATTATATTAGGCATCAACTGTACAAATGAGTATAATCGACGGTTTCATGCAAGGTAGAACAAGTGTTTACCTTCAGTTGTCGGTAGTTTTCCCATGTATATAACTAATAATAGCATGTACAGTACTTAGTCAAAATGAATTTTCATTCTAAAAAAGGCAGGGTAATCAAAAAGAAGAAGAATAAACCCTTTTTGTTTTAAAAATCCCTGATTGAGTGCAATGATGACTGGTCTATATGTCTTTGGTGAATATATTAATTAAGCATCTCCAGAATTTATTTCAAAAAAATATAGTAAACGTCTCATTTAGGGAAACAGTCCGCCTAATCGCTAGAAATCCTTAGTTTTAAACTAAAATGCACAGCTGTCTAGTGGGACTAGAGGCCTGAACTTTTGCTTGAGTGTTCATCTACATCCTTACTTTATGTATGCTAGGCTTATCTGAACCTTGGCTACTTGGCGATGTGATAAGTACCAAAATCTCATATGTTGGCCTATATGTATTTAAACACTGCTTTTTTTATACAAGTTGCAAGCTGTTCTTTCTCATAATTTCGCCAAACATTGGCACATATACATATGCAAATGAATTTTAGACAAACCAAAACAGGCAAAAAGGAAAGAGTTCCAATTAGTAGAGCATGAAAATGTTCATGCTTTTGTTGTCATCTGCCGACTTTTTTTAATATTAATTTTTCCAAAAACACTTTCAGAAACACTATCAGAGCATCAAATGGTTTGGATTCAGATCAGGACCCACCTTCTGTCTGTCTGGGTCCAAACTGTTTCAGGTCTAACCCTGGGTCAGAATTTGTTGTTGCCAACACTTTAGCCAAATGAATTTGACTTTTACAAAGATTTTAGCCAAAAAGGTGTAATGAAGTTGTTCTGTATGGCAAATTACTGGCCACTCTACATTTTTTGTAGCAAATGGCTACAATGGCTAATGGAAGGGTGAGCCCTGTAGTTTGCAAAGTTGATCAACAGATGACAAAAGTCGCTGCTAGCAGGCAATGAGCTAAAAACTATTGGTAATAACAAAGACTAACAATACAAGGCTAAAAAACATGACATTATAACACTGATTATGAGCCAGCACATAAATCTTTGGTACTTTTTGCATTGCTCACAGTCACATATTATGGAAAGTTGAAATCTAAACCTTAAGCATTGCTGGATAAGTCAGAGTGGGTGTTTATTGGAGGTTTTTGTGCATATGCAATAAGTACCAAATTCTCATGACCTATTGCAGGCCTCTGGAAAAGAGTGAATAATTAAAAAAAATATGTTTCTCAACCAAAAGATATGTTGTGGGTGCTCATTGAGACCCCAAAACATGTTTTAACTGATGGCTAAGAAAATAATCACAATTTTACACATAAAAAATTTGCTTTATAATATAAATCTATGCCAGATAATGTGCTATGTGTAAATGTTGATTCAGGCTCAACTGGAGGCAGAGGAAGCTGAGAGGCTGAAGGAGATAGAAGATGAAAAAAGAAGAAAAGCTGAGGCTTACAGAGAGAAGAAACGCATGGAAAAACAGGTACATGACACTTCTTGCTAAATAGGTAGGCTTTCTGGCCCTTAACATGACTGAAATATTGATGACTTGGACCTAGAATCTCAGTGTAAACAAGCACTTATGAATGGGTTTAAAAATCATAGTAATGTTAAATATCAATTTACGTTATTGCATAAAATGCTGTGTTGCATGCTATTAACAGTCATGTTTAACCGGCACAAACTCATGTTTTAATCAGACAATTCAGGTGCTGTGGATGCATGGCTTTTTTTACTTGACATATATACATTTTGGGCCATCACAAAAATTGACGCCATGAACAGTAACATGCATATAAGTGAACATAATTTAGTGATGTCAGGATGACGTAAGTCTTTGCTCTGGAACAGGTGTTTTTAATACCTACTTATCCTTCATGCTTTTGCGAGCCATTAAACATGTCATAGGTAAAACAAAAATTGAACTTTTGAAGCGTTTTCCAATGGTTTCAAGGGACAAAATGATTTTATGCAATAACAGCGATCAAACATGGTTAACTGTTGCACTAACATCTGCTCTTTAAAACCCTTACCTTTAGGCTCAGGTTTCAACACCACCCTCGGAGTCCAGCGGATGTTAATGCATAGAAAATCATGATTGATCCCTGTAGTGGTTAGTCACATGCAGTAGAAGCATTGCAGATACTATATGATACCCCATGGGTAACAGTTTTCAGCATTACTTGTATTCCTGATTTCAGGATTTGAGGCTGACTTTCAAAATTCTGAATAAAGCAGACAGAAGGAACTTATCAAAAGCAAGGCAAGTTTGTTTTGTCATTGGCAGAGAGGTATTTTATAGAATAGAGTAAATCACAAATGAGCCGTGACACAAGATTTTCAACAATGTGGTATGTGCGACCAGCAAAGGCTCAGATGCGCAGTCTGATCAGAGCCTTTGCTAGTTGCTTGAATATTCTATGACTGTTAAGCTACTGTTAAGCTACTGGCCGAACAGCATTTGGGGTTTCTAAGTTTAACAGGAGGCGGCACAGGCTCGCCTGAGTCTACACTTGTCAAAATGCCACATTGTTGGAAATCACATGTCGTGGCTTTAATGCATGGCGTTATTTCACTCCCAGACGCAACATCATATGATAAAAAAGGGTTAATGAATGTGTTTGCTATTTCAGAGAGAGATAGACAGACAGGTTCAGGAAGAGAAACTTAAGCAGCAGAATGCCATGGCAGACGAACATTATAGAAGATCTATTATGAAGTTCAGGGGGATTGTACCTATGAGAAAATTGGTTGCTATGGCAAAACAACAACAGAAGCAAGCAGAGGAACATTTTCAGTCATGTTTGAAAAGGTAATTTTATAATGAGGGTCAACATAACATTTTATCACATAGAAATTTCATGTGAATAATCCAAACTAAATTAACTTTTTTGTTCTGGATATCCGTAAACAGGTACCTCAGGTTTAGATAAACAAAATTTTTTGACGTATAATTGTAAATATTTTCTTACCCATCATTTTTAACATATGTTTTGGGTGCTCATTGAGATGGTTCTTTTGAGTACCCACAACATACGTTTTGGTTGAGAAATAAGAATATTAATTTTTTGTTGCACACTCTTAACTAAAGGCCTGAGGTACTTTGGCATTTCATCAAGGTCTGCACTATTTGCTAAGATAAAACAATCTTCAGGGACAGAAAAATATAAATTTGTTTTAAATATTTCAACCTGTGAACCCTTAAAATACAGAATGGACAAATCCATGCTTAATGCTTATTGTATCATTATGTATGGGAAAATCCATCCTTATAAAAAGGGCTAAGGATGCCATACAACTTGTTCTTGTAGATATGAATGTACACGGTATTGCTAATGTATCAATCCTCATTTTTTAAAACAAAAGTTAAGCCAAATAAAAAAAAAAACCTGTGTTTAGGGTAACCGGACCCTACCTAAATATACTGGTGAAACCTAGATTTTTTCATGTTTTCTGGGAAAAAATGTAATTTTATGCATTTTTAAAGGCCTTTCAAAATTCATAAAATTATATTTTTTTACAGAAAAAAAATAATTTAAAAAAAATATGTGTACCTACCCTACCTAAAATTTTCAGACCCGTTACCCGAAACACACTTATTTTTTATTTGGCCTTGAATAAAAAATAGAATTGTGTAATGTTAAAATGCTGGACAATATTTAGGTTAATCATTCTAGAATATTAATTAAGAATTTAGGAAGACGCTATATGGGCCAGTACACATGGGTGAAAGTTTTCAGGATTAATCCTGAATTCAGGATTTTAAGGTCGACTTTCTATGGATAGTCGGCCTCAAAATGCTGAATAAGGGAGATTATAATAGTTTCTCTGATTAATTTTCAGAGTATCTAAACACAATTAACCATTGAAACATGAAATTATTAATTTTTGTAGGCATCCTGCAAGTTTAAAAATTTGAATTATTAAAGCTCAGGATTTTGAACACATGAGATTTTGGTATGTGCTAAAGCCTCTAATAAATGCCCATACTTAGGGGATAACTGTATTCAAAATTTTCATTTGGGGAGGTATATCGTCGGATATACGGTCGGAAATTTAGTTTCTACGGCGACAGGTAAGCGGAGCCGTAAAACCTGATTTCCGAACGTATATCCGATGATATACCTCCCCAAATGAAAATTTTGAATATGGTTATCCTCATTCTAATGCACTATTAAATTTTTCCCATAAAAAGACAGTGAAAATGTGCTTTGTTGCGCCTATACGTCCAGCGGCTGCCAGCTGCATATAACCTCTTGCCAGCTGCATATATTCACTTGTCAGCCAATGAGAAGCGATGTTGCATAATGACGTCGGGTTTCCGACAGTATATCGCAGGATATACTGTCGCAAATTTATGACGTTATCCAATCAGACGTCGCGTTGCATTTGCTAGTGCATTAGAATGACATATCCATCGTGGATAGAGTTCTTTAATTTGGCCTGTCTTCATCCACATCTATGGGCGGATCCAGAGGGGGGAACAGGGGGGCTGGACCCCTCCCCCTGAAAAATCACAACAATAAAGGGGCTCTTAGCAATACCGGTCCGGATCCCCTGAAAAATCACAAAGCTACCAAGCCAGTATTCAATGTTGGGCCATCATAGGCATGCCAGCAAAACGCCAATTAAATGGCATTTTGCTGACAGGCCAATAATGGCCCACTTTTAGTGGTATCGTGGATCGTCCCTCCCTTCATCAACTAAAAAAAAAAAAAACTTGTCAAAGTTGACCCCCTCTGACAAAACTTTCTGGATCCACCCATGGCATTCATACTTCATGTTTGCAAGCAGGAAGACAAACACAAAGCATAGCTGTAGATGAACAACTCAAAATGTTGGACTAAGATTAATTGTGATGCAAACATCTGTTTACAGGAAGACATTACTGTGTTGGCACCAGCATGTCAGAGAAGAGTGGAGAGAGAGAGAAGAGTTGGCGGATCAGATGTTCAACTTTTTACTCATTAAACACTGCTTTCAGAGTTGGAGATTTGTAAGTGCAGTGTGGTCTGCTGATAACCTTTGCAAACAGTTTGGATCCAGATCAGGACCGACATTCTGTCGGTCCTGATCTGGGTACAAACTGTTCAACACTTTGATAGTGTTCCTGAAAGTGCAGACATACTTTATAATTTATTTTTGTGCTAGTGCTGGTTTTGTAAATTTTATATCAACTATTTCCCTGCTTGTTGACTTTTGTTATCTGCGAATAAAATGTCCTGATCTGGGTCCAAACCCTTTGACTCTCTGATAATGTTCCTGAAAGAAATTTTTGAAAAAGTTAATTTTGAAGAAATGCAGCAGATGACAACACGCTCAGTGTTTCACCTGAGCTAACTTTAGCGTAAAATCAGTCTAAGTTGGCTAAAATATCAGCCACTGTGGCATTATGCCCTAAAGGCGCCCATTATCGTAGAGCAAAAATATTC
This sequence comes from Loripinus fragilis, assembly GCA_964019695.1. NCBI lineage: Eukaryota > Metazoa > Mollusca > Bivalvia > Lucinida > Lucinidae > Loripinus > Loripinus fragilis. Next base: position 63,845,828 of record OZ026526.1, read on the forward strand.
AACCTGTCTCAGCCGGTAATCAAACCCAGGTTGCTGGATTTACAGGCAAACAGTCTACCACATCGTTGTAAAAGCCTGGATCTACCGCACAGCAGTAGAAATATATTTATATATACCTAGACCCTGTAACACATGCAACAAAATCAGGTTTTGTCTCTAGGCCCATAAAAATGTAACCTTTTCACCTTGGTCTCCTAAGGGATTTTTTATTTGTGTTCTCAGGGGCCCAAATTTGGCCCTATTCCCAGTGGAATTTAGGTGATTTTTCCCTTTTTTGAAAAAAAATCCCAATCTTCAAAAAAAATGTTTTTTGAAGATTGGGATTTTCATTCAGTCACCACACACACAAGCTACATGGTAAAAATCTATTACCATTGCATCTTATTTCCCCTTCAATATGATGGCAAAAATATGTGAAAACGCTAATAACATAATTGTATACTTTGGTAAATTTCCCAATTTAGGGCTTTCCCACTCTAAGTTTCCCAATCTGAAAGGCCCTAGGGTCCCTTCCCAAAATTGCAAAAGAAAATCCCCTGCTCCTTTGCTAGGCATTTGGATAAGTACCAAAATCTCGTGCTGCCTCATTTACATAATATGACAGCCGGGACATGTGATTTCCAACAATGTGGCATTTTGACAAGTGTAGACTCATACAAACCCATGCAGCCTACTTTTAGGCTCTTTTGCACCCTTACTTACTTAGAAACTCCAAATGATGTTCAGTCAGTAGCTTAACACTCATAGAATATCCAAGGGACTAGCGAATGCGCAGGCTGCTCTGAGGCCATGCTAGTCGCATTGTTGGAAATCTCATGTCAGGGCTCGTATTTCTTTATTCCAGTACAAGCATCACCAGGTCATACAAGAACATAGGGCTGTAAAACATTACAGTCTTACAACAAAAGCCAAGGTGTTCCAAGTGTGGAGAGATTATGCAAATGAGGAGAAAGTTGCATCATGGGAAAAAGAGAGAAGAGCGAGGGAGCATTACAGACAGTAAGTTGTGACCATTTTAGGTTTTTAGTAAATGTTGACAAAATGTTTGACATGATTAAAAATGTGTTTAAAAGTCAGAGATATTTCATGTTATGTTTTAGAAAGACTTTATCAAATTCAAGAAGCCCCCAGTTAAGAATGTGCAATTGAAAATTATTTTTCTTATTTCTCAACCAAAACATATGTTTTGGGTACTCAAAAGAACCGTCTCAATTATACAGACCTATTGACCACCAAAAACATGTTAAACTAATAGACTAGCAAATATCAACATTTTTACGCTCAATTTGCTGTTGTTATCTAGACTTATGCACAAGCAAGAACACAAGTAACAAAGCAACCAGCCCTCCCAATGAGATGCCAAACTAAAAAAAAGACTCTGTGTTGGTATATGATAAGTGCATAAGAATAATGTGAATGGGTAGGCTGTTCTGGGTCTTTTTTGTTACCTCAGAGCAAATGTCAGCCCGTTGCAAGGCTTGTTCACATCTACCATAGAGAGAGACAAGAGGTTTAAACCTCCGTGATGATGTTCTTATTCATTACACTTATTATTTTCTCCTTTTCTTGAAGGCTACTGATGCGGAGACATTTCCATGCATGGAGAAGTTTACCTGATGCTATAATAAAAGAGAAAGAAAAAGAGAAGAGGCGATGGGAATTACGCCAAAAAGTAGCTGCTCTGCTCCCGGATTTTGAACCGTCTAAATCTGTTGAGAAAAGTACAGATTTTTTATAACAGTAATACTGTGATACATATTTGAAAAATTCCAAAAAGGTGCTATTGTGTAAAATATTACAAATAAATTAATGCACAGATTGAAAAAAAAGACTCATATTCATGGATTTGAACTGCTATGTTCACCTTTGTGAGCATTTTAACATTTATGAACTGGATAAATTTCATGCTCAAACAAGCATGAAAAAGTTTCATAACCTTGGCGCCTGTTCTTTTGAGTATGTTGTGTAAAATTCTTTGTGTGTAGCTAAGGCATGATCGTGTAATGGCTCAGTGGTAGAGTGCTTGATTCAAGACCGAGGGGCCGTGGGTTGGAGCCTCACCGGCATCACTGCATTGTGTCCTTGAGCAAGAACATTAATCCTAGCTTAGTACTGGTTCAGCCCAGGAACACCCGTCCCTTTATAACTGAAAGAGTGTAGATGGGACGTAAAGAATCAAATCAAACAAACAATCATGTAATAATGCCCATTCATATTATGAGCCAACTCATTTTTAATTGGTGCTTATCTCATACGTTAGCTGTGAAGGCTCTGAGAAATCAGTTCAAATGTGCAGTATGGCTAGTCTTTGCTGGCCCCATATCATTTATTTTTAGGGACCCAGTCCAAAATTTAGGGGCACTAGGTGACTTGGCCCCTGTTAGTCTGTTTCCCTGAAGTTTATGCATATTGGGTAAGTGCCAAAATCTCATGAGCTGGCTCTTATAATGAATCACAATGACTCTTTAAAGAGCCGAATTTATGAAAGGAATCCAACAGATGATGATCTGGAATGTAAGAATCTATCACTAGTGTGAGGGTAGGATAGAAAAATCTGACAAACGGTGATCCCGAGGGACAGATTTTTTATCCTACCCTCACACGAATAATGGATTCTTTTTCTTGCTCACCACTATTTTTTTTACTTTAAAATAAGCTTCCGGAAGTCTCTGAATAAGCTAAGATGCAATTTCACATGATGACATCACTTTAACATAACAATGACCTCACTTGACGACCATGTACGTGAGTTCCAATACAACCAATGTATGCAGCCCTCACGTGACAGCCTGGGTAAGATAGGATGGGTAAGATAAGATTTTCTATCCCAGGGTAAAATCTCAGATGTCCGGTGTGCAAGAATAATCAAAACTTGTTATCAATAAACAATTTGCTAAAAATGCTTACAAATAGCCCTGATCAGATTGCTCCTCTTGAAGCAAGCTGATCGGGAACTATTTTGTTTGAATTTGATTTTCCTGGCCAAGAAATTTGGTTATAGCATAAATAGCTAAAAATCGTCTGTCCTGTAGGTTTTTGATACATTTTATTTGTTGCATGTGGCTAGAATGGATGAGGCTGTAAGGTTTGATTGTGCCTTCAGTGTTTCTGTATGGAACTCTCCCACCCCCTCAGTCTTATAATTGTTAAGGTTTTGCTTAACTTTTGATGCTATGTATAAATACCACATGCAAATATCAACCCTACTCGATCAAGTAAGCACAATACTCATATAAACTCACACTGAGTACTTTATGGAATGGTTGTTTACATTATGTGTATTTCTGATTTCCAGACCATTTAGTGGTACAATATCATTATCAAAATGGATTCATTATAAATTTGAGCCGTGACATGTGATTTCCAACAATGTGGCATTTTGATAAGTGTAGACTCAGACGAGCCTGTCCAGACTCCCGTTAAGCTCAGGAACTCCAAATGATGTTCGGTCAGTAGCTTAACACTCATAGAATATTCAAGCCACAAGCAAAGGCTCTGATCAGACTGCACACATACCACATTGTTGGAAATGTTGCATCTCATATATGAATGAAAACAGAGTGGATTCTGGTGAAGCCAGCTGATTTGTATCAACACTGCTTTCAAAAGAGGGTATAAAATTCTGGAAAAGTAATGCACACAGCCTGCTTATTAGTTCAGATATGGTATCTTATAAAATGTGTACAACTGCATTTCCATTATTTACTTTCTAGGTTGTAGATTTTTTTCTGCTGCATGGCTTTTATTATTTTTATTAAACTATACATTCCCTTACCAAAAGATTTTTATTGTATAAGCTGTGTGTTCCGAGATATTATGTTCCTGGTGGCATATTGTTGCTTGTGTATTATGTGCGTATATGTGCAACAAACTTTAATGTTGGCCATATCTTTTGAAATATTGGACATAGAGCTTTGATATTTCACCCATGTTTACCTTGTGGGAAGAACTTTTCAAATATATATCAAAATATGACCTTGACCTTTGACATATTTTTGAAAAGAAATAATGGTGCATAATAGATTTACTGTATATTACTTATATTCTGGGAACATGTGTTTTACAAACGCATCTGGTTTCTGTAGTCATTAATCTGCTTGTTGGGCGATTTTTTATATTTTTTTATCGTCTGCTGATTTTTTTTCTTTAAACTATTCTTTCAGGAATACCATCAGGTCTAACAGTTTGGAACCAGATCAGGCCCAACATATTGTTGGGCCTGATCTGGTTCCAAACTGTTTGCAAAGGTTATCAGCAGACGAAAGGGTTAAACAGACATGCTAAACTGATGTCTAGGCTTCCATACTATGTATTTGGGAATAACCAAAGCTCTGCAAAGGTTGGCATCTTGTTACAGGCTTGCCACAAGCAAGAGCAAACAAAATTCCCTGACATTTTCTAACATAATCTCAAATTTCCATGACATGTTACATTGCCATGTTTGGTCTTTCTGTCATAATATGTGCAATACAAAACTACCTATACATGTATTATTATCCCTCGACTTAGTTGGAGGGATATAGTTTTGGCGTCATCCGTGCGTCCATTCTGTCCGTTCATCTGGAACCATATCTCAGTACCTATTGGTCAGATTTGATGCATTCTTGGTATAAATGATTAGTACCTTGGACTCTCCAAATCCTATAAGTTTCGTCAAAACCGACCACTTAAAATACTTGAGTTATTGCCCTTGTCTAAGCATAGGCAATTATAATGTAAAACCTATATTAGATTAGCTTTTTGTGTAACGATCTTCACATTTCCTCAAAGTTATTATATTTAACAACTTCCCACTTTAGACCATGATTGCCCAGTTCCTGTAGATAAACATGGTAGTGTCAAAATTTTACACCACCCACCTAAGTGGTCAAAGGTCAAATATTTAAATTTCCCAATAGTCATTTTGTCACTTGAAAACTGGAAAAACTGCTTCGAAAAGTTTATTTTGTATTTATAATGGCGCACAAAAGCATGAAGGATTCGTAGGTTTTGAATATGCCTGTTCCAGAGCAAAGATCTATGTCATCCTAACATCACTAAATTACATTCACTTTTATATGACGTGACTTTTTGTGACGTCCTAGAATGCCCATATGTAAAGTACAAAAGCCGTAGATCAACAGCACGTGAATTGCCTGATTAATACATGGGTTTTAGGCGTTTAAAAGGTTTTTATGCAATAATAGGGGTCAAGCTATTTTTTGGTGCAATGGTTGAAAGAAACACAAACTCTTGTTTTATTTCACTTTTATTGATATCTGTGGAATTTTTAATGAGAACTGTGGCCCGGATCACAAAATGGTCTAAGATGTTTTTTTACAAATGCTATTCGAGGGGTTTCTAGGTGAACAAACCATGCATTAAATCTTGGTGAACCTATTACCAACTACACTGGTGTACATACCGTATTCTACCAAATAAGTGCACATAAGTGCCCGACGAGTCCTTTATGGGCTGTGCAGTCTACATGGGTGAAAGTTAAAAATTTCAAAATCCTGAACTTTCAAAATTCCAATCTTAAAACTTGCTGTATGCCCACTAAATATTCACAATTTGAAGTTTAAATGGTCAATTGTCTTTAAACAGACTGAACATAAATCAGAAAAGCTATTTTAATCTCCCCGATTCAGCATTTTGAGGCTGACTTTCTTTGGAAAGTCAGCCTCCAAATCCTGAATTCAGGAATAATCCTGAAAACTTTCACCCATGAGTCTATGAAATTCTACATATCCAGTCAATCTAATGATTTAATTTCATAATGGCCCCTATTAAAACCCAATGTATTTTCCATCAAGTTTGAAATAGTTAAGTCAGGATGGTCCATTATCACAATTTGTGTATATTGAGGGGTCACAAGTTATAATTTCCAAAAAATATTGTATTTCTTTCTCTGAAGATTGATTTTGTCTTAGCAAACAGTGCAGACCCTGATGAAATGTCGCATAATGCTGCATTTCATCTTGGTCTTCACTGTTTGTCAAAGTACCCGTTTAGACGTTTCTGGTCCACAAAGGGTGGTTGATTCATCATGCAGATGAAAAAGTATGAATCCTGATCAGCTGGATGGTCTGGATCTACGCTCATTTCAAAAGAGGATATAGAATTGTGTAAAAGTTAGGTGCACAGTCCACTTAGGAGGTTGAATACAGTATTACACTCCAAATACTAGTAATCCTTAAATGGCAAAATATCATTCAAAGTGAGCAATGCCATAAGGGCTGACTTATAGGGAGGATATCGATCTAGATAATCAAATTTTGAGCGTAAAATTGTAAATATTTTCTTATCTATTTATCTTAACATGTGTTTTGGGTGCTCAAAAGAACCGTCTCAATGAGACGGTTCTTTTGAGTACCCACAACATAGGTTTTGTTAAAAGAAATAAGGAAATTCTTTTTTTTTTAATTACATACTCTGATCTAGAAGCCTAGAGAGAGTTTTCCCCATCTTTTTATATTATCCCAAAACCAAAATAATTATCCATTTCTTCACACTTAAAAGTGACCCTTCCGATGGGTTCCCAGAACATCAGTTTTCAAGATTGGGAAGTTAAAACTGTGGGCCATTTTAAATGGTAAAAACCGGCCAGGCCAATACTCCTAAAGTGGCAAATAGTGGACAATTGTTTTTAGGGAAATACAAGAAAACCTGTAATTTAGAAATATGGTGTCTACAACTATCATTCAGATCTAAGGTATCATAGGATATGGCACTTGCAAAGTCTCACCTTTCTTTCCCTGCTTGCCTTTAAGAAGAAGTAAGGCTTGAATGGGTAGTGACTACCTGGTCCAAATTGGACAGGAAGTATGTTCCCATTACTTTGAATTCCTTATGACAAAGCTCACTTAGTCATCAATAATAAAAGGGGCTAGTCCATGAGGTTTTGGTATTTATTTCATATGCCAGCAGCAAAGGCAGGGTCTCAGATGGAAGGGTAAGACCAGCCCACACATCCAGGCAGTCTTGCCAGACTTTGCTGCTTGCAGACAGAAATCAGGGTCGTAGATGAGGCTGTGAACAAAGTTAAGGTACCTAACCTCACTTAATAGCTGCACGTACACATACATGCTTAAAATGTGTGATAAGTACCACAACCTCATGAACTGGCTAAATGGGTTCTGCATGTATAATATATCTGTTTCAATTTTATTCAATAACAAAATAATCACAGCTATTACATTTTGCATCTGATCCAATTTCTTTATATATAAAGTTCCCAGATCATCCAACACTTACCTCCCTTGCAAGGACATGTCAGCCATGATGTAGGTCAAAATGTATTTCAATTCATTTTTTTGTATTTTGAAACATGAACAGCAGTTCTAAATTTTGAAGAAAAATATGTTAATATTCAAATAGTAGCCTTTGTTTGCTGTTCCAAATATTAAAAAAAAAAATGTGAAATTTCGTCTTATTTAAAAATGCTTAAATCAGTAAAACGGAATGAAATTAAAAGGTCATCCTTTATTGAAATAAAACTAAAACTAGTCCTTTCATGGCAGTATCGATTGAGATTCAACATGGCTGACTTACCCGTCAAGGAAAAACCCGTCAAGCTAAAACTGATCTGAAAACTCAATTCACGCATGGATTCCCCTCAGGTTATCACAATGTTTACAGTGGTGTAGACTAATTCTGTTTTCCAACCTAACATGCCAAATGTTGTCTTCTCTCTTGTCTGGTGATCAGGGTTCAAATATATTTGTTACCATGGTAACATGGGTGAAAGTTCAAAATTTCCAAAATCCTGAACTTTCGAAACTCCATTCTTAAAATTTGCAGTATGCCCACTAAATATTCACAATTTCAAGTTTAAATGGTCAAATGTCCTTAGACTGACTGAAAATAAATCGGAGAAGCTATTATGGTCTCCTTAATTCAGCATTTTGAGGCTGACTTTCTGTGGAAAGTCAGCCTCAAAATCCTGAATTGAGGAATTATCCTGAAAACTTTCACCCATGAGGTAAAAGTATTCTGGTGTGCATTGGCACATTCAGTACAAAAAATGATCCTAATACCTCTAGTCTGGTCTGCAAAAAAAAAATCAAGTTTTGATGGTTTATTAATTTAACATAATCTGAAAATAAATCGGAGATAATTTCAAATCTGCATTTTTCAGCATTTTGATGCTGACTTTCTCTGAAATATGGAATAGAATTAAAACTTTTACCTATGCTAATATGAATGCGATACTAGTTGGAGCCTAACAGGAATAGGGATCCCCCCAAAAAATTTCCTGAAAGCGGTTCCTTTTTAAAATGAAATTTCACATATTGAGAAATATCTATGAAAAAGCTGAACCACAGAACTAGCATACACCAATGTATACAGAATTGTTCTCCTTACAATGAAGTCAAACAATTTTCTTTCCAATTGAACGCTATTGCTTTTTATGAGTGAAGATATTTTTTACATTTTTTTTTTTTTTTTTTGGTTTTTAACATATGGCTTGAAGTGTATCTGAATTATTACATGTTAAAACATACATGAGCTTCACACATCAAACAAACAGCAAAACATTTTTGAAACTGTATCATGAGAATAAACAAGTGGAGAGCAAGCCAAAATTGTTGGTCAAGATAAAAATTTTTGAGCATAAAATTGTGAGTAGGTTCTTATCTATAATTAACATTGTAAATTCAGATTTATTTGTTAGGGTACTTCCCAGACGCAGTTTCGAGTGGTGGAACCTTGAATGCAAACACACATTTCTTGGTCTTTTGTTTTAGAGATTTTTGTGTATATTGCAAATAGTGCCAAATTAAAATTACTACCAAATATAAGCGAGATATAGCACTATTATGACAGACCTGATATTCAATTAACCAAAATTTTAATAGTATGACAAAAGTGGTCATTAACAAAAAAAAATCTAGAACCTTGACCACATGGGTGAAAGTTCTAAATTTCCCAAATCCTGAACTTTCTAAACTCCAATCTTGAAACTTGCTGTATGCCCACTAAATTCACAATTTCAAGTTTAAATGGTCAATTGTCTTTAGACAGACCCTATATAAATCAGAGAACCTATTATAATCTCCCTAACTCAGCATTTTGAGGCTGACTTTCTATGGAAAGTCAGTCTCAAAATCCTGAATTCAGGAATAATCCTGAAAACTTTCACCCATGTGACTTTATTGTATGATACAAAGCATGCCATTCTCATGATGCAGTCCCTTAAACAGAATGAAATATGAAAGACAGATCCAACCTGGATATCAACTCCCTGGATTCCTTATCTTCCAAACAACTTGCATACATTTCAACACATTCAACTCAATATTTACAAAAAGCAGTGTTAACAACAGAACAGCAACCATAACTCTTTATCTCCTAGTGTCGTCTGCTGATAACTTTTGCAAAACAGTTTGGACCCAGATCAGACCCGACAAAAAGTTGGGCCTGATCTGAATCGGATCTGTTTGACACTCTGATCATATTCCTGAAAGAATTTTTCGAAAAGGTGATTTTGAAAAAAATCAGCAGACCACAAAAGAGCGGGAAAAATTTCCCAGAGGGCAAAGAGTTAACCTACAATCTTCAGTGTTCTAATTTAATTTTTTATTAGAATATTGTTTAATATTATAGCATACTCCACCCCAAAATAAGATCTGTGTTAAAAAAAAGCATATATTCAAGTGATAAGATTTAAAATATTTCATTGTAAAGCAGTCAGCTAAATTTCTTTTTTTAGATGGCAATAAACACAAAAAAAACTATGGTTGCATAAAAAGCATTGGGAAAAGAAATACTCCTATCTTTCAGTGATCATATCTATTCGGAAGAAAATATTTTTTTGATTCTGTAAAAAAAATCAAGTATGTGATGAATGCTAATTTAACCCAGAGTAAAAAAAAATCAGGAAAATACCAGTATTAACCATTAAAGCACCAGCTAAAATTCGCAGCAGACGACATTTACAAATTTAGTTGCTTCAGTTATTAACCAAACAAAACTTGAAATTTCATGTGAATTTATTATTCTAACTTGTTCATGGTTCAACCCTTATTTTCTCCAAAACTGAAGAAATATGTCACAATATTTTTCGTATGCTGCACTGAGGCAGTTCTAAGGATTAACCACAGCCTTTGTTTTTTACAATTAGAAATTCTAGCAAATTCCAAACTTGCATTATGTGTGTCATCATAAGATACTCATACATTTTGATTAAGCACCAGTGTTAAAATAACACAGAGGTAGTATACACAAATCATACTGCCATAAAGAATATGGGCCTCGTCGCGACAAAACCTGTCTTCGGGGTTTTCGACAAAGCAAGACTCAAACCAGTCTCCTCAGATACACAGACTAGCTAGACAATTGAAATTTCGCTCGTAGCAAGTTTAGATATGATACGTTCCAAAACGCAAATAACAAAGGCGCTGATCAGTACTGCTGCGCATATGCGCAGGCTGGTCTCCACCTTTATTGTTCGCAAACCCCCGAAGACAGGTTTTCTCGCGTCGAGGCCCATATTATTGTCAGTATTACGATTCAGACATTTCTCCTGAAGCATGACTTCATCATAATTGTTTAAAAAATATTGCTACAGTTTTAGCTTTATCTTATTATTGTCATATATACCGACAAGATGTCGGTATGTTAACAAGCATTACAGCATCAAGATTAGGTGATTGCCTTAAATCATAAATACAAAGCAAAATGCTGTTTAAATTGCGATTCACTTCAAAATAAAACTAAAAATATTATTAAAGAAATATCATAAAATTCAATGTCCATTTACCATTATAGGGGGTTAAAATGCAAAATGCTGTTTAAATTGCAATTCACTTCAAAAACTAAAATATTATTAAAGAAATATCATTTTTACCATTATAGGGGGTTAAAATGCAAAATGCTGTTTAAATTGCGATTCACTTCAAAATAAAACTGAAAATATTATTAAAGAAATATAAAATTCAATGTCCTTTTACCATTATAGGGGGTTAAAATGCTTATTGTGTTAATATATTGCTGATAAAAAGCATGTCTGTTTATTCATAGCTATAAATATTAAAACACAAACATGTAAAAATCATTGGCAGTTTCGTTTCCTGAGCCAGAATATCTCGTATATACGGAAAATGTTCAAAAGCTTTTGAAAAGCTATTGTCAATTGATAAATACTGAGGCAAACTGTACAGACCATGATCAGACTGCTCCTTTAAAGGAGCAGTCTGATCATGGTCTGTACTTTTTGCCTTTGTGATTGTGGACTGTTACTGGTTAGTACAAAGTATCGGAAGTAGACGAGCCAGGTTAAAACCCCAACCTACAGTCAGGTACCAAAAGTAATTCCACTACGTCAGAAATCCCATAGACCTCAGTGTATTTTTACATTTGCAAGAAAATTTTCTACGCTTCAACTAACCAACATATTATTACGCTTTTGGTATTATTTGAAAGTTAAATGAATAAGGTAATATTCATTTTATTTTCATTAAATTTCATCCATGAATTTTAAAGCTGCAGATATTTAAACAATTTGCAAGATTTTTTTGACAATTTTTGGGCAATGTTACCATTGACGTCAATGGAAAAGTGGCATTTATTTTTTTTTGTTAAAGTTAAAACTGTTGTATTTAAAATGTGCATAGTTGAAACTTCATCTAAATTGTACAGTACATGCATCTATTATTTAGCTATACAACAATTGTAAGTTATTGCTATTTAATCTTGATATCACACTATAAAGAGATTCTTGTAAACAAGAAAATACATTAAAGTCTATGGGAAATTAATTTTGGTCTTTGACTGTAGATGGCTGCATATGCATGCTTAAGAACTACAGTGACATGCCATAAGTATGTCATAATTTTAAAAATTTCTTAGATTTTATGGTGGTATAGCCAAAATTGTAACCAAATGTATGATCACTCTGTTAAAAAAACCGGCAACTACATATCTCAAAAACAATAGGAGCAAAAAGTTTGTTAACTTTGCTGGTAAAATTTCCTACCATACAATTTATATTTAATCAAATAAGTAGATGAAAAGACATTTGAGCCGCGACATGAGATTTTTATAACAATATGGTATATGCGACCAGCAAAGCCTCAGATCAGCCTGCACATAAGCAGTCTGATCAGAGTCTCTGCTAGTCGCTTAAATATTTTATGATTGCTAAGCTACTGACTCAACACAATGTGGAGTTTCTAAGCTTAAAAGGAGGCTGCAGAGGCTCGTCTGAGTCTACACTTGTCAAAATGTCAAATTGTTGCAAATCTCATGCCGCGGCTCATTTATTTTCTTGCTATGGGGAGAATATACAAGACAAGAAAGTCAATGTGATATAAGACAAAAAAAAGACATGTGGCATGTCACTGCATGTGATAAGTATATTTCAATTGGGCTGGCTCCATTTTTTTATTGCTATACTGAACAGACTTAAAAAACACAACACCAACTTTGCTCCATATCTTCTAAAAGCCATTAAAAATACTACTACTGCACTTTTAATGTTATGATGAGCAAACCTGAACAAACCTTACCTTAGGTTTTATTTAAGGCGCCAAAGTTACCCATGAATGAGTTGTTAAAATTGCTTTAGATTTTTTAGAAATTCATGCCTCTGTGGGAATTGATAATACATGTACATGTATTTAAATATTTGAATAAATAAAAACATTCTAAAATAGACTTTTCAACCAATGCGACAAAGGGAGAAATAGTCTCCCTTATTATTCTCACATCTCCCTATTTTGAACTGAGGAAGGAGTATAATGTGTAGGACATATTATGGGAATCTAAAATTCAAACCAAAATCCTGAACTTTAGAAATTCAAATTTAAAAACTTGCAGGATACCTACAAAAATGAAGAATTCAAATTTAAATGATTAACTGTGTTTAGAAAATCTAAAAACTAATAAGAGAAGATATTATAATTATGGAAAGTCAGCCTCAAAATCCTGATTCAGGATTAATCATGAAAAATTTCACCCATGCATATAGGGGAATCTTAAATTCAAACCAAAACATTTCTAAAAGTGACCAAATTTTTCTTCTGAATGAGTGCTCTTGCTTGATCAACGGAGATTGCTGGACGGCTAACGAATGCTGACACATGAATTTATCTTTTCTCTTTCCACACTCCTTTAAAAGCTGCAAGAGAGCTATTACTGATCACTTATTGTATGTTGAAACTATTACAAAACTTTAAGAATTTTAACTCTTGAAATTAAGATTATGTAAAGAAGTCTCTGAGATGGGATCCAAGTGTTGTGTTTTTAAAGTCTGTCAGTACACATAAACTGATTTAGACCAAGCAGGGTTAGTATCACAAAAGCTAATATGTCAAAATATTCAATCAAATATTACAATAAAATTTACTGCTTGCATTGTGAAAACCCTTGTTTTGAACACATTTCAATAATGGAACAAAACATCTTTTAAACACATTCCTCGTTTTCTCCTCAAAAAAAATATGGCATTGCATTCAAGTACAAAAACTTGTAACCCTTCGCAATCAGAATGGCATAAATGAGTTGAGTTGCTCACTTATGGCCACCCTGAGTGTTAAAGGTTTAAAGCTGAGCACTACAAAATTCAAACAGTGTGAAACGGTGTATCATTCATACAAACACATTATGAAAAAATCACAAATGTGAGCCGAGAGACGGCAATATTATAGGAGAGCTGCTATCTCAGATACAGATACTGTACATTGGGAAATTTTCGCGAGAGTTTTGTTTTTGCTAATGGACATGTGCGAAGTTTCGTGAAAATAAAATCCTCGCATAATGGCGAAATCACTCTGTCGTTTACTGATATAGGTAAAGCATGCCCTAGACCCGAATTTTAAATGTCGCTAATATATCTTTTAACGCTATTCCCGAAAATAAATTCTCGCAAAAAATTTCCAAATTTACAATAAGGGTTATGTAGGAGAGTGCACAGACCAAATCATCCTTCAACTATCCGAGCCTGGCTGAACCACAATATGCCCCCTCTCTTTTGCTTGGCTCAGTATATACAGATTATATTTACAGGCTAATACATAGTTATATGTGTAACACAAATGTGGAAATGTTTATAAGGCTTTAAGAATTAATCACAGGTCCAGATATGCAAAATTTATGAGCGTAAAAAAATGTAATTATTTTCTTATCCATCCGTCTAAACACATGTTTTGGGTGGTCAAAAGAGCCGTCTCATTGAGACAATGTCCTGCATTGATCCAGATAAGGAAATTTTGTGAAGGTAAAATTGTAATTATTTTCTTACCCATCAATTTAAACATATGTTTTCGGGCTCAAAAGAACTCTCACTGAGACCGTTCTTTTGAGTACCCACAACATATGTTTTAGTTAAGAAATAAAGAAAATAGTTTTCCTGTACATACTCTTATCTGGAGGCCTGAATATGGTAAATGTTCTATTGAGAGGGTACTTTTGACTCAAGTTCTGAGTACCCAAAACAAAGATTTTGGGTGAGAAATAAACATATATTTTTTTACATTTTGCACTTCTAATCTGGAGACCTGAAATTTTATGTAAGGCGAAAAAGAGAGGAAACGCTCCTTATGTCATACAAAGAATAAAAGCCCAGACCTGCATACATATCAATGATTTTCAGCAAGTTCAGTTGTATGACTTAATCTGCTACCATGAATTTGGAGACTGACGATCCTGATCTAAACTGCCCTCAAAAGGATATACCTAGGTCTGGCAGGACTAGGTTTGGAGTGGAGACATAAATGTACAAAAAGTACTGAGTATTACCAAAGGAAAGCTTTGTGAAGAGCAGGAAAAATTTGGTCAGCCTCTGTAATTTCAAATTCATCTGGGCTTTCAGTTTTATATAGCATAAGGTCTTTTAAAATGAGAGGTCCCTCAGAGACATTATTTACAGTGCAGTCCCTTTATAATGCTAGGTTTTGGGACCATGAAAAAAGTGAATTGTGTTGTACATGGGTAAAAGTTCAAAAATTTTAAAATCCTGAACTTTCGAAGCTCTGATCTTAAAACTTGCAGTATGCTCTCTAAATAATCACAATTTCAAGTTTAAATGGTCAATTGCCTTTAGAAAGACTGAATATGAATCAGAGAACCTATTATAATCTCTCCAATTCAGCATTTTTGAGCCTGACTTTCTATGGAAAGTCAGCGTCAGCCTCAAAATCCTGAATTCAGGAATAATCCTGAAAACTTTCACCCTTGGTTGTAAAGGGACAATTTTGCAAAGGAAATATAGGTGAATGACCATTCCATAGTCATTTTCCTTTATAATTCTTTTGTAAAGTTCCATGGTAATAAAAAATTTGGGAGCCACAATATGACCCTTTTATATTTGGATCCATGTTATAACAAGATGTGTTTTAAAGGGACCGCACTGTACTATTGTAAATGATGTTAAATCACTTGTATATCAACACTAAGGTGTGTCTTGTAAATAGTTCTGCAACTGTTCAATTGTTTGGTAATTAATCTAAATTCTTGAACCATAACCATCACAAAATGCAGCTTGAGCGGCAAACATTGGATGACCCTGATCAGGATGCCGATCTGAATCTGAAATGTCTGACTGGGAATTTTTGAGTGAATAATTCATAAACTTAGAACAATTACTATAACACAAGAACGCAAAAAAGAAAATGCTGACACATTTGAAATGGACAGAAATGAAAAAGCCAGCACATGAGATTTGGTACTTTTCGAATAGGTGACCATACAAGGCTTAGACCAGCCTGAGAAAATTTGTCTTTGCTTGCATACACTTCATGAAGTGCTTAGATGTCTGGACGAGCAAGGGGGTTGATTACCATTTGTTTGAGTTTGCCACTCTTAAAGTAGTGAGCTGTACGCTGATAAGGGTAACATTGCCCAGCTGCTCTATAACACAAAGCATGGGAGAAGATGAAGGCTCATACCAAAATTAGACCTCAAGCCTCATTAGGTTATTATGCAAAACTTTTAAAAAGAGCGATATTATGCCTATTCGACAAGTACCATTATGGTCTCATGGGCTTGCCCAACATATGGAGATTCTGTAGAACTGAGATTCTTAGGAGAAAATCAATCATTAACCCATTTAAAACAGGAAACCCTTAAAGGGGTACTTTGGCAAACAGTGAAGACCCAGATGAAATGCCGCATTATGCGGCATTTCATCAGGGTCTGCACTGTTTGCTAAGACAAAATCGATCTTCAGAGAAATAAATATTTTTGGGGGAAATTATAATGTGTGACCCCACAATATATACAATGGACAAGCATGACTTTATTGTATATAGCTTTATGGAAGATTCCATTGGTCTGAAAAGGGTCAAGTTATTCTTGAGTGAAGCCAATAACCAATTAAAAAGTCAATAACTTATTAACATAGAGATAAATCGATAACAGAGTTACAACTTTAAAAAGTCGATAACTAGCTAAAAGACTGAGAAAACCAGTTACTCAATCATGACAAAAGTTAACTATTTATGAGAAAAATATTACCTTAAAAATCAATCGACGATCATAAATCAATTCCAAACTTGGTAATATTAATAAATACTTGTAACTTATCTTCTAAATGCCCTAACAGAGATTCCAAAAGTTATGGCTGAGATTCAAGCCACAATTGAGATTCCAATGGAGTAGTATATGACAATAAACAATTTTAGCTGAGATTTCAAAAACAGAAATTTGACAAAATAAATTCATTTAGCATGTTTAGCTATCAATTTTCTGATACATTCCAGTGATCAGACTGGGTAGATGCACAGGTTGGTCCATGCCTTTGTTGTAAGCACGTATGCACCAAAATGACAATTTCTGGAGTCAAACTCATATGGAAATGTTTCCCATAAAGGTTGATTGACAAGAAAAATAGTAGCATTTCATCAAATTTGAGAAAAATTATCATCTACTGGGATATAAGACAAATTCAAACTAAAGAAATTAAGTCATCTGCGGGAACAACTCTGTTTTAGCATAACAATAAGAGTGTGAGTGAACTTAACAAAGTACCAATCACCAATTGTGATGTTTTCCTTTGATTACCGAAAAAAACAACTAATATTTCACGGGGAGTAGTCAAATCCACATGAAACATGACATAAACTAAACATCAACAGTTCTACCATAAACAGCTGCTGTTGTTTCTTACGATAATGATGACGATGATGATGGCATTACCAACTTGAGTAAATGTGTCTGACGATACTTTATTTACAATGAAATGAGCATTTCTCGACATTACACAGTTTTTTTTCCTATATACATATTTACATACTTGTGTGTTTTTTTAATGTGTTAGCTCTTTGATTGCCAGAAGCATATTACTCTTTAGGAAAAGCATGTGCAAACATAAATAGTCCCTGATCAGACTGCTACCTCAGGAGCAGTCTGATCAGGGACTATTTGTTTTCTTTCGTCAGCAAGTAATGCAAATAACTTATTGCTTTCTAGAATGAACGAGTCAAGATCACCATCTTCAAATTCAGCATTCAAAGAGTTAAGCTCTACTACACCCATTATGATCAAATATTCTGAATAAAATAAGATTTATATAGAAATCATAATTTATAAAGCCATGTTATATCACTGTGTGTCAACAGATAAAAATGTTACCATATATACCCTACATATTCTGACATGTTATACGCTTGATCAGTCCTGTCTGTTAGAATATTTGGACGAAAATTTAACCTAAAAATTGTAACAAGTCCATTTCATGTAGTGACAAAATGGCAAATAGAGTAGACCCTGATCAGACAGATCCTTCAGTTTACATTATTTGCTCTAGCCTTATCAGGGTCTGCTCCAATAAACGAGTTCCTCTGTCTGCAGGGCAAGTGATTTTTTTTTATGTTTTTCAGTGTTTTTCCTTTTATGATAAATTGCTAATAATTTGCTTGAGGCCTGATACAAAGTAAGAAAGAAGGCAAAGATCAGGAATCAATACAATCAAGCACCACACCTGACCCAGGATACCAATGGGAAAGTGACAACTTCACAATTAGACATCACTAACCGGAGCCAAGAGGTCAGCCCTTTCCCAGCAGGTAACCACAAGGCAAATGCCTATAATAGGGTATTTCAAGGTCTGCTATCTGCCGAATACTTAGGGTAAATACGGTACATCCTATCCTGGTGGTCATGACTTAGACAATAACAATATGAGCATACATGTGCTATGTCTGACTATGACAAATACAGATGATGTTCTAAAATAATCTCTCGCTTATCCCTCACTGTTCTAGTCTGATTTATTAAGAAGATTCACAAATGCTTGTTTGAATGGCAGACAGTGGAAACCCTGATCATACTACATTGAAGTAGCCATTTGATAGGAGTCCCAGCAGTTAAAAAGTTACTTACTTCATTGTATGTTGGACAATATGAATCTGTCTGACACATAAAAATAATACTTAACGTATCGACAACCAGCAAATTCTCAGATAAACAGGGAAATCCTTAAACTCTAGTCGGATGCTTCACTACTTACAAATACAATATATGTAAGCAGATGAAAGCTCAGGCCAAAAATTAGACCTGTTCCCAAATAGACCTCTAGCTCCAATGATTAGCTGTATCTGCAGTTTAAATTCTTAAGTGTTTGCATGCTGGCTATTTTTACGCCATTTTGTCCTATGCAGATTCTCTTACAATTTTGTTAAGGAATACCACCTGAATGTCAAAAAGTTTGGATCCAGATTAGGACTGACGTTCTGTTGGGCCTGATCTGGGTCCAAACATTTTGCAAAAGTTTTAAAGTCGGCACAAAAAACAAGCAATTATGACCAGGATTCGCCACATTCACAGACCAAAAAGGCAACAAGTTAAATGGATGGCTTTAGGCAAGAAGTTAAAAATGTTCTTAAAAAGGTTATCCTTTGGAAGCAAAGAATGCACCAAAGAACTGAAACTAGAGTGCAAAAGGATGGCTTTACGTGTATACGATAAGTACCATTTCTATTATAAAGATCTTAGAAACTAAGAATGCAAGAATCACACAGAACTCTAGCAAACAGTGAGCGGATCATGAGAATTTATATTTAAATGAGTATACTAAGTTCGACTAGTATATCTAATGACTCAAAAGCAGAGATCATATAAACACGAAAGATAACACAAGCATAAAATAACACATAATGAAAAACATACACATTTAACACAATAGCACTCGGAACCATGGAGTTTTGTCTGCTCCGAGTGCTATAGGGTTAAACCAATGCTAGCTGCTTTTTTTCAGAACAAAATATCAAGGCAATGCTAAATATCAATTTCTAGGTTATATGAGTTTATTTCAGCAAAACTTTGTTTCAAATTTCCAAAACAAAATACCATAAGCAGCATCACATCACTGGAAAAAGTGCCTTACCCCAAAATTAAACGTTAAACTGGCAAAAATGCATAGGCTGATCTTGCCTTAGCTTTTTTATGGTCAGTAAATCGAGTGTACATTAGCTTGAGCAAATTGATGACAATTCTGATAAAGCAATAATATATCCAAAACAAACGCCACACAAGTTGTTATACAACTGTTTTCTGATGGCTACAATCACATGATATCAAATGATTGATTTAAAAAAAAAACTGTTAGCTTTCAATGAATGAAATTCTATGAAGTTTGAAATGAAAATGAACATATTTTACCTTATAAGCACATAGTACCACTGTGGGCATCAAATATTCTTTAATTCAGAATATATCAAACTCTTTGCGAACGTGATAATATGCCTTTTCCTTAACTTGTTTAATAAATTCAATTATACAGGATCTCCTAATCAAAATTTTAGCTGTGAAAAGTGTTTAAAATTTTATAGCATGTACCCTAGAAATTGTTTCTAAGCGAGATCAAAATCAGCCTTGAATCTTTCAATATATTTTTTACCTATTTCACTAACAAAATAATTCAAACACAGTAGAATTGTGATCTAAATTTTTGTTAAAAATATAATTCAAATGCAGTAGAATTGTGATCTAATTTTTTTTTTTTAAATTTACAAATTTAATATTAGAAAATTCCACTCTTCAATTATGTACCGGTATCAAACAGCAAGGCACTAGTCTTATTATAGCTCCAAATAAGTTCAAGTATGGACATATCTTTTTTTGTCAATTTCTAATCTTTCCATCTAAACACCCCCTTTCAAAATTCTGATTTTCTTTTCAGATCAGGCCTGCAGATAAGGGTGCGTAACGGAAAAAATATTTTTCTTATTTCTCAATCAAAACATATGTTGTGGGTGCTCAAAAGAACCGTCTCACTGAGACAGTTCTTTTGAGCACCCAAAACACATGTTCAAACTGATGGATAAGAAAATACTAGCAATTTTCGCTGAAATTTTTTTGCTTAACTGGCCCTACGCAGATAAATATCCACAAACTTTCATTTATCCTTAGATTTGCTTCTGTTTGATCCATTTCATTCCTTTTGTTTCTTTCATCTTGCAACAAGACTTGGGAATCTTATCAGATTTTGCTGTGAACTATTCTCCAAGTCACTTATACACTGAACCACACTTCTTACGCAAACTCAGTTTGAACCTGATATATTTCATACATTATGTCATCCATTGTAACACAATTTTCTCAAAAGCTATAACACTAATTAATAAAGTGTTTAGTGGGATTTCATCAGTCAATCATTCCCTTTCAGACATAACCTGATTGGGCGAAAGTCTGGCATAACCTCTAAACGGTACAGCAATTTCGGCAATACATGTTTTGACTTAAAACTATACTCCTGAAACGTTTTGCATTGGAAGTGTGGGTCAGTATATTATTTAGCAACCAAAGAAATTCAAACCCCATTCTATTTTTGTATCACAATTCTATCAGACATATACAATGTATCTTTTAAACGATATTATCAATATGATCTAATAGTATCCTACCATACCCATATCTAAACAACGAGAATTTTTATACAAGATGACATTTGTATAGATCAATCAATATTGCTAATACCTTATATTGCTGACAATAAATTTGGACCAGCACATGTGAATTTGGTATTTGTCACACAAAAAAATAATTTATAAAATGCACATGCTGATTTATCAAGCAGGGCTAAAGGTCTAATATTTCGCGTTAGTCTTCATCCATACCCATAATTTGTGAATACGAGCATCAAAAGCATTTGGCGAGTCAACGCATGTGCATGGACTCGCCTAAGCCTTCGTTGCTTGATGATGCAATATCTACCAAAATCTTGTGTGCTGACCAATTTATAGCTGTTACAAGGTTATCTCATGTGCTGACCAATTTATAGCTGTTACAAGGTTTTGATGTTACAGTCACAGGCCCTAACTATACAGCATCCTCTTTTTCTGTTGAATGCTTTAATTTTTCTCTGTATAGATTTGATGAGCCAGCTCTTGTCCTTGACTTCCAGGTTCAGTTCAGACATTGCTTACGTCTCTTCGGCTGTCGTCAGCTGCTTGTTTGGTGCCATACAGGGGAACAGTTGATTCCAGCTGTTCTGCAGGCAGGCAATCCAGGGCTCTACGTTCAGATTGATGTTCCTTCTTGGCGGGTCCCCAGTCAGGATCAGATTTACACAGGAACTTAACACTCTGGAATGAAAATAGATCAAACCTTCAGCTATTAGTGCTTAGTTCAAAAATTCTTTTTATTTATTTCTCAAGCAAAATATATCCTGTGGACACTCAAAAGAACTGTCTCAATGTGATGGTTTATTTAAGCATCCAAAAACACAAGTTTAAACTGATTTTTGAAAAATTAATCACAATACCTTTAGCTAGAGATATGTGAAAGTATCTTAAAAGGTGTTTTCTGTGAGCTGTACAAAAAATGATTGTACCTGTAAAAATTATACCACATTAAAATTATGAATTCAGAGCAATTCTCTGAACTTATTACACATGAGTAAAATGCACTAAAATAATAAAGCATTTTTAGAGTTTTAACTTTATCACATCAAAATCCATGTATTTTATTAACCCACTGACATTTTGTTAATATGATGAATGGCAACCAGGGGGAGTCAAGTGGCACACGCCACAACATAGCTTGTTGGCTGAAAAAAGGAGTTTCCAATCACTGTAATATAGGTGACTGGTGTGGGGTCCATAGGAATGATCATGATATTAAGAGAATTTTGTCATTTTCCTATAATTCCCTTGTAAATTTCCATGATTAAAAAAAATTTGGGGGGGGGGGGGGGGGGGGGGGGGCACAATCATTTTGTTTGTTTGTTTGTTTTGTTGCTTTAGGTCCCAAGTCAACAGCTATGGTCATGGGAGGACGGTCAGTTCACCTAACAACACTTTTTCCTGGGCAAGCTTGAACAAGCAGTTAACCAGTACTTCGTGCACATACTTTCGCTTGTAACTGACAACAACTCTTCTTGAATGATTCAGCGAAAGGGAGGAGAATGACTGTAGAAATTATTTCATGATCAATCTCCACGAAAGTATGGGACCATGCCAGGATCGAACTTGCGACCCCTGGATCTGCAGTCAGACTCGCATCTGTTGCCAGGCAAATTACCGACTGCGCTATGCGGCCCCGTTGGGGCACAATCATGTTTTACATCCCAATCTGTGTTATAAAGGGAGAGCACTGTAAGAACTTACACTCCAAATACTTCCACTGTAGGACCTCTGGTGTTGTATCACCTTCCATACCATGATGGTTGGGATAGCCATGATCGACGTGAACGAGATCAACCAGCCAATAATATCAGCCCATAGGGGGAATGTTACATCGGCATACTTTGTTGGCTTGAAGTCAATCCATGTGAAGATCAGAATTGCCTAGAAAACATACAAGGTAATGTTACATTGTTGAAAGCATGGATGAAAATTCAAAAAATGTCAAAATCCGGAACTTTTAAGAAATTAAAATTTTAAAACTTGCAGTAAGCCTACATAATTCTAATGATTTAAATTTTAAATGGACAGTAATTGTCTTTTAAAATATAAAATGTAAATAATTCAGAGAAACTATCATAATTTGCATAATTCAGTATTTTGAGGCCGAAAGTCTTTCACTCATGTGAAGTTCTACAGTTCAAGAATCATGATATTCAAATCTTAATCCAATCGATATATACCACTATGGAAAACGGTTTCGATCACATCCCAATGCATTATACCCATTCCTTGACGGACCCTAGAAGATTCCATTGCATTGTTTGTTTAGAAATAAGCAAAGTTTCGGTGCTACCTTAAAGTTTGATCCTCATTTTTGTGTTTAATGGGATCATTCAAAACAATTTTGGCGTTTTCAATGAAAACGTCTAGGGCATGTACCAACATGTTGTCTTCTGAAAGTGATGATTTCAAATTCTTTTAAACTGCAAAAAAAATCATAAAAAGCATGTGCATCATGTGCACCATAGTTCCAGGGCTTGTGGAACTGTTTATCACTCCAAACCAGTCCGTCATTGACCAGAAACATGAACATAAAAGTAGCCATAAAGCTGCATTATATATTTTTAAAAATATCGAAATTTATAAACTGGTAACTTTTCACAGACACTGAGTATACTAAATCAATGCTTAATTTAGTACATGTATATTGCGTTAACTGGCCTTAGAGATCAGCTTGGAGAATATATGGTAAAGACAATAATTTCCATGTGTAAAACGGTTACTCTCAGAAAGACAAAAATTGTTTTCAAGACCAATTATAGCTTAATGCAGGTCAAAAGTATTGCAGAATGCTCCGCAATACTTTTGACCTTCATTTAGCAACCATTTGTCATCAAGATCTTTGTTTTGTCTATTTGTGAGTGGCTGTTATACTGTAGGGCGAGTAAAAATTGTAAGAATTTTACACTCCTGTAAAAATATTTAAGATGACAAGGGTTAAAACTGTTTTTACACAACGTTTTAGTTACCTTTAGCTTATAGGCTCATAGGTTTAGATAAACACAATTTTTGAGCGTAAAATTGTAAATATTTTCTTACCCATCAGTTTTAACTTATGTTTTGGTTGAGAAATAAGAAAATTATTTTTTTGGTACGCACAACTAAAGTCTTGTAGGCTGACCTTTATTGTCTAAAGCTAATATTCTTACCAAAAGTGCAAATGGAGCGATGAATTTCCAACTGTACACCCAGAATTTGCGTGGTCTGTAGCCTAACATAGATTCTATGTCAGTCAAGAAACGGTCACCACCTAAACAGAGAAAATACACATATGTTAACACCTAGAAGTTGAATCAATTAATCATTCCTTTCCATCACCAAAACATTACCATTTGGCAGACATGATTTAAATTATCAAATATTATACAAAAATTAAATCAAAACTTTTTGTTGCAAAAAAACACAGAAAAGGAAAATTGTATTTTTTGTTAGTAATCTGAGTACAATTGGTTAGATATATTTATGTATATATATATATTGCAAAAGGGGGAAAAGCATATGATCCCATTAAATGTTTAAAAATGATGAAAGAAAGCAAATTACCCACTAAATTTCAACTTGAAAATGGCTCAAATGTCTGCCATTTGTTAATAATAGAAAGGGTGATGCCTGCTTTGAAGTATACATGGTGATAGTTTGCAATAAAAATGCATAACGCATTTTTTTACTTATCCCAGGGGTTTGTACATGTACTGATCTGAAAGGATTTAAACAGATTAATCAGATTAAAAAAAATCAGTGTTACCTTCTTACTTGGCAAACGCAAGCAAGATTTGAAAAAAAAAAAAATTTAGATTTTTATTGAGAAGAAAAATATATAAATAAATATAATATTCAAGCGATTGTTTCAAGTACCAATCATCTTAGAAAGCAAGGTATTGTGTTTTTGTGGTCTACAATTTTAGATTGCCAAATAAAATTTGCTCGCCTCGATGATGTGATATAGACCATACAGTGACATGCTGTATGTCATAATTTTGTAACTTCGATAGACTTTATTGCAGTTCCATGGTTCCTTTTTATTTTTTTGTAGGCAAACAAGTGGTAAAACTTGCACAATATATATAATCTGAATTGTACTTGTCGTGAGGTAAATGACCTTCATTTACCTATATGAACTGGAAAGAGCCTCATAAGATTTCCTTATCAGAGTCGACGGTTCTGTACCAGTATTCTATGTTATAGACACAATGCAGCTGTTTGAAAAATACCTTAAGTTTTTAAAATCCAATTCTTGATTGGCATCAATGGTGTGTGCCATTTTAACAACATTTATCTGGCAAAGTCCATAAAAGTTTACCACAAAAACACAAAACATTGCACCACTGTTAGTTTCCAAGTTAAAATTTTTTGAGACCAAAAAGAGTTTTTATGCGTAAGAATTTTTTTAGCTTGCGTCTGCTGAAAGACGTCTGGCAACACTGATATTATAACATGTAACAACATGTTCAAGTCGAAATACTAACAATAATGAAATACTAACGAGAACTTCAACAAACTGTAAGTAACTCAATATTTATTTACAAGTCTCATGTAACCCTCCTTTTTAATAACCACATGGGGGAAAGTTCAAAATTTCCAAAATCTTGAACTTTAGAAATTCAAAATTTTAAACCTGCAGGATGCCTACAAAGATGAATAATTTCATGTTTAAATGGTTAATTGTGTTCATATAATCTGAAAACTATTCAGAGAAGCTATTATAATCTGCCTAATTCAGCATTTTGAGGCTGACTTTCTATGGAAGTCAGTCTCAAAATCCTGAATTAAGGAAAAATCCTGAAAATTTTCACCAGTGTTAACCATTTAAATTAATTGTTTTTCATAAGCCATAGTCATAACCACAGCCCAAGCCAGAACACTAGCTTTCTTTCTGTAGTGTGCCCACAGCCCATGTTAGAAAACTAGATTTCTCTCTCTTTGCAAACATTTCTTGAGGGTGACACCTTAAAGCATATAATGGACAATCCCGTCCATATTGTATCAACATGCATGGGAGAATCCAATGGTATCGAAAGGGTTAATCCTTGTAGTCAGTGACTGTAAACAATGCCAAGTTTCTTACAGTTTATAGAAAGAACATATTATAAAAGTGAGTTTTCCGCCTGAGCACTCAAGGCTTCTTGTCAAGCAGCCTGGAATGCTGTGTCACCTGTCAAAACAAATGAACAATGAGACAAACCCTGGGAAAAGCCTGTTTTATATTCAATTGAGCCTTGTCACCAAAGATAATGCTACTTTTAGTTCTCCGATATGCGTAATTCAAGAAGACCAAGAGAGAGCATTTCTAGCGCTATATGAGGAAGGGTTTTTATTTTCATGCATAGCCATCCTGTGATGCTAGCTGCATAGGTTTAGATAAACAAAAATTTTCAGCGTAAAATTATAAATATTTTCTTACCCATCATTTTTAACATATGTTTTGGGTGCTCAAAAGAACCGTCTCATTGAGACGGTTCTTTTGAGTACCCATGACATATGTTTTGGTTGAGAAATACGAAAATTAAATTTTCGATACGCACTCTTAACTAAAGTCCTGTAGCTGTCTTGGTATATGTCATCTTGATTAGTAAACTGTGAAAAATCTGGCAATACGCATGTTTGTAAAATCGCCAGCACTTTAGCCGGTTCTCCATGTGATAAGCAGCATTTTCAAGCAAGAAGGCTCAATTGTCAAGTGTTTTCCCCACCTTAACATTACACATAATTTCCCACCTCTGGTGAATATTTCAAGAAGATGCATAAAACTGTTCTTCTAAAATACTAACCAGTTATAAATTTTAAAAAAGAAAAAAAAATCTATTCTATGAAACCTGATATTATCACCATGTATACTTCTCAATAGCAAAACATCAAAAGTTACTTTGAGCGAGCCATGTCATTTAAAAGCCTGTTTATGTCAAATGCGAACAATGACTCAGATCAGCCTATACATCATGGGTGAAAATTCAACATTTCCAAAATCTTAGACTTTGGAAATTCAAAACTTAAAACTTTCAGTATTCCTACAAAACTATATAAAATATTAAATGGTTTTTACATAATCTGAAAATAAATCAGAGAAGCTATCATAATCTTCCTAATTCAGTATTTGAGGCTGACTTTCTATGGAAAGACAGCCTCGAATTCCTGAAATCAGGAATAATTCTGAAAACTTTCACCAATGATACATCTGCTCAACCTTATTTTGCCATCAAGACAGCATGATGGGCCGGTGTTACTAGCCAGACCAAAAGATTCAAGATTCTCAATAGCCTCTACAGTGAAGCAGACTGGTTTGAGTGCCTCATGCTCGCATCCTCCAATAACAGGTTTTCGATTGACATGGCTCATAATCTGACAAGTATTTCTGTTCCTCGTCTCTACAGAGAGACACATCCAGTAGCCATGCAATATGAGATTTCTGTGACTAGGGAAGAAAAAAACGGTTAATAAAGCGGTTACACTATTTATAAACCTGCTGGCCTCATGGCAGAGTACCAAATTGGGGCCATGTGACTTGTCATAGTCTACAGCATGATAGGGACAGAACACACGTTCTTGTCATGCTGTCAATGACCTAAATTAAAGAGACAAACTTTAGTAGTATAGCAGCAGGTCTCTGACTGACCATCCCCACCCCCAGCAGCAAGATGCTCACCTTCACCTTGCTATTACGCGGTTAACTCACCGTAGACCCATGATAGGGCTAATGATTCTACGATGCCAATCACGAGGAGAGAGTAGGTGGCCGCATAGTTGTCAAATAGCTGTAATATGTACATTCCTCCCTACACAATAATACAGAAAAAAGGGAGGTAACATCAGTATGATTGAAATTTGAGGGGCATTACTCTAGCCTTCACTTACCTTTAGAGGCACTAATGAACAGTGGAGAAATACCTGGTTTAGGTACTGCCAGCTTTTGAGAAATTAAGACTACTGACATCTGAATGACAGTTACAAGTTAGATCATACAATAAGTTTAAAAAAATGAGCCAAGTCTTCACAAAATTTATCGCATGACTTGGCATCTGGAGAGTGATATAATGCCATGTATAAAAATTGATAAACTTCTAGCGGCTTACATATTTTAGTAATGAGGAGCATAGTGGCTTAACTTGTGATAAAGGGGTTGCTAGTTCCAGCCTCACAGGAAACATTGTGTCATTGAGCAAGACACTTTATCCTCAGCTTTGTATTGGTTCAAGCCAGGAAATGTCCCAACATGACTGAAAGATTGCTGACAGGAACATAAAGAATCAACACAAACAAACAAACAAAAATATTTTAGTAACATTATTTAATGACGTCCCTAACAATGTTGCGTATTATTATGATAAAATTTTAATGATGAGATTTTAAATTAATATTAATGGCATATGATAAATAGAATCTAACATTTGCTCTCATGTATTGTATTTATTAAACTCTTTGTGAAAAAGCAATAAATTACCTCTTTTTCCCAACTCTTTTAATAAATTCAATAATACATGAATACTTTAATATGTTAGATCCTCTATATTTAGTTTGTTCCTCAAAGCAGCTCATAAGCCAGATTTCTCTCTATGTTAAGGTGATGCCTCCAGATATTGAACTACAGTAATGCTGCACATCTGAAATAAATTCTTTCATTTACGATACTAAACTAGATATGAGGATGAAATGAGTAGAAAATGCCAATATCAAATTGTAAATCTGAGGGCATTTTACATAGGATGGTTCCTATGAGTGAATGGTTTATCAGTTAGTATAAAACATTTTTTTATAGTTGAGCTTACATCCAATTCAATATTTTGAGGTATCCCAGGTCAGTAGTTACAAATTCAACGAGATCATTAATATCTAAGCAAGCCTCGCAGACCTGATGAAATACTGCATTCTGTGACATTCATGTGGGTCAACACTGTTTGCCAAAGTATCCAGTCAAATGTGAGTACATGATTCTCTTGTGTCACAGTTTTTCCTCATTAAAAATAAAAAAAACTCTGGATTCATTTTTACAAACAATGCAGTCACATCAATAATCTTTCAATATATGTTTTAGATACTCATTATAAATAGAATGGAAAAAAATGAAGAAAAGGTCATATGAAATCCAAATATTAAAAGATTATCAATAGATTGTTAGTAAAGAAGCAGCAGAAATTTTTTACAATTTTTATTTTGGGAAGAAAAAAAAACTGATCGTCAAACTATAGTATATTGGCAATGTCTTCTTTAATTTGTGAGTAGAAGAATGATCATAAATTATGTAACAAGAGTTTCTTTGGGCACTGGGAGACAACTATAGATCATTTAGGAAATAAGTTAAAATACATGCAGAACTGGCCTCTCTGCATATTATACATAACAGAAGTTCTTTGAATAATAACTTGTGTGTGATAATATATAAATGAAATTTAAAATCATACATGCTGACTTTAGATGCATTTTGTGCAAAGCAAGGCTGACAAAAGTATAATGACATGATTGACTTAAATGTTAATGATACAGAATTTTGATACAAAAAAAATTGGGCAACTATCATTAAATCAGGTGTGTTCTAAAAAGTGGAACCTGTCTATTCCTTACACCTTAGGGACCAAATGATATGCCTGTAATAAAAATATGAACAGATTGTATTTCTTGAGAAATGCATTGTAAATTATAACAATTTTATACAGGCACATGACATTATTTGTCTGAGGAAGATCGCTTTTTGACATACATTATAGTTGACTCTTTTCATAGCATGTTGGTTTAACAAAACTAAATTCTTGCTTTCTTTACTTTGTTATGTTGGATATACCCCACTTTTCTTTCCTTTTAAGACCTCCTTTGGCAATGGCAGACTTTAACGACAAAATGCATGCTAAATGTAAATGGCCAAGGTACTAAATAGACTGTGGACAAGTTCAATACGGTAATTAGAAAACATAAGCCAATTAATTTAGAACTATATTGATTTAGATCTACACTGTTTTCAAAACAGTATATACTGTGGATGGACAATGACCATGGACTTTGCAATGGACCAATGTTTACAATCGGACGCTCATCAAAGTCACAGCCTTGGTGCTGATTGGATTGTCAAATAAATAACGAGACAGGAAAGAAACACCTACCTTGCAGTGTTCTATATGTCAAATAGCACGTATGTAAAAGCTGCATCATTCTTATTGTATTAGATCTGTTCCTGGACATTGTGACCTTCAGACAGACATTTCGAACTGTCTCGGTGACATAATCTCTTGTCCGCAAATAGATTTAACTTTGCCTGCTGGAGCTAATTACCTTTGCATACAATTTTAACAGATCAGTTTGTCGGGGAAGTGACACTAAAAGATTGCGGGCTTGCAAAAGTTTGAACCCAGATCAGACATGATCAAACGGTCTGACTGGTGATGTTCCTAAAATAGTCTTGATATTAAATTGTACATGATAAAAATGACAAAAATATGAAAACTTATCCAGCATGCAAAGAGTTATAATAAGCTCATTTCAAATCACATCGGTGTCAAAAATCTTTTTATCTGGAGTTTGAGAATACCACTTTGATCTTTACCCTTAGAATGTTGATCATAACAAATTGCACTGTACACTCTTGAATTTCAGGGAGATAATAGACCTTGATATTGCATATGAATCATCTAC
Organism: Loripinus fragilis; assembly: GCA_964019695.1. Lineage (NCBI taxonomy): Eukaryota > Metazoa > Mollusca > Bivalvia > Lucinida > Lucinidae > Loripinus > Loripinus fragilis. The sequence continues at coordinate 63,876,271 of OZ026526.1, forward strand.
CAACAGACTGTTCACATGATATATCATTCCTTATTTGATTTCTAAGACAGCAAAAAACTTCAAAAATGTTGTCTGTTTTTGTGGACAGGCAAATAGGGTGGGCTTTGGTATCACGTAAGAAATGTGAGATTACTGCCATTGTCTTTCTATACAGACCCAGGAAAGAAGCATTTTAAATGGATACCAAGGGGACGTAAGTTTTTTGTTATTTTAATATGTTTTTGTTAAAACTGTGCACTATGCTACCCAACACAGAGCCTGATAATTGTCATCTATGACATGCCAAAAGTAGCTATTTTCAGAGCACTGACACGTTACGTACACAGTGACCTTTCACTTTACAAACGGGTAGGCGTTGGGGTCGAAAATTTAAATCCAATCAGGATCGACCATGTGGCATTGTGATGAGCTGCTGACAAAGGTTGTGATTACACTCGTGAATCGGTTTGTCCAAGGTCATGTTCCAACGCCTGTATCGTGGTTTAGCATGGCAAGGGTTAAGTACTTATTACTGGTGCGTTAGAGATACAAATGGTATTCTGAAAGCTTCAGTTCAGTATTCAGCGGGTACATATTTGGACAGTGGACACTATCCCTTATTATGATAGGCTTCAATACTGCACAAATTTAAATACATTGGTGAAAACATTCTAATATTGAATGATGGCAAGCACTTTATTTGGGTGGTTTGGAATTTCAGCATTACTATTTAGCCTGCACATTAAAAAATTTGTTTGGCCATCAAAATATATTTGTTTCACTTGTTGCAACCACACTTAAATTGAGAGTAAAGGAATAACTTTACAACTTTAAAATGAACATACTGTCTGTCCATATGGACTCAAAAATAGAAATATTGAGTCTCTGATGATGATGGAGTTGAGTAACTGATAATGATTGAGTTGGAACTCTCCCATGACCTCATAATGACTTAATAAAGCTCCTTCAGTTGTTTGTAAATTCACTCATATATTGTTTTCAGATATTGACAAATTATCAATCAAAATATCATCAAAATAGAATGAATATGAGATAAACATAACAATTGACAGATTTATTAAAATATTATTCAGCTATATTTCAAAATTTTGCAAACGGAAACAAAATTGTTGACTGGTTTCTATGGATTGTTAATTTAATATGGCACAATTTTCAAAATGACTTTGTAAAATGAAAACATTGAAAGTTATGATATGATTAAGTTACATGTAAGCTAATATACATAAGAATTAATTGCGTTTTATTCAAAAACTATGACTTAACCTATTATAAAATTAGTAAATTGTTGCACGAGCATATAATCCAAAGGGTCATTAGATTTGTATGAAGCAATATTTTTGTGAGACCTCATTGCTTTAGTGAACTCATCAAGTCCACAGCAATAACTCATCCCCATAAAATATATCACCACACAAATCCAATAATCTTTAAATAAGATGCTAAAAGAAAAAAAATAGACATAATGTGGATGAACAATTATAGAGATTGCAATATGAATTCAGAATTTTGGGCCTTACAACATTTTTATGGACCAATATAATGTGATTGAAAAGAAAGCAATACTTACTGTTTATTCCTGACGCCTACTTCTACAATCACCTCAAAACATACAGTACTACACAGGTTTAGATAAACAAAAATTTTCAGCGTAAAAATGTAAATATTTTCTTTCCCATCAGGTTTAACATATGTTGTGGGTGCTCAAAGGAACTGTCTCATTGAGACGGTTCTTTTGAGTACCAACAACATATGTTTTGGTTGAGAAATAAGAAAATTAAATTTTTGTTACGCACGCTTAACTAAAGTCCTGGTACTATGTACTGCTGATTAAAGTAATAAAAGCATGCTACAATTCCAATAATTTACTGTGAAACTGTTTTTTCAGAGAGGCCAGTTCTATTGCGGACAGTCCTACACTGCCACATATGATCATTTATAAAGGAGAATTATGATATTTGAAAAGAATTATTCATTTTAGAAAAAACTAAATTTCTGCAGCTTCACTATCAGCATTCATTCACTCAGAGCTCAAGACAAACCCTCTCAAGTATGAATGATGTCAGTGATCTCCTGTCCTGAAAATGATCACAAATGGGCCTCATTGCAACAAAACCTGTCTTCAGGGTTTCCGACCAAGTGAGATTCAAACCAGCCTGCTCAGCTACAAAGACTTACTAGAAAATTGAAATTTAGCTCGTAGCAAGTGTACATATGATACTTTCCCCAATAAGAGAAAACAAAGGCACTGATCAGACTGCGTGGATGCGCAGGCTGGTCTGCGCCTTTGTTGTTCTCAAACCCCCGAAGACAGGTTTACTCGCGTTGAGGCCCAAATAAAACTCCCACTAAACCCCTTAATGATATACATTTTATGTGGTCAAAAACAGTACCACTCCTTGGTAATCTTACTTTGTTGCTATGATGGGCAGATCAAAGAAAGACAATTCATAATTAGGAATTATGAGATCTCTGCATGCCATGCTTATCCTATTGGATATTGTAGATGGCAAAATCTGAAAATTAAATTGAAATTTTTAGGGGCTTTTTTGTTGTTGTTTTTGTTTGTTTTTTTTTCAAACGAATAATTCTTTTCATTTGAAATAATTCACCAAAACAAATGATTTGAAAGAGACAACATATAGCAAGATGTTTAAAAACTTCAGTCAATAGCTTGATAAACCTACCTGAGAACAGAACACTAGTCCCACGATGTAGCAGACCACGGAGATGATGACGAGAAGAAGTAACTTCATCTTGTTGTTACGTCTGAATATATGTGGGAACTGATCCAACAATGTCGTGTGCACAGTTGTTGCTGTAGCAATCTGCAAGGCAAAATGTAATATATTTTTTTAGAGATATTTAGCGAAAAAACTTATAATTGTGAAACAGCAAAAATATAAACGGTGAACCATATAGCAAGAATTAAATACAAAAGTATGTCAGATGATACATAATTGAAAATAAAACCATATTAACAATCATCATCTTATTGGATAAAAAAAGCCCATAGGCAACTACATTTGATAATATCCAGTTGAACAATCAAGTACAGAAATGATCGTTGGCTTTGCCTTTTAACAACCATCATCTTAATGAATAAAAAAGCCCTTAGGCAACTACATTTGATAATATCCAGTGGAACAATCAAATACAGAAACGATCCTTGGCTTTGCCTTTTATGAATAAGGTATATAGAAACAAGTAAAAACAAAATACCTTCAAGAAATATAAAAGCAGAAGAGAATTCAAATTAAGCTACCCACACCATCTACCATTAGCTGTAAGCTTACTTATACTTAATCAAACCCAAAGGAGCTAACTGCATCAAAGTAAATAAGGGTGCAAAGATCAGGAATTAAGACACACTAGAAAAGTTTTACAGAGTTCTTTTCAGAAAGTTCCTTTCTTCTGAGCAATCAGCAATTATAAATAAGGCATGAAATACACTCACATATTAAGGGTCACTTCGAATATATGAGACAAAACACAAAAACTTTGATGGCACAGACAGCGAAATTATCTTCAGCATATGAAAAACAGTCTAGTTTATTGAATGAAGACTGGCACAGCTCGTATGAGATTCCACCATCAATATTCTCGATATCAAGCAAATTCATAAGCTTATGAAATATATGCCACTAGCCTACCCTATTTTACTTCATAATCACTCTAAATCCGTAAATTTTTGTGAGAATTTTATTTTCGCGAATGGCATTAAAAGACATATTTGCGACGTTTAAAATTCAGTTTAATATGGCTTATATATTTCACAAGCTTAATTTCAAGTGTTGCCATTACCCATCATCTCGTATGATGTTTAACCATCAAATATTCTTCAAGATACAAGGAAAAATGAAAAAAGTCAATAAGCAATGCTTATTAGATACCCCCCGCACAGTAAGAGTCAGTGAAAAAACTTGGCAAGTTATAGTTCGAACAAGAAGACCTTAGTTTTGATAAGAAGATTTCAGTAGAATCTGTGCAAACAAAAATTATAAACTCCTTCATGCATGTGTTCAATGTGTCTACATTGTATCCGCAAAGTATCAAATTGCTCCATCAAAAGCTGTAGTAGGAGTTGATCGGCCCATAAAGGCACTATCCATGCATATACAAAAGCCATATAAGGGAATAATTGTCTAAGTTCTCACAGCTGTCATTTCGTCAAAAATTATTTTTTCTGAACAAAACTCCTTCATGCATATGTTCAATGTGTTTAAATTGTATAGGCAAAGTCTCAAATTGTTCCATCAAAAGCTGTGGTAGGAGTTGATCGGCCCATGAAGGCACCATCTATGCATATACAAAAGCCTTATTAGGGAGAATTGTCTAAGTTCTCACAGCTGTCATTTTGTCAAAAAATATTTTTTCTAAACCAAACTTCTTCATGCATATGTTAAATGTGTCTACATTGTATAGGCAAAGTATCAAATTGCTCCATAAAAAGCTGTGGTAGGAGTTGATCGGCCCATAAAGGCTCTGTCTATGCATATACAAACACCTTATTAGGGAAAAATTGTCTAAGTTCTCACAGCTGTCATTTTGTCAAAAATTATCTTTTCTGAACTAAACTCCTTCATGCATATGTTCAATGTGTCTACATTGTATAGGAAAAGTATCAAATTGTTCCATCGAAAGCTGTGGTAGGAGTTGATTGGCCCGTATATGGCCTACAATAGCATAAGCACAAAGCACTATATTAAAAGCCATTTAGAACTACAAAGGGAAATAACTAATAGAATTGGCCCCTAGCCCTTACTTTTTTGTCTCAAGTATTTGTCTTGCATATATGAACATGTTTGCAAGGTTTGATGAAAATCCAGCAATGACTCTTCGAGTTATTAAGGAAAAAGCACTATATTAAAAGCCATTTAGAACTACAAAGGGAAATAACTCTAATAGAATTGGCCCCTAGCCCTTACTTTTTTGTCTAAAGTATTTGTCTTGCATATATGAACATGTTTGCAAGGTTTGATGAAAATCCAGCAATGACTCTTTGAGTTATTAAGGAAACAAAGCGTTACGGACCGACGGACGGACGGACGGACGGACGGACAACGTGAAAACAGTATACCCTCTACAAACAAAGTTTGCGGGGGGTATAATCAGTATAACATAAAAGTACAGGTCATTGACAACTAAAAATGAATGCATGAAGTCAATCTCAATGTCCCATTTAACTCTTATCCCAACATCCAAAATAAATTTGAAGTATTAACACATTATATACCGGAAACTTGTAAATGGGTACTTTGTGCAAACAGTTATCCAATATGCAGTGCCACTCAATATGGAATTTAGTCAGTGTCTACACTGATTGCTGGGATAAATCTTCAGGGAAAAAATATATTCATTCTGTGACCAGATAGATATGTACAATAAACTATCCCAACTATGCTGTATCAAACATTATGGAACAAGATGCGTTTGAGAAACAATATACCCTCATAACAGCTACAATTTGCCATATTTAAAGTTTGTTGCATGTACACATGTGCATGCAAGCACACACATAGACCACAGCAACCAGTATGCCCTGATCTTTGAACCATGGTCCTTAAAAGCCGCGAGAATACACAGTAACAATGGGCTTAACAAAATCCCTTGACCATGAGAGACAGGCACCAGGCCCATAATTCTGATGTATACCAATTATACCAAATATAGGGAGTATGATCAGGAAATACCACAATCACAAACATAAATAGGTAAAGAGATCAATCTTCAAATTATTTCTATTTATTTATTTCCAACTAGTTTCGGTTTAAAACCTTTCTCAAGGGACATATGTAAACAATGGAGTTTAATGACATCAGTATATCATGACATTATGGTAACAAAGTCAAATCACAATCACACAGTGGCACCATGAGGAAGAGCCACACAACAATCACAAGACACCAGGAAGACAAAAACAAAAGCAAAGCAACCAGCTCTCTCTTCCCCATCAAGATGATCGCAAAACTAGAATGGCCACAAAGTAATGCATAACAAAACAAGAACAATTACAGAATCCCACACGAATAAGTGTAACACCATATAACCTTCTACCATTTCATGGTACAGGCATGTTAATATTCCCCCTCCCCCAAAATATTATCACCTGGCAATACAATGCCCCACCCACTCCCCAAATTTTACCAACTGATAACACCATATCTGCTGTCTGCCATTTATGGAATGAACCAACAATTTTCGTTTTAAATGATCTAACAACTCCATTTCGTGATCATCTGGCAATTTGACCCAAGTTGCTTGCTGCACTTGCAGTATAAAGGTAAAGGTAGGATCAAGAATATTAGTCCTGGTCCCGAGGTTATAAAACTTCTTTCATCAGCATGAAATTTATCAGGCTAATAAATGTTAGAAATTTAATTGTTGGCATTTTAACATTTATTAGCATGATAAATAAAACTGAGTTAAAAGCAAAGAGCCATTTTGGTGTAGTGGTTAAACCACTTGCCTTGTAAGCCAGGAGTTGCGGGTTTGATCCCTGACTTCATCAGTCTGTCATATACAAGATTTTAAGCTGTGACCCCATCTCCATATGACCTTAGCTGTTGGTGGCATGTTAAACACAAAGACAGAGCTAATTCAATGATTCAAGTTTGGAAGTCATCAGTTACTGTTGAAAGTGTGCATACAATCAGTGTTGATGAATCAGTTAAGATCAGTCTACCTAGGCACAGTGTAATATGATAATATGACTGAAAAATTGCTGTAAAAGACATAAAGTCCAAACACGACAATGACAGTGATGGGGGCTGGCCCCCTTAACCTGCATCAGGTACGAGAGAAAAGTGATTTTAACTTCCACTTTTCTGTACTTTCCTTCTTTTATTTCCCTCTCTCCCAAGGAGACGGTGTAAATTGTAGAAATATTGCTGGCTAAGGTGTTTAATGTAAACGTAGACAAACTTACAGGTCATGATCAGAAACGATAAAATTCTGATGATTAATCCCAATTTTATTACAAAGAAGCAAAGTAGTCTGAAATCCCAGCATGCAATATTACAAACCTAAGGATCCCAATGAATTGGAAAAAGCTATCGCTTCTATTGAGCATGTAATTAATAAGAAGAAATATTTTTCGGAGCTGTTATGTCTAGCAGAATCAATGAAACAACAAAGCTTAAAATGAAGTGCATCCATGCAAGCTATAAAACAATAGAAATAAAGCGCAATAAGGACTTACTAGAAGCGGGAAAACAACACAGATAAGACAAATGGGACTTGTTGCGAGAAAACCTGATTTTGTTGCAGGGTTCAAGCTGGGCCCTGACAGTAGGGAGAAGTGACTTCACTTCTCCAGTAATATTAGGGAGAAGTGACAGTCAGATAGGGAGAAGTAATAGCGTAAAATTACGGCATTTTCTGCCAGTTTAGAAGCAAATTAGCTATTACACATACTATCGCCATTAAATGGAAGGAGGAATACAATGCAGTGGTAGTAGATTGTCACCACAGCTTGTGTTTGTGTGGTGACAGAATGAAAAAGAGTCTGCCTAAAAAAATAAAAATAAAACATTTTTTTTTTTTTTAGGGGACTCCCAATTCTCCCTTGGTCCCATTTTGGGCGAAATTTCGGCCCCTAGGGCGACCATTTCGCTCTAGTCGCCCCAAGCTTAGTCCCTGTTTTGCTGCATGCGAAAAACAAAGGCGCAGATCAGCCTGCATATTCCTAACAACAACTAAGTTGATAGAAAATTTTAAGTTCCATCACTATCTCACTTGGATCCCCACTACAAGAAAACCAAACCAGTTGAATTTTAGTTCAAAACCATGCAATATATTAAAGTTTAAATAACAACTGTTAAAAGTGGACATTCAGAACAATAATGGCATGAAATATGAACTAAACATCCACTAAAATGCTGCAAAATGAATAAAAAGGCAAACACTTAAAACCATTCATTGGGGAGGCAAGATTCAACTGATCTGTTTTTTTTTTAGATTTTTATATTGCTTAACATTAAACATGTCATTTGCCAAATGATAGGTCTAGAATTCTGACAAGGTATTTTGTAGACAAAAGGAAAGCCCATTCAAAATGCTATCCATAGGTTTAAGACTGAATACAAATATACTTTAAATGACACCCTCAGTGTAAATCTTATAGGCACTAATGCAGAAATGTTCGTGGGGAATTTTATTTTTGCAAATAGCGTTAAAAGACATTTTTGCCAAATTAAATTCGCAACAAGAGCATGATTTACCTACATCAGTAAAATACTGAGCAATTTCACCATTTCATGAGGGTTTTATTTTCACAAAATTTTGCATCTGCAAAGTTTCGCAAAAACAAAACCCTTGCGAAATGGCGAAATAATTCACAGTAACTAGCAACACTGCTCATTGGTCCAGATTAGCAACAATTTCGAGGATAAGTTGTGATTATGTTCTTCTCCACCAGTTTAAACATATGTTTTGGTGCTCAAAAGAACTGTCATATCAAGATAATTCTTTTGAATACCCAGAAAATAACTTTTAATTACACACCCTTATCTGGAGGTCTGATATGGGCCTGTAATGAGATGGGCCATTTCGAGTGAGACCCTGAACACATTTCCTCCCTATTATACAGGCTTCACTACTTTTAAATTGGCAAAAATACACACTATTGTAGAACAGCTCTTTTATATATCAATATAGCGGAGATGCAAATCTAGATTATACAATACATAGAAGCAGAAGCGCTCCCAAAATACATGCAGCTTTTTAACTCTCCAAACAATAAGAGGGGCACAGGCAAGGACCCCGAGGGGCACAGGCAAGGACCCCTGGTGGCTTTAGCTTTTAAAGTGGTGCTACTGTTTTTCAAACGTTATTTTACACTAGGCCCCTTCCACTGTCTAAAGGACCAGAGAGAGAGAGAGAGAGAGAGAGAGAGACAGACAGACAGACAGACAGACAGAGCATATAATTCAGTTTTCTCAGCAGTAACTATTATAACAGTGTAATACCATATCCCACCTTATAAACACATTGAGCACTTCTTTTTTATCAAAATTCTACAGCCTTTTTAGAAGCTGATAAATAATTAAAGAAACACTCACTGTGTGCTTATAAATGCATGTACACTTATTATTGTTTGTTTGTTTTGTTGTTTTACGTCCCAAGTCAACAGTGATGGACATGGCGGGACGGTCATTTCACCTAACCACACTTTTTACGGGACAAGCTTGAGCAAGCAGTTAACCAGTACTTTGTGCACACACTTTTGCTTGTAACTGACAACAGCCCTTCTTGAATGATTCAGCTTAAGGGAGGTGAATGGCCGTAGAAAATATTTCACGATCCATCCCCACGAAAGTATGTAACCGGGTCGGGATCGAACTCGCGACCCCTGAATCTGCAGTCAGACTCGCATCTGTTGCCAGACACGTTAGCGACAGGGCTACGGGGCCCGGTTGTACACTTATTAGGTCAAATAAAGTATTATAGGAAAACTTGTCTCTTCCACTTGGCACCACCTATAGTTGCAGCATTTTCTGGCCATGGTTGTATCTCTATACATACTAGGTCCAACAGATAAAACTTAAACTGTCACAGTAGACTAGTATGTATTAAAATGTAAAGAAAACAAATGAGAAGCATGCAAGTATTGTTCCCACAATTAAGAAATCTGGACTATTTCAATAAATAACCAAGTCGAACTAAATATGTTCTTTTTTATGCTGCTAAGAAGCAATGATTTCAGCCAATAAAGTCAAATCCTTCTATATATAGAAACATGCAAGTTAACCTTACCCTTGGAAACCTCAATTGTATTCCTGACAAATAAACTACAGTGAAACTTTCATCAAACCTTTCTACAATGAAAACCTGTTAAATGGTTCTTTGACAGTGTAAACCCAGATGATAGACAACTAAATTCACTGTTTGCTAAAAATAAATAAACTCCAGACACAAAAATAATAAAATTTAATTTGGAAATTCTAACTTTTTATCCAATCAATAAACATAAAACCAACATCAAAACTTTACTGCATCAAACTTGACTGAAGAATCTATCAGTAAAGACACTATGTTTGTCTCAAATGAAATTATTTTCACAACAAATTGTATGATAAAATTTTGATATCACTGAATGAATAAATATCAGTCTATTTGGAATCATCGAATGAACAAAATATCAGTCTTTATGAGATCACTGAATGCACACAATATCAGTCTATTTGGGATACCTGAATGAACACAATATCACAGTTTATTTGAGATCACTAAATGAACAAACACCCTCAGTCTATCTGAATGTAGACCAAAAATCACACAAAGTTTCAGACATGAGAATTCTCAAATTTTTTTAGGAACAACAAGGAGAAAAACATACCACTTAAATTTTCAAAAGATCTATAGACTTGCTTGATCATTTTATTAAAATTGTAGAACAGGTGCTATTCCTTACAAACATGTTTTAATGGTAACGTTTTATATGTTTACCAATGCAGCTTACTCAAGGAAGCATTTTTTTAGCAGCTGAGCTGCTACTGAATCTTTTTTATATTTTTTTTAATATGTTGGCTTAAAACATAACAGGGATGAAAGTAAAATGGTACTGTTTTAGATAGTCCATTTGCAGCAGCTAAATATGTGATTTTACAATTCTATAATGCACATTTTTCTGAATATAAGAAACTGCTATCTAACTTTGAAGTTTAGAAAAATCAGAAAGTTTAACAAGTTACAATGTACCTTGATTTCCAAATTATGGGAAACCAAGATAACTTGTAAATTTTTTCCATTAAATATCTATACAAGACAGCTGGTATCATTGCCATTAAATGCAGTAAAAAATTAAAAACACAGAACTAAGAAATTCATCAATTCCCAAGAAAGGACATAAGCAAACCATAAGGAGCCATAGAATTGGTGCCTCAGCAGCAGGATCCCAATTATTGGATGTAATCCCAAATGTAAATGTTGATTCAGCCAATGAGATTATGGTACTTATTGTGTACGCAAACAAAGAAAGCCATAGAATTGGTGCCTGAATTATTAGATAAAATTCCAACTGTTAATGCTGATCCAGCCAATGAGATTATGGTACTTATTGCATATACAAACAAAGAAAGCCCATAGGAGCCTGCTCTAGATTGCAGTCTTGAAAGGGTCTTCTCTGCTCCAACACGTAAAGATAGAATTAGATGTCAAAATTAGTCTTCTAGCCTCAGTAGCTAGCTGTATGTTTAACCAATATTGCACCACCTGTAATTTACACCAGACCACCTTTTCAAATTTTGCTGCTTTTTCAAAAATAAAAAATAAGGCTTGATATTTCATGAGAGTCTGCTGGCAAACAATATTCATGAAATATCATACCTTTTTTAAAAAATTAGTAAAGATGTCGAAAAATTTGTCATCTGGTGCAGTTGTGATTGGCACTTGAAGAGCTAAAGAATGATACTACGCATATGTGGTAAGTACTAAAAACTTATTGATCGGCTCATACAATTTTTTAGCTATTCATTTATACAGAAGCAATCTTCTGTAATGAACAATGCATCATATCAGCTCAGCAATAATAAATAGACAGCATATCTGGTTTTAAAGTTGCCCAATGCTCCATCCACTCATTATGCTCACATTGGCAACATTCCAGTTTTTGTATACTTTGAGAGCAGTAGGGTAAAATACTAAAATACTGTCAAAAAGTTTTTCAAGCCTAAAGATATACAAACAGATATAGTCTGGTACTATTACCTGTGTTCCCATTCCCAGTGTAATCAACATTGCGAAGAAAAGAATAGACCAGAGCTGGGAAATTGGCAGCTTTGTCACCGCTTCGGGATACACAATGAATGCTAGTCCTGCTCCTAAAAATAGAATCTGCATCATGGTAGACAGATCAAAACCAACAAATAGGTGAGACCACTCCAATGAGTATAATTGACTGTAACCAATCTGATAAGCAATGAACTGACCACCAACACCGGCGAAGATGGTGGTATAACAAACACAAACAGCAACCACATCAAAGGAAACTTTCAACTGGAAACAGGAACACTCACTACTATATAACCATCACCGCAACAAAACTTGCAAAATGATTAATGAGCAAGCGCATGATAAAAACACTAAAATGGCATGTGCTCCCTGTGAGGACTCAGACCAGCCTGAGAATCAACTCAGTCAGATCGGTTTCTTCTCCCAGTGCTCAATCATGTGAAGCTTAGGCCTCATTCATGCAGACAGCAAAGACTGATGGCCTGAGCATAAGCATGCTCATATCAGGTCTGAGGTGATAAAAAAATTCTAATGCACTTGCTTTTGTAACGCAATGTTTGATTGGATAACTTCAAAAATTTGCGACAGTATATACTGTGATATACTGTCGGAAATGGTTTGACGTCATTAATTACATCATATTTTGTTGGATTACGTGTGACTTTATGCTGGTTGCAACACTCCAATTTAGAAAGAGACTGCAGAAGTGCATTAGAATGGTGATAACCATATTCAAAATTTTCATTTGGGGAGGTATATCGTCGGATATACCTTCGGAAATCACATTTTACGGCTCCACCCGCGCGTCACGGTAAAACGAAATTTCCGACCGTATATCTGATGATATACCTCCCCAAATGAATTTTTTAAATACAGTTTTCCCCTAAATCGTATTCAACTCCTACAATGATAACATTTGGCCTAGTCATAAATTTTTAAATGCCAACATTAATCACCAGGACAAATGATATTGTATGCTATTCTCAGCTATAAAATTGTCTTAACTTTTTGCATTTATTGATGAAGATTACAAATTTCATGCTCTGAAGGGCCTGATTATTTACCCTGTGCTCAATCTACAGCTAAGGCTCTTAGATTCTTCATATGGTCAGTAAAACTCTGTTACGACTGGTTGGAAGCCCAGGCTCCTCTTGAGTTTTCACTGGATGCACAGCTTGTATTGTTGGCTTAGTCATCCACTTGCTCATTTGTAACACAAAAGGCTTCATGCAAATCTGGCAATCATCATGAACAACAAAAAATGCAGAACTTTTAAATAAGAACAACTGCAATCTTATGCACAAACCATAATCAAGACTGGTGTTACTCAACAATATATGAACCTGAAATGCTAAAGAAGTTATGCAAAGCAAAAGCCAGGCACAATTAATAGTCCACTTTCAAGCAAGTTCGTCCAACTAATAGAGTTCAATTAATGAGCAAAGGCTTCATGCAAAGTAGTAAAGGTGTTAGCAGCATTAAGAGGATTAATTGCCAGCAGGCCTTAGTAAACATTCATCAAGAAACATTTCCCTAAAGTGATAGATGTGTTGCGCTACGCTTAATTCATCTACTTCATTTTTGGGGTATTCATATTCGTAATTATTTTATTTAAATAAAAAAAATTTTACCTGACTCCCAATCCCGAGTGTGAACAACATGGAAAAGAAAAGAGCAGCCCATAGTTGAGAGATCGGCAGCTTTGTCACAACCTCCGGATACACAATGAATGCAAGCCCAGCACCTAATGGTTAATGCAAGGAGAATGTTGCTAAAATTAATCGACAAATGACAGGTGTATGTAATAATAAAGTATGATCAGCGTGCAGGTTTGGGTGAAATTGGTATGGTAAATGGAGGATGTGACACAACTAAACAAAATATTCTAGTGAATCAGTTGCCTCCTTTTAAATGAAAAAACAATTTTCTATGATTATGTGTCCACGATTTTATAGCTGTACAACGATGTCACTAATGAAAACTGTGAGATTGTGCAGCATTGTGGAGAATGGAGATTGCATACATGTGTTTCCAAAAATACAAAATAAACATAAAATCATGCAAAATAAATAATGGTATACCTACTATATTACATAAGATATTGATGAAATGTGACAAGATTTTCTTATGCATGCATGGGTTCATCCTACAGTTCCAGCCATGCTAGATAACTTTTGGTAATAGCTGAAGGTCATGTTTACAGAACACCAACTGCAAATTGCAGCAGAGAACAATCTTTCTTCTTTGATACGACAAATAAAAATTGAGTTATCAAGCTTTATTTGTTTCTAAATGGCAACTATACCACTCAAAATACAATCTGACCTTTTTTTTACTCCAATGCAATCTGCTGCAAGTAACAGTGGCACTTTAAGCATTTCTTTTTTAAAATCTCATTTATGTTTAAAATCTTTTCAGACTGCAGTTTAAAGACTTTTATATCTTTTCAGACTGCACTTTAAAGACTATCTTGGGTAAGTGAATGTTTGTGAAGTTGTTGTTGTCTTACTATTTCATTTAAAATCTTAACTGTTTTAATGCCTATGAAGTTTTAACAATAAGTATAGATATGTGTATACCGATAAGCAGTTTTGAGATCATCTTTATGCACAAGAACTTTAAATATGGAAATGTTGTTTATTATATTTGCCCTTTAAGCACATTGTGTGCATAACTTTTTTTCTGAAAATAAGTGTAGAACCAGATCAACAGCGAGCTCATCAGGACCCACACTATTTTAACCAGATGATGAATCCATACTGGGTTGATATAGACTTCCCATTAAAAGGTGTTGTTTTTTATAATATGAATAAATACCCTTTTATTAGTATTCAATAAAGTTATAATTTAATGACAAGTGTAAATTGATGTATATATTGAACTCTTCTGATCTAAGCATGTATTTTTTAATCTTTGTTGTTGGTGTTGTTGTTTTTTGCTTTGTTTAATTGCGTTTTATCTGCTTAAATTTTGTCGAACATTCTGGCAGCATGGAAGTTTTTAATCACTTTTTTGACAAAATATAGGTTCTTTCATTGAAATTCTAAGAAAAATAAACAGCAGATAAGAGTTAAATTTCTAATATTTTTACATATATATCATTCTTGCAATGATGTACTTCAATGAATATTTGGGCTTAGGTTTACATCGAATTGAAAGCAATTAGAAGAGCATGGTACATGCCTTTAGTTAAGAGTGTGTAACAGAAAATATTTTTTCTCATTTCTCAGCCAAAACATATGCAGAACCGTCTCGATGAGATGGTTCTTTTGAGCACCCAAAACATATGCTTAAACTGGTGGCTAAGAAAATATTCACAATTTTACACTCTAAAATTTTGTTTATCTAAATCTGTGAATGTATATTGTAAAATCATACTGAAAGAGCCTTACAAAGTTATGAAGCTTGTATGTAAACTTCTGCACCATGAGCCTGTGTGACCATTGGGGATCAACAGCAACTGTCAGGGAACTTGTGGCCTAGAGAAGCAAGTGTTTTCATCATGCGTCATTTTAGGCATCTACAAAAATGGCTGCAAGTCACAGTACTAGCAATTGGAACTTTATTTAGAACACGTTAAAAGCAATTCGCGTACAAATAAAGCTTTAAATATATTGAGTAGCATTTCTGGTTTCTTTATTAAATCACACAAGCGCTTCTTTGACACAGGATGTTGAGTCACAGATATCAAAACCCTGTCTTGGACATGGATATTTGAAAATTTCATAGATTCAAATATATAGCACCTACTTGATGTGTGGGTCAAATGATGACCCTTACTTTATAGCTTGATATCCTAATAAGGGTCAACAGGAGGAATCATACAATTCATTGTTCAAGGAAAATATTGAATTCACATTTATTTATGTATGGGTCAAATGAGGACCCTATCTTTTATAGTTTGAAATACAAGTAAGGGTTAGGAGGAGTCAGATAAGGCATTATTAAAGCAGATCACTGCATTTACAGCTATATATATTTTTACATAATTATTCTTTAATCTGTTAAAATCGTATGGTTACCAAGAAAACTGTTATTGTTTTAACTGTCAGAATTAAAATGCCATTATTATTATTATTATTAAGCAAAAGCCACATAAAGAGATGTGAGCCATTTCATATGAAAATAAACCATAACGTTGCAATCTATGGAAGACAAGATGGGCCCAACCCTTGCTACCTGTATCGCAAAGTATGAAAGCATATGAAGGCCTCAGACCCAAACTTGACATCCAGCTCATTGGATAACTTATATGATTTTAACAAATTAAAGGTAAATGCAATATATGTACTAAAGCATCTTGTGTTTTACATAATTGAGCCGTGACATGAGATTTCCAACAATGTGGTATGTGCGACCAGCAAAGCCTCAGATCAGCCTGGGCATACGCACAGTCTGATCAGAGCCTTTGCTAGTCGCTTGAATATTCTATGAATATAAAGCTAATGACTGAATACCATTTGGAGTTTCTAAGCTAAAAAGGAGGCTGCACAGGCTTGTCCGAGTCTACACTGTTCAAAATGTCACATTGCTGGAAATCACATGTCGTGGCGCATATTGTGTTTTACATATGATCAGGCTCTTCTGATTTCAAGTTACCTCTGCATTATTTCTTATGTTTAAACAATGTCTGTTTTCTCTGTTAATTTCTGTCATGGTTAGTTGTTATTCTTTCACAGAAGTTACAAAAAAATCATTTAAGTCTACAGTACTTATAACTTCATATTTCACATTAGATAGTATTATATATATTTTTTTAAAAAAGGCAATTGTGCAATGGCAATAAGCCAACGACACCCCATGGGTTTCCAATATCATGTTAGATAGTCAAACTTTAAACTTGTAGTATACATTTAAAACATAAATAATTTCTCAAGTTTAAATACCTTTAGATAGACTGAAAATAAACCAAAGATGCTTATAATCTGCCTAACTCTGTATTTTGAACCCAACTTTCTATTATAAGTCAGCCTAAAATCCCTGAATTCAATAATTCCGAAAACTTCCCCCCATGCACAGCACCCTAAAAGAATGACATAGTTCTGGAGCTACACCGACTGCAGTGGTATGGTTCAATTGGACAAGGGCTAATGTTGCAAATAGTGGTGATCATGCAAATTGCATTAACAATCAAAGTTCTTAAGTTTTCTCAAGTTTTCGCAATTCTGAGTGCGCTTTGATTGTTTTCACCTGCAGTGCTATATGGGCCTCGACGCGAGAAAACCTGTCTTCGTTGGTTTGCGAACAACAAAGGCACAGACCAGCCTGCACATCCGCGCAGTCTGATCAGCGCCTTTGTTATTCGCTTTTTGAAAAATATCATATCTAAACTTGCTACAAGCCAATTTTCAGTTTTCTAGCTAGTCTCTGTAGCTGAGGAGACTGCTCTGAGTCTTGCTTTGTCGGAAACCCCCAAGACAGGTTTTCTCGCGTAGAGGCCCATATACAGCAGTATTGAGAACAAGGAGTAAGCAGTTTATAATTCACTCTTTGCCTACTAGTGCCATCTGCTGAAAACCTTTGCAGACAGCTTGGAACCAGATCAGTGAGATCACGCACGACAAAATGTCGCCCCTGATCTGGATCCAAACTGTTTGACACGGATGGTATTCCTGAAAGAATTTTCACAAAATTTGATCTTGAAAAAAATCTGCAAACAACAAAAAACATGAATAAAATACCCAGAATGCAATGCTAAATGAGCCGGCTCATATCAGTAATTGCCTTTCTCATTTGATAGAGAGCAACATATCTGAACACTGAACAGACAAGTTAATAGCATAGGCTATGTCAATAGGAACGGTGAGTTTGCATGTTTTACTGGAATATGTGATGAAATGCAATACTGATAGAACATAAGCAGTCAGTTATTTTAAGATGTAATACTGCAGGTTATATAAGGTGTTAAAAATGTGAAAATTTCAGTAGCATAGAGAATTATGTTATTTAAAGATAAAAAAAAACTACAGAAGGCAATTGTGTAAAAATTTGCTTATACTTGTATACACAGAAAAAAATCTTCCATTATCATCAGCAAAGAGCAGTCAGTTATTTTAAGATGTAATACTGCAGGTTATATAAGGTGTTAAAAATGTGAAAATTTCAGTAGCACAGAAAGTGAGTTATTTAAAGATAAAAAAAACTGCTGAAAGCAATTGTGTAAAAACTTGCTTGTACTTGTATACAGAAAAAAATATTCCAATATCATCAGCAAAGAGCAGTCAGTTATTTTTAGATGTAATACTGCAGGTGATTTATGGTCTAAAAATGTGTTTATTTAAGATTTTAATTCAATTTTTGGAATGTTCATGGAATCACTAATACTTCAGGTCTCTTTCAAAGTAAGTGAAGCCCTTTGGAATCATGAATACTTCAGGTCTCTTGCAAAGTAAGCGAAGCCCAAAGGGGCTTCGCTTACTTTGCAAGAGACCTGAAGTATTCATGATTCCATGTTTTGTATTTAAAATATAATCATATTAACGGTTCAGTCAAAGTGTAAAATGGAAAAGCGGAACAGCCAGCTTGAACACGGACAGCCAATGGAGCAAACAAGAAGCATGTTTTGCATGTGCGACTCAGGTGTGGCTTGCTGTCAATCACAACACCAGCATCACTTCTGGTGAATCAGTGCAATGTTCGAAGTGTACTGCAGGGGCAAGTGAGCTTGGCAGCTGTCAATCAAATTTGTGTAATTCCTGATGCTATAAACGGTTGCAAAAATCTAAAGATTCAATAAAGGATTGCTAGGAAAATGTATACTGAAAAAATCTTCCCAATGTTGGTATTCCAATATTATCAGCAAAGAGCCTAAGTTATTTTAAGGTTTAATACTACAGGTGATTTATGGTGTAAAACATTGCTTATACATGTTGATTGATGAAAAAAATCTCCCAATATTGGTATCATAATACATTATGGTTAAAACTGATCCACATTGCTTTATAACATAGAAATTAGCTATATAAATTTTTCTGTGAGCTTGATAACTGTGAGTTCTGCTTAGATTGGTGAAGTTATGCACAAGAGAATGAATGCTGTGTTTTCTGTTTAGATACATACATGTACTATATATATTCCAGACATGTGCAGTGCTTGTACACATACATATAATATATGTTTATATCATGATAAATATGACAGGTGAATTGAAAGGGAACCATCATGAGATCAATGAAAACTGAGAAAAATTAAAGCAGCTACTTGAATCAAAAATCAAAAAAGTCTGTTCCTATGTTGAGCTCAATAATATATCATTTTTAATTCAACCAAAAGTTTTGCCAAATTTTTAATTGAGACAACCCAGTCAATAGGAACAATGTAAAGCTGCTCCCTAAAGTTAAATTCATTGTGTTTTAATAAGATAAAATGAAAGACTATCCTCTCAAAAAGATTTGGAAATTTTATTTTGGTAAGTGAACATGGTTCAACTATCAGTCAATAATCATGGAAAGGTTTGAGACAAAAAAAATTTAACATTTCAGCATATTCTACGTTGTCATAGGTTGTCATGATGGCTTTCTTACAAAACACCTCAAACACATGGAACATGTAATGAACAATGAACCTTGGAAATGTGCTTCCAGTTTGGGGGTTGAACATTTTCAAAATTGTCATTTGGTGAGGTAAATAAAGGTTTTAAAGAAGTAAATTGTGTTTTACTGTTGCACTCATTTTACAGAGAAAAACAAAAATTTGAACAATAAAAACAATATTTTACTATCCTTAATTACAATTTTGAAAACAGTTTTCCTAGTTTTCTTATCTTTTTCATCAACAATAGGGAATTGCCAGCAAAATATAAACAGACATCATTCGATTTAAAACGATTTGTTTGATTTGATTCTTTATGTCTCATCAACAATCTTTCAATTATGTGGGGACTGGTCTACCTGGGTTGAACCAGTACTAAGCTAGGATTAATGTGTCTTGCTCAAGGACACAACACAGTGATGCCGGTTAAGCACTCTACCACTGAGCCGCTGCGCTCCCTCGATTTCAAATGACATTATGTTATAATATCTGGTTTATGAAAGTACCTTTTAAAATATACAATCATACTGTATTCAACCCCGTAAGTGTACTGTGGGTATATCTTTTTTTCTTTCAAAATCATATACATCTGCTTTCTTTTAATAAGTGTAGACCTAGATCAGCTGGCTTTGTTAGAAGTCAGCTGATCAGGATCCACACTTTTTACCATCAACATTTTGAATCTATATTTATAATGAATCCTAAGCCTGCGGTCCTAATAGTCACTTTTTAAGAGCAATTGCGCTCATTACTAGGTAAGTTTCTAAATTTTGTGCCGTTCATTCAGTAGGTACATTATGTAGATAAGTGCATCAAAATGAGCATTTAGACGACAGCTGAGTGGTTAACTGGAAGCACATGTCATAAAATTGATTTTGTAAATGTTCAAGCTCTGAAAAGCTATTAACAATGGAAACATGAAACATGAGTTATGGAACAGTAGAAGAAATCTTAAGCAAAACATTATTGTAGCACTAGTGATAGAAAAAAAAGTAAATACAGAAATCTTTATTCTATAACTGCCAGCCAAAAACTCGGATGACTTAAGATGTCTTATGGTGTTGCCTGCTGCAAATTTACACTATAAACAACAGATTAATTCTAACTTGCATGCCATCAGTGTGGGTCAATATCAGACTGCTCCAAATGGAGCAGTCTGATCGGGACCCTCAATGTTTGCTATTAAGACTTTTAAAATACAACAGAAGACAAAGCAGATGACTTTTGTGGCCAATGGCAGTGAAAGTTTTAAGCATGATTTTCAGGATGATTGCTGCATTAGTGATTAAACCAAAATATTAAAAAAAATTAAGCATGATTTAAAGATGATTGCAAAACTAACAATAATTGTATAGAAAAACCTCAAGCATTTCATAATTGTAGCATTAATGATAACATTTTAAGCAATTAAAGATGTCCACGAAAGTACAGTCAAACCGGTTAAAAGCGGCCATTCAAAAGAAGACCAAAATAGCCTTTTCATTGACCTGCATTAAGATCTCACAAAGCTTTCAGACCTTTGTTTTGCCTATTTTTGAGTGGTCGCTTAAGACAGGTTTCACTGTACCTAAAAGCAAAAGACCAGTGGCTTTCAAGTGACTGTCTTTAGACTTTAGAAAAGAGCCTATTTTACTAATTTTTGCTTTTGCATTTTTATGAAAGTTAAGCTTATAAATTGACTTCACAAATGAATTCTGGTTGTATAATATGCAGCATACGTTTTACCACACATTTTTAACAACAATGCCTCATTCCAGAAACTCAAACTTATTTCAAAACCTAGAAATATTTCATTGTGTATAGCATATAATTTTCTTGACTGATAACTACTGTACCCAACGATATTAGGTCAATAAGCAACTTCAGTTCTGTTATAATTAACTCACACAACACTCAAACCACAAGTGTCAGTCCAGCTTTACTATTTGCCATCAAAATGGACTATGGTAAATGTTCTAAAATTTCGAACTCTTTCTCTTTCTGTTATCAAATAAAATGTAGGTTATCAGGGCTGGAGTTCACAAAATGCTTATCAGAATAGCAAACAGGGAAGACCCTTGCAGATTGCTTCTTCAGAAGCAGTCTGATCTGGGTCTACATTGTTTCTCTAGGGCTTTTTTGCAGGCAACAAATTTTCAAAATTTAAGAACATCTACCATAGTTATGGCATTATGTAAAGCCTGAACTGAACCCTATCACCTCAGTACAGTACAGTGTTTTAGCCCAGAAACTGACTAAATGACCAGGAGAACAATTCTGTCTTACCCTCACAGCTTATTTCAGGAATACTTTCTTTTATCACATGACATCGCGTCCGAGAGTGATATAATGCCATGCAATAAATCAATAAACCTCTAGTGGTTTACAGCTTTAGTAACATTACGTAATGACGTCCATTTTAACGTTGCGTAAAAGATGGCAAAATCTTGCGTTTTCACTTCAAAAATGTGATTTTAAGTAATTATAATGTCATGTGATAAATAGAACCTACCATTCGTGCTCCTGTATTTTTGAATTTATTAAACTTGTTAAACAAGCCTCACATTTTATCTCTTTTCCTCAACTCGTTTAATAAATTCAGTAAAACATGAGCACTCATGTAATCTTATACATTGTGGTATAAAACAGATTGCTTAACTCCATTGTAACTGTATCTACAGTGCAGTCCTTTTATAACATGTCTCGTTATATCAGGAATTTTGATGTAACAAGGTCCTATAGTGGTTGCCACATATTTTTGCCATGAAATTTTACAAATATATTACAAGAAAATAACTATGAAATGGTCAGTTTCCTATAATTCCTTTGTAAATGTGTGCAGTCTTTTTATAACATGTCTCATTATAACAGGAATTTGGATAAAACATGGGGCCGTAGTGGTCGCCAAATATTTTTGACATGAAATTTTACAAAGATATTACAGGAAAATTACTATGAAATGGTCAACTATCTCTAAACCTGTGGTGACAAATAAAATGATATTACTAAATTGAAAAATTGGCATACACATACACTAAGCCGATAGGCACAGAGTATGTATGTGACTTCATTGATATTTCAACCTCTTACATGGTCAGCGGTTGAAATATCAATGAAACTACATGCATCTTAATACAGTTTGTAGGTGCAATCTCTATTACTGTAAAACACTGAAAATGTCTTATATTTGGGGGGTATTTTTATTTGTCACTAGTGGCGGAAAAAACAAAAATCGCCAAAATATGAGACTGCAAAATATACTTTCAAAAGGCAATAGATCAACATACATTCTTAGTATGGTGGAATCCATATCATCAAAAACAACTTTGGAACGGTAGAGTATGTTTCAATGTATAGGAAACAACCTCTAAAAAGGGGCTACTGTTAAAGGAAAGAATATGCTCCCCATAGGGAGCATATTCTTTCCTTTGAAAGAAGCCGCTATGAGAAAAGAACATAACTTCAAAGGGTATTAAATTGAGAAAAAATTAAAAAATTAAAATATGCCAATATGTCAGCCTTTTAAAAATTGCCAAATTTTGATGCCACAAAAATTTAAGTGGAATACAGTATATTTCTGTGATAAAAAACTAGAGATTACAAGTTATGTGAGACAAACCATATGAAATTACAACATGAATAAATAAGTTAACATATGGTACAACATGAATAAATAAGTTAACATATGGTATAGCATGAATAAATAAGTTGACATATGTACCCTTAAGTAGATAGACACGTCTGCCAATTGTAATACAGTAATTAGACCAATATATACGTACAATCAATGTACCAGCTGGTATAAGAATTCAGTACTTATTGCATCAGCAAGCTGGGAAGGCTCAGGTGAGCCTGCACATCCACAGTTTCACCAAAGCCTTCCCTACTGGCATAACAATAAAAATATTTAAGATGATCGCTCAGACCAAAAAATGGATTTGAAACCAGTGTAGATCCTGCTCAGCTGGCTTCTCTCAGAAGTAAAAAAGTTCATATTGTGTTAACAGCCCGTAAAGTACTCAGAGTGCACCCTCTTTTGGTAGTACAGTAAAACCTGTGTAAAACAGCCACTCAAAAATAGACAAAACAAAGGTCTTAATGACAACTGGTAGCTAAATGAAGGTCGAAAGTATTGCAGATTGCTCCCTTTGGAGCATTCTACTATACTTTTGACCTGCATTATGCGTGAATCAGTCTTGAAAACCTTTTTTTTGTCTTTTTGAGAGTGGCTGTTTTACACAGGTTTTACTGTATATGTCAAATTGTTTGTTTGAGTAAATCTAATCTCTGGTGCATAAACTCAAGCTAGCACTGACAGTCAAAATTATTCCATGATTCATATATACTGGGTAAGCGCTCTAGCAGGCATAGATGTGGTTTTAGCTTTGATATCATAGTAAGTATCGTACTTGACATAATGAGTGCTCATGCCTTGTAAGTGCACACAGTATATGGTACGGTAAAGTTGGGTAAATCTGAACAGTTAGCTTAATTCGGACTTCAACCTTGTTTCATTCATATTTTAATTATTGGAATGAAAAAAAACACGCAAATTAAGTAAGCAATCAGTGAAAATCCAGATGAGACGGCTCACTAAGAGCCATCTAATCTATATTCACTATTTGCAAATGTATGTCCGAATTTAAGTGCTGTCCGAAAATATCTGACTTTACCCTATATGTTCTAAACTTTCAAACACTCTTCTCTTTTTGTTTTCAAAAGTTCAATGTTGGTTATCAGGGCCTGAATTCACACAATGCTTGTCAAAATTGCAAACAGTGAACACCCTGATCAGACTCTTCATGAAGCATCCTGCTCAGCTACAGAGACTAGCCAATTTTGAAATTTGGGATCAACAACGTTAGCTATATATCTAGGCAGTGAACAGCAATGGCTCTGGTCAGACTTGGTGGTTGCTCAAGCTACTCTGCACATTTTAGTCAGCACATTGGTCAGCCCATGGGATTATAGTGCTAGCTAGGCAAGCCATGAAGACTCAGATGAGCTGTTCTCATAAAGAAGAGTGAGTATTGGAAAACTATTTTTTTTATTTCTCATCCAAAACATTTGTTGTGGGTATTCAAAAGAACCGTCTCAATGAGACGGTTCTTTTGAGCACCCAAAACACATGTTTAAATTGATGGGTAAGAAAATAATTACAATTTTACGCTCATAAAATTACCTTATCTGGATCTATGTAAAGTATGGAAGAAGATGACATCTACGATAAAATTATTTGTGAAGCCCCACTGGATAGCTGTACACATGTTAAATGGCTGATACTTTGCCATTATCTACGAGCATTCCCCTCTCCACCCCCATATTCCCGAATATTGCCTCACAAACTTGGCTTTTATAGAGGGAATGATATCTGCAGATGTTCTTGAAATAGTTTTGGAACAGGTCCAATCTTACATTCTGCGGTGTAAACAAGGTAAAAAGCATTAACCTTTTAAAAAAGCAATGTTTTGCACCTCTTAATTTTCTGCTGTATGCCAACATTCTTGGTATGATAAACTTCAGATTAGAAACTTTACATCCATGTCACGGGGAAAAACTTTGTGTGCCCTAGGCACTGATCTAATGCACAGATCAGACTGCACATCCTTAAGGCCTGGTCAGTACTGCTGCTGCTTGAGGCATATTAGCTATAATGGCTACATCCAAATTTTCAGGACTTGAGCTATTATTTGTAGCTGCGCAGATTTGTTTATATTGTCTTGGCTCTTCTCAGAACTTCCAATTTCACACTGTGCACATTATTCTTTCAAACTTCAATTTCCTCTTTTGAAAAGTGTTGAACCAGATCAGCTGGCTTCTGAAGAAGCCAGCTGATCAGGATCCACATGTTTTCATCCACAAACTGAATCTATACTACAGGTTTTCTCTTGCCAATGCTTTTATAGCATACAGCTCAAAATTTGATAGGAATCAATGCCGATAATTATCACAACTCTTTGAATATAACATTTCTACCATTAATCGAAATTCTGGACTAATCTAAACCATCCTGGTTACCAAAAAATAATTTGTTGGAGAAAGCAAACAAATAATCCCTGATCAGACTCAGCTGCTCGAGAAGCAGTCTGACATGGGACAATTTTGTTTGCACATTCAGTGAAAATTATAGTTTTGTTTCTGTGAGCCCAGGACTCATTGGATCTAAGACCATTGATCTGTGTCTAAAACTGTGTTTCTCATTAGAATTTAAAGAATTTATCATCAGTCCTGGGACTGGCAAAAATGAGAAATATTAGTCCCAAAGGAAATGTCATATGACTATTTAGCTAGACTTGCAGGTAAATGACACTCTGACATTCTTTTCCTGCCTAAGTAACTTGTTTCTGGCATACAAAGAATTAGAGGGGGTTAATAAAGTTAATCCCACTTGCCAATGGTCTGTAAATTTACCATATTCAACCTAATAAGTGTACTGTTGGTAAAACTCTTTCAAAATTCTATACTCTTTTTAAAACAGTGTAGATACATAGTCTCAAGCAACAGGATAAAGATGTTCACATGGTGTAAACAATCCATAAAGTCAGGCCTTAAATGAAGAATGCGTACAAAAAAATAATTTTCTTAACCAATACGGTTCTTTTGGGCACCCAAAACATATATTAAAAATGATGGGTAAGAATATATTTACAATTTACACTGAAAATTTTTGTTTATCTTAACCTTTGCATAAAGTTATGTGCACTTATTAGATTGAATATGGTGTCTTTTTTGAAACGCTATGCTTGGGTTCCATAGAAATGACCTGTACTTCAAGTGACAATGAATTTCTTTTATCAATACTTTGATTCCCAAATTAAAAATTTACAAAGAATTTACAGAAAAAAATGGCCAATTCTCCTGTAAATTCATTGTAGAATTGCTCCATAGTGACAGAATTCTACAAGTCATATCTACAGAGCCAAAATATAGGTGCCAGCATATGGTGATATGAGCCAGTGCATGAGATTTCCAACAATGTGGTATGTGCGACCAGCAAATCCTCAGATCAGCCTGCCCATACGCGCAGTCTGATCAGAGCCTTTGCTAGTCGCTTGAGTATTCTATGATTGTTAAGCTACTGACTAGACACCATTTGGAGTGACTAAGCTTAAAAGGAGGCTGCAGAGGCTCATCTGGGTCTACACATGCCAAAATGTCACATTGTTGGAAATCTCATGCACTGGCTCATATGGTAGTTACCACTTAAGCTACCAGCAAAGGTTCAGATTAGCCTGAGCATCTGCACAGTCTCGCTAGAGCCGGACTTAGATAAAAGTTTAGACAAAAACTAAGGCATCAAGCCCCACTAGATAGCTGTACATGCATGTTTAAAGAATGACATTACAATTACATTAAGTGTAATAAGTACCAAATCCCATGAGCTGGCCAGTATCATTATAAAGTAACAATAATGTATCCCTTTTTCTTTAACCCTTTGTGTACTAATGCATTCTTACTTCTGGTTAGAAATGATAAAACCTGTGTAAAACGGCCACTCAAAAGTAGACAAAACAAAGATCTTAATGACAAATGGTAGCTTAATGAAGGCATTCTGCAATACTTTTGCGATAATTGGTCTTGAAAACCATTTTTGGTCTTTTTTTAGAGTGGCTGTTTTACACAGGTTTTACTGACTGTACAATAAACTTGGGATGGTCAACTTATACAATAATTGTGGTGTCACAAGTTATAATTTCAAAATTATATTGCATTTCTTTCTATGAAGATCCTTTTTGTCTTAGCAAACAGTTTAGACTCGGATGAAATGCTGTCTAATGCAGCATTTCATCTGGGTCTTCACTGTTTGCAAAAGACTCATTTAGGAGTTAGTATACAAAGGGTTGAATGCTTTCTAATTTTAAACTATTTTCGTTACTGTTCAAAACAATTCTTTTAAGTCAAAAACATTTTTGCAGAATAACAAACAGAAAAGGCTCTGATCAGACTGCTCCTTTTTCTGATCTGCGCCTGCACTGTTTTTCTAGTCACTTATTATACAGCATGGTAGATGTTCTAAAAGTTTGAAAACTAGATGTCAAAAGTCCTAGACAAACAGTGCAGACACAGAATCAGGAAGCAGTCTGGTAAGGGTCTTCCCTGTTAGTTATTCTAACAAGCAATTGTCATTTCTAGCCTTTATGGCCAACATTTCATTTGAGAACAGAAAGAGAAAAGTGTTCAAAATTTTAGAACAGTTTCCGTAACTAGTGTTAAAAATTTTGGAACATTTACAGCGGCACGTGTGTAAGAAAGTGTAAATTTCTCTCAGATCTTGACAAGAGCTGATATGGTTTCCTAACTCTTTCCTTGCTAGCTGCCAATTTTGCCGTCTGCTGATAACCTTTGAAAACAGTCTGGATCCAGTTCAGGACCGACAAAATGATTTTGTCGGTCCTAAACTGGATCCAAACTGTATGACACTCTGATAAAGTTGCAGAAAGAATTTTTTGAAAATATCATATTTGAAAAAAAGTCATCAAACGAGAACAAAAGCATAAAAAAACTGATAACCTTTGCAAAAATTCTGGATCCAGATCAAGACCGACAAATGTCGGTCCTGAACTTGATTCAAACTGTTTGACACCCTGATAGTGTTTCTAAAAGATTTTTTTGAAAATATTAATTTTTAAAAGGTCAGCAGACGAGAACAAAAGCATAAAAACCAGCATGCAAAGAGTTAGACTACTGTTTCTGCTTGTTCTTGCTGCCAATTCTTCTCTCTCCCCTGAAACATCTAAATTTCTGGCAAAAACATAGCAATACAACATCCAAAAATGTGAAGGTTATGGAATAAAAAAGATACTTTCGGATTCAATTACAATTTTTACCCTAAATATTTGAATACATTTAAAATGTTTTCATTATCTCATCCTAATATTTAGACTTGTCCATTTTGCTACATGCTGCTTTGTCTAAATGTTTTTTAAAATTTTAACACAGAATGCAAAACAGTTTGATCCTGATAAGGCTACTCCTAAGGGAGCCGGTTAATCAGGGTCTACACTGTTCAGTCTGTTCTGTCAGACTATTAGGATAATTAAGATACCTAATGATTCCATCTTCCCACGATTATACTGATTTTGAGCAATTTGATTGCTTAGATCAAATTTTACATTTCAATGAAAACCTAGAAAAATCCATTGAACAGGTATGGTCCATTGAGATGGTTCTTTTGAGTACACACAACATATGTTTCTGTAGAGAATTAAGAAAAATCACATTTGATTACCCCTTATACCTGGAGTCTCAAGTATCTGAACTTTCCAAAATTATCATATGATTAGTATTTTGGATAAAAAAGATGGAATCGTAAGGAGTTAGTTTCTATTTTCTGTGGATTCTATTGATGTGTCAACTGTGGTGAATTATCCGCCAACTGAATATTTAAGGCATGAGGGCTTTACTCAGAGCTTGTGCATAAATCATCAGAGTTTAAACACCAAAAAATCCACAAAAAATAAAATGCATTCCTTAATTAACCAGGTTTATCATGATTTGTTCAATGAATACATGTTCTTTTTAACTACATGTAATTCTATTTATTCTAAGATTTTTTTCAGCACAGGTCCAGATACAAATTTCTTTTCATTAAATCGTATGTGATGCTTTTTTAATTAATGGAATCTTTGACACAGTCTAATAAGAAAAGACTAATATTCGGATGATTCGTTATTAAAGGCGCCTAGAATCAAACTCTGACTGCTGAAGTTACAGCCAATAACTCTAAAATATTTAACAAATAGTGGTGTGTACAAATTTATCATTAACACTATGTCTGAGGTTGCACAGCACCAACAACCCACCCCACTGCATACACATCCCAAAAGTTGAGATTCAAACCTGGACCACTGGCATGACAGACAGGTGCACTATGCCAACATTTACCTATTTTATCTCCTCATCAGAAGGTAGAAGCATATGTACATGGGTGAAAGTTCAAAATTTCCAAAATCCTGAACTTTCAGAACTCCGATCTTAAAACTTGCAATATGCCCTATAACTATTCACAATTTGAAGCTTAAATGGTCAATTGCCTTTTAAAAGACAGACTGACTATAAATCAGTGAACCTATAATAATCTGCTGAATTAAGCATTTTGAGGCTGACTTTCTATGGAAAGTCAGCCTCAAAATCCTGAATTCATGAATAATCCTGAAAACGTTCACCCATGTATCTACTATTATCGATGATCACCCTATCTGGACCTGTGCTATTTGTAATAAAAAAATTCAGTGTTGCCTAACTTTGAATCTGTGTTGCCTGACTTTGAGCTTTGAAACCTACCTTCGGCCGCAACTTCACTAACATCTTTGCCCAATTCTGACGCCATGTAGCCGATGATACTGAAGATGACCAATCCAGCAAATATACTTGTAAGGCAGTCCATCACAGACACAACAATAGCATCACTGAGAAATAAAAATGGAACAATTACAGCGAAAATGGTATGAAAAAAAGTCAAAACAAGCCTCTCTTCTACTTACTTTTCGACTTACTCAAAAGAAAAAGACCAAGAAACTCAGGTAGCAAATCACTAGAAATGTACTCTTATTTCTGACATGCTTTTCCAGACAATACACATACTCTGGTCCAAGTCAGTAATTATCTGGGGTGACTAATCTATGGTAAAGGGTCATGAATGCAAATAGTAATGAAAAGATCTACTTCATAAGCTAAAACCATTGGGTCTTTATGTGTTTGGTTTGACAGCTGCATTTACAGTCATTTTACTACATATACTCAAAACTGAAAACAAGTAAATGGTAGTTTCTGGTTTACCGGGTGCATTCTATTCTATCATTTTTTAGGGGTTGCTACTGTATTGCAATCTGAAATGATCAGAACGGCATGGCCTGTGTTGTAAGTGATTGAATAGCCCTACATGAAGCAGTTGCTATGAAACTTGTTGGTATCTGTAATGGAATACTTATAAGAAGTTGCTATGAAACTTGGTGTAAGATGAATCTCTGTGATGGAATACTTACAAGAAACAGTTGTTATGAAACTTGTTGTAACCTGAGAGTGTTTTGAGACCTCAATTGCTATGAAACTTGGTGTAAGATGAATCTCTGTGATGTAATACTTACAAGAAACAGTTGTTGTGGAACTTTTTGTAACCTGAGAGCGTTATGAGACCTGAATTGCTATGAAACTTGGTGTAAGATGAATCTCTGTGATGGAATACTTACAAGAAACAGTTGTTATGGAACTTGTTGTAGCCTGAGAGTGTTATGAGACATAAATTGCTATGAAACTTGGTGTAAGATGAATCTCTGTGATGGAATACTTACAAGAAACAGTTGTTATGGAACTCGTTGTAGCCTGAGAGTGTTTAATATAAGACCTGAATTGCTATGAAACTTGGTGTAAGATGAATCTCTGTGATGGTATACTTACAAGAAACACTTGTTAGGGAACTTGTTGCAACCTGAGTGTTATGAGACCTGAATTGCTATGAAACTTGGTGTAAGATGAATCTCTGTGATGGAATACTTACAAGAAACAGTTGTTATGGAACTTGTTGTAACTTGAGAGCGTAATGAGACCTGAATTGCTATGAAACTTGGTGTAAGATGAATCTCTGTGATGGAATACTAACAAGAAACAGTTGTTATGATACTTGTTGTAACTTGAGAGTGTGATGAGACCTGAATTGCTATGTAACTTGGTGTAAGATGAATCTCTGTGATGGAATACTTACAAGAAACAGTTGTTATGGAACTTGTTGTAACTTGAGAGTGTGATGAGACCTGAATTGCTATGTAACTTGGTGTAAGATGAATCTCTGTGATGGAATACTTACAAGAAACAGTTGTTATGGAACTTGTTGTAACTTGAGAGTGTGATGAGACCTGAATTGCTATGTAACTTGGTGTAAGATGAATCTCTGTGATGGAATACTTACAAGAAACAATTGTTATGGAACTTGTTGTAACTTGAGAGTGTGATGAGACCTCCCCAGCATGGTGACAGTGAAAAGAATATCTGGATAGCGGCATCTCCCCAAACCTGCAAAAAAACACACAAAATGTATGGTACATTTGACTGGTATTGGTGCTTTCTGGTGAGACCAATATGATAAGGATCAAATTGATAGCAATTTGGTCACAGATGGCTAACTGTGGTGGAAGATATCTTAACACACAATGTAGTCATTTTACACCACCAGAATTAAGTTCATAATAAACCAATACAATGCCCCAGATTAACTAGTGCCCACCCACCAGTTGCTTAAGCTTTACCCTAATCCCATGACCTATTTCAAGTAAAAATTGTTTGTATGTGTTTATGTTTAACATCCCACCAACAGCTATGGTCATATAGAGATAGGGCCACGGCTTAAAATCTCATCTGACAAACTTGAGAAGTTGAGGAGGAATCCCAGACCACTGGTTTACAAGGTGAGTACAGTAAAACCTGTCTTAAGCGGTCACTCAAAAAAGAAAAAAAAAATGGTTTTGGACCTTTGTTTGTGTATTTTTAAGTGGCCGCTCAAGACAGGTTTTACTCTCCTCAAGACAAAAGATAGTTTTTGGTACTTTTTCCCTTGTGAACAATGTAAATTTGTCTAGACTGAACTGTAATGATTTCAAACATTTACAAATCAGGAGGGATTAAAGCTCATAATCTTGGTGAATCCGAGAAAAAAGTTTTAGAGCTATTATAACAACCCAAATTTGCGTCTCTTTTTGCCATAATTATGCAGGCTTTGGAACTGAGTAATGAAAACAGTAATAGCCCCATTTTGAAAATACATGTAATTAGTTCATATCTCCACCTGCACCTGTCTTACAGTTATTTTAGAATATAGCCATTTCTTAGATATAAACATTTTGAATGTTTTTTCTTTGTTTACAAACAAGCTGAAAGTGGACAGAAGCCTACCATGCACTTTGCCTTAACAAATGATTTGGAGTATTCATTATATGAGCCGTGACAATGTGGCATTTTGACATGTGTAGACTCAGACTGGCCTGTGCAGCCTCCTTTTAAAGCTTAGAAACTCCAAATGGTGTTCAGTCAGTAGCTTAACAATCATAGATTACTCAAGCAATTAGCAAAGTCTCTGATCCGGTTGCGCGTGTGCCCAGGCTGATCTGAGGCTTTGCTGGTTGCACATACCACATCGTTGGAAATCTCATGCTCTGGCTCATATACATACGACTGTGGGAACTAGAATCAAATGAATTACTTGCTGTGGCCTTACAATGGAAAATTACAAGAGTGATGACTTCCCTTCACAGGATATTCATGAATATTTCAATGAAAATCGATTTAAATTGAGTTCAACAATTTCTCTAGACCTTTGACCTGATGAGCATGGATATGCCTAATTAACCTTGACAGCAGGATCAACACTACTGACAATTGCTTAGCCAATGTACAATGGATTGGAGGTCCACTATAATTTATAAGCAAGATTTTAAGCGTAAAATTGCAATTATTTTCTTACCCATCAGTTTAAAACATATGTTTCGGGTGCTCAAAAGAACCGTCTCATCGAGACGGTTCATTTAAGAGTACCCACAACATACATTTTGGTTGAGAAATAAGAAAATTAATCTTTAATTATGCACTCTTATCTAGGGGACAGACTCATGAGACAAATCATAAGAAAACCAAACTTCAGGGTTTTGACCAGGGAGGATGCAAACCAGCCTGCTCAGCTACAGTTACTAGCTAGAATCTTAAATATTTGAAAGTAAATATTCAGGATAATCTGCAGGCCTCTACATGCAAAATATCAATCAGTTTGGATCTGGATAAGACCTGACGTTTTGCATGCAAAGTTTAACAGCAGGAGTCAAAGACCCCACAATCATGTCAAAAAGGAGTTAATTCCCATATGAAATGCATGTAGCAATTAGTAGTTCATTACAGGTGAATTAATAGCCTAGCCTTGACCAGAATAACAATAGACTGCCAAGACTAATTAACCCATTTCTGA
The DNA here is from genome assembly GCA_964019695.1 of Loripinus fragilis. Classification (NCBI taxonomy): domain Eukaryota; kingdom Metazoa; phylum Mollusca; class Bivalvia; order Lucinida; family Lucinidae; genus Loripinus; species Loripinus fragilis. Next base: position 63,909,458 of record OZ026526.1, read on the forward strand.
ACCATGTGGACAGAATGATCTAAATATTGTATGATGCTTTGCCTATTCAATATAGACACATTGAACATATGCATGAAGGTTACAATACAGTATATCTTCAATGGCTAGAACAGGTTTGGGACCATGAAAAATAGTTCTAGCCAAAGGTAGGTCCAGCAATCCAGGGTGGATTATGCATAAAATGACCTGTAGGGACCAAGATAACAGTTCTAGCCAGCAATGGTGAATGAGCCACCAGCGTTCAAGCCATTGAAGCATTATGTACCATTCTATTTGGGTCTTCACATCTGTTTTGAAAAGGGTTTACCATAAAATCCCCTTTGCATATCTAGTACTATAAGTGTTTTATGGAGTCCTTATGGCTGGAGCATCAGCAGGAACAACCTCAATCTTTCTATCCATTTGACTTTAGTTAATGTTGTCTAGTAACATAGTAAGGTGTGATAGTAGCTTTATCATTAATCTGGTCAGGGAAGGGAGGCTATCAATGAGCACATCTTCATTTAATAACTGGTGTTTGTTGAGCCATTAGGGAACAACGCCAACAAACTAAGAAATGAGACGAGGCTAGAGGGTAGGTTTTCTCACAGGTGTGTCAAAGCTGACCTCTATTTTATCCCCACTCATTCACCTTTTCATCAAGACAGATTGGATATATCCAACAATTGACTCTTCGTATGCTGCTAATTTTGCAAGCTTTTTTGTCGTCTGTGTGTGACATTTATGAAAAAATCTTTCAAGAATACCATCAGAGTGTCAAACACTTAAAGATCTATTTCAAAAATATCAGGTCTGGTCTAGGTCCAAACTGTTTGCAAAGGTTATCAGCAGATGACAAAACAATAGCCAGTAAAAAACACTCTATCGCGCCCATCTTTACCTTACCGAACTGAATAACTATTTGCCAACTGGGTAATTTTGCATGTTTTTTTGTCTCGTCTGCTGATTTTTCTTCAAAATCAAGTTTTCCGAAAAATTCTTTCCGCAATACCATCAGAGTGTCAAACAGTTTGGATCCTGATCAGGCCCGACATTTTGTCGGGCCTGATCTGGGTCCAAACTGTTTGTCAAGGATATCAGCAGACGACGCTAGCAGGCAAAGAGTTAATAATGCAGACACAAATCAAATTCATCTGTGTGCTTGTTGCATGCTATCCTTGACTGATTTTTTTTTTTCATCCATGACCTGAGGTCTTCATTTTTATATTTAAAACGTGACTTGTGCAATTCATAAGTAAGTGTAACCCATAAGTTGCTAAGATTGCAACCCATAATTTGCAGCAGACGAATTTGTCATTTTCATAAATTTAATTTCCTATGAAAATGAAATAATTTGGTCTCAGAGGGGCATCGAAATGGGGGTGGGGGGTGGGGGGTGGAGTTCAACTGAACCCCCTCTGAATCCACCACTAGGTCTTGTTTGCACTAAAAATGGGGATTTGTCGTGATCAACTTTTGATGGGTTATAACCATAATTTTCTCAAACAACATACTTACTGGAATGGCATCACAGAGACTAGTTTAATAAGCCTGACAGACAAGGTTTTACTGTACTGGGGTGGGGGGGGCTCACTTGAACCCCCCCTTTGAGACAAAATTCTGCATTTTTATGGAGAATTTTCAGTAAAATCTAAAAAATACTCAGGTAAAATGAACAAACCCCCTTTGTAAATTTGAACCCCCTATCAAAAAAATCATGGATCCCCCCCTGAAATCTACCTTACATTGCAAAATATTTTTACCTGAGCTTCCATTTATTTGGGGCACGATTGTATGACAGTACATATCATCACTAATTAATCTTTATGGCTTTTATACTGTCTGTGGTCTGCTTCTGTTTGGCAAGGTTTCAATCTTTTGTCAATGGCATGCAAAGAATTCATGAACACTGTCAAGGGGGGCCCACCTCATGTTTAACTATTCACCTGCTAGTGTTGTCTGCTGATAACCTTAGTAAACAGTTTGGACCCAGATCTGGATCCAAACTGTTTGACACTCTTACGGTTTTCCTCAAATACTTTTTCCAAATCATTTATTATGAAATAAATCAACAGACAACAAAAGGTGTACATAGTTATCCAGAATGCCAAGGGTTGAGGTAAATGAGGACAAAAAAACCTGCTGTAGTTACCCAGAATGCAAAGAGTTGAGGTAAATGAGGACAAAAAAATCTGCTGTAGTTACCCAGAATGCAAAGAGTTATGGTAAATGAGGACAAAAAAATCTGCTGTAGTTACCCAGAATGCAAAGAGTTGAGGTAAATGAGGACAAAAAAATCTGCTGTAGTTACCCAGAATGCAAAGAGTTATGGTAAATGAGGACAAAAAAACCTGCTGTAGTTACCCAGAATGCAAAGAGTTACGGTAAATGAGGGCAAAAAACTGCTGTAGTTACCCAGAATGCAAAGAGTTGAGGTAAATGAGGGCAAAAACCTGCTGTTGTTACCCAGAATGCAAAGAGCTACCGTAAATGAGGACAAAAAACCTGCTGTAGTTACCCAGAATGCAAAGAGTTATGGTAAATGAGGACAAAAAAATCTGCTGTAGTTACCCATAATGCAAAGAGTTGAGGTAAATGAGGACAAAAAATCTGCTGTAGTTACCCAGAATGCAAAGAGTTATGGTAAATGAGGACAAAAAAATCTGCTGTAGTTACCCAGAATGCAAAGAGTTATGGTAAATGAGGACAAAAAAATCTGCTGTAGTTACCCAGAATGCAAAGAGTTATGGTAAATGAGGACAAAAAAATCTGCTGTAGTTACCCAGAATGCAAAGAGTTGAGGTAAATGAGGACAAAAAAATCTGCTGTAGTTACCCATAATGCAAAGAGTTATGGTAAATGAGGACAAAAAACCTGCTGTAGTTACCCAGAATGCAAAGAGTTATGGTAAATGAGGACAAAAAAAATCTGCTGTAGTTACCCAGAATGCAAAGAGTTATGGTAAATGAGGACAAAAAAATCTGCTGTAGTTACCCAGAATGCAAAGAGTTGAGGTAAATGAGGACAAAAAAATCTGCTGTAGTTACCCAGAATGCAAAGAGTTATGGTAAATGAGGACAAAAAATCTGCTGTAGTTACCCAGAATGCAAAGAGTTACGGTAAATGAGGGAAAAAACTGCTGTAGTTACCCAGAATGCAAAGAGTTACGGTAAATTAGGACAAAAAGCGTGCTGCAGTTACCCAGAATGCAAAGAAATATGGTAAATGAGGACATTAAAAGCATGCTGTAGTTACCCAGCATGCAAAGAAATACCGTAAATGAGGTTTCATGGCAACAGTTACAAGTCAATCAAGCTCAGGTACAGGTATTCATAGTTTGTAAGAACTTTTACATTTTTTCAGGTACAATGCTTGCCAATTACATCATCAGTTTGCGTGCATACAGGTTCGAAAATGGCTCCTATACACTTAAACATGCCGCCCACTTTATATTCTGACGGTGATTGGGGTCAAGGTCATATTGATAAACATATGGTTGTTGGTTCCTAATAATTTTCCGCCCTAATAATGTTGCCTGCTTTATCATCTGCTGCATATATTCAAAGGCACTTCAGACTACTTTCAATCATGGAAGTATAAACTATAAACCCTGATCAGACTGCTCCTATGTGAGCAGTTTATTCTGGGTCCATATTGTTTCCAATAAAGGCTATCAAAGTGTGTGTGTGTGGTGGGGGTGTGGGGGGGGGGGGGGGGCTACCATTCAAGATAACATGTTAAGGGTCATAGGAATATGATTTCCAGGGTCCAAACCAGGGACCTCCAGCAGACGCTCCCTACTTCAGATATTCATATACAGTAAAACCTGTCTTAGATTTCAAGACCTATAATCGCTTAATGAAGGTCAAAAGTATTGCAGAATGCTCCAGCAGAGTGGAGCATTCTGCAGTACTTTTGACCCGCATAAAGCTACCACATAACTTTAAGATCTTTGTTTTGTCTATTTTTGAGTGGCCGCTTAAGACCGGTTTCACTGTAGTGGACCGTAAACAGCCCATAAGTACTCAGTATGCACATAATGGAGAGTGTGTGCACTCATAAGGGTCAAATACGGTAATAAGAAACGTGATTTTGTGACCTACAAGCAAACAATGGAATCTAAGAGCACTTTCATTTGGCAGGTAACTGTAGTGTTTTATGTTTCCCAGCTTGTTGATTGATAGCTTCGGAAGATATTAACAGAAAAACATTCTCTAATTATTGATGGAGACTTGTTGGCAACATTATACACTAATTACTATATATATTGGTACACATTGCCCCAATTATGGGATAATTGCAAAATGTATAACAAACTTTGGATGAGCTATCCAACACTTTTTCTGTTTAAGATGTTTCACGGTAGACTACAAGTGCCAAAAGCTTATTATCTACTTATTGACCAAGAAAACTATAGCATAAATGTACTGTACCGAGATGGTATATGATGCTCTGCCAATCTGTACCTCAACTTACGTTTTATTAGCTTGACCTGTTGCTCTTTGCTATTACGAAACTACCACCCACACAAACACTCTTATGCCAATGGGGACTAGTGTTGTCTGTTATTCAGACCTGGTCTAGGTCAAAATTGTTTGCAATGGTCATCAACATGCAAAAAAACTTACCACTAAAAAGGGAGGGGGGGATTTTTGTCAACTGTTGTATTTTTCAAAATTTTCTTTTAAAGAAGCGTCTTCATTGTAGTCATACCACTATGTCAATTTGGGTCTCGTCACCCATTCCGGTGTTATAGTAAAATTACCTTTAAATAAAGGCTGACAAAAATGAGAACTTTCAAATATGTTTGCTTCGAGATTGCATCCTATAGTTAACAACCTCTGTGTTGTCTTGCCAAATCGGAGATAAAATCAGATTTTAAATGTACTTTTTTACAGCTAAAGTAAAAAATTGTCAATTACGGTTTAGTCATAATTATACTGTTTTGTCATTGATTAATTATCCACGATGACAAAACCGTAATTAGTTATTTCATGCCTAGACATCAAACATTAAAGTTTTCATATAATTTTAAAGCTAAAAGATGCAATGTGAATTTGATGAACAAAAATCAATCGGAACCCAATCATTTTGGGGGTGTTTATCTGTGATTAAATGAAGAAATTGAACATGATGAGAAAGTTACCCTAACACAGAAATAAGTGACAAGACCCAAGTTGCCGTAGTGGTATGACCACAGAGGGGAGTGGGTGAGTTGTAATTGCTAGGAAATTTTTGTAGTGCATGCATTTTTTGTCAACTGTTGAATTTTCAAAATTATCTTTTAAAGAAGCGTCTTACAGTAATACAATCAGAGTGTAAAGTAGTTTAGATCCAGATCAGGCCCTACATGCTGCCGTTTGCAAACGCTATCTGCAGAGGACATTCCAACACTAGTAGGCAAAAAAATAATTTTAACCCTTTTCTTCATGAATATTCATGCTAGGCTCCACCCACTATGAATAAGTACATATAAATTAACTTTCATAGATCAAAGAAATTACTTGTCTGGTCCACTAATGTAGGATCATATCAGCAAACAGAGTAGACCCTGATCAGGCAGCTCTTACAAGAGCTGCCTGATCTGGGTCTGCTCTGTTTGCAAAAATGTTAAAAGGTGTCGGTTAAGGGAATCATTGGAAATCATCAACCCTATCAAAACTCATTTGCCTTGTAATGCACAAGACCTGGTAACAAGACCGCAAATGTTTAAACTAATGTTGGATGTGCCATTAGGTCTTTTCTCTTATGTGTGAACTAGCCTAGACACATCAATGTAATTACAATTAAAACGTATTGCCCGCAGGAATAGACCTGGTCTGTTAAGAGTAGTAAAAACTGAAATCAGCCTATGCAGGCTGACCTTAATCAGCCTTTTGCAGGCTGACCTTACAAGTGAAATATTGGTTTTAAACAGGGAAAAATTCTTGACCCTTATTTATTCATAGACTAAGGACGCTCATCAGCTAATGACAGTCACTGAGCTTGCATATGAAATGGTGAAATTTCTTCTGCAGTTGCTACTGATGTGTGTACCTGAATTTACTTTCTACTTGGAATGTCAATACATAAAACATTTGACATAACCCAACCACAAAATTTTCCACCACCTCACCAACCAGATGTTGACACAACAAGTAGAAGCTTTCACAAAAAGTTAAATCGTTGCTATGCACCGCGCGATTCATGTTTTAAGCAAGGGCAACGTAGGTTTGTGCCAGACAACAGACAGATAGATTTTGTTGCTCACCTGATCTACCAGGGTGGTCCAAAATCTGCATCACCTACAGTAAAACCTGTCTTAAGCAGCCACTCAAAAAGAGGACAAAATATTGGTTTCAAGGCAGATCATCGCATAATGAAGGTCAAAAGTATGCAGAATGCTCTCTTGGAGCATTCTGCAATACTTTTGACCTTCATTAAGCTACCATCTGTCTTTAAGACCTTTGTTTTGTCTATTTTTGAGTGGCCGCTTAAGACAGGTTTTACTGTACTTGCATCACCTGAATTGATAGATTAACAAAGGTGCTGATTAGACTGCGCGGATGCCCAGGCTAGTCTGCACCATTGTTATTTGCTAGCCTTGGAAGACAGGTTTTCTCGCGTCGAGGCCCATATCTTAGATAACATAACTCAGTAAGAGACAAAATGATTCACAAGAGACATGATAATGGATTCTGTCAAAGCGTTGGAAATATTTTGCAGGCTGTTTCTTCGTGACATTAGACCTTCGGAATCTCAGCAGAAATTAGACCTTAGAACGAGCAATGAAGATCCTGGTCAGTCTCTGCAATTTCTTTCCAAGATTCCAGCCAATTGCATGTACAGTATATACAAGCAGAATGGAAATCAGCTGCAGAAAACTGTGTAGATCCAAGCCTGCTGCCTGCTGGTCAGGATCCACTCTGTTTCAAAACTGGATATATTCAGGCTTAGCATGGTAAGCGTTAAGAAAACGTCATGTATGTCACTGTCACATGTTCTTGACCTGACATGGCCGACTGTCTTATTTACCATGTATGCTGTCACTTTAAGTGAACTCTTTGCATGCTGGGTAATTTTTTGTGCTTTTGTTGTAAACTTCCGAACTTTTTTTTTCAAAATAAACTTTTTTCAAAAACATTCATTCAGGAACACTATCAGTGTCAAACGGATTGGATCCAGATCAGGACCGACATTGTCGGTCCTGATCTGGGTCCAAACTGTTTGCAAAGGTTGTCAGCAGATGACAAAAGTAGCCGTTAGCAAGAAATGATTTAATGTAGAACATAAAATATTCAGAAAGTGACGGTTAATTTCAATAAAATACTAGGAAAAGCAGAAAAACATAAAAGACACATATTAATATATGGTCTAAAATGTTTTTGGGAATATATTGGCCAATTAGAAAAAAGGTTAATTGCTTTTTTTAATACAAGAAGCCTACTGTGAGTTCAACAATGCGAGCGCTTTAAAGCGCCTGTTTTTTGTACTGATGTCAGGCTTTACACATTATGAATAAAGTTAGGTATCAGAGCAATGAGCGCCTGCGATGGAGCTCTCACAGTGTTGAACTCGCCTCTGATGAAAATGTCAAGATAATATGCATGACTAAACATAGGAGTTAATGCTATTCTTGTTAGAGGTAGCTTTTGTCATCTGCTGATAGGCTAACCATTGCAAACAGTTTGGACCCAGACCAGGACCGACAAAATGTCGGCCCTGGTGTGGATTCAAGCTGTTTGACACTCTGATAGTGTTCATGAAAGAATTTTGAAAAAATTAATTTTGAAAAAAAGTCAGCAGACGAAAAAAAAAACCCAGAATGCAGTTCTCTGAACTCACCTTAGCTTCCGTCAGTTTTCCCCACTGTGGTTTGAAATAGTAGATGATACCATTGATAGATCCCTCTAACGTAAGACTTCTGACTAGCAATATCATTAACACAATGTAGGGGAAAAAAGCAGTGAAGTATACAGCCTGAAATTACATAGAAGAACATTTTTAGCGGTATCGTTAACACAATGTAGGGGAAAATACAGAGAAGAAAAAAATTAGCAATATCGTCAACACAATGTTCGGGGAAAAAACAGTGAAGCATACAGCCTAAATTTAAATCGAAGAAAAATTTTAGCAATATCGTTAACACAATGTAGGGGGGAAATGCAGCAAAATGTACATCTTGAAATTAAATTGAAGATTTTTTTTTTAGCAGTATCGTTAAAACAATGCATGAGAAAAATGCAGCGAATGCAATGCAGATGACATTAGCGGTCATGCATTGTCTGGGCAGGAGCGAAACTTAAAGGATCAACCTGTCTGCTATGGCACATCACCCCCCGTAAAATGGACTTTTGTTGTTAATGCACAGAGTGCATTACTCAAAACACTATGTAAAAAAGTAGCAAGCGCTGAATGGCTATAAATAATCTGTTTGTGGAGACATCATGTCAGTTTTGATAGCTAATCAATAACAGTATTTAGGGACAGAATGATAAGATTTTCTACACTAAAACGATTTTGAAAAAAAATTGCACATGACCAGGTCAAAAAAGCAGTTTCAGTGACACATGATGATGCAAATTGATAACAAGTTTGAATCAGCCAATCCGGCAAATCACATGACTTTGTGACAAATTTGGTAAACAAGTACGTCGCATGTACCCACAATGCTCAAATCAGGTTAGTAAGGGATATGCATGCCCCTTATCCTAAGATAATGGAGGTCGCCTGTTCAGACTAAATGTATGAAAAAATATTTGTAGTATCACTTTATTATACATATCAAACTTTAAGTGTCTGTCCAGGTGACCAGGCTCCGAGGTTTTTCATGCTCAACTCAACTGAAAATGAAATTTATCCTGCTCATGAATGTAGTTCTTGGTATTTTAACATTTATTCATAGGATAAAATTCTAATACAACATATGAGAGTTTTAAAGCAAGAAATTCTTGCTTTAAAACCCTCAAATGTTGTATTAAAATTTTATCCTTTAGAAATATCTTAATTTTCACTGTTTTAGTTTTATAAGCAATTGAAATCTAATGCTCAGTTTAGTTTAGACTGGCTCCAGTCCTAAAAACAACTTTTCATCAATGTGTCATATCATACGCTTGTAGCCAGTCTAACTCTGATGGCCCTGTTTTAAAACAGAGCCATCAGAGTTAGACTGGCTACAAGTATATGATATGACTATGACACATTGATGAAAAATTGATTTAAGGACTGGAGCCAGTCAAAGTTTAGTTGAACATTAAAAAGATTTATAACCTCGGGGCCACACTTGTTGTCTTAGCTCATCCATTATTTGATAAATACCCCTTTTCATATAAATGGTTAAAACCTCTCAGCAATAATACAAATGTCATCATGTGCGACTGCTTGATGATGACTCCTGGCAAATCATGAAATTTCACAACCCTGGGTTTTCTCAATTGTAATCCCCCTCAACTTAAAACAGGAAGAAGACAATCTCTTCTGGGGAAATTTCATTTTTTCATTTTAAGCAAGGCTGACCCAGCTACTTCTTTCTAATGGGGAACAACTATTAACCCTTAAAGCGCCAAGAAAAAAATGCATCTGAAAATGTCGTCTGCTGAAGTTGTCTGCTGCAAATAATTGTCTAACATTAATGATGAATTAGGTATAGAAGCAAACAGCGTGGACCCAGAACAGACTTCTCCTATATGAGCAGTCTGATCTGGGTTCACACTGCTTGCCATAGAGGTGTCTTAAACATTTCAGCAGACGAGAAAAGCAGATGACTTTTGTTGCAATTGGCGCATAAGGGTTAAAATTTAATATTAAATCACCCGGTTGGCTGACCCTAGTGCAGTCAACCTTCTTTACAAATAATTTGATGTTTAACAGAGTTTCTGTTGTTATGAACTCAAATTCAAGCTAAACTGGTACATTTGTGCAAAGTATACTACTGACCTTGTTTCGAATTTTGCAGTTACAAAGAGTGTCAGTATAAAGAGTTGTACATCTAGGAAATTTATTATTCCTCCACCCCCAAAACTTATTCTGGGGATAACAACTATTAGATTTTATAATTCAATCGTGAGCTACATCTATCTTAGGGGGAACAACTGTTAAAATTTATTATTCAATCATGGGCAAGGCTGACTCTGCTACTTCTATCTAAGGGGAAACAACTATTAAAAGCATTCAACCACCCTTAAGATCAACCCTACTACTTCTATCTAAAGGGGAATAACTATAATGTTTTGAAATTTATTATTCAACCATGGGCAAGGTTGATCTTTATACTTCTATCCTAGGGGGAACAACTATTGAAATTTATTATTCTATCACTAGCAAGGCCCACCCTGCTACTTCTATCTAGGGGGAACAACTGTTAGAATTTATCATTAAACACTTAGTGGGAACAACTATTAAAATGTATTATAAAATCACCCACAAGGTTCACACTCCTGATTCTATCAAAGGGGAGATAACTATCAAAATTCTTTAATAAATCACCGGCAAGGCTGTCCACCTACTATCTCATTCAACTTTATTTTCAATCACCCACAAGGCTAGCCCTACTACCTGTACTTCTATATAAGTGACAAGGTGCATTTAAAAGGGATAGCTTGCATGTTGTTATTCTCCACCATATGTTGCGTGAATGCAATGGCAGCTGCTGTGTTTAATATGTTGCTGTTACACCTCTCCATGAGAGGTGGTTACATGACCACGCAGGGCATCTTTATTTATTACACTCCTCCACAATTTGTGGGGTTCAAGTTACAAACAGGGTGGAAAACTGTGGATCCTCATTGTATATAGTAACATTTAAGTAATTGTAACATTTAAGGGAGGTTACAATGTGATAAAAGTGATTTATCATACAATAAGGAACTTCGCATAAAGGAAAGAATTTGCTCCCTCTGGGAGCGAATTCTTTCCTTAAAGAGAAGTTCCCATTTTGATAAGGGACGCAATTGAAGAGAATCAATGCTTGATCCAGTAGTCTCCCTTTGATGTGCGTAACTTTTTCAGCGTTCTGGCTATGCTGTTAGATCCTGGACCTACACTGTTTTCATGACAGCATATATTTGGGTTTAGCTTGGTAAGGTTTAAAATAAATACATGTTTTGTCATTTTTTATTAAAGAAAAAAGTTATTTAGAGCTAAGATAATCTGTTAATGTCATATGTATATGTCAACATCTTGTTTATCTTGTCTCACTCGATGATTTTACTATATTAAATGTATTCAAACAAATACATGTATAGGAAAGAATATTCCAAGCTGTGCACTGTCGAAGGTGACAGATTGGGTTAACTGGGAGTGTCAGCTAATATAACCTTATTCATCTTCTTTCCTTGCTAGCGGAGACTGTTGTTGTCTGCTGATAATCTTTGCATATAGTTTGGACCCAGATCAGGACCAGCAAGGACCGTAAACCCTTTACCTCATAGAGATGCCTTTTAAAGCTGCCTGATCCGAGCCTTCTCTGTTTGCTTATGGAAACATGAAAAGATATGATCCTAACAAGTAATTTTATTGTTCTGTGTACAAACATGAAAGTTTATTTATATAATTATTCATGGTGGGTGGAGCTTAGCATGAATATTCATGAAGGAATGGGTTAAGGGGGGATTTTGCACATATGGGATAACTTAAAGTACCAAAGTGGGCTGTCCCATATCTAGTTCACTACCAAATAAGAATACCATCATTCTGGGTTAGGGAATTGACATTTATTTAGATAACTATGATATGGGCCTGGTCGCAAGAAAACCTGTCTTTGGGGTTTCCGACGCGAGTTTCAAACCAGTCTCCTCAGCTACACAGACTAGCTAGAAAATTCAAATTTCACCTGTAGCAAGCTTACATATGATAGTTTCCAAATAGTGAATAACTCAGCGTTGATCAGACTGCGCGGATGCACAGGCTGGTCTGCGCCTGTGTTGTTCGCAAACCTCCGAGGACAGTTTTTCTCGCGCCGAGGCCCATATATGGAAACATACATGTGCTACTGTATAATTCCATAAGGTGTCACCTAATATTTGATATTAAGTTCACTTTGGTACAATTATAAAATGCAGACTATTGCAATCTATATAAGGTTTTATCCAAAATACTACATGCACTTTAACTCTATGCATGCTAGGTAATTTTGCATGCTTTTTGTAGCCTCCATTTTTAAAAAAAAAATCACTTTCTTAGATAAGTCGTTCAGAAATATCATTGCAGTGTCAAAACAATTGGATCCATATCAAACCTGAAGTGCTGTCAGACCTGACGTGGGTCCAAACTGATTGAAAATGTAAAGGTTAGCAGCGGGCAACAAAAGCTGCCACAAGTTTAATCACATACTGTTACATACCGCCATTGTAATTTTTTCTGTTCTGAAAATGTTGTCTGCTTTTTTTACATCTGCTGCATATAATCAAGAAATCTCCTCATGGAAACAACCAATATGACCCCTGATCAGACTGCTCCTCTAGGAGCAGTCTGATCTGGGTCCATATTGATTGCAATGTAGACTACCTAAGAACATAAGCAGACAATGAGCAGATGGGGGGGGGGAGGGCTAATGGTTAACATCTTGGCTGATGGAATCTCCATTCAATAAAGTTTTGAATGGTCTATTGAGTATTTTGAGGGTGTCCCTTTTTGTCATATACTGTAATCAAGTAATTTTTGGGTTCACTTGATGATGTATTGTTTCAAGTTTAGTATTTCCTGCAAATATATAAAACCAAACTTTCCCACCAATACTATAACTAGAGGGAGAGTTTAACAAAAACATGATTTAGACTGATTAAAACTGTGTTTTCAGAAAAGAATAGACAGGACCCCTCCCCCCCTCCTTCCCCATTGCCCACCATCCAGAACTTGGGGAGTGCAGTGGCTCAGTGACAGAGTGCTTGACTCGAGACTGAAGGGCCGCGGGTTCAAGCCTCATCGGCGTCACTGCGTTGTGGTCCTTGGGCAAGACACATTTATCCTAGCTAAGTACCTGTTCAACCCAGGAAGACCTGTCCCTATATAACTGAAAGATTGTTGATGGGATGTAAAGAATCAAATCAAACCATCCAAACCAGAGTATGATTGCAATTTAGTGCATGAGATACACCACAGGCTCATTGTCTAAGCCGGAAAGCATTTTTCAAAAACTAACCTGTCCGATTTGAGCATTGTGGGTACATGTGACATATTTGTTTACCAATAGCGTCATCAAATCATGTGATTCGCTCGATTGGTTGATTCAAACTTGTTCTCAATCTGCGTCATCGCGCGTCACTGAAACCACTTTTCTGACCTGGCCATGTGGAACACGTTTCAAAATATTTATAGTGTAGAAAATATTATCTTTGTATTGCTAAACACGGTAATACAAATCATTGTTATTGTTTATCAACCAAAGGTTGCTTGATATCTCCATAAACGGATTATTTACAGCCATTCAGTGCTTGCTATTTTTTAACATAGTGTTTTGGGTAATACATGCTGCGTATTGACACAAACCAGACTTTTCAGTCGTGATGTGCCTTAGCAGACAGGTCGATTCTTTGAATATCGGGCCTGCGCAGACAATGAGGCTTGAATGCTTATGTCCCACATTGATAATTGGGTCTTGGTCACGAAAACCTTATCACTTATTCCAGAGGCGTATGATACTACCTAGTATCATACGCCTCTGCCTATTCACCATACCCCAATGTTATATAAAGTATCATAAATAGTCCCACCAATGAAGACAGGATCCGGACCAAAATAGACATGTCCCTTAGGCTTTCTCCTTCGGTGGCGGGGCATAATTACGACTAAATTTGAAGTGGGGTTTTCACAAAAAATTATATACCCTCATATATTACAAACTTCCGGATAAGAGAGCCAATTCTAAATATTTTTCTTATTTCTCAACCAAAACATATGTTTTGGGTGATCAAAAGAACCGTCTCAATGAGACTGTTCTTTTGATCACCCAAAACATATAATGTTAATTATAATTTAATTTTGATCACCCAAAACATATAATGTTAATTCTGTTTGATAGGAAAATAATCACAGCTTTATGCTAAAAATATTGGCTTTCCTGGAACTATGTAATATTGGCCTAGTTGTGAGAAAACCTGTCTTTGGGGGTTTGCGAATAACAAATGCGCAGACCAGCCTGCGCATCCGCGCAGTCTAATCAGCGCCTTTGTTATTCGCTCATACCTAGACTTGCAACGAGCTAAATTTCAGTTTTCCAGCTAGTTCCTGTAGCTGAGCAGGCTGGTTTGAATATCACTTTGTCGGAAACCCCGATGACAGGTTTTCTCGCGTCGCAGCCTATATGATGTTGGGTACTGTACAAGCAAACTGTACTGTGGACAACAGCTAATTCTTACCTTTCCTGAGGTCTTGATTCCCTTGGCAAGACAGATGATGACGAGAACCCAGGCTAGGAGCAGACAAAGTGCCAGCTCCCACTTTATGGAACCCATGTCATGTACACCATTAGTTATATCTAATACCACTTTGCTGCAACGAAATATCTCCTCACATTAGCTAACATATAAAGTCTAATCTGGCTTAATCAATCACATTAGCTAACATACAGAGTCTAATCTGGTTTAATCACTCACATTAGCTAACATATAGTCTAATCTGGTTTAATCGCTTACATAAGCTAACATAGAGAGTCTTATCTGGTTTAATCACTCACATTAGCTTACATATAGATTCTAATCTTGTTTAATCACTCACATTAGCTATCATATATAGTTCACAAAAGCTATCATGTTTAGTTGACTTTGGTTAACTTGCTCACATTAGCTAATAGCTATCATATATAGTTTACAATGGCTATCATGTTCAATCAACGGTAGCTAAAAGGCTAACATTAGCTATCGATATACAATTGATTATAAACTTTTTCATGTTAGTTATCATATACAGTTGACTTTAACATGCTAACTTTAGCTATCATATACAGATGCCTGGTTAAATTGCTCACTTTAGCTATCATATACTGTTGACTGGTTAAATTGCCCGCTTTAGCTCTCATATACATTTGACTGATTAAATTGATCACTTTAGCTATCATATACATTTGACTGATTAAATTGATGACTTAAGCTATCATATACATTTGACTGGTTAACTGTTCACATTAGCTATCATATTCTGTTGACTGGTTAGATTGCTCACTTTAGCTCTCATACACATTTGACTTGTTAAATTGCCCGCTTTAGCTATCATATACATTTGACTGGTTAAATTGCCCGCTTTAGCTATCACATACATTTGACTGATTAAATTGCTCACTTTAGCTATCATATACATTTGACTGGCTAAATTGCTCACTTTAGCTATCATATACATTTCTCACTTTAGCTATCATATACATTTGACTGATTAAATCAATGACTTAAGCTATCATATACAGTTGACTGGTTAAATTGCTCACTTTAGCTATCATATACATTTGACTGGCTAGATTGCTCACTTTAGCTATCATATACATTTTACTGGTTAGATTGCTCACTTTAGCTATCATATACATTTGACTGATTAAATTGCTCACATGAGCTATCGTATACATTTGACTGATTAAATTGATGACTTAAGCTATCATATACATTTGACTGGTTAACTGCTCACATTAGCTATCATATACTGTTGACTGGTTAGATTGCTCACATTAGCTCTCATACACATTTGACTGGTTAAATTGCTCACTTTAGCTATCATATACATTTGACTGGTTAAATTGCCCGCTTTAGCTATCACATACATTTGACTGATTAAATTGCTCACTTTAGCTATCATTTACATTTGACTGGCTAAATTGCTCACTTAAGCTATCATATACATTTCTCACTTTAGCTATCATATACATTTGACTGATTCAATCAATGACTTAAGCTATCATATACATTTGACTGGTTAAATTGCTCACTTTAGATATCATATACATTTGACTGGCTAGATTGCTCACTTTAGCTATCATATACATTTTACTGGTTAGATTGCTCACTTTAGCTATCATATACATTTGACTGGTTAAATTGCTCACTTTAGCTATCATATACATCTGACTGGTTAAATTGCCCGCTTTAGCTATCACATACATTTGACTGATTAAATTGCTTACTTTAGCTATCATATACAGTTGACTGGTTAGATTGCTCACTTTAGCTATCATATACATTTGACTGGTTAGATTGCTCACTTTAGCTATCATTTACATTTGACTGATTAAATTGCTCACTTTAGCTCTCATATACATTTGACTGATTAAATTGCTCACTTTAGCTATCATATACATTTGACTGATTAAATCGATGACTTAAGCTATCATATACAGTTGACTGGTTAGCTGCTCACTTTAGCTATCATATACTGTTGACTGGTTAAATTGCCCACTTTAGCTATCATATATTTGACTGATTAAATTGATGACTTTAGCTATCATATACATTTGACTGATTAAATTTCTCACTTTAGCTATCATATACTGCTGACTGGTTAAATTGCCCACTTTAGCTATCATATACATTTGACTGATTAAATTGCTCACTTTAGCTATCATATACATTTGACTGGCTAAAGGACCTCGGACAGTCTTAATGAAGGATTGCCCATAAAAATGACCAGAGAAAAGTTTTAAAGAAAATGATATTTTTTCTATGAGAAAGATAGTAGGTTCAATCCTCGACTGATCCACAAAGCCGTTTTCTCATTGGACAAGTACCTATTGAAAAATATGGGCTGAAAACTCTGTTTTTGCTATTCAACATATAGAAAATAGAAAAAAGTTTTACTGAAGTGCTTTCCCCCCCGTGACCAAACAAATCCTTTTGCATACAGTTGTAGTCTTACATTTCACACATCATATAATAAAAGCACCGCAAGCACTGCGTAATACCCCGCCACTGCTGGGGGCACCAAAAGTTATTTTGTGAGATATATAATGCCTAAATAGCAACAGAACTGAGATAGACAGTGATATGACATCCTTAGTCACAATATGTAACCTTTGATGGTCAACATATCTGTGAAGTTTCATTCAGATACTCCATATAGTAAATGAACTACAGGTCAAAAACCATTTTTCAGATCAATCAAGGGCGGATAACTCATGAACTGGAAAGGTAAGGGTGACGGTCCTTACTAAAAATATGTAACCTTTGATGTTCAACATATCTGTGAAGTTTCATTCAGATATTCCATATAGTAAATGAACTACAGGTCAAAAACCATTTTTCAGATCAATCAAGGGTAGATAACTCATGAACTGGAAAGGTAAGAGTGAAGATCCTTAGTCACAATATGTAACCTTTGATGATCAACATATCTGTGAAGTTTCATTCAGATATTCAATATAGTAAATGAACTACAGGTCAAAAACCATTTTTCAGATCAATCAAGGGCAGATAACTCATGAACTGGAAAGGTAAGAGTGATGGTTCTTTGTCACAGTATGTAACCTTTGATGTGAAACATATCTGTAAAGTTTCATTTAAATATTCCACATAGTAAAGGAACTACGGGTAAAAAACATTTTTTAATTCAATCAAGGGCGGATAACTCACAAACGGGAAAGGTAAGAGTGATGGTTCTTAGTCACAATATGTTACCTTTGATGTGAAACATATCTGTGAAGTTATATTCAGATATTCCACATAGTAAAGGAACAATAGGTCAAAAACCTTTTTTCAGACCTATCAAGGGCGGATAACTCACAAACTGGGAAGGTCAGAGTGACGGTCCTTAGTCACAATATGTAACCTTTGATGTGCAACATATCTGTGAAGTTTCATTCAGATATCATGAATAGTAAAGGAATAACAGGCCAGAAACCATTTTTCCAATACGAAAAAGGGCAGTAACTCCGTTAAAAATGGACGGATTTTGCCCATTAACAATCCCATACCACTCATCGCCGATAACAATATGTATGCAAAATTTGAAAAAATTCCGTGAATAAATACTCAAGTTATCGATCGGAAATGGTGAGCACGGACGGACGGACGGACGGACGGACGGACGGACGGACGGACGGACGGACGGACGGACAGACACCGAAGGGTATAACATAATACCTCGCCACACTTCAGTGGCGGGGTATAAAAACGGCATGATTGGTCACGGGGGGGAACGATGTCAAAATGCTCAAAAACGCTTTATTATAAAACCATATTAGAAACTTATTTTGTAAAGACCTGTAGGTAAATGGCATGTATCAGAGCTTTAGTTACGAGCGTTACAAAGTAATTAATTGTCTCATTTCTCAACCAAAACATATGTTGTGGGTACTCAAAAGAACCGTCGCAAAGAGACGGTTCTTTTAAGCACCAAATTATAGATAAAATCTGATGTGTAAGAAAAATATTAACGATTTTACGCTCAACATCTGTGTTTATCTAGATTATGATTTATACAGTATGCAGATATGATACACCTCAGTGCACAAGTCAACTGGATGAACTTGAAACATTACAGGTAATAGTCAAAAGTCATTGACGGCACACTTCTTTAGATGAAAAAATGTAATCTTCTCAACCCGAATTTTATGCAAACGCATCACCTTCGTCTCAATTTTTATGCCGCAAACATAATATTGACATGTATTTAGGTGAATACTCGACGAATCTTTGACTTTCTGTGAAATGAAATTTGGTCACAAAGATTACCCCCACCCCCTAAACCCTAAATTCCTGGCATATTTATGCAATATTTTCAAAATATTTTTATATTGCTAAGTTCACTTAATGTAAGGGTTTGATTTAAGCACAAAACTATAGTTGTCAGTTATGCATTATCCTAGCCACAGGCTGTCAAAATTTGGGCAGATTGAATAGGAAACTGTCCGAGGTCCTTGCTCACTTTAGCTTTCATATACATTTCTCACTTTAGCTATCATATACAGTTGACTGGTTAAATTGCTCACTTTAGCTATCATATACTGTTGACTGGTTAAATTGTCCACTTTAGCTATCATATACATTTGACTGATTAAATTGCTGACTTCAGGTATCATTTACTATAGACTGATCAATTAGCTCTTTTTAGCTATCATAATACAGTTGACTGGTTGCTAGCTTTGGCTTACATACTCAATGGCTATTATATACATTTGACTGATTAAATTTCTCACTTTAGCTATCGTATACTGTTGACTGGTTAAATTGCCCACTTTAGCTATCACATACATTTGACTGATTAAATTGCTCACTTTAGCTATCATATACATTTGACTGATTAAATCGATGACTTAAGCTATCATATACAGTTGACTGGTTAGCTGCTACCTTTAGCTATTGTATACTGTTGACTGGTTAAATTGCCCACTTTAGCTATCATATACATTTGACTGATTAAATTTCTCACTTTAGCTATCATATACATTTGACTGATTAAATTGATGACTTAAGCTATCATATACATTTGACTGGTTAACTGCTCACATTAGCTATCATATACATTTGACTGTTTAAATTGCTCACTTCAGCTTTTATATACATTTGACTGATTAAATTGCTCACTTTAGCTATCATATACTGTTGACTGGTTAATTTGCCCACATAAGCTATCATATACTGTTGACTGGTTAAATTGCCCACTTTAGCTATCATATACATTTGACTGATTAAATGGATGACTTTAGCTATCATATACAGTTGACTGGTTAACTGCTCACATTAGCTATCCTATACTGTTGACTGGCTAAATTGCTGACTTAAGCTATCATATACAAAATCTGTCATATATAGTTGACAGGTGAACTTGCTCTGTTTAGCTATTCTGGTCAACTAGCTCACAGTATATAGAAAGTTTCACCCCTTGTAAAGTTGTAAAGTATATCCAAACAAGCAATACATACTGGAAATAGTCATCACTTGGTGATATGGGCTCAATTTGAGTACAATTCTGAACCAATGTCTTATTTTCACCATAGTAACAAGCATCATTACACCAGGCCCCCTGATTTTTAGTGCAATTATTAAACATCTCCGTCTTGGCGTAGGAACTACAACCTAAAACATAAACAAAATGAGCTGTGACATGTCTCTGGAAAGTCATCCTCAAAATCCTGAATTCAGGAATAATCCTGAGATTTTCAGCTGTACGCCACTATCTGTTATGTTCATTGAAAGAATGCTCTTGAATATACAATACATGGACGTACTGTACAATGTTAATCTCCTATTATGATGGTTAGGGTTATGTTTGTTAGCTATACTGAAATAAAGAAAGTCTGGCAGACAGATTCTAAAGTTGCTCCAAATTTTCTTCTCATTTCATAAATTATAAAAAGAGGATCTTACACGAGTGATCATTTTATATGAAATTTATTAAACAAGCCTTTGGCAAGTTTAATAAATTTAATATTAAAATGATTACGAGTGTGAGATTCTCTTTATCATATGACCCTTTAAATATGATTTTATCGACTTCAAATTTTGTTTATTTCAATGAAAAATTGCATAATTTGCATTGTTGTAACAGACGTCGTCATGACGTTACTTGTTCGCATCATAAGTTTTATGTAACATTATTTATGATATGACGTCAGCCACTGAATAACAGTAATGTCATATGATAAATTTTTTTTATGTAGAAGAAGGCCCTTAAAAATGTGTTTGGCATGATATGCCCTCTTACAAGGATTAAATGTTATATTTTTTTGTTTGTGAAACAGTGAAGCCTAGGTTATGACCTATGAAACAAAATACTGAGTAACATGATCTTATAATGACATGTACTTTTGACTTAAATATCAAAATATTGTTGTTAGAAGCCAGTTCTCTTTGAAAAAATAATAACCAGGTCATACAATTAGATCAATTTGTGTTCCAGACTTATGTCTGGGAAAAAAGGGACAAATCTTTCGTGACGTTATCATATGACGTTGTGTCTGATAATGCCCTGTATTAAAATCAATAAACCAGTTGTGCTTTACGGGATTGCAGTGGCTCAGTGGTAGAGTGCTTGACTCGAGACCGAAGGGCCGCGGGTTCTAGCCTCACCGGCTTCACTGCGTTGTGGTCCTTGAGCAAGATACATTTATCCTAGCTTAGAACTGGTTCAACCCAGTAAGAACCGTCCCTATATAAACTGAAAGATTGTTGATGGGACGCAAAGAATCAAATCAAACAAACTTGTGCTTTATGGATTTTGGTAACATTCTGAAATAACGCTCATAACAACGCAGCGTATCGATGGCGTTTTCATGCCAAAATTGCAATTGCAAAGTAGTTTTAAAGTAAAGAAAGTGGCTGATGTGCAAATCGTGGGGTCAAAGCAACACTGTTGTATCTCCTTATTATTTATTGTATTGTTACGACAGTTTTGAGATAACCCCACGAAATAGTCAATGCCCTCTTTTATGCTATATGTCCATAGGCACAGATACTAAACTGTTGTATGATCGGTCTACCGTCTCCGGCAGATCGCCAAATCATCCTGTTGCCCCACAGATCTGTTAGGTACGTTTTTATTGTGAATGCTCCTAATGGCTTTGTCAGCTGATCAACATAATATAATCAGGCCTCGAGGTTATAAAACTTGAGTTCATTCTCAAACTCAAAACTAGAGGACCTGATGGTCCTGAAGCGCTCACCTGATCTCCTTAATAATGTTAAAATAGGTCAAAATCAACTATGGCTTATAATGAAACATATTTTGTTTTATGGGGGTTGCGGCCTTTTTGGTCAAGTGACCTAAAACAATCTAATGAATACTCCATCAAACAGCCCAGTGATTTCTGAGGAAAAGGTGTTCAGATAGGTATGTGACAGTCTAAATGAGTAGCCTTGGATAAAAGGTCACAGGTCAGCTTGCCTTTTGGTACTTAAATAAAACCGTTGTCTCATTAGGTTAAACATTTCTTGCAAATATTATGATTTCGGCCTAAACAGTTATAGAAAAATGAATATTTCAATATTTTTCCCATATAAATGCATTAGGAATCAAATTTGATCTTGCCATAAAGTAGGTTAAGGTCAACCTAGATTCATCATTTGTGCAAATCTAGGTAGGGCCCACATCCCAAATGCTACATACCATGCCCCAAGGCATTTGGCCTTTTGGTTCCAGTGTCGAAGATTTTTAAAGAATTTTTACCATATATGGGCGTGGTGGCCATATTGGTCATGTGACCAGTACAATTGGTATAATTTTTGGCTAACCTATCATAAGGAGTCTTCATATGAAATTTGAGTTCAATTGGCCTAGTGGTTTCAGAGGAAACTATGTTTTAATGTGTGGATGGTACTCCAATATGAGCGACCTTGGCTGAAAAGTTAAAGGTCAACCTTGACCTTTGAAACTTATTTATAGCCATTGCCCATTAGGTTTAACATATCAAGTTAGAATAATGACTAAGGCTTCAACAGTATTGAAAAAAATCAACTTTTCAAAAATGCATTAGGAAGCAAATTTGACCTTGACGTTAAGTAGGTCAAGGTCAACTAAGGATCATCATTTGAACAAACTTGGTAGGCCCCACATCCCCAATGCTACATACCAAGTCCCAAGGTTACTGGCCTTCTGGTTCTGGAGGAGAAGATTTCTAAAGGGTTTTTACCATATATGGGCATGTCGGCCATCATGGTCATGTGACCAAAACAATTTGCATAAATCTTGGCTAACTTATTGTCAGGAGTCTTCATATGAAATTTGAGTTCAATTGGGCCAATGGTTTATGAGAAAACTATGTTTTAATATATTGGTGGGACTCCACTACAAGCGACTTAGCTGAAAGGTCAAAGGTCAACCTTGACCTTTGGAACTTATTTATAGCCATTGTCTCATTAGGTTAAACATATCAAGTGAGAATAATGACTAAGGCTTCGGCAGTTTTCAAAAAAATCAACTTTTCAAAAAATTTCCCATTTAAATGCATTAGAAAGCAAATTTGACCTTGACGTTAAGTAGGTCAAGGTCAACCTAGGATCATCATTTGAACAAACTTGGTAGGCCCCACATCCCTAATGCTACATACCAAGTCCCAAGGTCATCGGCCTTCTGGTTCTGGAGAAGAAGATTTTTAAAGGGTTTTTACCATATATGGGCGTGGCGGCCATCTTGGTCATGTGACCAAGACCATTTGAACAAACTTTCGTTCCCGCGTCCTATGGAAACTCCATATGAAATTTGAGTTTAATTGGCCCAGTGGTTTCAGAGGAGAAGATGTTTGAAAATGTTGACGGACGGACTGACGGACGGACGGACGACGGACGGACGGACGGACGACGGAGTGACTGGTATACTATTAGCTAACCCATGAGCCTTCGGCTCAGGTGAGCTAATAAAGCACAATGATTGGCTGCTTGCTGACAAGTGTCCGCAAGCAGCCAATCATTGCGCTTTATTTTGAGTTTGAGACTGTACTCAAGTTTTATAACCTCGAGGCCAGGTCAGTTTGAATCTGAATTGGTTGATATGTACTGTCAACATTACTGTTTTAAAAGAAATATGATGAAAAGGAATCTAGTAATTTAAATTTCAGTTATACACCTTTTTGGAAAAGGGAGTTTGTTTATTTACCTGGTGAGCTCCAATCACCACACTCTGACCATGGTAACATGGCCTTAAATGAGGCAAACAGGTAGTAGAGGGTGTAGGCGATAATCATGTTGTAGTAGATACAGATGAGTACAGACACAATAAACATGGCCCAGCCGACACCTGAAAATATAGTACATTATTAAACATTAAAGAGCCATAGATCTATAATTTGCAGCAGATGACAATATGAAAATTTCGCTGCATTTTCAAAAATAACAAATAAGGCATGATATTGCATGAGATGATTCTCATGCAATATCATACCTTATTTTTTTCCAAAATGAGAAAGATGTCCCAAAATTTGTCTTCTGCTACAGTTGTGATTGGTGCTTTAAGGGCTAAACATTAGACTATCAATTCATACAGCAGAACAAGCATGCTGGGTAATTTTGTATGCTTTTATGTCCTCTGCTGGTTTATTTTCTTCAAAATTGACATTTTCTAAAAATTCTTTCAGAAATACCATCAAAATTTCAATCAGTTTGGATCCAGATCTTTTGTTGGGCCTAATCTTGGTCAAAACTATTTGAATGGTTATCAGCAGCTAGATGACACCCATGGCAAAGCATAGAGTTAAGATTCCTTTAGTGTACTCTCTATTCATAAATGTTATTATTAACATTATTGTGGTATTTCAAGCTGACCAATTTTAAGGTTAAGGTTTTACCAGTACTCTTCCATGCTTGCGGCAACTTTTGTCCTCTACTGAAAGTCTTTGCAAACAGTATGACCTAGATCAGGACTGACAGAACGTCGGTACTGATCTGGATCAAAACTGTTTGACACTCTGATAGAGTTCCTGAAAGAATTTTTTGAAAAAATAATTTTGAAAAGTCAGCGGACAACGACAAAAGAATAAAAATTTAAACAGCATGCAAAGCATTAAATTGACCAAATTATTTAATATTTAGACTGAAAATATTGACATTTTTTCACTTATGCTATCATTACAATCTTGAACAAAAACATCAAAAATATGGGGGATTTCAATTTCACAAAGCAAACATTCCAGCTATAAATCGGTTATCTGTCCTACCATGACCAAGTCATATAATATTTGAACATCTCAGAGTTGAACAAACTGTATCTCTGTTTCGGCACAATGCCATTCAGTTGACCCACAAACCACAGTCAGTAGCCTGAACCCCAGCCTGCACCCCAGCCTCACCACATAACTACTATACGATTATTCTCTCCTACTGATATATGAGTGAAAAATTGTTGAAAGAAACATTAAGGCCAAACACAGCATCAACAATGCTATGTAGCTTTTAAAACCTATTGCTACCCAGTCCAGCTTAACAATATTCCATCTTTTTGGCATGTTATAAAGACTGGACTGGTCGGGCAAGGTACCTGCTTAGTTTATACAGACAGAGGTGGGGTGTGATTGTAACACACCCAGAAGGCAAAAATCATTAACTTCATGAGCTTGCTCAATCTTTGTTTAGCGAAGCTAATTTTAGATTGTCCAAACCATGTGTGACTGTGACGTAGTCCTGATGTAGTCAGGTCTCAAGATATGGGTGAGTAATTGATTTATTTTTCTCTCTCTCAACCAAAACATATGGTGTAGGTGAGATGGTTTTTTAAGCATCCAAAACATATGGTAAAAAAAACACTAGCAATTTTAAGCTAAATGGATACATGTGTAGTGATTGAGTGTTCTAAATATATTTTTTTCTTACAAAAAATACTTCAATAAGGTTAACCCTAACCATGCCGTTTATCTTCGTGTTCTACATTCCTCTCCAATTTCAATTAAATTAATAATGTGCAGGATTCCAGAGTGGAAAACAGCACAGATCCTGATCAGTTGAGAAGCCAGCTGATCTAGATCTTCACTAGCTGTTTATATCAAAAAGGAATATATGCAGGTTCAGGTTCAGCAGTCATGCACAATAAGGCACATGATGCAAGAACATTACATCATTCTCTTTGTACAATGAAGATAGATTTCATCTACGTATAAATGTCACAGGGTCTAGCTTTATTATAAGTGACGCATTACTGATCCAAACAACCTGGGTTCAATTCCAGGCTGAAATACATTCTATAACAATCGCGCCCACAGTGTCCTGCCAAAAGGGTATGAATGCCGCAGGTCTATTGTTTTTGTTTGATTAAATTCTTTACGTCCTATCAACAATCTTTCAGTTAAACAGGGACGGGTATTCCTGGGAGCTAGGATAAATGTGTCTTGCTCAAGGACCACAACGCAGTGACGCCGGTGAGGCTCGAACCCGCGACCCCTCGGTCTCGAGTCAAGCACTCTACCACTGAGCCACTGCGCTCCCTGCCGCCGCAGGTCTAGGTAAATAGTAAGCTTCTACTGCCTTTAGAAAAAAACAGCAAGCTTTTGTAGGGATGTGATACAATTCGCCTTAAGAGATAGCAACTCGTGTATGTTCCACACCTGGAGCAGGTCTGATTAAAAAGAAAGAAACCGTAACTTCACCTTCACCCACTAGCCTGCTTTCTTTTTTATTTGAGAAACTCGTAAGAGACACAAGGCAGCCTTTTTTGATACCGGGTAATGAAAACATATTCAGTGGTTTAAAAAGTAATAACGAGAAAATAACGTTATAAATTTAAAAGCTTTGATCCTAGTTCATTATACAGGTTCCATTTGACTAATCAATACTGGATGAAAATCAATCACAATTTCCCATCAGAGACAAATGGTTCTGGAAAGATTCCAACCGCAACCCACAACAAATGCCTAGGTCAGCCTCAGCATCTGCTGAGGCTGACATGGGCACTTGATGCTATCAACATACTTGTACAGTCCACTTACAGATAGACCTTAACAGTCCTAATTTGTACTACAAACTTGCTTCTGTCTGGTAGCCACAATAGTCGATTTTCTCATGAATGACACTTAACCCTTAAAGCGCCACCTATAATTTGCAGCAGACGGGAATTTCAAATTTTGCTGCTTTTTCAAAAATAACCAATAAGGCATGATATTTCATGAGAATCGTCTGCCAACATTGGCAGACGATTCTCATGTAATATCATACCTTATATTTGTCGAAAGTTGAGAAAGATGTCGCAAAATTTGTCGTCTGCTGCAGTCGTGATTGGTGCTTTAAGGGTTAAATGGATCTATCTAAGGTGAAAAGAATTATTCATGATGACAGATACAAGTTAAAATCAATTACAGGGCATTTAGAACGATGACACATGACAACAACATGCATGGTTCGTCTGTTCTTAAATTTCTCAGCCTACCAAGGACGCGTATCCAATGGCATTATTTTAAGATCCTGGGACAGTTGGTCTGGGTCAAACTTAAAGAGACTAAGTCTGCAACTATGAACATTTTCGAATTTTTTTATTTCGTTTTTAAATCATTTGTAAAAGTAGAATTAAGTTATGTTTTCACAATCAATCTGTTCACTATAGCTGAAAACTGCGCGGAAAAATGAATTATCTTATAAAACAGGTGTGTTTTTCTCTTGTTGGTAATTATTTGCGTCCCTCCAATAATTATAGACAGTTAATTTTAACATAACTGCTGTTGTTTTGATACTGATAATTTGTTAAGATTTACGAAATTGGTAAAATGTATACCTAAATTTTAGTTTTTTTACTGTGTTCTTGAAAAATAGAAACATTAGGTCAAAAATTAAAAGATCAAAAGTTACAGACTATGCAGCTTTAAAGCATGACATGAGAAAATGTGCTCAATACTAGAAACCCTTTATTAATTATTGGAAAACAGAGGCACAATTGCAGGGTCATGGTGTAAGTAATTACATGGTTCACAATGCGATAGGTGAGAAATGTCAAGACAGTGCATAGGTAGCCTGGAAGGTGGTTCATATATTCAGCCTCTGATTTGCCACACTAGGGTAAAGTCGGGTAACTTCCAACATCAGGTAAATTCGGACATACATTTGCAAACAGTGGAAATCCAGATGAGACAGCTCCTTATGAGCAATCTCATCAGGATTTTCACTGTTTGCTTAGTTAATTTATTTTTTAATCCTGTAATCAAAATATGAAACAAACAAGGTCGCTGTCCGAACTTAGCTGACCGTCCAAATTTACCCGACTTTACCCTAGTGAGTGAATATGTCAATATCTGCGCATGTCAATGTTCTCTGAAGATCGACCTGGCTGCTATGGCACATCATCTACCAAATAACAGAGATTTTGTTTATATGCTGTATGCATTATTGAAAACTCTGCCATTAAAAAGTAGCAAGCAGATAATGGTAATAAATAACCCGCCTGTGGAGACATCAAGACACCCCTTACGGAAAAGCTGTCTTTGTGCGAATATCTGATGAATATGCTAAGAATATTCTGCAAACTGCATTGTTCACAGTAATTGTTCGCTATATATTCACTTCTTGTCACGAATACCCAGCGAACAAAGTTGGTCTGACAAAAAAGTGATCGCTGAATGTTTGCAGCTTGTCATATAATTGCTGCATATTCGCAGCAAAAACTTAAACTTTTTTTCAAGCACAAGGTATTATTCGCCTGGTATTCGCAATAAGAACTTAGTTCTGGATACTGTTCGCTGTATATTCGTTACAGTGACTTTAACTTTTTATGTATTCGCCGAGAGTTCATCTAAGGAACTTCAACTCATATAGCTCTCAGTCTAAAGATCTTATTTATTTTACTGGGGAGATAGATTCAAAATTATCTCCCTATAAAACTCTTCAATTAAATGGCTGTCATAATTGCCATGATGCAAAAATGACAACATGTTGAGAAGTCTTTTTACGGTATGTAATCTCTTCTCATGTGTTTTTCTGCTCCTATGATGTTTGAGTTGATACCTTTTAAAGTTCTCTAATGGTGTTGCTTGCTGAGGTCAGTGCAAAATCTAAGGAACTTCAACTCATATAGCTTAGGTCAGTGCAAAATGGATAAATTTTGACTATTTGAGTTTAACAATCTTTGACTTTTGTAAATCATTGATTGCTGCTTGTTCGCAGGATATTCGCAATTATTGTTAGCCACATAATCGCAACAGCTATTTTTACTTTAAATTAAAATGTTCGTAGAATATTCGCAGAAAGAGCGCTGGATATTCCCTGCATATTTAATTTACATATTTAAATGCATGTTCGTCACATATCCGCAGGATGTTTGCAGGATATTCCCTGCATATTTAATTTGCTATCTTGAATCATGTTCGCCACATATTTGCTGAATATTCGCAGGCTATTAACTCAAAGTATTTGCGGCAGACCTAATTTGCATATGAAAAATGAACATCACAGAATAATCGCAGAGTATTCGCTGGCTGTTCTCGAAAATTGTTCGCGGCAGTGCATTTTTTCCGTAAGGGACCTTTGCTAGCCAAACCAAAACAATGATTGCCTATCATAGTATTTAGCTTTAGTTTGATAATAATTTTCTACATTAAAAGCATTTTTGAAAAAGTTTTGCACATGGTCAGGTTATAGAAGCCTTCCAGTGACACATGATGGCACAGATTAATACAAGATTGAATCAACCAATTAAATTTGGGGAATCACATGACTTTGTGACTTTGTGGCAAGCGGGAGTAGGTCTATTAAGTCACAAAGTCATGTGATTCCCCAAATTTAATTGGTTGATTCAATCTTGTATTAATCTGTGATGTCACATGTACCTACAATGTTCGAATCGGATAGGTCAGTATTTACATGAATGCCGCCTTTCTGAAGATAATGGTGAATGTGTTCTTTACAGCCATTTTAATTGGCCAAAAAAGGATGATTTTTGCATCTTTGCTTTATTTCAAAATATTTCTTTGTTTTATACAAAGAATGGCTGAATGGCTTCAGGCTCTATATTCAGTTCAGGCAAACTTGTTTCAGCTGTTACTGATGATCAAGTCTCAATATTAATGTGCTCAATCCAACAGATCAATAAACGCATCTGAGATTTTAAAAAAAAAACAAGCTCAGCTTTATATCCGATTTTATGGCATCATCAGACGAAAAACACAGAAACAGCGTGTGTGCACTGAGAGCAATTACCAAAACCTTGGCATATTACAGTGGAAATTTCCATTACAGAGTGTCTACGATTGGAACTCTCTCTCTCAGAAGTAGCGCAGAACCAGGTCCATTAACCCATTCTGCTGCTGCATGAGGACTTATTCCGATTGGCAAACAGCGTAGATCCAGATCAGCTGGCTTGAGAAGCCAGCTGATCTGGATCTACACTGTTTGCCATTCAAGCAAACTACTTACCAAATTAGATTGTACCAAATCATCTGATTGGTTGAACAGTTGGGGTTGGATTTAGCTGTGTAATTAGAACAGCCAATCAAACGTTTCATTACATGCTTCTTCTACCTACATGGAGTGCCAAGCATTCTTGCTTGTTCCATTTTGTATTCAGTGTATTGGCAGCTTCTGTAGACAGAATTACTTTAACACACTCAGAATTGTCATGTCTAGTTAAATGGCGCCTTATGAATGTACAGTCTAAAGGATGTTCCATCCAGATCGCTACAAGAATGTTTGTATGTACAGTATAGAACCTAGAATGGCTCCAGTCCTAAAAACAATTTTTCATCAATGTGTCATATCATATACTTGTAGCCAGTCTAACTCTGATGGCTCTGTTTTAAGGACTGGAGCCAGTCTAAGTAGAACCAGGCTTGGGACCATGAAAAATAGTTCTAGCCAAGTGTAGTTCCAGTCATGCATGAAATGACCTGAAGGGACCAGCCATGGTGAATGAGCCCATTGAAATTCTACTGTATATGGTCCTTGGGGTAAAATATGGTCCATGGGGTAAAATATGGTCCATGGGGTAAAATATGATACTGATTGTTTTCAGAGAAACATGGTAAAATATGGTCCATTGGGTAAAATGTGGTACATGGGGTAAAATGTGAAACTGATTGTTTTCAGAGAAACAGATACCCTCCATCCCTCATATGTCTTGCACAAAGCTCTTTATGGTTTAAATTTTTACCTATCTAGCTCCGCTGTGACCTTGAAAATTAGGACAATGTCACCAAAACTTATTTAAGTCTACATCATCTCCCAATTTTATATTCAAGCACATTTGAGCCGCGACATGTGATTTTCAACAATGTGGCATTTTGACAAGTGAAGACTCAGACGAGCTTGTGCAGCCTCTTTTTAAGCTTAGAAGCTCCAAATGATGTTCAGTCAGTAGCTGAACACTCATAGATTATTCAAGCGACTAGCAAAGGCTCTGATCAGACGTGGCATCTGCGCAGGCTGATCTGAGCCTTTGCTGGTCGCACATACCACATTGTTGGAAATCTCACGTTGTGGCTCATTTGGTTCAAATCCACCCACAAGTTCATGAGATATCGCACACATAAGAAAATGTGACCCCGACCGGATCAGCACCAAAAGCAATGTGTTCCCTTGAAGGGAGAACATAACCAGTGGCAAGAAATGGGGCACTGAATGTGCATGTCTACGAGTATCTTAAATCTCACAAGGGTGTGGAAAAAGCAAGGTTTGATAGCTGCCCAGGGATAATGAAAGGCCATATTTGTGTACTCGTCTGAAGAACATTTTCTTCACTTCGCAGCCAAAATCAAACAGATTTGTTCAAGAAATTAAGTTATATTTTTATGTTTTATTATGGAGTATTATACTTGAAATTAAGTTGGCTGAGAACTGCTTGAATTGCAATAATTTGATGTCATTAGTAAATTTTCTTTCTTAAAAACTGAGTTTTCTGACTGTGAGATGGAAGATTTTTATCCCTTTTGGCTAAATCTTTGCAAGACAGATCTGTTTTGAATTACATGATCATTAAATCAACAAAATCATTCAATTTTCTTTCATCCACCATAAAATAAATAGGTTACCAGGACCCTTTACCACACAAATTTTCATCATTTCTAAATGTAAAGGCACATTTATCTTATTAAAACCATTGGTGTACAGGTGATTCTCATAAGTTTATGAAATGAAATTATTACATCTTTGCCTGCTGGGTATTTTTTCAGGCTTTTTTGTTGTGTTGTCTGCTGACTTTTTTCGAAATTAACTTTTCAAAAATTCTGACTATCCTGATCAAGGTCCAAACTGTTTGCAAAGGTTATCAGCAGACACTAAAAAAGTCACGGCTAGCAAGGAAATAGATCAAAAGTTACAAGTGAAAGTATGTGCACTGAGTCCCAGGAAAAGTGTGGTTAGGTTAACTGGCGGTCTCGAAATGGCCATAGCTGCTGTTGACATAGACATTAAACCACAAACCAAAACTCTACAGATGCTCCTCAGAGGTTAATCCAGGACTTAGAGCAGTCATACCGACAAATGCCAAACTTGAATCAGCTGTATTCAGGAGCAAATCTCCTCTTTTGGTAATATGGCAATATTAAGAGTATTTGTATTAAAATTGAGCGGTGGAGTGAGATTTCCAACAAATGTGGCATTTTGACATGTGTAGACTCGGACGAGCCTCTGCAGCCTCCTTTTAAGCTTAGAAACTTCAAAGATGTTCAGTCAGTAGCTTAACAATCATAGAATACTCAAGCGACTAGCAAAGGCTCTGATCAGACTGCGCTTATCCAAAAATGTGGCATTTTGACATGTGTAGACTCGGACGAGCCTCTGCAGCCTCCTTTTAAGCCTAGAAACTTCAAAGATATTCAGTCAGTAGCTTAACAATCATAGAATACTTAAGCGACTAGCAAAGGCTTTGATCAGACTGCGCTTATGCGCAGGCTGATCTGAGGCTTTGCTGGTCGCACATACCACATTGTTGGAAATCTCATGCACTGGCTCATTAATTATTTTGAAATAGAGATGTCAACGTGAAGATTTTTTGCTATTTGTAGCTCTGTCATTTTGATGATTATTCCTCTTTGCAGTTTTCATTAATTTTTTTGGTGCAGTCTGATCTGGGACTAATCATGTATTTTGTTAGCGCTTGCTTTTCCTGTCTAAATTCTTTGGTTATTTGGATAAGACAGTTCCCTGTGAAAGCATTTTCGTGCTCTTAACCTAAATTGCTTTATTAATAGCCAAAAAATTTCCAAAGCAGGCTGACATGAACTATTTTGATGAAATAAGTGTTTCCATTAAACAAGATTTTTTAAAGTGAATACCAAGGGCAGAAGTCTCCCGTTTTAAAGCATCAATACAGTATGAACAAATTTACAGGATTAACCTGCGGGAGATTTACATGATCCAAGTGACTTGTGGGGGATTAAATCGTAACTCTTTAAATCCAAGTGACTTGTGGGGGATTAAATAGTAACTCTTTAAATGCTATTGTGACTCTTGTTGACTTCTGATAACCTTTGCAAACAGTTTATACTCAGATCAGGCCAGACTTAATGTCAGGCCAGATCTGGATCCAAACTGGTTAACTCTCTAAGATTTCATGAAAAAGTTAATTTTGAACAAAAAATCAATAGATGGCAAAGGGCTTGAAAAAATTACCCTGCATGCAAAGAGTTTACCAGACAGGAAATACTGGTATTTTTTACTTTTTTTCACAAAAAAGGACCTGTAGGCCCTTATCAGAATTGTCTGAATGAGGGAATTATTTTCCTAAATGAGGCAATTCTAATGGGTGTCTGTAGATAATGTTTCAGCTTCAAATTTACGAAACGATATGTTAATTGCAATATTAACCTAAAGCTGCATTCCCAATATGCGTCATTGCGTAGGTCGACCTGAATTTAAAATATAACTCATTCAAAGCCGGTTTTCTGCATGATTAAGAAATTATTGAAGTCTACTTATCAGCGTAATACCTTTTCATATATCAATTTATAGTAATTCATGATAAACATTTTGATACTATTAAATGCCAAATTCCTGTTAAATCATTAACTACTCTCATCAAGTCTATGATATAAATTTTGTTTGTTTGTTTGGTTTGCGGTATACATCTTGTTCAACAGAAACAGTCATGTCAAGACGGTCAGTTCACCAAACCACACTTTTTTCCTGGCCAACTTAGACTGTACTCAGTACACCTACTATCACTTGTAACTGATTCAATCAGTGGAAGGAGGAGAATGGCCGTAGAAAATATTCCACTTTCAATTTCTACGAAAGTATAGGGCTGGGCAGGGATTTAACTCACGATCCCTGGATCAGCAATCTGACTTGCTATCAATTGCGCTACGGGGCTCGCCTCTATGTTATAAATGATTTGTGCAATCCAAGAAAAGAAGTATTTATGTCTTATTTGCTTTACTTTAATGGTGCATGCTTTTTTGTCAACTGCTGAGTTTTTTTTCAAAATTATTTTTCTTCAGTAAATTAATTTTTGCTTGCTAGGACTGGTTTGTCCAGGACATCAAATGGAAGATTCAATTTTAGAAATTCAGCACTTAAAGTTCTAGAGTGATGAGTTCATCATATATAGGTGATGAATTCAGAGTTACTGAGATGGAATAATCCTTTAATGGTATCCGGAGCCCCATACAGGTCTTCCTGGTAAGCAGTGGATAAATAAGGGTACAATGAGCACTTTAAGGACTACTTACACTATATAAAATATAATTTCATTTGGAAAACAGTATAGATCCTGATAAGCTGGCTTCATCAGAAGCCAGCTGATTTGCATCTACACTTTTTTTCAAAAGAAGGTTCAGACCTTAGAAAAAAACATTTGTTAGGTGAAAAAATTTGTTTTCATTTTTGGGCTGATTAAAGAATTCTATGAGCCTGTTGGTTGGTGGGTTTGGGGTAGAGGCGTAAAATCTTGTTGGGTTATGAATAGAAGAGGTTCTGTATGCTGACATGCACATTATTTTGGTTAAGACAGTAAAAAAAGAAGCCTCACGCCAACTAGGTTCTGCTACATCTGTTACTGTTTATGCCATTTTATACAAGAATGTTTGTGTTATATAGACTAGCCATGTTACCATTCATAACTGCCCTAAATCTTGCTCCATTCCAAATTCTTAACCTGCCATACCAACCTGGATAAATGTTGTACTTTTAATATGTTTCCTTTGTTTAGGTGCAGCCAAATGATGTTTGTTGGTGCTTGTATTGCTATAGGGTTTTGCTCAAGTGCTGTTTCATGCTACTGCTCAGGAATCATTTGCGGGTGGTTCTAAAATGGGACATGTTAATACATGTACTGCTCATGGCTTGTGTGTTATTTGAAAGTGTTGCTCAAATACTGTTTGAGGGTGGTTGCTGCTTCATTGTAGCTCAAGTGGTCTTTGAGGGTGCTGCTAAATGCTAAAATATTCTTTGAGTGTTGCTCTAGTGTTCTCTGAGGGTGTTGCTCAAGTGTTCTATAAGGGTGTTGCTCAATGTTCTTTGAAGGTCTATGAGGGTGTTGCTCAATGTTCTTTGAAGGTCTATGAGGGTGTTGCTCAACTGTTCTTTGAAGGTGTGGCTCAAATTCTATTTGATAGTGTTTGAGGGGTGTTGCTCAAGTGTTCTATGAAAATTGCTCATATTTTTTTTGAGGGTGAGGGTGTTGCTCAACTGCTCTTTGGGGGTGTTGCTCAAGTGTTTTTAGAGGGTGTTGCTCAAATGTTCTATGAGAATTGCTCATATGACGTTCTTTGAGGGTGTTTTGCTCAAAAGTTCTTTTAGGGTGTTTTGCTCAAAAGTTCTTTTAGGGTGTTGCTCAAGTGTTCCATGAAAGTTGTTATTTAGTGTTGCTCAACAACCCAGGAAGGGCTGTTTACTGTCAGTGTATGCTGCACAAATGTAAGTTGTTTACTGTCAGTATATGCTGCACAAATGTAAGAGCTTTTTACTTTCAGTATATGTTGCACATATGTAAATGCAAGAGTTATTTACTAACAGTGTAAGCTGTACAAATGTAAGTGATGTTTACTGTCAGTATATGCTGCACAAAATGCAAGTGTCATTTACTTTCATGGTTTGTTGCACAAATGTAAGATTTGTTTAATGTCAGTATATTTTTGCTGGACAAATGTAAGAGCTGTTTACTGTCAGTGTATGCTGCACAAATATATACATCAGAGTTGTTTACTAACAGTGTAAGCTGTACAAATGTAAGACTAAGAGTTGTTTACTGTCAGTATATTAATGCTGCACAAATAAAAGGGTGGTTTGCTGCCATTATATGCTGCACAAAATGCAGGTATAATTTCTTTCAGAGTATGTTGCATAAATGTTAGATTTGTTTACTGTCAGTGTATGCTGCACAAATGTAAGGGTTGTTTACTGTCAATGTATGCCAATCAAATGTAAGGGTTGTTTACTGTCATTATATGCTGCACAAATGTAAGGGTTGTTTACTGTCAGTATATGCTGCACAAATGGGAGGGCTGTTTACTGTCAGTGTATGCTGTACAATTGTAAGATATAGATCTGGCCTAATGTTGTGCTGGGCCATATCTGGGTCACAGCTGTTTGCAAAGGACAACAGTCGCCTCTAGTCCGTAATTAGTTAACTCTTTCCTTGCTAGTAGAGACATTTGTCGTCTGCTGATAACCTTTGCAAACAGTTTGGACCAAGATCAGGACCGACAAAATGTCGGTCCTGATCTGGATCCAAACAATTTGACACTCTGATAGTGTTCCTGAAAGAATCTTTTTTAAAAGTGAATTTTGAAAAAAGTCAGCAGACGAGAACAAAAGCATGCTAAAAGTTAACGAGGCTGCTATCAATCAAATGAGACTGGTGACAATGTAAACAAGTATAATGAAGATGACAGAGACAAAATCCACCAAAAATAACCCCTTAAAGGACACCTTTAATAGCTTTGCAGATTTGGAAAAAGTTTTTCATTTAAGCACAAGAAATGTTCATGCTTCATGTGCTACCATATACAATTTGAAAGAAATATCAAGCTTTCTACAATGGCCAAGAAAAAAGTGTGATCTGCTGTAGGGATGTAACAAAAGAGATTGAGAAAGAAAAGAATGGGATAGACTAAATGGCCCCGACCCAATCCAAATTTGCCACTTAAAAGTCAAGCAAATTTCATCCTGCCAACAACCTATATAAGAAAGGGTCATCTCTCCGAAAGCTGCAGCAGAGAGAACACCACCCTCTCTACTCTAATTGGCTGTAATCATGGTTTTCCCTGACTCGCTTTATTGAGTTCTTGACTTGCCAATTCATGTCTGCAATCCCTGAGAAAATATCTGTGCATCTTTTGGGACTTCTAAATATATTTAAATCTGGACAATAATAAACTGAATGTTGGCTAAAATCTTGTGAGAAATGTCTGATTAAAATGGATTTTTGATGAAACACTTTAAATAGCTTTTGCACAAAAGTGGAGAGCATTCCATTTCATTTTTCAGAGATTCAAAATTTGTCCAACGATGTGATTTCCAATAATGTTGCATTTTGACAAGTGTAGACTCACACGAGCCTGTGCAGTCCCCTTTTAAGTTTAGAAACTCCAAATGTTGTTCAGTCAGTAGCTTAACACTCATAGCATATTCAAGCCACTAGCAAGGGCTTTGAACAGACTGCGCGTATGAGCAGGCTGATCTGAGGCTTCGCTGGTCACATACCACATTGTTGGAAATCTCATGTTGCGGCTAAATTTTCTTTTGTAAACGGCAATAAATAAATTATAAGCATTGTTTTGATAAATGTATCAAAGGAAGACCCTTGATTTATATTTTGGAACCCTTAATGTCAGGACATGAGAGTCCAAGAACCCATCATTGCTTAGGGTAAAACCTGGAAATAAAACCCATGAACAGAGAATTTTTTGTATGATAAATGCAGGATTCCTGGACAGCCTCGCAATAATTTTAGTCATCATTGACACTGAAATTATTATGCCATGCCATCCATACATTAATTAGGCAATCACAACAAACTGTCTTATATCACTTTCCATTATTACGACTGTCAAATGTAAATATAACGTGATTGATTGCCCAAATTTACATTGATTGTAAATTGGTAATCAAAAACCTTTTTTGACATTCAGAAACAAAATTTTATTACTGAGTTTTATGCCAATAAAGATATGTTCTGTTCTGTGCTTTAACTGCTTCTTCGGGGGTTGCCACCTGCCCAGCCAGATCAATGTATAAGTTACAAACCTTGGAAGAACGGAGAGGCTCTCCAAACAGTGACAACACCTTCACTGGCGAACTGACCAAAGCTGAGCTCCAAGTAGACTAGCGGAATACCAGAGATAAACAACATGATTGTGAAAGGTATCAAAAACGCTCCTGAAAAACCAAGAAAGAATAATAAGTACTGTAAAACCTGTGTAAAACAATCACTCTCAAAAAGAACAAAAATTGATTTTCAAGACAAATTTGATATCACGCTTAATGGAGGTCAAAAGTATTGCAGAATGCTCCAAAGGGAGCATTCAGCAATTCTTTTGACCTTCATCAAGCTACCATAAATTGTCATGAAGATCTTTGTTTCATCTATTTTTGAGTGGTCATTTTTCATAGGTTTTACTGTACATAGAGATGCATACATATAGATACATGGTGAAAAAGTCAAAATTGTCTAAATCCTGAACTCTTAAAACTTCCAGCTTGCCTATAAAATATTTTAACAATTTCAAGTTTATGCCTATAAGATATTAACTACTGGATAAGCTGGAAATCATATGTTCACAGCCAACATCACATTACAACTCTTTTGAGTACCCACAACATATGCTTTGGTTGAGAAAGAAGAAAATTTAATTTGCCGGGCCCTCTAGTGCAATCAGTAGGGAGTTTGATTGATGATCCAGAGGTCATGAGATCCATCCCAGCCCGGGCCCCAAACTTTCCTGGAGATTGATCATCAAATGATCGTGAAATATTTTCTACGGACATTCCCCTCCTTCCATTAGTGAAAAGTGTGGTTAGACTGTCTCAATATGACCGTAGCTGTTGACTGGGACGTTATACCACAAACCTAAACAAACTCTAATCTGGTGCCTGGCTTTCTTTCTTTTCTTTATATTCTGCAACACCCCCTCGTGATGATTATGTGCAGGTTTGATTACGTCTTACTGTCACAGTACTGTTTTCTGTTGTTATTTTTTCAGTTCAGCAATACCACCATTTTGCCAGCACTTTAAGTGTTTTTAGTGACCATTAGAGAAGACTTGACCACATATGACCCATGTCAAAAGTTTTTTTCTGAAAAGCCACAAAAATGTAGGTGGCTGGCTGGTCAGGACAATATAATGAATGGAAAATTTTTACTCTTAACCCAGATCATAAAGTTCAATGTCAATAAAAAATCAAACAGAATGGAATAGAAAGTGCCATAAAGCACATAAAAGCTGTTTATTCAAACTTTGATAAACCTATTAAAAAGTTATTTAATGCCTCTCTAAAAAAAGGTTCATAAGACCTATACTACTAATCAAACAAGATTTTTGTGTCCCTATAACCTAGTTAAATAAACAGAGCTGATCTGTACTTTTTTGTTTTAAACACAGAACCAAAGAATTTCTTCTAATAATTTAGACTTTCTGTTACACCAAGCACAAGATGGAATTTACTTTAAAATGCAGAATTTGAAAATTAACCCTTTGTATACTAATAGATTCTTCCTACTGAATTGATACCATGCACTTGGGATGATTCATTGTCTTTAGATCTTTTTTACTTTAACAAACAGTGTAGACCCTGATGAAATGCTGCATTGTGTGCATAACAGAAAAAATCTTAAGATTTTTTCTCTTAAAGGCCTGCCATGGATGCTTTACATCCCATTCAACAATTTTTCAGTCTTGTCTGGACTATTCCTTTGATTTGTCTAAGATGTGGATCAGTGTTTCAATATAAATAGACTTTCAGAAGGCTGATATCTAAAATTACTTGTGTTTCTGCCAAAACGATTCTGTAATGATGGCAAATAAATGGCTTCCCACATCTTCAGATTTTTCCAGAAAAGGGCCCTTGTACTGCACATACATTGACGGCATCAATTATGCCTTCATGACTGTAAATTTATTATCTCGCAGTGATTTTATTTGGGATTTTAGGAAGCTACCTTTTCCTTCACATTTGGGAAAATATTTTATTAAAATTGGGAAAATAAGAGCTAAAATACATGAAATTGGGAAAATAAAGGCCATTTTTGGATTGGAAAAGACTCCCATATAGTACTGTCATGATGGCCAAACTCGAAGTGTTGGGGATATTGTTTTCACCTCTGTCCGTTGGAGTATGCTATCTCTTTATGCCATCAGACTGAATCCAACCAAATTGCGCGGATGTAAAACAGTGAGGGTCCTGGTCAGCTTCATCAGAAGCCAGCTGGCTGGATCCACAGTTTTCAAAAGGTATACAATTTTGAAGTATTTAATAAGGCCAAATAAAAAAAGTTAAGTGTGTTTCGGGTAACAGGTTTGAAAAATTTAGGTAGGATAGAAACACATATTGTTTTGTTTTTTTTTGCCTTTCAAAATGCATAAAATTATATATTTTTCCAGAAAGCTGAAAATAATTTAGCGGTTTCACCAGTAAATTTAGGTAGGGAACACGAGTATTTTTTTATTAGGCCTTAAGCTGAATATAGGATACGTTGAATGTTCTAAAATTTTGAACACTATAAAAAGTAGTAGTTATGTGTCAAAACAGTCTAGACAAACAGTATAGATCCAGATCAGAAGCATTGTTATCTGACAAGCATTTTGTGAATTACAGCCCTGAAAATCAACATAAAATTATTTGAGACAAAAAAAAAAAGAGAAAAGTGATTGAAATTTAAGAACATTTAGGCCAAATAAAAAAAATAAGTGTGTTTGAGTAACGGGTCTGAAAATTAAAGGTAGGGCAGGCACAAATATTTTTTTTAATTATTAGTTTTCTGGAAAAAATACAATTTTATGCATTTTGAAAGGCATTTCACTGAAAAAAAAAGTCTAGGTTTCCCCAGTAAATTTAGGTAGGGTCTGGTTACCCTAAACACAGGTATTTTTTTTATTAGGCCTTTAAGCTGAATATGGGATAGTTAAATGTTCTAAAATTTGATCAAACAGTGCAGACCCAGATCAGGTTCTTCTCTGTTTGTTATCTGACAAGCATTTTGTGAATTCCAGCCCTTAAAACAATCATTTTATTTGAGAAAAAGAGAAAAGTGATTGAAATTTAAGAACATTTAGGCCAAATAAAAATAATAAGTGTGTTTGAGTAACGGGTCTGAAAATTATAGGTAGGGAAGGCACAATTTTTTTCTGGAAAAAATAAAATTTTATGCATTTTGAAAGGCATTTCGCTTTTCAAAATGCATAAAATTGTATTTTTTCCAGAAAACCTGAAACAAATTCTAGGTTTTTTCAGTAAATTTAGGCCTTACCTTACATTAATGTCTGCTTTGCTATTAAATTGAGGCATTGCAACTGCAAATGATTAAACTACATTCTCATCTCAATTTAGATGCTCTTTTGAGAATATTTATTAGGCACAGGTAAGAAGACTAGATTAGAATTGCACAAGAGCACATTAACAGTAGAAAAACAGATTAGTTTTCAAAATAATCATCAAGTCTCTATTATGCGAGGAAATTGCGTAGCTATCTTACATTAAGTTGTTTTGCCTTTTTTGAGACTGTTAATTAATATTGCATACCTGCACTAGTGGTTCATAAGGTAGAGGGAAACAGAGGGAAAATTATGGGAAATTATTTTGAAACAATTTTGAAACTGGGTCAGAACAATTATTTTGAAACTGGGTCACCTAAACTCCATTTGTGCCCAGTTATTTTCAAATCGGGCCAGTAGTTTCTGACAGGAAGTTTCTGAAAGCCCACTTGTTGGCTGTTATGTTTTTCAATGGATCACAACAAATGAAGATTCCTGACAGTGACCCAGGGACCATTACGCAAAATTACATGTATTTCCACATTGGGCCAGTTATTGACACTTTTTTCTTTTACATTTCCCCATACACTTTGTCTAAATCTGATTTAATATCAGGTGCCTCAAGGCCAAGCAATACATGGACTTAGTAATAACCATTTTGTTTGTCTTTTTTGTGTTTGTTTGATTCTATACATCCCAGTCAACAATTTTTCAGTTATGTTGGGACACGTCTTTCTGGGTTGAACCAGTACTAAGCAAAGATAAATGTGTCTTGCTCCAGGACACAGCACAGTGACGACGGTGAGGTCCCTTGGTCTCAAGTCAAGTAATCTACTTTCACTGAGCCACTGTGCTCCCTACTTTGTTTTTCTTGAAAATCGTTCTCATTGACAACCGTTTTGAATTGCAGTGTATATAATCTTGGTGGGTTCAAGAGAAAATATTAAACACTGTGTGTAAATTTATTCCGGGTTTCTCATACATATACATAAAGACTGTTAAGAAGAGTAGAATCTTTTTGTACATGTATAGCACTTGCGATAGGAAATGAATAACAGTAAATAAAATTATACTTTTTAAATCCCCTCATATCATACGGTACTGTAAATGTTCTAAGATTCCGAACAATGGTTGGCTACAAAAAAGGTCAAGACAAACAGCACAGACCCAGAAGTAGTCTGATCAGCGTTTTCCCTGTTTGTTATTCTGACATGCATTTTGTGAATTGAATCACAGTCCTGATAACTAGCATTTTATTTAAGAACAGAAAGTGAAAAGCAGGACTTTAGTTAAGAGTGCATAACGGAAAAATAATTTTCTTATTTCTCAACCAAAACATATGCTGTGGGTACTCAAAAGAACCGTCTCACTGAGACCGTTCTTTTGAGCACCCACAACATATGCTAAAAATTATGGGTAAGAAAATATTAACTATTCCTGTGGAAAAGTGTTTGAAATTTTAGAACATTTACCGCATCATCAAAAACCTCTCACCTGCTCCATTTCTGTAGCAGACATAGGGAAATCTCCAAACATTGCCAAGACCAACAGCGTAGCTAAGACAGGACAGAAGGAAATCCAGTTTCCTTGACCAGTTTCCACGTTCAGGATTTTCATCACTGGTCTGTGAGCTCTCCGAGGAATCATCACTATTCCCATTTTCCTTTAGATGGTACTCGTAGTCTTGTTTTTCGTTGAAGGTCGTCATTGTGATATTCCTGAAATGAAAAAAAATCGATTATTTCACACCTTTTTTGACTAATGAATTCTTCCATCTGGGAGGGTTCACTGGTCACATGTAAGAATTTCTGACCAAAGAAGCACTTCAGTCCCTGAGGATGGTTTCATTCTAGGCTGAGCAAACAGTGCAGACCTGATGAAATGCCACACTCTGCGGCATTTCATCAAGGTCTTCACTGTTAGCTAATGTCTGCATGTCTTAAGATAAGTCTGCACATCAACACAGTCTGATCAACACTTATTGTTATTCACTACACATAGCTAAACTCGAGTCCAAATTCTAAGATTTTAGATATAGTGTGTATTACCTTTGTGTCAAGCACCCCTACCGGCTCAAAATTTTTATTTCAATATATTTCCGTTTTGTAAATTGTTAACCGCATTCACTTTCGGCTTAAAAATGATTCAGTGAACACAACTTTATCCCTCAAAAGAATGATGTAACATTGTGTTCAGTATTCTTTTTCTTTTTTACCTGTCTACAGAATATAAAATATCAGCCAGGTAGAAGCTGATTTGTGTTTCCTTTGTCCTCATACCGGATAGGCGACAATCTAAAATGTTAATACTATCGATGAACGTAGATCATAAATTGCTAGAAACAGAGTTTTTGATTGCCATTTGTCGCCTGACTGGCGACAAATGGCAATTGAAAACACT
Source organism: Loripinus fragilis (assembly GCA_964019695.1). Lineage (NCBI taxonomy): Eukaryota > Metazoa > Mollusca > Bivalvia > Lucinida > Lucinidae > Loripinus > Loripinus fragilis. The sequence goes on from OZ026526.1 coordinate 63,952,536, forward strand.
GTTTCTCCCGATTTTTTTATCCTCGTTCATCGATTGTTAAGAGTGTTTCCAATTGTCGCCTATCCGGTGTGGTCCTGCTGTCTATCAATTAGCTAAACTCTTTATGTCCCACTCAACAATTTTTTCAGTCATGTCAGGACATTTCTGTCTTTCTGGGTTGAACAAGTCCTGAGCAGGGGATAAAGTTTCAGTGAGTCTCGAACCAGCAACCCCTCAATCTCAAGTCTAGAGCTACCCCAGCATCCTCAGGTTGAATAAGGTAAGAGATAACCAGCTCTTACAGCAAAAAACTAGAATCAACCAAACCTTCTTTTGTGTTTTTAGTACAAATATGAGGGACAACAATGTTTCAGGTTACAAGTTTAGAAATCTAATGTTGCATATCCTTCTTACTTACTACCAATACAACTTCTACAGTTTCATCACAAACTTTTTTATGACAGAGAAGCTTGAAAAAATACACAAAAACAAAATAACGGAAGTCAAACAGTTGAAGTTGAGAAACATCATAATAGACTGGTCCCAGTCTCTAATGTCATTTTTTAGTAAAACTGATATTCTGTCAAAGATACCAATTTATAATCTTTACTTGTAGTAGCTCTGATTAAATTTGACTACCAGAGATGATAGAATTTTTATAAGATGATTTTTTAAAATGTACCCTCCCCCATTCACCCCCTATCTCCCCCCCCCCTCTCCCATACACACACAAATCATGGATTAATATGGAAGGGACCTGCAGAGGAAGTCGGCTTTTATATGGGCCATTACCCAAGAAAACCTGTTCAGGGTATCCGATCAGGCCATACAAAAATCAGCCTGCTCAGCTACAGAGACTAGCTAGAATAGTGAAATTTTGCTTGTTGCAAGTTTTAATATGATACTTTCCAAAAAATGAATAACAAAGGCCCTGATCAGACTGTGCATTTGCCCGGGCTGGTCTCTAGAAGACAGGTTTTCTCACATCGAGGCCCATATATAAGGTCTCATGGTTCTGTTATAATTGCCCCTTGAAAAAACCTACTGACTGAACAAACATGCTACTTCATAATAAATGATTTAACAAAGACCACAATTAAAAAAATTCTTTTCATACTCTTTCCTTGCTAGCGGTGACTTTTATTGTCTGCTGATAACCTTTGCAAACAGTTTGGAGCCAGATCAGGATCAAAAGAATATCATTCCTGGTCTGGATTCAAAACCCTTTGAAACTCTGATAGTGTCCTGATATAATTTTTTGAAAAAGTTAATTTGCAGACGACAACAAACAGACAACAACAAAACAGATGACATTATAAGGCCAGAATTTTTTTATTAGTTGATTTACGGGAAATTTTTTTCAGATTTAGGGTCGGGGGACAAGAAAAAAAATAAATAAAAAAGCTCTGAAAATGACCAGTTAACTGGTCATTTTCAGAGCTTTTTTTTTTTTTTTTTCAGAGCTTTTTTTTTTTATTAATATATCCAGAAAAACAGTAAAACTAGTATGGTTAACCAACAGTCTGTATTAAATCTTCAAATATTTTATCATTTTCCTAAAAATCTGGACAGGACAATTACTTTTAACAGTGTCACTCTCCAAAATACAGACAGAACCTCAAAAATATTTTTTTTTTTCAACAAAACAAATAATATTTAAAGTCGGCGGATAAAATAAAAAAAAAATTTAGAAATTAAATTTTTTTTTTTCCTACTTTCTGGAAAATTACAGTAGGAGGGTTCGTAAATCAACTAATATAAAAATTCTGGCCTAAGCTCGAAAATTTTCCCAGCATGCAAAGAGTTCACAAAGAACCACAAATAAAAAATTCTGTTAATATTGACATTAACTGAATCAATATGCAAGATACATAGGGCCAGTTAAGCACAAAAAATTTGCGTAAAATTGTTATTATTTTCTTATCCATCAGTTTAAACATGTGTTTTGTGTGCTCAAAAGAACCGTCTCATCGAGACGGTTCTTTTGAGTACCCACAACATATGTATTGGTTGAGAAACAAGAAAATAAATTTCAGTTACTCACTCTTATCTGGGGGCCTGAGATACCATGAAAGATATCACAAAACGTGCTTTAACATAGAAATATCCCGCCAGCCAGCCACGTGTTTAAAACCAATAGGATTTTACACAAAGAACTTAATACTGTTAAACGCCTCAAGACAACAAAATTTGTGAATTTTTTGTCTTTTCTAAGATAATAAGGTTCGAGATTTCATGTAAAAAGCATATCTGTCAATATCAAGCCTAATTTGGTGTCTTAAAGAAACAGAAAATTCTGAAAATGTCGTCTGCAGCAAATTGTTTGGGACCTTTAACTGCTAGTGAGCGCTTGTGTACAGTTTGGACCCAGATCAGGCCCCACTAAGTGTCGGGCCTGATATGAATCCAAACTGTTTGACACTCTGCTGATATGTTCTGAAAGATTTTTTTTAAACATTAACTTTGAAAGAACTCAGCAGACGACAAAAAAGCATTCAAAATTAACAAGCAGAGTTAAGGGTAGAGTTAAGAGTTATACCCTTAACAACAATAGAAAATATAACCATAATAAATAAATAAATATATAAGAATCACAGATTAACTTAAATCAGTTAATATAAACTCTAAAACCTGAATAAATGCTCTAATACCTGAGAGAAAGATATAAAAATTCAACAAGTCCGTTAGATGAAACTGCCACGACTAATCAACTTCCCTAACATGGAAAATTTTACCTAAGATGGTGATATTTTATTTCACGCCTAAGTGAATTACAATACGTTAAATAGAAAAGACTGAATGGGACCAAGACACTCCTTCAGGGGCTTGTTCAGAAGAATACTCTCATAACTTCTATTATTCTCTACAAAAACTTTTATTTGTTGGTGTTTAATGTAATTGCCTCAGTGCCCACAACTTTCCCTCATGGGCGGATCCAGAGGGGGGGACAGAGGGTCCAGACCCCCCCCCCCCCCCCTGAAAAATCACAAAAATATAGGGTTTCTTTGCAATACTGGTCCAGGTCCCCTGAAAAAATCACAAAGCTACCAAGCCATCCCCTGAAAAATCACAAAAATATAGGGTTTCTTTGCAATACTGGTCCGGATCCCCTGAAAAATCACAAAGCTACCAAGCCAGCATTCAATGTTGGGCCATCATCTGCCCACCAGCAAAACGCCATTTCAATGGCGTTTCGCTGGCGGGCCGATGATAGTCCAATTAAAGGGGTATTTGGATCCTCTATCCCCCTATCAACTAGAAAAAAACAAAAAAAAACAACATTATCAAATTTTGACCCCCTCTGACAAAACTTTCTGGATCCATGTATGTGTGATTTTATTTGAAAAAAAAAAACAACACCAGTTGTCCGCAGACAGTATCATTCCACAAAAGTCTATGCTGAATATTAAAATTAACAAAGGGCAATAACTCCAAAATCCCAGCAGATTAAGTTACCGTTCTTAATAATTAGATCAATAGAATAAATTTCAAGTCAATTATGATGCTGTGGAGTCCACCTCTGTACAAATATAACAATCATAAATGAAAATGAACAAAGGGGAATAACTCCAAAATAACAGATTAAATTTGGGTTCTTTAGTAGATAGAAAGATAGATGTTTTTTATTTTCTCCCATAAGCTAGGAGAGTAAAACAGTAACATAGTCAAACAGAAGACAAGAAAAAAGAAACATATGCACAAGCATGTAATTAAACATAATTTAAATAATTAAACCCTTTGTCCCCCAATGACAGCTTATATAATCCCCAAAGACAGTATAGATCCAGATCAGGCAGCTCTGTTCCAAAGGAATATCTAGATAACACAATATGACTATTGGGTAGCTTGTGCGGATAAGTATAAGATGTAAACATGGAACAAATATGATGACCAAGAGCAATATCTCCTTTGAATTGAAACCCAAACCATAAGCGTAGACCAACATAAGCAAAGATTTTTTATGTTTTATGTATTACATGTGCAAAGAACTGGAACCATTTGAACAATTCTCAAAGTGGACTATATAAGGATCATTCCTGCCAAGTTTGGTCAAAATCCAAAAGAGATGTCCTTTGAAGCAATTGTTGACTATGCATGGACGACCACAAAAGCTCAATTTGAGGCTATGGCTCAGGTGGTCTAATAAGTACCAGTAAATTAAAATAGAATTACCCATCACATCTAGTCATCCCTGAAGTTTGGGTTCAGGCTCAAAATGTATCTGGATGTTGTCTCAATTTTTCATCATACCTGGTATGATGAAAAATCGAGACGACATCCAGACAGGCCCGTAGGAAGCAATTACAGATTGGGGGGGCACACATAAAAAGCAATAACAGATTGGGGGGGCACACATAAATTTTTTTAAAATGACAGACCATTTTTACTTTTTTATTTTTTTTTGGGGGGGAAGGGGGGGGGGCATATTTGTGCAAATTATTGGGGGGGGCCTGCCAGATAACCTACCCACAGTCTGGATTGACTGAAGACTAAGATATCTTTTGTCTGAAGATCTTTTTTCCTTTACAAACAGTGTAGACCCTGATGAAATGCAGTATTATACTGCGTTTCATCTGGGTCTTCACTATTTGCAAAAGTACTTGTTTAGAGGTTTCCCAAATACAAAGGGTTAAACAGCCAGGCATCATACATATTTCAGTTGAGGTTACAATCTTACAAGCAGAATAGCATAGCAAACCACAGCCAAACTAATTTTATATATGAAAATTAAAAAAAAGTTGACTACAAAAACAAAATATGTTGCACCCCATGACATTTTATTGCTTCTTTGGAAAACAAAAAAGTCTTTGCTTTTCATGTGAATCATATGCCAGCAGACAATTCACAATAAATATTAAACCTCTTTTTACACTCCAGTGCCGCCTCCCCCCAACACACCAATAATTAATTCAACCATATCACAAAAAAATCTCATGATGGAGGTGCTTTGAGGGTTTATGTAACGCTAGGCATGAATGGGCACATATTGCAATAACAAACAAACATATTTTTCAGTAGAAATAACAACTATTAATGAAAGGAATGTTTATGAATGTTTACTCCATTTCTTTTCTACCTGCTTTTCCTTCAATAAGGCTTTTTATACTTGTAAACATGGAAATTTTCCAACCTCACATCCATTCATAAAACCTGACCATTGATCAGATCAAGACCTTTGACATTATATTGGACAATTTTGCAGACGATTTATTGGTTTTATTATATTACCAGTGAAAGTAATGGACATTACCAGTAAAAGTAACTGACAAGCAGTAAAGTATATTGAAACTACAGAGCACTTTCTCAATAGAGGACTTCTTTGAAAACAATAAAATATGATTAACACTTTGCATGCTGGGTAATTTAGTAATTTTGCATCTACTGATTTTTTTTTTCAGAATAAACTTTTTCAAAAAATTCTTTCAAGTACACTATCAGAGTTCCAAACAGTTTGGATCCAGATCAGGCCAGATATTTTACAATCAGTTATTAGCAGTTGACACTTTTAGGCAAGGAAAAACAAAGCATCATTTAGCAGCTATAATAAAGGCCTATTAACTTGACAGTTATTATGGCTACTGTCCTGCCTGCCAAGAGTGACAGTGACATCATTTTTTGTTTATAATTGTAAGTAAAACATTAACCTGTACATTCCACTTGAGATAATGCAAATTGATAGATCACTTGTGTAATAATCCTATCCTGCAGATAGGATTAATACACAAGAGATCTATCGATTATCAGTCCCTGATAAATGTGTAAACAAAACATGATGTCACTGTCACTCTTGGCTGGCAGGACAGTAGATGGTGCTTTGTTTGAAGAAGCACAAGAATCTCTCCCTAATCTGCTCATGTAACAACTCATAGCAGAATGCTATAACAGAGCAAACAAAAAGCAGCTCAATCAGGCCTTCATTGATCTCAGTGGCAATATCTTCTAAATGACTGTAACACAATGTCACAGCGCAATGGCAAACTGGTACCTTTTCTTGTCACTTTTCTAAAGGTATGTCAGGAAATTTCTTTTTTCAAACTATTGATTTCAATATATTCAAAAAAAATTAACGATCATGATCACGTACTCAAAACATCCTTGGGGAGTATGATAGCTTCACTGTGTCATGTGACCAGTATTGATATATAGGTCGTCTGAATAATAACCATCACTTAGCAAAAAGTCAATAATTACAATTAAAACTTAGATTTAATAACCCTATTTAGACCCAAGGAATTTTCAATAAACTTTGATCCAGTTAAGTAAGGAGGGTCCATTGTATATTTTGAGGGGTGACAGGTGATAATTTCCCAAAAAATATTGTATTTCTTTCTCTGGAGATAGATTTTTCTTAGCCAACAGTGCAGATACTGATGAAATGCCGCATTCTACGTCATCTGGGTCTTCATTGTTTGTTAAACTATCCGTTTAGGGGTTTAAGCATTTATTTGGTGTATTGAGGGGCTTTCACTCTAAGGATTAAGCCTTTATTTGGTGAATTTAGGGGTTTCCACTCTAAGGATTAAGCATTTAGTCTGATCAGCGCCTTTCTTATTCGCTTATTGGAAAGTTTCATATCTAGACATGCTATGAGCGTAATTTAAATATTCTAGCTTGTCTCTGTAGCTGAGGAGACTGTTTAACAGTTTTGTGTCTCGTTTTGTCAGAAACCCCAAAGACAGGTTTTCTCGCGACGAGGCCCATATAAAGGCAAGAGTGGACATAAAAGGGAAAATAATCTATTTAATGTCTTTCTCAATTGTCATCGAGCATATAACATCTACAGTAGCTTCTGAATTTGATTTTGCAAAAAATACCTAGATTATAGTTAACAGGTCTTATCAGCTTAGTGAACCATGCTGCATATCGGTCTAATCCGGTCATTGGCCTAATCTAATCTTCATGTAGCTTAGCGCCACCCACGTATTGTCTCATATTGAAGCCACTCCCTGCCGGGGGTCCAGGATTCCTGCTTTCAATCCTTTGTATACTAGTGACTCCTAAATGCGTACTTTTGTAAACAGGGAAGACCCAGATGAAATGCCATATATTGATATATACAATGAACTATCCCAAGTTTATTGTATCAACCCTGAAGGGAGAATCCGTATTTCAATAATAATAAGCACTCATGTACCAGTTAGTTCATCTATGTGCAAATCTATGTATAACTGTGCCCCTTTCATGTAATGCATGCACGGATCCAGATGTGTGTGTGTGTGTGTGTGTGTGTGTGTGGGGGGGGGGGGGGGGGAGGGGTCTGGACCCCACCTGAAAAATCACAAAAATATAGGGTTTTCTAGCAATACAGGTCCCGATCCCCTAAAAATCGCAAAGCTACCAAGCCAGAATTAAATGTTGGGCCATCATTGGCACACCAGGGAAATGCCATTTAATGGCGTTTCACTGGCGGGCCGATGAGAGCCCGATTATAGTGGTACTTTGATCCTCTCATCAAAAAAAAGTTGTCAAAGTTGGACACCCTCTGACAAAACTTTCTGGATCCGCGCATGTAATGAACTATATCTTTGTCACCAGCGCCTACCAGCTGTGGCTAACTGTTATTTACATTTACATAATGTAGAGATAGACCCTTTCGCATTTTAAGTTCAACAATAATTGGCTGTAGTAACAGATAGATCAATATTCTCTCCTTATGGCAAAACAGCATCACACGGGCCTTATCATGAGAAAACCAGGGATGTGTTGCATAACACGAGCACTACATACTGCTTTGCTATGCAGCTGTATGTTACAACAAGAAATTGTGTTTATGAAACACTATGCCCCCAACAATTAGCTTGTTGACTATCCTTTTCACCAGGTAATCTACTCACCATCCTCTTTCAGCTGACTTAATCTGAGGCTACTGGCTGTAATTGTTTCGAGATATCTTTATTTCAGGTTTTTGATGTCCAAATTTGCAAAGGGAAATAACTAAAAAAAAATGCAAAAGGCAATAACTTAAAAGAAAAAATAATAACTTTTTTTTAAGTTTTCACCAGGTAATCTACTATTTTCCTCTATCAGCTGTCAAAGTATGAAGCTCCTAGCTCTAGTAATAATTTTTGAGATATCAAGTTTTCTATGTCCAAATTTGCAAATGTCAATAACAAAAAAAAAAAAAAAAAAACTTTTTTCTACACATGAACCTCTTTTCTACACATTAACCTTTATCAGCTGACCAAGTTTGAAGCTCCTAACTGTAATAGTTCTTGATATATCTTGATTACAAAATTTCATTATGGCCCTTTAAAATGGAGACATAACTCCATTAAGGGAGATAATCCAGACTTAAAAAAAAAAAAAATATGGGTCCGTTATTTTTTATGAGAGACCCATCTATGAAATTTCAAAACCCTATCTTAAATTTCAAATAGCAAAGGGCAATAACTCGAAAAAAATGCAAAGGGCAATAACTCGAAAAAATAAAATAAATTTGTTAAAATTTCACAAGGTAAGCTACTCATTATCCTCTATCAGCTGTATAAGTTTGAAGCTCCCAGCTGTACGCCTTATGATTTTTGAGATGTACAAATTTGCAAAAGGCAATAACTCAAAAAAATCACCAGGCGAGAGTTGCTTAATGTGAGCGTTTTGTAGTGCTTTGTATATACTCTCAACAGATCCAGCTTCTGTATGTGCTCTGTCTTATTTCTAATATGTGTGCTCAAAAGAACCGTCTCTTTAAGAGACAGTTCTTTTCAGCACCCAAAACAAAAATGTCAAGATTAATGGTTAAATTAATGGATAAGAAAATATTTACAATTTTTAATACACTCCCAAAAAAATTGTTTACCTTGGCCTATGGTCAGTATGTGCCGGAGTGCATTTAACAGGTTGACTACAGTATAATCCTTTTTTTTTCAAAAAATACTTACAGTAAAATGTTTTCAACAGATCCAGCTTCAGTACTCTCCGACAGACACTGCTACCCTTCCCTATCCAATAAATAATGAATATGAATATAAATAGATGAAACAATGAATTAATATATTATTTTATGTCCTTATGAATATATCTAATCTGTGTATATTATATTGTCTTTTTCACAATATTCTTTATTTTATCAGATATTTTATTTCGTTATAGACCATGAAACTCTATGCAGTTTGTAGACCTCTGTGTATCTCACTGAGAACAGATTTAGAATGATATTTATTGGAATTCCTACTGTACACACACAGCTAGTGATGCTGCCAAGAAAACAGACTTTTTTATAGTTTGTCTGGGGATTTTCCACTCACATTGATTTGCAAAGTTCAATCTGCAGAGGCCTAGTTAAGGAGGGGTGTTTGGATTTATTTTGCACCTCTTTTCCACAAATGTTGTGGGTACTCATTAGAATTGCCACAGTGTAACGTACTAACACAATTATGATGTCTTGATACTTTCCAATCTTGCACTTGATCTTGATCTTCTTGACACTCAGTGCTTTTTAATATTTTGCCTATTTTACAGCTGAACACAGGCTGCTTCCCAATCCAAAAAGGGCCTGTATTTTTTTCACAACCTGGGGATTTTATTGGGAGGCACAAGCCACTGCATCCCCAAAAAGGCAATAAAGTTAGTAAACCAATTGTTTTCATCAATTTTGAAGGATTGAGTCCTTTTCCTTTTTTCCTGTTACACATTTAATGTATCCTGTCAATATTTATAGCTTTCAATGTTAATTAATTAACTCTTTGCATGCTGGGGTATGGTTGCACTAAAATTTTTGTAAATTTATTTTCAAAATTGACCAAAATTAACATTTAAAAAAAACTTTTTTTAATACATTCAGTGTCCAGATCTCCAAACTGTTTGCAAAAATTATCAGCAGATAAATTAACTGGCGGGCAAAGAGTTAATTAATCAATCTTTCATGCAGACAAGAATAAGTTTTTGGGGTTTCATACTGGCATAATACCAAACATGGACTGATGGAGTGGAGCCATGAAGTGGAGAGTTTTTTGTAATTACGGTCAAAAGATAACCTTTCAGTTTCTGTGATTCTGTGAAAAGCATGAGCGGATCCAGAAAGTTTTGTCAGAGGGGGTCCAAATCTGAAAACTTTTTTTTTAGTTGATGGGGGTCAGAGGATCCAAATACCGTTATAAATGGGCCATCATCTGCCTGCCAGCGAAATGCCATTGAAATGGAGTTTCGCTGGCGGCCGATGGTGGCCCAACATTGAATGCTGGCTTGGAAGTTTTTTATTTTACAGGGGATCCCGACCAGTATAGCTAAGAAAACCTATAGTTTTGTGATTTTTCAGGGGGGTCCGGACCCCCTGTCCCTCCTCGGTAGGCTTTGCAGAAGGATATCTCTAATCTACACACCTGACTATATGTAGAAAGTGTTGCATTCTTATCTATCATATTTGGTAGTTTGGTACCAATTGAAAGTTGCTTTTCCTGAAGTTCCTGCTATAGTAACATCTTTGCGTTAGTGGGTATATTAAAAAAAAACAACATAATCTTAGAAAGCTGCAGAGAAATAAAAATAGAAAAAATATTACCAACAAAACAAAAACAATTAAAGACATATGCGGCTAATTTCCATGCGCAGATTGCCTGCGTCGGGAAACATTAAGGACAGTTGTCTGGGTCCTGTCTTTTGACCATTTACGATTTCAGACCAATGCTGTTTTCAGAAACTCTTATATCAGATGGATATTTCCACATTTTCTTGACTTTTTAAAAAAAGTGTCCGAAATATATATTGACCCTATATCAGAACCGATTGTCTTGGTACCAAATACAGATAAATAGATCAGGCGAAATCAAACAATGTAAAAAAAATGGCCTTTTTTAACTTGTTTGTGAATAGGAATATGGCAGATACTCAGATTATCTGTCAATATGTATGGTTATTTTAAGCCACACACAGCCTGACAATGTAGCCTAGTGGTTAGGGTGTCGGACTTTGGAACCAGAGTACCAGGGTCGATTCACAGGTGGGCACCTATTATACATTGTTTTCTTTTTCTTCTCTTTTTAGTGTTAAAATGCCGAGTGACTTCATACAAATGATATGTGATCAAAGCAGTATGAAGGTATGAAGTGATGTATAAATGACAAAAAAATCACGCCTTAAAGTGTATGTTCATGCTTTTTAACATTTTACTTTATTCACAAATAAATATTTCGTTATGGACTATTTTTATTTTCACAGATCATTTATCCATCTGGTTAGTTACTTACAGAAGCTTTTATAGCCGTTTATCTAATCTTCTGGGAGCAGCCATTTTACAGCTATTGGCACACATTAACCTGAGTTAACCTCAATATGCTGGTCTGCCAAATGATTGAAGCGGCACCTTTCAGTCAATTTCTTTATTTCAATATTGGATAATGGGTATTCCATTTTAATTACAACCAACAGCCAAATCAATGCAAATTAAAATGTAACAACTGTCAAACAAAAAGTATTTTGTTTTTTAATAAGTTTCATTTGATTTTATTCTGTCTTTTTGTTAGAAAAATGAAGAAAATTGTTACAAAATATGTCATCTGCTATAGTAATAATTAGTGCTTTAAGACTAAAATTTTAGAATTAATTATTAAATATGGGCCAAGTATCAAAATATACTCATCAATGCACACACTGCTAAAAGCATTACTCTGATACATTGTTATTTTTTGCCTTTTGACTGATTTATAATTCTGCTTTGGTAGTGTGTAAGCAGGTGGAAGTGATTCCAGTTTTGGTGTGTAGAGATCATTTACCAGAAAATGACCAGACTCCCAAAGAAGCAAAAGTGATTAATTACAGGCTAATAGAAGGGAATTCACAAACATTATTATTCCTGCCATACTGTAAACTCTATAATAAACGCATTTGAAAAAAAAGTGTGAATTATCCCTTTAATGTTTTAAATTGAATTATCCTAGAAATCTGTGGGGTTAGGTTAAATTTGGCTCTCTTGCAAGATAATTAGCATGGTGACCCTGATTTTTTTCCCTTTTTTCTAAAAGGTAAAATGATAGTGAATGAAATAAAAACAAAAATTTGAGATTTTCAATGTCAGATTTTTTTATATATATTTTACTCTAAAAATTGAAATCCTATTTGGGGGAAATTACCAAAATATATATATGCAGTATCTTGTTACGGCTTGGGAAAATAAATAAATTTTCACGTTTTCTATAAAGCTTGAGGTCATGAGCAATGATTAAAATTAAAATATAGAAACTGGATGACGATTACAACTATTTTAGCTTAACATTAAAGCCTTAGGTTATTTTCAGAAAATTGGCCGAATGCTGAAAACTTCCATATGAGATAATGAAAAAATGAGCGCAGTGACATATCCATTGACAGTCCATATGCATGAAACAAATAGTATCCAAAGTATTGAAAAGATTTCAATGTGTGAAGTATTTAGTAGCATATGTCCTTAAATTATAGAAAACTAGAAAACTACCATGGGCTTGGTGTTTTGGGGTGCTGACCAGAATTAAGCAAAGGGAAGGAACCAATGAGAACATTAAGTCGTACAAGATTTGTCCATCTTAGTAAAAATAAGCTTCAAGCACTAGAAATGTATCGCAATGACTCAACAGGATTACAACACCTACCAGAAGGCGTTAGAAAATCTTGCTTTTATTGATTCCTTTGTCTGTATCTTTTTTCATCAAGAAACACCTTGAGCTGTATTCTCAGACTGCTCTGCAATAATGACAATCAATCATTCAGCACATTTATAATCAATAACATTGACAATTTGATTTGCAACAAAAAGAATCTTTCTCACATATTATGTACTGTATTTGACCTAATAAATACACATGCTCTTAAAGTGCATGCCAAAATTTTTTTGTGTTGTATGTTTTTGTCATGAATGTCGGAACATTTTCCTGCCTTTCTGGGTTGAACCAGTACTATATTTACAATGTACTATATAATATATATAAGCATCTAGGATAATGTGCCATCCTCCAGGACACACCACAGTGCCTCCCGTAAGTCTCAAACCACTGACCCCTCGATCTCAAGTAGAACACTCCACCACTGATGGCACTGAACGATATCCATTTTTGGGCTCTCCTGAACCATATACAGGCTGATGGTGAGCTATTGTTATCATGGTTCATCAGATGTCCATCATCCAGTTGTTAGTTTTTCTCATTATTTCTTGTAATGAACCAATCATTTGTTGCCTTTTAAAAGAAATTAAAATGTGAAAGCATTTGGACAATGCATAAAAAATAACATAGGTAATGATGAAAAGGCATGATTTTCCTATTTTCATTAAGTTGAAAAGAATGGGTAATCACAAAGTTGGTTAATAAGTATGGCAACATCCACAGTTTTGCATAAATGCACAAGTGAAATTCAGTAATGAAAAAAATGCCACGAAAAAGGTCACGCAGCTCTACAGTATGCATGTTCCTATACCCTTACGGAAAACCTGTCTCATTGTGAATATCTGGCGAATATGCTGCGAATAATTGGCGAACTGCTCTGTTCGCAGTAATTGTTCGCAATATATTCACTTCTTGTCGCGAATACCCAGCGAACAAAACTGGACAGTCAAAAAAGTGATCGCTGAATGTTAGCAGCTTTGTCAGATAGTCGCTGCATATTCGCAACAAAAACTTAAACATTTTCAAGCACAGTGTATTATTCGCCCAATATTCGCAATAATAACTTAGTTTTTGATACTGTTCGCAGTATATTCGTTACAGTGACTTTAATTTTTTATGTGTTCGCAGAATGTTTACCAAAAGAACTTAAACTAAAATATAGCTCTCAATTCATAATGAAAAGAACTTAAACTTTTCTACTGTTCGCAGCATATTCACAGCAAATACTTAAACTTTTTTTCATGTTTGTATACTTTTAATATTCATCAATACTTCATGTCAAAAATTGGACTCATCTTTGTTTGCATATTCCGTGAGCCTTAATAGCACTAGAGCAATGAATTTGTTGTGTGAACACACCTTTTTCTCATGGCTCAACTTTTGGTATGATAATTTGCTCTTATTTCAGCCAGTTGACTCATTCAGAGGAACAGATAAGCCAGTTTTTTGGGTATATAAGCAATTAAGTTTATGAAAAAAAAAGCAATTGTTTTCTAAATGAAGGGGTCACTACTAATTAAAATAAATTTAATTTAGGAAAAAGCCAAAATACCTTAAATATATTGTCATTTTCATTTTCTCGCGAACTCTCATTAGGATTCGGTCATTTTCCTTTCATTTTCCTTTCGCAAGCTTCGCAACGAAATTCTGTGCTGCACTTTCCGGCTAAAAAAAAGGTCATTTGGCGCGTTGTCAAATCAATTCACATATGTAACTGACAAAAACAATACTTAAATTCATTGTTTCCACCAAAATTAGCAAAAGAAGCTTGCATAAAAATGTCTTTTATAGAGACTTACCCAGAGCACTGGCCTTTTCGCCGCCAATGTTTATATTTTACATCAAGGTCAAAATCTTGGTCGAAACTGTTATTGGTTAAAGTAAAAATGAATTGCATTTTCCGAACGAATTTAACGAAAACGAAAAAAACATTTTTTTTTGTTTTTTTTTCAACTCGATTTGAGGGCATAATACTTTTTTATTAATTTAAAATGTTCGTGTCTCCAATACAAACGGGACACACCAGCGTCTGTGGCTGTAAAAGACTGAAGAAACAGTCACGCAGTTGAATTTGCATGTGCATAGGAGAGTATTATAGCATAACCAACTGCTAAATAGAGTACTTAATCACCATTGTTTTGAGGCAAATCTTTTTTGTCATGTGTCTTTGAATTTCACCTGTCAATAAATAGAACTGAGTATAAACCATATAGTACCCTATCATTTCTTGTCACAACAATGATGATTTCCCTGTGACTGTTATGGCAAAAAAATGTTTCTGACTACCTGCGCATACAGGTTTAAATAGAAAGGTAGGTTTTTTTTTCAAAGTTAGTCGCTATCTGCAAGACTAGATCAAAGAAACCAACTTTTCTGCAGCCATACCTACATCTAATCTTAATGTAAAATTGAAACAAGGCAGATGCAGATCTAACAATGTCAGACCCGTTAACAACTATGTTTTTGTGCTTCAAAATACACACTTCTGATCGCTATTGTAAAACTAGGCACAAGACAAAATCACGTTTTTCAATCAGTTTTCATCCATTTCCAATCTTTTCAAGACGTTTTTAATATCGATCTGTGACTGTTTTTATAATAAACCCTGAACAAACAAGCAGATCAATTGTGCTGTGTCCACAAGCACCCCCCTCCCCCACAAAGAAAAACAAACAAACTGCTGTTCTGATTGGGGCAAACTTCGGTCCAAACCGCTCTCCCTCTAGAATTTCATAATGGCTGACACTTGCTAGCATTAATTCAGATACATTTCTCAGCATTTTTTCTGCCATGTTCAAGTAATGTTTTTTTTTGTTTTTTGTTTTTTTTATATAAAAGTTCACATAACCCATCAAACAGGCCTGGACTACCCATTCATGAGTGTTGTAAAACAAATCGCCTGACTTTCTGGCTCTACATGGGCGAAGCCTAAAGTAAACCTTTCTGAAAACGATCTGTTTTATTATGAATCTTGTGTATAACTGGCTTGTAAATTATACTCACTCTGATAGCAAAATCATCATCCCCTTAAAGGAAAGCAGTAACGATAAGGGAGCATGTATTTGTATTATTGAAGCTGTGGCACTTGGTATCTGGTACTTCAGAGTGTATGTGTGGACTAGCTACAACAACCCCTATAAGCCAAAGATTGGGCAGATCTGTGAAGTGGAGGGGATGGTCTATCACTCCTGTCAAGTCAAAAGTTACATCCTCGGGCTGACATAGTCCGCCATTACTTGAATAAAATGCTTAAAAAGACTGTCACCACCCAGTGACCTATATACAGATCTATATATAGGTCACGGCGCCACCTTAACTCTGTTACAAAACTGGACTGGATTAGCCCTACAAAGAATTTCTAGCGATTTTATTTTGTTGAAATAGCGACTGGAGACACTAGGCACACTCAACAAATACATATAGACCAAATACTATGTACCCTAGCCCACTAGTTCGTATATTTAAAACGGGTTTTTCTAAATGCATGTAATATATCTACTTCGTTTGAATGAAAATTTATTTCGATCATCAACTGTGCTCGCTATTCAGTAACATGTGTGGGAAATAGACCGTTAAACTAAGGTAAACAATCGTCCTACATTTATCACGATAGTATATTATATATATTTATACGGTTGATGTACAATAAAAACGACCATCTTGCAAAGTGGTCTATTTTTGTCAGATGATTGATGTCTTTTTTCGCTTATACAACCCCTTTCCCCCCTAGACCCAAGACGCCCTTTACACATGTTGTATATTTATATAATGACGTTCAATTGTCCAAAGGGCATCTTGAGTCTAGGGGGGGGGGAAGCATCTAAAACAAACTGAAAGACACCAAGTTCATCTTTTCAATGACAAACATCACAATTTTAAGTATATTTCATACGCATGCGCAGTAGGAATATTGCAAAGTTTTGGAAACGAAGGGCATTTATAATCTTAATTATTTAGTACTTTTACTTTTTGAAAACCTTTAAGGGATTTACTAAAATTCTGGTCTAAACGACACCCAATATAAAGACGTAAAATGAGGGGTGGGAGTAGAAAGCGCAAGTTTTCAAGGCTTTGTAAATGAATAATCGCTTTGAAACGTATTTTGATGCCAACTATACATATTATACTACCCAAACAGACCAATTTTATAATCATTAGGGTTACTTAAAAATTCAGCTTTTGTAATCATGTCAACTAGGAAAAATATACGCCTTATCGCTAGAGCTTCTTGTATTATTTCATTCCCCCCCCCCCCCCCAAGCCTTCCCCCAGCCAACAAAGAAAGGAGAAAGACAGTAAACTGTTGAAATGGATAGGGTACTTCGAATAATGCATGCAACTACACCAAAGTACCATCTCCTTCAGGCAGAGAAGACAGCAAATATAGTCCAATTAACATCTTACCCCTTTAATTTTGAGAAGCTATTCATAGCTTGAGCAGGTACCACAAACCTGGCCGGGGAGGGGGGTACTCTGTAATTTTTATACATATGAAGGCTTGGACTTTTTTTTCAATATTTTGAATTTCAATATTTTTGGGTTTTTCAGAAAAATTAATATTTTTTGGGGTATGAAGTTTTGTGGATATTTTTAGGGGTAATCACAAAAGGGGTCATTTCTATGCATTTTAGGGTCGTTTCTAAAGGTCAAGGTACAGAATTGGGGATATTTTTCGGGCTTGTTGTAAAATTTCAATTGTTTGGGGGTGGGGGTCTTGATACTCCTGATAATTTTGGAGGGTAAACAGTAGATGCTAAGTCCAAGCCTATGTATGAAGGAAAAATTTACAGTATCACCCCCCCCTCCCCCTGCGATACCTGGACCCAGATAATGCAGACAAACAAACCACTTAAATGGTTAGAATGAGGTATCATTACACACGAGGGACATTGTCAATCAGAAAAAGAGCTTTGCATCCAGAAAAAATGAAAGAGTGCAAAAATTGCACGGTGTGGTGCCATCCTAAAAGTGATATTGAAGAGTGTTTCTTTCCACCACCACCAATCCTATTTGTTTTCCAATTTTGCACATACATGTATATAAATAGAACAAATTTGTTCTAAAGTAAAGCTGAGCTGTATGCAGTTCTGACTTGTCTTACCTTTTGACGTTTGAACATGCAAATCTTTGAATTGCGTAAGAAAATTCGTCAAAAAATTTTCGTCAAAAATATTTTTAGCTTTCGTTGTAACCAATTTCACGTGTTGTTATTTTCAACGACAATGGCGGCCAATTGAAAGTTTGAAGCGACAGCTACTTTCATTATGGATAATTGGACAGCACGAACACTAAGATATATATTTTTTTATAATAGATTTCAAGTATTTACAGTCTTAGACATTGATTTGGCTCAAAATTGTACAGTAAGACATCTTAAATTAAATTTTTAAAAGTGCGACAGGGACTTGCATAGGACCGTATCAGACGTAGCACACTAGTGTGGTAGTATTTGGGCAAAGTACTTTAAGTCACTTCAATCTGTATGTTTCTTCACAACTAAGATTAGATACTTATAACTAGAGGCCCTGAAGGTCCTGAAACGCTTACATGATCTCCTTCAAGTGCGGATCCAGAGGGGGGGGGGGGCAGGGGGTAAGGACCCCCCCCTCGAAAATCACAAGTTATATGGGTTTATATAGGGAATAAGCAATTGGACCCCCCCCCCCCCCTGGAAAATGTTGGACCCCCCCCCTTGAAAATGTTGGGCCCCCTCTGGAACCTTTTGCTGCTTTTTGGTGTAAATTGAGGAGGTTGAATAGTGCTCCGCTATGGTCATTCAACTTCTTATATCTAAGCTGATGCGAGCTGCAAGTGGTACAGTTTGTCTGAATCGTTTTTACAGTAAGGTATATGAAGGTTGTTTAACTCACAACAAAGGCAATTCAGATAAAACTGCTTACGATTTGCAGCTGTCATCAGCTTTGGTTAGAAGTTGAAAAACCAGAGTGGAGCACTACATTTTTCTTTTTAAGCTATTTTACACAATAAAAGAAATATTTTTTTTGGTTTTCAGGTGATTTTTTAGCCTTCTTATACAGAACCGCCAGCTCTGTTTATAAAGTTTCATACCCGTGATAATAAGTGTATTGTGTTTCATGAAAACCTATATAAATACTATGTTCTATTATTTGAGAACTTTGCTGTATTATTTACAAATGCATTAATTTTTATACATCTTAGAACTGAAATATGCAGCAGTCACCAAAAAAGTTCAATACTTTGCACATAGAAATCTGGTAAAATGTTTTACATAGAAAGGAAGATAGCAATGATAAGGAATCCATACAATCCAATACCACACGATACTCCAGACATCGTAAGGAAAAATGGCAACAACACAAGTTAGCAAAACTGGATAGTAAGGTATGCTATGATGGCAAAAAATGAAGAAATAATTTTACATCTGGCATTTTTACTTTTCCAATTATATATAGGCCTCAACGAGATAAAACCTGTCATCATGGTTTTGGACCATCAAAGGCAATTACCAGCTTGCTCACCACACAGTCTGATCAGGGCCTTTGTTACTATTCACTTATTTGATAGCATATCTAAACTTGCTGCGATTGAAATTTTAAGTTCCAGTTAGTCCCTGCATGTAGTTGGGAGACTGTTTTGATGCTCCCTTTGTTCGAAACCCCGAAGTCTGGCTTGTTTAGTTGAGGCCCGTAAACTTACCGTATATGTATTTAATTTCTCATTAACCCCTTCTTGCTTGGAATAATAATATGTACATGTATCTTGACACGGGAATGTGTCACAAACAAGATGGCAACTTGTTTTATTACTTTGCAAATTATCTGCCCTTTTGAATTATTTCCTCATTTATCTTTCCCTTAATTATGGAGTCTACACTGTGAGGGACAGCACATTCGCCAAATATTCGCTACAGTGTAAGGCCATCCTTAAAAATATATTTGTTTGCTTTGCTCCTACCCATCAATCTCAGTTTGGGTAGGAAGTAGGTATTTTTTTTGTATTTTTTTTAGAAATACAGCTTAATTTTATGACCTTCTTACTATCACTTTTAGAGGTCTACAAATGCTGTACATGTATATAAGGTAAGAATGCATATAATAAGAGTCTCTGTAATCTTTCTTCAATTAAAAGCGTCTTTTAGTCATTTTAAAGAAGTATTTGTTAAAAGCATTTAGAGTAAAAATTAAAAAAAAAGAATCTCAGAAAGGCAATAATTTTTTTTGGGTAGGCCCTGTTTTGGGTGGGTAGGTAGGAACACAGCAAACCAACATTTTTTGAAGGTTGGCCTAAACAAGATTTTCTGAGATCTGTTCGCAGCATAATCGCTGCTTGTTCGCAGGATATTCACAATTATTGTTCGCTACATATTCGCAACAGCAATTTTACTTTAAATGAAATATTCGCAGAATATTCGCTGCATATTTAATTATCATATTTAAACGAATGTTCGCCACATATTCGCAGAATATTCGCAGGCTGTTAACTATAAGTATTCGCTGCAGACCTAATTTGCATGTGAAAAATTAACATCTCGCGAATATTCAGCGAATACTGGTCTGCCATATATGGTTATGTTTACCGATTATTCGCAGAGTATTTGCTAGTTGTTCGTCAAAATAAGACACAAATTGTACAGTTTGTCTGAATCCTTTCTGTATAGTTAGGGACATGAAGGTTTTTTGCCATTCAGATTAAACTGCTCACTATTTGCATCTGTCATCAGTTTGTGTTAGCAGTTGCAAGACCAGAGCGAAGCACTACATTCTCCTTTTTAGCTATTTAACCCGATAAAAGAAATATTTTTGGGGTTTTCATGTGATTTTTTAGCCTCCATATACAGAACCGCCAGCTCTGTTTATGAAGTTTCATACCCGTGATAATAAGTGTATTGTTATAAATACGCTGTTCTATTATTTAAGTTGCTGTATTATTTACAAATGCATTAATTTTTAATAATCTTAGAACTGAAAATGATATATTTGTCTATACCTATGCAGCAGTCACCAAAAAAGTTCAATACTTCGCACATAGAAATCTGGTAAAATGTTTTACATAGAAAGGAAGATAGCAATGATAAGGAATCCAGTACCACACGATACTCCAGACATCATAAGGAAATGTGACAAGAACACAAGTTAGCAAAACTGGATAGTAAGGTATGCTATGATGGCAAAAAATGAAGAAATAATTTTACATCTGGCATTTTTACTATAGGCCTCAACAAGAGAAAACCTGTCATCATGGTTTTGGACCTTCAAAGGCAATTACTGGCTTGCACATCCACGCAGTCTGATCAGGGCCTTTGTTACTATTCGCTTATCTGATAGTGTGTCCAAACTTGCTGCAAGTGAAATATTAAGTTCTAGTTAGTCCCTGCATGTAGCTGGTAGGCTGGTTTGATGCTCCCTTTGTCATAAACCCTAAAGTCTGGCTTGTTTAGTTGAGGCCTGTAAACTTATATGTAGTTAGCCCTAGCTTTTTTGTTTGTGGGGGGAGGGGGGGGGGGGGGGCTAGATTTCTCATTCACCCCATCTAGCTTGACATAATAATATGTACATGTATCTGGACAGGAGAATGTGTCACAAACAAGATGGAGAACTCTTGTTTTATTACTTTGCAAATTACCTGAACTTTTTAATTATTGCCTCATTATCTTTTCCTTAATTATGGAGTTTACACTGTAGGGGACAGAACATTCGCCAAATATTCCCTACAGCGGAAAAAAGATTTTCTGAGATCATATTTGCAGCATAATCGCGGCTTGTTCGCAGACTATTCGCAATTATTGTTCCCTACATATTTGCTACAGCTATTTTTACTTTTACTTAAAATGTTCGCAGAATATTCGCAGAATGAGCGTAGGATATTCGCAGCATATTTAATCAACAGATTTAAATGCATGTTCGCGGAATATTCGCGGAAGTGTTCGGGGCAGACCTAATTTGCATGTGAAAAGTGATCATCTCGCGAACATTCCGCGAATACTGGTCAGCCATATAAGGTTATGTTTACCGAGCAATCGCAGAGTATTCGCTAGCTGTTCGCGAAAATTGTTTGCGGCAGTGCATTTTTTTCCGTAAGGGTAGTACCTGTACTAGTAGAATCATGGTCAGGACAAGTAAATTCTGGGCCCTGGTTGCCCAATTGGGCTAGTTCAAGGAAAAAAAACTT
The DNA here is from genome assembly GCA_964019695.1 of Loripinus fragilis. Lineage (NCBI taxonomy): Eukaryota > Metazoa > Mollusca > Bivalvia > Lucinida > Lucinidae > Loripinus > Loripinus fragilis. The sequence continues at coordinate 63,974,234 of OZ026526.1, forward strand.
TCAAATGTAGCACAGAATGTTACTCACCCAACCCTATGGAGCTCAACTTATTAATGAAGAAAAAGATTTTAATAACAGACTTGCACATGCATAATACACAAGTTTACAGCTTTTTTGACACTTGCACATGCGTCAGCTCCTCTAATGTTCGATTTTGTATAATTAGCTCATTTTAGGTCAGGGCTAGTGCATTTTAGGTCAGGACAAGTATATTTTACAAGGTCCTTGTCCGACAGGGCTAGTAGGTTAAAATGTTAACATAGAGCCCTGAGGTGTTACACTCCTTAGTTTTTTAGCTAGTTTTACTGGCATAAATTTTGTACTGCTTGTCCGATTTTAATGAAATTTTGCATGATGAACACAGGGACCATAACACAAATTTTAGCTATGCTTGGTCCTTAAAATCTAGGCAAACTTGTGCATAGGATGCCATAAAGTGAAAAGCTTCATTATTTTTGAACATGCCCCACTGTCTTTCACACCCTTAGGCAGCCGAGATATTGACCACCTCAGGCTTCAGTTATCATTTAATAATTTATCTTTGATCATCGAAAAATAGATCATTAAAAAAAGGTCTTGAGGAAACATGAGAAAACGGCCCTGCAAAAAACATATTTGGCCAAAAATGTGGTCCGGCTAAAACCATTTCAGGCAAAAAAGTGCCGACAACAGCCGTGTGTCATAAACTGCGCCCGGTAAACCAGAGTTGCGTCTATTTATTAAGTGCTGCATAGTGTTTGAATATTGTTGTTGTTTTTTAAATATTTTTAGAAAGCTCTTACTTGTGTTCTAATAGCAAGACTTTTTAAAATCGATTTTTAAATTAATGAAGATGCCAGTGGGGATATTTCTGATTCAAGCATTTTTGATAAACATAACATTTTGACATCATTAAATCATGGATTTAGATCAGGTTATTCCACAGAAACCCAATTGCTAGTTACTATGCAGGACCTATTACAAGCCAATGACAGAAATATCCAGATGGACATTGCTATTTTAGATTTCTCAAAGGCGTTCGATACAGTTCCGCATGACAGATTACTTCAAAAACTGGAAGCCTATGGCATACGGGGAAATCTTCATAAGTGGTTATCTTCATTCCTCAAAGATAGACAGATGAATGTAGTAGTAGAAGGGGAACATTCAGATTCAGCATATGTAGAATCCGGAGTGCCACAAGGGACTGTATTAGGACCTCTGATGTTTTTGTGTCACATTAACTACTTACCCGACTGTGTCAAATCACAAGTACGATTATTCGCAGACGACTGCCTTATCTACCGCCAAATTAAAACTCAAAAAGACCACCAAATACTTCAAAATGATCTTAAAGAACTTGAAAAATGGGCTGCCAAATGGGGCATGAGATTTAACGCCAAAAAGTGTTACATCCTTAGTATTAGACAGAAATCTTCTCATTTCTATCAGCTTGATGGTGAAATATTACAGCAAGTAGACTCTAATCCATATCTAGGACTCACAATATCAGAGGACTTACAGTGGAAAACGCATATAACAAATATTACTAAAAAGGCAAATTCATCACTCGGATTCCTAAGACGTAACTTGAAATACTGTTCTGAGGATTGTAAGAGACTTGCATATATATAGCCTTAGTTAGGTCAATACTCGAATATGGTGCTGTTGTTTGGGACCCGTATCAAAGTCGAGACATTATAGCCGTTGAAAAAGTACAAAGACAAGCAGCAAGGTTTATTAAAAATGATTATAAATCAAGATTTGAAGGATGCGTCACGTCAATGTTAGAAGACCTTAAGTTACCAATTTTACAACAACGACGTCTAGAAACAAGACTGGTTATGTTATACAAAGTTGTGCGGGGTATGGTACCAGCAATCAATGCTGACGAGTTCCTCATTCCCATTAGGAATAAAAGACATATCAAACCACGTGTACAATCGGACTTCCATAATACAAATATTGTGAAAAAGTTTTCAACAAATCATTCGGAGTGTTTCAAAATTCCTGACTCTCACACGGAACAATACAAAAATTCATTCTTTGTTAGAACTGTAAGTGAGTGGAACCAACTGGAGGAGAGTCACATCCGCGCAGAGACAGTTAACAGCTTCAGAGAAGCTGTCCATAAGTGTTACTAACTTTGTAAAGCGCACACACCGCGGTTGTAGATGCCAGAATTGGATTCTACCGCTAAAACAGATACAGATACAGATACAGATAAGCAGTTGTGGAACATTATGTCTTAATTATTCACTTAGAAAAATGCATACAAACTGTATAATTTGATGAATATCAGAGTTTATCAGAAATAAAAAAAATCGTCTGTAGAATGTTTTGCATACCGGAAGCCAGTTGTAATTGGGTAAATTACCAGTTCGATTTATACTCCCCAGTTCATTGTCTGTACCAAACTCACCAACAGTGGGTGGCAAATGGTTGTTAACTTGTATTTCGGATGGTTCATGTCGCGGTAACCCGGGACCTTGTGGAGCAGGGGCATGTTTATTATTCCCCAGTCAGGAGAGGATCTATTTGTACCAGCCTGTATAAAGAAGGGCATCTATTTTGTTGGGTGAGCTGGTGGCAATAAGAGGAGGCATTTGATAAGGTCTTTGGTAAGGTCAACCACCTCAAACTCTAAACTACAGATATTTGGTGTGCAGGGCAAAACTCTTGGATGGATTGAGTCCTTAATTGCGAAGAGAAGTCAGACTGTGGTCCTAAATGGGAACAGCTCGGACGAACTTCCAATTATATTAGGGGTTCCCCAGGGGTCACTCCTCGGTCCCTTCCTATTCCTGCTCTATATTAATGACTTACCAGACAGCTTGCAGTCCCAAGTTCGTCTCATTGCAGACGATACTGCATTGTACCTGACTGTCAAAAGTCAAGCTGATAGTAAAAAGCTCCAAAATTGCAGAAATGGGAACGGGGGTGGGGTATGGAGTTCAATCCGTCTAAGTGTCAGGTTGTGCACATCACCAGGTCCAGGCGACCTATAAATACTACATACTCCATGCATGGCCAGGTTCTTGATTTTGTGGAAAGTGCCCGATACCTGGGGACGGCTCATTATTTAAGTGTCAGTGGGGGGCTAAAAATAGGGGGGGGGTCATATGAATTTCCATGTGGCTAGTGGGGGGGGGGGGGTCACCATTAACCCAATCTCGGTTTATAGCTATGGTTTCCTCTTTAATTGCACGACCATGGGTCAGGCCTCAGACTCTATGACACCTCTGACGTAAAGCTCCGATCGGTGGGTTGGTGCCTGATGCTTATCTGTAGCTGGACCCATCGTGGCTCAACTTGAGGCTTTCTTTAGCTCTGACTATCTGTGAGTCATGAGCCTTTTCTTTGTTTCATCATGGTGTGTTATTTTGAATAGTGTGTTTCTCCATGATGATACATTGCATTAGTTAGATGGCCTCCATGCGAGCTGAACATTTCTTGTACTTCAACAACAGCAGAATCTAGGGCGAAGATTTGGTACCAGTAAAATGCATTTAAGCCCCCCGTGGCTTAGGTTGCTGTCCGTTCTAAGGCGGTGGTTCTGTTGTTGTTGACTTTTTGTTTAATGTTACTCCCATTGTGGGAGTCTGTAATTGTTCTATGTTTTGTTGTACTTTGCTTTGTGTCCGTTCCAGTATTGCAATCATCTAGATGGGGAAGAGAGAGCTGGTTGCTTTTCTTAATTTGTGATCCTGGTGTCTCGTGATGGTTGAGCGGCTCTTCCTCACGGTGCCACAGGGTTGTCTGCAGTTTGTGATTGTGGTATTTCCTGATCATACTTACTTACTATTTTTGACTTCCCAGCAGGGGGGTCATGTTTAAATTGCTACAATAAAATCATTAAATTTTTTCCTCGCTCGCTTTGCTCGCTCATGTTTTATTAACTAATCTCCTTTATTTAGTTAGGCAGGCCACTAAATTTTACAGTTTTTATTTGTACAATGCAAAAGTTATTCTACATGTATTTTGATATCGTTTTTTTTCTTCAGTTTCTACTTTTCCCTACTGTTTCTTGAAAATAGCCTACTAGCTACTTTCCCTATACTTTTTCACTCTTAAATGTCATTTATCCAATAGAATTACAAAATTTTTTCATTGCTTGCATCTTAGAAAATAACTATTATATTTTTTCCACAGACCGGACAGATGAAAAAACTTAATTTTTAATCAAAAAGTATCTGTGGTTTTGCAAGACTTATTGTCACAGCTATTATCCTGCTTAAATATTTAGTATTAAATTTCTTATTTGTTTTTCAGATAACTTATTGTAATGATTTTGTATTTGGAAAAGCTCTATTTTCCCTACTTTTTAACACAGATAATTCATGGCTTTAATATCACTTCTTCCTCCAAATTTTTTCTGTACAATTTTTGTGTAAAGGCACTTGATAGCCCCATTAATTACTCTTTTTTATGAATTCGGTATTGGAAAAAGCCCTACTATTCCCTACTGTTTTACACCCAAAATCACTTCTTTATCGCTCATGATTTTTTTCTTCAAAACATTTCCGTAAACTATTTCCCTAATTTTTGTGGAAGGACACTCGTCAATGAAAGTCCATTACCTGCAGCTTAGTACTGGTTCAACTCAGGAAGGCCCATCTATACATAAATGAAATACTGGTGACTGGAAATTATGGAATTAATACAAACAAAGTAGTATCATGTATAAAAGACTCCTTATGTTTAAATGGTGGTCAAAGCTTGTCAAGATTTAGAATTGAAGCTCAGATACACAATGTGTACACAATTGTCATGCAGGCCAATTAATGAATAAAAGTACCATAGAACTATACATATGACTTACAGGATTATGAAAACAAAATATTGCACTTTGATAATATGATATAAAATTGGGGTGGGGGGGGGGGGTCAGATTATATTTCATGTGGTTTCCAGGGGGGGGGGGGGGCGTCATCCAATTTAAATTTTGTTAGGAGGGGGGGGGGGTCATCCAAATTTGGATGATGGATCAAAATTTAAGCCGCCCCCACCCTAACACTTAAATAATGAGCGGTCCCCTGGATATAGACATCACATCAGACCTGAGCTTCACTCAACATATCAATCGCACCACTGCAAATGCATCTAAAAGTCTTGGCTATATAAAACCGCGGACTATACTGGGTCCGAGCTAAAATGTAATACTACCAACGTTGGATAAACTCATCGTGGCAGTGCAGTCACTTGACCACCCCATGTTCAAAATCAACAATATGTTTTAACCTGCTTTTAAATTCCTGTACATTCTTTTTAACAATATCATCTTTTATTCAGTTCTTTTTCCCCGACACTTTTATGTACTGTGGCTTTAAGACGCAATCCACCTGCACGTAATCCTCGCGAGGGGTGTTTCAGTATATAAAGAAACAAAGAACGAAAGTAAGAGGAGATTTAAAGAGGTCATATTGTTTTCAGATTAACGATCAGCAACTTGGGTATTTCAACCCTTGGATGGGAAATCAATTCACATAAACAGGTAATTGCAGAAATTAACCAGATATTAAAATCATTAGAAAAAGAATAAATCCAAATCAACTTTGAATGGACATCGGTGCAAACGTACATAGCTGGTAACGAAATGGCAGATCAATTCGCAAAGAAAGCTGCTGAAGAGGCCAAAACAATTCCTTAAGTCAACAACCTGGTTACAGCACTGGATATAAATATGTTCTTGAAAGGGTATCCTTTGGAAGCAAAGACTGCACCAAAGAACTGAAACTAGAGTGTACATATTTCTGGACCAGACTAGCTAGTTTCTGCCATTTAGGCTTCATCAGTGACCCTCTAATAGTTTCAAAGTTCCACAATGAAACCCATGATCCCAAAGGACAAGAAAATAAAATCTACACTATAGTGACAGCAGTTCAAGAATAGTAAGTGAGTATGATCATGAAATACCACAATCACAAACTGCAGACAAACCCATGGCACGGCGAGGAAGAGCCACACAACAATCACGACACCAGCAAGACAAGCCAAGCAAAGAAACCAGCTCTCTCCTCCCTATCAAGATGATTGCAAAACTAGAAGGAATATAAAGTAACGTACAACAAAACATGGAACAATTACAGACTCCCACAATGGGAGTAACAATAAACAACAAGTCAACAATAAACATGCTGCAGGCATGCAACACACCCAGCCACGGTATATTTTCAATGCAAAGAAAATCATTTTGAAACTAGACCTTTTTGTGCAAAGTTTGAAGAAAATCAATATGAGGACCAAAACTCTCTACTTATTTGTCGAAATTTATCCATCTGCAATATCAAGACACTACTTTTTAATATCAACTCTTACTCCCAGTTTGAAGAAAATCGGTTAAAAATGCCAAAGATAGAGAGTGAAAACAATTTTCTAACGTCAATCAAGGGCTATAACTCTGTACTTATTTGTCAAAATTTACCCATCTGCAGTCCCAGAACACTCCTACAATATATCGACTCTCATACCAAGTTTGAAGAAAATCGGTAAAGGAATGCCAAAGATAAAGAGTGAAAACCAATATCTACCGTCAATCAAGGGTCGTAACTCTGTAATTATTTGTCAAAATTTACCCATCTGCAATCCCAGGACACTCGTTCCCAATATCAACTCTCATAGCAAAATAAGTAAGGGTGCAATGATCATGAATCGATACAATCAAGTACCACACCTGACCCAAGATACCAATTGGAAAGTGATAAACTCACAGTTAGACACCACAAACGAGAGCAAGAGGTCAGCAGATGACCACAAGGCACATATAAACAGACACGCACAAAGGCATAGCAAACGGAAGACAGAAAAAAAGATCCACAAAAGAAATACCGCCTTGGAACGGTCAGTAAAATATTTTACTGGAGGGCTCAAACCGGTTTTACAGCGCACCAACCTCACCCTTAATTCAGATGTGGATCAAGACACATAGATATTTGGTTTGCATAAAAAGACCCCTAACTTATCAATGCATCATCTCCTAGAACATATAAATCAAGATATAACAAGGAGATTAAGCAAAGACAAGGACTCAACAGTAAATAAAACTGAAGAGAGGAGCAAAAAAATCCAACAGGTAAACCCCGGTGGGCCCTACAAACAGCCAAAGTATCAGGCCCCTACCATCTCATCAATAGATAAGTCTAAGTTGGAAACGTCATAGAGTCTGAAGTCCAACCCATGGGCGTGCAGTAAAAGAGGAAAGCAAGGTTGCAAACCGTGATTGGGTTGACCACCAAGCATGCAGTCTGTTGCAATACATTAATGTTATAGCCGATCTTTTTATAATGGGAAATTATTTTAATGAACTGCAATGAAAAAATATTAGAGTAAGTAAGGAAGCAAAGATCAGGAATCGATACAATCAAGTAACACACTGACCCAGGATACCAATGGGAAAGTGACAAACTCACTGTAGACACCACAAACGAGAGCCAAGAGGTCAGCCCTTTCCCAGCAGGTGACCACAAAGCACATATAAACAGACGCGCACAAAACATAGCAAACACAAGACAGAACAAAAACATAAAAGATCCACAAAAGAAGTACCGCCTTGGAACGGTCAGTAAAATATTTTACTGGAGGGCTTAAACCGGTTTAACGGCGCCAACCTCACCCTTAATTCAGATGTGGATCAAGACACATAGATATTTGGTTTGCATGAAAGACCCCTAACTTATCAATGCATCATCTCCTAAAACATATAAATCAAGATATAACAAGGAGATAAAGCAAGGATAAGGACTCAACAGTAAATTAAACTGAATACTGGAGCAAAAGAAATCCAACAGGTAAACCCCAATCTTCTTCAATTCATACACCAAGTCACCATAGAATTCAGGTTCAGGAAGTCCTTGGCGCAAGAGAGATTTAAGTCCAACTTGGAATTTAGATATCAAATCATCGATAAGTTTGATGAAAATTGGTTAAAAAATGCTCCCAGCAGAGAGTGAAAAAAATGCACTGACAGACGGACAGACAGACGGACAGACAGACAGACGGATGGACAGACAGATGGACGGATGGACACTCAAACACAATTTTTTGAATGGAAGGTATAACATAATACCCCACACTTTTTAAAGTGGCGGGATATAACAACAGAACCAGACAGCAGCCTAAGCCCACGGGGGGGGGGGGGGGGGGGGGGGGGGCTTAAATGCATTTTACTGGTACCAAATCTTCGCCCTAGATTCTGCTGTTGTTGAAGTGCAAGAAATGTTCAGCTCGCATGCAAGCCTTCTAACTATTGCTATGTATAATCATGGAGAGACACTATAATCAAATTAACACACCATGGTGAAAGAAAGAAAAGGGCTCATGACTCACAGATAGTCAGAGCTAAAGAAAACCGCATGTTGAGCCATGGTGGGTCCAGCTACAGATAAGCACCAGGCACCAACCCACCGATTAAAGTTTTACGTCAGAGCCATCATAGAATCTGAGGCCTGACCAACCATCATGCAATTAAAGAGGAAACCATAGCTATAAACCATGATTGGGTTTAAAACCAGGCATGCATACTGTCGCATGACATCCAAGTTATATCCAACCTTTATATTACGTTTGATACTCTTTTTGAATTGATCACTAAAATAAGGTTTTCCAACAATTCGATTGAATTTATAAACTAAATCACCATAAAATATAGGTTCTGATATGCCTTGTTGCAGAAGAGTTTTAACCCAATGTTGTATTTAACAATTAACTCTGAGTGTCTGTGGTAGAATTTAGAAAATGCTTTTCAAATTTTATGATATCTATAACCTTGTTTTAATAACTTAGCAGTTAAAAATAAGTTTCTATTGTTGAAGTCATCAACATTAGAACTCTCTTTTGCAAAAGGAATAAGCTGAGAAATATATACGCCATAGGAAGGGGAATGCGGCACATCTCCATCAAGAAATGGGAAATTTACTATTTCAAAATTAAAATCACCTCGTTTATCATAAATTTAAGAAGAAACTATGCCATTTGTTATGGACAAGTTCAAGTCCAAAAACGGAGCTTCAGTTTCAGAAGAATTCGCCTTATTTAACTGAAGTTCAGTAGGATATATCTGACCTACCACTTGTTCAAAATAAGGATTATCAATATTAAGTTAGTCATCCAAATATTTGGAGGTGGAGTTAAAAGCTTCAATAATATCTGTTTGATTATTGTCTGACAGAGACAACATGAAGTCTCTCCCATAACAAAACAAAAACAAATCTGCAAAAAGAGGAGCACATTTAGTACCCATTTGAATACCTACAATTTGTCTATATACTTTTGAGCCAAATCTTATAAATATATTGTCTAAAAGATAATGGAGAGCATCACACATTTTCTGACATGACCACAATTTATATCGTTTAGGTTGTTCAGAAGTAAAAAGGCCATTTGCTCTCTGTGAAATGTTTGTTCAATTAATTCTGTTAGTTTTTCTTTGATTAGATTATGAGACAATGTAGTATAGAGAGTAGAGAAATCATATGTAGACACATTAGATGTTAGAAAACCTCTAGACTTTAATTTATTAAGAAGATCACCTGGATTTTAATAGACCAAAATAAAGTTTTACCATTCTTTTCATAAAGTGCTGTGAAATATTTAATGACATGGTTTTTAATCGCAGTGAGACAAGAAGTCAAAAGAATAGACAACTGGGTGGTTGTACATGAGCTAGAATTAGCAATAAAGCGTGACTTATAGGGCCGTTTATGAAGTTTAGGAAACAAGTATATCGTTGGAAGCTTGCTATGGTCCTCGTCAACAGCACCCAAACTTAGCTGCCATATGGCATCGATGTTTATCAACGATAGACGTCTCATCAAGCCTGTTATTCTCATATGTTTTTGCAGTGCTCAGTTTTTGCTTTAGGGTGTTAATATAGTACCTTTATCAAACGACCACAACATTGTTAGTAGCCTTACCTGCATGTGTCAAAACAAACCTCCTATGGAATTCCTAGATCCCTTTCTTCACATGTCTAAAAGCGAATTTAGGTTTAGGTGGTAGAAAATCTAGATTGTGCAGTAAAATGAAATTCTACCACCAATAATCTTAAAAATATTTACATGTAGTTTCTAAGTATTTAAGACATTGGACTCAACATGTTCTAGTTTACACCAGCGATTACAAATTCTTGTAAGGCGCCTGCAATTTCATCACAACAAGATTTGAAGTATATTGCGATGGAAACCTATATTTAGGTCCCTTACATATGATAGACCCAATTCTTGAATCAGTTGTGATTTTTAAATCCCCTGTGACTACATGACCAGCAATACTTTGAGTCTTTACAATCTCAGGAGACAGGAATAGAATTTTCAATATTAAGCTCTGTTACTAATTTGTTATAGTTAAAACGGCACTATGAATAGGTTTATTGTACTTATAACAAATGATAGGGGATTCCTTATTTTCAGAATAAGTAGGAATAGAAGAGATAACAATCTTTTAATATACTGGGTAAGTAAATGGATTCAATCCCCTTGTTGACAAATGAATTTTGATAAAATGTCTAATATGATTAATTTCGGAGTCTATATATGGCCGAAGAGCATGTTGAGTGTAACACCCAGAAGAAATGCTGAATCATAAAGTCGATGAGCTCTATCATAGAATGTATTAGCCTCAATATCCAAATTACGAAGTGAAGAGATAGAAAGAGTAACTAAATGTGAAAGTGCCATATGTCTGCCTGAATGTTTAACCCCTTCACTGCCTTACCCAGATCACAGCTCAGGGTGAATACCGCTTCCTATACGCCAGCACCCCGAGCGTTGCTCGGGGTAACACATTGTTGTCTATATGCGTGTTGTTAGCACGATAATATTCAAGGAACAAAACTCAATTATCCTTATCTGCTCTATAATGAAAGCGTTAACTTTTCCAAAATTTATATCATAACTCCGCAGCCGAAAGCTTGCTTTTCACAGGGAAAATGGCTCTTTTGATGAAATACTCGGGTTTTTTTTAAAGATGGCAGGCGATCGTGGCATCAGCCTGTTGTGTTTCTTTGAAGTAGAGGTTATTTTGTAGTCTAAAATGGCTTGTATATGGATGACAATTGATATTAATTGGAATCAGCAATGGTAAAGGAGGAAATTCCTGTCATTCTCACATTTTTGAAACATTGTTTTCCAACCATTCCAAAACAATGATGTTGTAAACGAAAGTAGACATTCGTGTATTTTCAGCCGTTGAATATTTTTGGACATGCTATCACTAGAAAACATCATTTCTGACATTTTACCAAATGTCTCAAACAAGCAGGAAAAAATTTGGTGTAAATCTCTATGAAATTATATGTAACACCATATTTAAATCAAAATAGCCATATTTCCCCCGGCATATTGTGTGCACTTATAGACGGCAGTGAAGGGGTTATGGCGATACTTATATCTGAAAGAGTTAAAACATGTTTATTTTTGCTTTTTAAATTTCCTTTTTTGCGTTTACCATGAGATCGCTTATTGCATTTACGGATATCTAAAAGAGAAAAAACATCAAAATCCGGTAATCTAGAAATGTTACCTTCATGGTAAATATTATCATTAAAACCAAGTGTATGTGGTCATCCTGACAGTGGATGTGGTCATCCACTTTAATTCTAATTTTTGACTAAGAATATTTCTATATCTTTTAGAGGAATTAATAACTTAAGTAATCTTTTCAACAGGCTAGATAGAAATACGGCTAATAGAGTGATTAGTTTGTTTGAAATGCCTATAAAGAAAATTATCAATTTTTCTAGGCCAGGTGTCAGGTGTGGTACTTGATTGTATCGATTCCTGATCTTTGCCCTCTTACTTACATTTTGTTTATTCGACAATATGCTCCAAAAATCTAGTTTTTAGAAATCTACAAGTTTGACCAACATATTGCATGCCACAATCCTTCTCTTCTCAAGATAAAGCATAAATAACACCAGTTGATCTTCAATCAACATCAGAATTAGTAATTACAGGAAATTGTCTACCATTAACGTTAGATTTAATACAGTCAAAACTCTTTATAACGTCACTCGTTATAACAGAATATTTAATATCCAACATAAAATTGCTGGGAACGGATCTGTTTCCATTAAAATTCCCTCTTTATAACAGAATATTCACTTAACAACACCGACAGTAACTTCTGGGAACAGATATACAATTTCTATTGAAAATAAATTCATAATAACAGAATTGTTACCATGTGTCAGACAATTTTGTGATCAGTTTAAGGTCTTTTTGCATGAACAGGTTTGTGTCCATTCTAGTATTGCAATCATCTTGATGGGGAAGAGAGAGCTGATTGCTTTGCTTAAGGGAAAGGGCTGACCCCTTTGCTCCTGTTTGTGATGTTTATTGTGATTTTGTTACTTTTCAATTTGGTAAGGGTGATTGGTTCTTGATTGTATCGATTCCTGATCCTTGCTATCTTTCTTAATTTTATTTAGAACGGGCAACCACCAGGTGTTAATGTATATTTTACTGGCTGAACCTTCGCCACAGATTATTGCTGTGTAAAACACATACATTGTTAAGCTCGCATGGAGAAAAATGATCAAATCAAATTAACTAACTGTGATGAAACGAAGAAAATGACTCATAACTCACAGAAAGTTAAAGCTTAGGAATCCCCAAAAGTAAGTAAAATGCAACAGTCGCAGATCATTGGTCAGTCCAAATTCTGAAAGCAGTAGACTCGATAAAATCATTGGGCATGTAAATGAGAAAAAATGGATTCTGTAGTTATAAGACTAGAATGGAGTGTTGCTTTGTGGCAGTCAGAACTTAAATACTTGCATATGTGACAGTACTATTATATTTGTGACCTTTGGTTAAACATACAAACACAAGGAGCAAGTAGTGAGTATACTATGTATCTAGTATTCGATCATTTATTTCTAAAGGACATAAATAAAGGGTTCGCCAATAAACTTTACCCAATGTCACGATGAAGTTGTTGGTGATTTACAAGATTTTTGTTAAAGCCAATGCAATCCAAGGCGTGTTGATGCAATCGGAGGCGTGTTGAAACTACATGTTATTCTTTAAAGACCTAAATTCTCAGGGTGGGTAGTCACGTGGTTTTTGCTTGGATACACTGTACGGATGTTCGAATACACTACGGACATTCTGATCGAATGTAGGAAGATTTCTCTATGTTTTCTCATCTATACCCAGAAAGTTATACACCATTATCCAGCCCACATTTTGCCCTATCAAACGCTACCAGGATAGCATCTTTAAGTTTCTTACTTTGAGTACTAACTCTGTCACAAATGTTGTCCGTACAGCTTATTTCCAAATTCAGGCCTAAAAATTTGTGACAGAGTCTGTACTCAAAGTAAGAAGCTTTATGAGGATATCCTGGCATCGTTAGATTGGGAAAAATGGGGGCTGGAAAATGGTGTATAACTTTCTGTGTAAAGATGAAAAAAACATGCAGAAATATCTACTTACTTTTGCTTAAAATATCGGTGAGGAAAGAAGTCCGCCATTTTTCCGTACAGTGTATCCTAACAGAAACCACGTGACTACCCACCCTGATTCTTAGACAATAAAAGTGGTACCACTGCCTAAGGGCTTTTCTAGACAGATCAAAGACTAATGTTTATGAGATGATTATGACTTCCTTATAGGGGGCAAAAAGTGGTCCCATGAAGGGTTTACGTATTTTCTGATAAAATATTGATATTTATCCTAGTGAAAGAAATAGTGTTGTATACAGGTAAGTCCCCTCTTGAGTCCCCTTTAATCCTGTGAGATACTGAAACTGTCCCTTATCAAGTATTTTTTTATGATCTCTATTCGACAGGAATATAGGCCTTTAAAACAAATGCCTATGACAAGGAAATGATACAATTATACATCACTGACCCATGGTACCAAGAGGAACCGCACACGCACTTACCTACACATGTAAAAAAGCTATTGTTACAGGGATTACATCGTTGGGCTTGATCCATCTTATAGTCCGCATGTGAAGACGTAAAAAAGTAAGGGAGTATGATCAGGAAATACCACAATTACACAACGCAGACCAACGCACACCACCGTGAGAAAGAGCCACAGAACATTGATTGACCAGACAGACTCAACAAATCAGGCACACCGTTGTGTGAGTCAGGTGGGAAAAATCTTGATTGACATTATTGGAACAACTTGTACACTACCCAACTAGAGAAATTAACACACTGGATTGAATACTAACGGGTCACTAACTTCTTTACCTAGTCAGTTTCAAGACGTAGACTGAGTGATCATGGCGTTATAAAGATGAAACTTTGAAAGTTACTATTCCCCCTATAAAGAAACATCGAAGGACGGTATACCAATACCAGAATGGAAATTATGACTCAATGGGAAAAGATGCATTCAGATTTGCAAAGGAAAATATATTTCAATGGTCAATCAGATTCTCGCTCGGTTCAAGAGCGCATCAGTCTTATAACACCGTTCATCCAGGATTCAGTGGGTATGCACATACTATCAAAGTAAGTAAGGGTGCAAAGATCAGGAATCGATACAATCAAGTACCACACCTGACCCAGGATACCAATGGGAAAGTGACAAACTCACAGTTGGACACCACAAACGAGAGCAAAGAGGTCAGCCCTTTCCCAGCAGGTGACCACAAGGCACATATAAACAGACGCTCACAAAGGCATAGCAAACACAAGACAAAAAAAAGATCCACAAAAGAAGTACCGCCTTGGAACGGTCAGTAAAATATTTTACTGGAGGGCTATTTGCTCTGTCCACTCAGTTCCATGGATAACCCCTTAAAAGTCTTATTTCGGACTCAATATCTGTCGAGCTGTCATTAATATACAATGAGAACAGCAAATGACCAAGAAAAAGGACCACCCTGTAGGACACCCTACAAAACCTTTGCCCAATCTGACTCCCGGATCTGACTTTACTTTGTTCATAATTCACTGTTGTCTGAAGCACAGGAAAAAGTTTATCATGTCCTCCTTACAAGTAGACTGTTCAGCTATGGAACAGGTGGAACAACGTTGTTTTCTGTGCTTCAGAAAACAGCGAGCTGCTGTATACGGAACAAAAAGAGCAATGCTTAGTACACTTTAGTGGAATACGTTCTTCAAAATGTTAACCAAATTTAAAACATAGTAGTGACAATTAGAGTGGATTTGAGATGGAATGCACATGTTAGCAATAATTTCACAAAGGCTAACAGAACCCATGGTTTCCTTAGTCGAAACTTACATCCCTGTCCCCAAGACGTAAATTTTAAGGAGGCATTTCGCAAAGGACTGTTGAATATGGTAGTTCTGTTTGGGATACACACTGTGTTGTTCTTCAGTGGGAATCCGAAAGCATGCAAAAGGGCGCTGCTTTATTTTTAACAAGGAACAATACAACTATGAAACTTGGAGTATGACTGGCATTCTCAGACAATAAAAATGGGAGGAGCAAAGACAATAGACTCATCCAATTATACAAAGGTCTAACAGGTAAAGCCAGTTTACAAATAGATGGGCTCATCCTCCTAACCCGGAGCGGAAGAAATCACACTCAATGGCATTTCAGACTCCAACAGCTGGCACATTTTATAAACAGAAAAGGGAACTTCTCTCTATGGGTAAATGAAGGTCCTCACAGAATATATAATTTCCTCTGCTGAGATTGTCGATGATTGTGTTGCTATTTTTAATTACCCCTCATGTGCGAGCTAGGGACTAATTTCCTCAATTACAGGTCCTGGTGAATGTTGTCAGTTTAATGTTGTTTCTCTATGATGATACATTGCAATAAGTAGGAAAGGCTCTATGCGAGCTTAACATTTTTGTGCTTCAACAATATATTAGCAAAATCTAGCACGAAGATTTGGTACAAGTAACTGTTAACACGCATTTAAGCCCCACCCCACCCCTCCCACATTGGCGTAGGCTGATGTCCATTCTAAGGCGGTGGTTCTGTTGTTGTTGATTCGTTGTTGATTGTTACTCCCATTATGAGATTTTGTAATTGTTCTATGTTTAGTTGTGCGTTACTTTGTGTCCATTCTAGTTTTGCAATCATCTTGGTGGGGAAGAGAGGGCTGGTTGCTTTGCTTTTTTTTTTGGTCTTCCTAGTGTCTCGTGCTTGTTGTGTGGCTCTTCCTCACGGTGCCACGGGTTTGTCTGCAGTTTGTGGTTGTGGTATTTCCTGATCATACTCACTATTTTTGATCATGGTTCTTGTCGGTGATTAGGGAGACCGGACTGAGTTTTAACAAGTTTGAGACTGGGGAGTTGCTTCTCCGAACGAGATTTGCACGTGCGAAGTTGACGGTGTGACAGGAAAGAGCAGACAGAACGCTAAAGTTGTGTAATGGTAGGAGGTCTATAGAAAACCCCAATCCTATTGTGTCTAATTTTAACGCTGCCTTTCAAGTAGTTCAGTAGATAAATGGCTTTAGTAAGAGGCCTTGGTTTCTTGTTTGAGTTGGGAAAATATCGTAGGAGGGTTTCAGATGTTTTTGGACACTTTTCTATTCAAGAAACCCTTCTTCTTCTGTACAGTTAATGGCCCAGTTTCGAATCTTTCCCAGTTCCGAATCACGTCATAGTTTCGTTGCAAACTACACATCAGCGGTAAAATTTAAAATACATAATTTGGTTTTGTTTTGTTGCATAATTATCCCTCTGTATGTGAGTGAAAGCAAATATCTATAAGTTATCTGCTTGGTGAAAATAATTACAATTTTCCCCCATGACCCATTTTATGAAGGTATATTTTCACTCGTGTCAGTATATGCTCACTGCATATTTCCGAAAAATGCTTTCGTTTGAAATGCATTTTTATCAAACTTTCGGTTTCAGCATATTTTCCAACAATTATTTAAACACATCCAAGAAAAAACGGACCTTTTATTCTGTTTTTGGTTCCGTGATAGCCGTGTAATCATTGTCACTATTTGGCCCAGTTTCGAATCAGCTGAGAACAAGTTTATTTCACGTCACATAACAATAACGTACACGCGCTCAGCTGTTTGTACAACATAGAGAAGTCAAAATTATGTGAAAAAGTTTCACGGACACCATATGCTCTCTCTCTCTCTCTCTCTCTCTCTCTCTCTCTCTCTCTCTCTCTCTCTCTCTCTCTCTCTCTCTCTCTCTCAGCAGACGCGGATCCAGAAAGTTTTGGCTCTGACAACGTTTTTTTTTTTATATATATATATATTTCATGCCGTTTTAGTTGATGAGGGGAGAGAGGATCCAAATACCACAAAAGCGTCATCGGCCCGCCAGCAAAACTCCATTTGATAGCCTTGGTAGCTCTAGAGAGCATTAGTGTGAAAAATGTCTGAATTTTAGGGGTATAGCGATGGGACTTTCATACATGTGATAACCTGATGATGGCCATGAGGGAGATTTGATTTTCAGATGAGGGAGATCAGGGTCTCAATGAGGGAGATTTTTCAAAGTTACAGAAAGGTGTACTTAAACGACTTATTGAAGTCTTTAACCCCCTTCATTCTGGTGGATTATCCTATACACAATGATATAATAAGTATGGAATAGTCCATTTTGTACTTTAAGTTGTTTTGACACCATTTTGTACTTTAAGTTGTTTTGACAGGCAAATCTATTTAAAATGATGTATATTTTTTCATATCTTAATAAACAGTGCAGACACTGATGAAATGCCACTGTTTGGGTCTTCACTGTTTGCCAAAGTACCTGTTTACTACTACTGTTTACCAGTACCTAGTCAAGTAAAATTTACCAAAGTAATACAGCTTGTGTTTATTATTGTATTTTGCACATAAAATGTTTAAACAGGGCTGATAATGATAGGACTTAAGTGTATGTTTATTGGTTCCAATCTGGTAGGTAGTCAACCATTCCATACATGGATCACCTCCATTCAGTACAAAACCCCTAACATGAGAAGGGTATTTTTTTCAGCATTAACCTGGTTGTGAAACAATAGATATTTTATCGACTGATGACTCCTTTGCTGGACCCACAGAGATGACGTAGCCATCCAGCACCACTCATATCGAGGCTAACCAGCATCACGGACAGTTATGTTTTTTAGACAGTGCACAAATTATTCATAACTTTGCATTTTATATAGTCATATGTAAATAAAAAGTACTTTGGTTGGGGTAAGAATTCAAAGGGAAATATTTTCAGAGACAATTTCTTTTTGTGTATGGAATTACTGAACTACAAAAGGTGAGCTAATTAGATCTAGTGCTTGGTTTATAAATCGGGCGCCATTTTTGTAAACTGTATGAGAAGATAATCATTACACATTTTTGTGAGATTTGAATTTTCATTTTGTTTATTTTCATCTTATAATAGTTTGTTTTCTTAGTTACTGTTTCCGGTTCCATAATATGGAACTTGTTGAGAGTTCTTTTCTCCGCAATCGGTACATACTGTACACGTGTGTGTTGACAATTTGACACATCATCAAAAAACGGACTTATAAATGTTTCGTGCGAATTTTCCGCCTTTTGTATCGCACCTCGTGTTAGATAATGCAGTATATACCTGAGTGTCCGACCTATTTATTGCGTTTCAATATTTGTTGGACAAGATATATGTGTGCCTTTTGGTGCACGAATACCAGATATTTTGCACATGGCCTCTGTGCGAATTAAAATCAAAATTGTATTATCTGGATGGATGATATCTGTGGCGATATGCCAGGCGAATTGCCTTTTTAGTATGCATCGCATTTCCAGAAGTTATGGCTTATTGCCGGTGACGACACGTCAAACATTGTGCTAATGCACATGTTCTTCTGGATCTAGATATCTAAGACGACACGCCAGTTCCATTACGGACGTTCATATGATTGGCTATGTTATTATAGCTACGATATGCCTTTATGTATGTATTACATTTCCAGAAGTTTATGGCTTATTGCCGGTGACGACACGTCAAATATTGTGCTAATGCACATGTTCTTCTGGATCTAGATATCTAGGGCGACACGCCAGTTTTCCGACACGGATGTTCAAATGATTGAATATGCATTTATAGCTACGAGATGCGATACATTTGGTGACGACACGTCATTTTTTGTACTTATGCACATGTTTTTCTGGATCTAGATATCTAAGGCGACACGCCAGTTTTCCGACACGGATGTTCAAATGATTGGATATGCATTTATGGCTACGAGATGCGATGCTTTTGCATACTGTTTATTTTAATTTATTATTGAATTTGCATTATTTATCAGAGTAGTACACATTTAGTTAATATAAAACTGTTTTTCTATGTGGCCCTCCGACGGTAGATAACACAATATTTGTACACTAAGTGCATTTTCATGATGTCAACGCACATGCACATGTCTTTCTGGATTCCTTATTTCTTTAAGGAAGGGTTCCTAGTATATGCTTTTATAGCTATTTATATCGGTATCTATTTCGAGAGGGTGCTGCAATATACATAGATTGATAGTTGGCGATCTGAAGAGACACAGATGATACAAGTGTCTAGTATTATTGCTTTTTGCTGCTTTATTGTATATCATAAATATTCTTTGTTTTAGGACTTTTGTTGATAATTAGGTGGGCCCACTATATAGGCACGAGTTTGACTGAAATTCGGTTTACCTTTCGAGGAGTCCGATTAGCTTTGGAGGGAGGTGATTACTGTTTCCCTTTTTATATGTCTAGTTTTGGCTATCCTTTTCATTTGACCCAACTCGGAGCAATATATTGAGTTAAAATCTATGCATTCATTTTATTTGACCTTTATCATACTGATGATGATACAGGAGAGAAGCAATTTTATGCTATTTACGACGTTTTATCCCTACATTTTGGAATGGAAGTCGATGTGACCTAGCTCTGATATCGGGCCTCAGAGGAAGGTCTTCCTGGTATTATAGGTGTAATCCCTTAGTAGTCTCGAGCGAACTGTAGTTTTTGCTTCCAGGAACCAGGGAACACTCTTATCTAGACGCATTAACTCGCGGAATTGAATGTCAAATTCGGCACACATTCGGTGTGGTTTACAAGAGCGCATTATAAAATACGGGTGTACTTTTACAGTGCAAGATTCAAAATAGCAGCTGAGATGAGGTACATTAAAGGAAATGTTACAAAAAATGGACACGCTGATGTCGTCTGTTTCAGCCAGACATGTTGACATTTGTCAAGAAACATATGATCTATTTTACTGGACATGAACAATAGCGGTTTGCTGCGTTTTTTCTTATGTATACATAAGAATGTTGTCAAGTTTGACAGAAATCATAGAAGTTCACTTGCAGAGGTTTTTACTGAACCTTATGGTAGTTGTGGCACCCATTTTAGTGGTGACAGGTGTCTTATATATGATACATGAGGTATTTTATTAATTAAGGCTTTTATGACTATAAATAGTATTTTAAACCTATATCTGCTCAGGAAGGAAGGGGCAACAACTAATAATAGATACAATCGCTTACTATCATGGTATTATTTACAAGTGAAAACCTTCACAATACTGCACAAATAGGCTTCCCTTGATCTCTATACATATTTTTGATATCCTTAAATAGCCTTCATCAAGCACACATTCACAGCATACACACATGTGCAAGATTCACTGACACTTCTACAGATCCTTTGGGAAAAATTTGGGTTTAACCCAAAGTCGTCATGGTTTGTTAATTAAGGCATAGTTTTAGATAACTTGTCATGATTATTCGAGTCAATTATAAATATACTTCATGCTTTGCATAAGGGTTATATGATTATAAATTAGCGATAGAATGCATCCACATGTTTTTTCTTGCAAGCTCTTTTACGATATTTCCGTTGCCACCTGTACAATTTAGCTTGGCACTTTAAACGTGTTGTTAGCGTACTTTAACTACAGCAGGGGTGTGCAACATTTATTTATACAGTCTAGATTACTGTTTAATGTACAATAGAATAGGTGTCTAAAGTTATGATGAGGATATTTGACATTTTACTGATGGAACTATTAGATGAACTACGTATTGCTCAGTCGCTTAACCCCTAGGCCAGGGCTCGAAAATAGCACTCGTCCGCTCGTATTTACGAGTTCCTCAGGCTGCAGGGCAAGTGAAAATTTTGGATATTTCTATTGAAAATTAATATTTTCTGCATATATGCCAATATTTTGGTGATGCAGGGCAAGTGCCTATTTTCAGATATTTCGAGGCCTGTAGGCTGCACTTCAAGGTGTTGACATCAAGTTTATCATCTATTGATATAATTACTTCCTGTAAGCAGTTTTTCGAGTATAATTGTGGCCTTTACTCAATGATCTTTTCAGCTGGAATTGCAGGACATGACCATGAGAGTTACAGGTGTAATTATTCGAATATGTGCAGATTTACTGTGGACTTTGATCTTTTCCCTGGGATGTAATACGCTAATCTGTGGGTCGTGATTGTGTCATGCTCGTTTTCGTATGCACTTACTCTGTGGCTGACCTTAATTTTTTATACAATAATATTTTTCAAACCACTAATGAGGTTTGTACATGCCTGATGTTTTTTGAGTAGGTTCAGCCTTATGACACTGTTCTGCTTAATTTATTTGCACATATGAAAACTAAGGTAAGCACATAATATTATACTTCCGTCGATTCAAAGATGCACATTGATAGGACTATTCCATTATCAATAGAAAAGGGTAGATAACGGTAAATATGTGTCATTACAGTTAGACAATAGACACAGTGTAGGATATACCTGTATAGCATAACCCTGATTAGTTTATATTTTGTTTGCAATGATTCTCATCTGGTTTTGAACCAGCTGTAGTGGTTTTATTTCACGACAATGCACCATACATATACAAACATTCCAGGGCAACAGATCATGTTTTTTGCAATTTAAGAGATTAATATTGCAACTAATCAACTGCTTCTATAGCTTGTATTTGCAGTTTATTTCAAATTTCATGTTGTTGCCATGATTATATACTACTATACTTTCAGATATAAAAATGTTCACATGAGATGATGTTTACCCGTCACACTATTCAAGGGATGGGTTTCTTTTGTCACATGAAAAGCATGAAACCATGTGGTTTTCATTTTGTTTTCATAAGCGTATATTTGGAGATACAAATCAACTTTGGATGTTATCAATTTCTCCGAATGTGAGTAGGAGATTATCAATATTGAGAACTCTAGTTGTAGAATTTGCCATACTCTGGTTCAACTCAATTACATGATGAGAAGTGTGACTATAGATCAAGACTGCTTTGTTTGGTATGAAGATGTTATAGTCTTACTCATATGCAGAGGTATGTAAATTCGACAAGGAATATTATACTAAGATATCTGAGTTTGGATTCTTTTATTAACAACTTTAGACTGGTTCTAGACATATGATGATATGTAGCGTAAAATCTTTTGGCTTAACTAGACAAATTTGCAATTACATTTGACATCATATTCTTATGTATCATGTTGCTGAGTTAAGTTCAAGCTTGACAGCACAAGCTTTATAAGGCCATACATACTCGTTAAATAATAAGCATTGCAAAACTTTTTAACAAAATGTTTTGATTTCACACCGTGTAAGAAACTTTGTGTACATATTCATAATCTTTTTATAGAAATTCCCCAGGATATTATCGGTATTGAGAGTTAGCATCGCAATATAGAGCAATCTTGTTGCTCATACTGTTATATTTGTATACGTACTGAGATTAGATTTGTATATATTATGGATTAGGAAAAACCTCAGAATGATACTTCTTTCTGCATTCCTGCTCCCCGCCAATGGGAGACTAAGGGGGGGGGGGGGTGCAATAAACAACTATAGACACACAGCAATATGACCGCAGCTCACACCGTATAACGATATAGGTATGAGGTGTTCATTATACATTATCAGTGAATGCAGTGGTGTTTAAATCTTGGTGATTTTAGTAAGCCAATGGAATACATTCGGTTAATAAATTCACCATGACTTATTTCTCAAACAATATTAAATGTTGTGTTTTCCTGATGTGAACTATTGAGATTGATTATGACAGTTCGAGTCAGGTTTTGATTTGACTCTAACGATTTTTTATATGAGCGTAATCAATTCATATATTAGTGAAGAATCAAACTCTAAAATCTCTGTGGGTCCAGCAAAGGAGTCATCAGTCGATAAAATGGGATGATTAAACGAGACTTACCTGTAAGGTGAAGTTTGATCGATATTTTATCGACTGTCGACTCCTTTGGGGATCACACACCCTCCCTTCCCAACCCATATTGGCTATTTTTGATTCTTCACTTTGATCGCAGGTGATGGTGGAAGAAAACACCACCATCACCTGCCACAGTGCTCTGAAGTATGAGTGGTGCTGGATGGCTACGTCATCTCTGTGTGATCCCCAAAGGAGTCGACAGTCGATAAAATATCGATCAAACTTCACCTTACAGGTAAGTCTCGTTTAATCATCCCATTATATATGACCCCAATTTTAAAATTATATTAGCTTTTTACTTACGAGTTTAAATGCTAGTTTTTATAGTGATCAAAAGCTTGCAGTCAATGTCATCCTCGTTAGAATATATAATTATAAAATACTTTAATTTAAAATGTTAAAATTTGGAAAATATATATTAAAATAAGTGAATAATCGCCTTGAAATTCAAGAATTTGCTAAAATATATTGCAACAAGGGAGCTAACTCAAAAACGTCATTGCATAGTTACCTTGAAAATGCTTTTTATCGGAGATGATGGATTTTTACGGATATTTTTTTTCTGACAAAATAAACTTCAGTGAGCCATCACATAAAAATACCTTATAAATAAATGGTTTCTGTTTAAAAATGATAGAGTTAGATGTCCGAGAATGCAGAGAAAGGCACATCAGCGTGCGTCACTCTGTTTTAGGGAGAAAGAAGCAATCTTCGGCTTTGTCTTGCGTCTCATGGGCGGATCCTTTCTCATGCCTGTAATGTCTGGTGAGTGATGCTGAAAGACGAATTGCACTCAGTCCCCTTTCTTACTACGCTTGATGGAAAGTCAGCTTGAAAGGGAGACTTGTATTTTTTTCTTCTTTGCGGACGGCGATCTTTCAAAATGTTCAGAGTCTACAATATATACGCAAAGACGTCATGGTGATAAGCATGTCATACGAGTGCCCTACTTGAGAGATTATTGTGTTTATTTCATGCACAGTATGACACCATGTAAATTATGATTATCTGACCGTTACCAGTAGCGTTCAATTGCCGACAGCTGTTAAAAGTGCGTGCCCATCGCCGTAAAAATGGTCGCTTGCGAAAATATCATTATAGCAAAATTCAAAATGCGGGAGATTGCGCTGCCCGCACGGGAGTGCGGGAGATAGGGTTCAAATTCGGGAGCCTCCCGCATGATCCGGGAGGTATCACATGTATGGACTTTACAGAGGTTGGTGGGGGGGGACTCTGTGCTCCCAGTCTTTCCTGGATCCGCGTATGCATGAGGATTATGCCTTTGTGTGTGTCTGTTGAATTTCTATGTCTGTCTATCTGTATGTATGTCTGTCTGTCTATCAGTCTGTCTTTCTATCTAAGTCTCTCTATATGTATATACCTGTCTGTCTGCATGTCTCTCTTTCTCCCCCCCTCTCTCTCCCTCTCTCTCTCTCAGCATATGTGGTGTAGACCTAGCAGACCAGAGATCCCGAGCTCGATACCGGGCAATTCAAGTCTTTAGCCGGGATTCTAAATCAGTCCCGTTCCCTATTAACATTAGCTGGTAGAAGCCCATTATCCTAATTATGCATCATTTATCCGTAACCACTACATGCGCGGATCCAGAAAGTTTTGTCAGAGGGGGTCCAACCTTGACAACGTTTTTTTAGTTTGATGGGGGAGGAATTTTCGGCCCGCCAGCGAAACGCATCTCTGGCGTGCCGATTATGGCCCAAAATTGAAAGCTGGCTTGGTAGCTTTTCGATTTTAAGGGGGTTGGGACCAGTGTTGCTAAAATTTTTGAGGGGGGCGGGGGTGGGTCCGGACTCCCTGTCCCCCTCTGGATCCGCACATGCATTACATCCTCCTATGAGTTAAAGTAGGGCTAACGTCTTGTTGATTTTCCAGTGCCCTGGTAAATGCCTCACTCCATCACAAGTAGACATACTTGTGTCGGATGATTCCCTTGCTTTTTGTCCAACTACATGTATGTATAACAGAGTTTTTACTTGTGTAGAGACCAGAGCCAAATCAGAATTAAGAGTGAGGCTGGTACCGTTAAACATGTTGAAGCTCTCCAGTTTTTCTTTTTCCTGTCGCAGATTTCGTCGATCGTCTTTTTAAATTTTAAAAACTTGGCCTCTACCCCGTACTGTGTGTGCGTGTGTGTGGGGGGGGGGGGGATCAAGACGTTATAACCATTCAAACATCTACCATGACCCCGCCATCCGCTACCGTATCACGTGTGCCGACCGCCCGCGTTGTTGGCGGGTTGGGCATGGTTACAAATGCATTTTACTCTCACAACGCGTGTCGGTGTATGCGTGCGCTAAATAACAACGGAAATGTGCACAGACGTTAAATAAAAATGTCACAAAATAGAAAAAAATACTCTGAAAAAGTGGATGTTAGTGTCTGTATCACAAAGTGATGCGTCAAATGACAGACTGTGCAGATCCTGATTAGAACGCGCCTCTAGCAGCTATCTGATCTAGTTCAACTCTACTCTGTCTCATAGACCAAGTTTGCCTGTAAACCTTTCGATTATTAGCCAAGGTGTATAATCGGGAGTATTACTTGCATGTGGTAAAAAAAGTTCATAGTCTAAGGACCTTTAGTTATGCGCGGATCCACAGGAGTGAGAACTTGGGGGTCCGGACCACCCCCTCCCGCATGGAAAAGCACAAAGCTGTTGATTATCTTGATATTACTGGTTGGAAAAGTACAAAGCTACCTATGTCGGGTCATCATCGGACCGCTAGCGAGGCGCCATTTATATGACGTTTCGCTGGCGGGCCGATGGTTGTCCGTTTTACTTACTTTCTGTGTCCGTGCAAGTTTACTGCAATCAATACGGTAAAATAATGCGTCAAGCTCGTCATTGGAAGTACTGATTAAGCCAACAATGTCAAAACCTTAATGCAACTGTACTACTGAAGGTAATTTCTTAGAATTTCTAAAGTGATTCGAAACTGGGCAAGTGACCCGCAACTAGGCCAATTGGCGGCCTACTTCAAAGCCGTGGTATGACACATAGCAGAGTCCGAATGATACAAATTGAAGTTCATTATTTAGGGGAATCATAGTGCTTTGTAATAGTAAAACCGAAATATTATTTACTCAGAGCAACTATTTGGAATACGCCTTGAAGTAAAAGTGATTCGGAACTGGACCATTAACTGTATACTGAACTGGGGTCTTCTTAGACCATACATAAATAGTTCAATGAAAGGCAGGGCATGGTGATGGCGCTCAGCCTGACAAGTTGACTATGTACAGTTTAAAAACCGAGCGTGTTTAAAACTATTTACAATCTGGCTTCTACATTAGTTAGACGAAGTGGATCACCCCCAAAGGAGTGTTCTGAACTCTTCCAGGGAGGTGGCTGACACTACTCTGGCTGGAAGTTGGTTCCAGTCTCTAACTGCCCTGGGAAAGAATGAGTTCTTGTAGTTGTCATCTGGGATTCTCTCCTGGAAGAATCTATGTTCTATGTTGACCTCATGTGCGTGAGTCACTGCTGTGTAGATACTTCTCTTTTGGTATATTGACTTGGTATATCTTATTTTTTTTCTTGGTGGCAACAAACTGTCTCTATATTATACATCATACAAACCCGGGCATCATTTTTCCTGTCTTGTAGGCTGCACCAGTTCAGGTTTGTAAACATGCCTGTTTTGTTTGTGTTGATGCTTTCCGTCCCAGACAACATTTTTTGATCATGTAGGGATGATTTCCTGGGATGAACCAGTACTATTACATTATTGTAGGGTATAGTGTCTTGCTCAAGGACACAACTCGGTGCCTCCAATGAGTCTCGAGATAGCGATCCTTTGGTCTCAAAACTAACTCTTTACCGCTAAGCTGAAAAGATCTTTATCAATGCAGAGAATTAAGCTAGTTAGAGCCTCACCGCCGGGGGAATGACTGTTTTGTGTCCAGTTGAGCAAGGCATATTATCCCCTGCTTAGTACTCTGGCTCAACCTTGGATGACCTGTCCAGGCATGACTGAAAAATTGTTGGCTGGGATGTAAAGAAGCAAACCAAACAAAAGAAAATAGGAGCAAATTCTATGCCAACTTTTCACATATATTGACACATTTCCGAATTAACTGCAACAAAGACTCAGTCTGTGAAATTATGCTCCCGATGCAGATGAAGACTAAAAATTAGACTTTGCCTCACATTGGATGTGTCAGCAGTATGGGTTTCAGTTTCACACCTTTTCTTGTCATCTGCTGATAACCTTTGCAAACAGTTTGGACCCAGTCAGTCCTGATCTTGACTTAATCTGAAACTCTGATGAAAAACTACCCAGCATGCACAGAGCTAACCCTTGTTCTGCTGAATTGATTTCAGTTTATAGACTGGATTCTGAGGCTGCATGGAAAACAGTGCAGATCCTGATCAGCTGAATCAGATCTACACTGTTTTCTAACGAGGATATCAACTGTAGGGTTTAAACTTTAATGCGCCAATCGCAAC
The DNA here is from genome assembly GCA_964019695.1 of Loripinus fragilis. Taxonomy (NCBI): domain Eukaryota; kingdom Metazoa; phylum Mollusca; class Bivalvia; order Lucinida; family Lucinidae; genus Loripinus; species Loripinus fragilis. Next base: position 64,001,796 of record OZ026526.1, read on the forward strand.
AAAAGTCGTCTGCTTTTCTCGTCTGCTGCTATGTTTAAGAAGCCTATATGGCAAACAGTGTGGACCCAGATCAGAGCAGTCTGTTCTAGGCCCAAGCTGTTTGCTTCTATACTTTATTTGTCAGTAATGCTGCAGCAGACAGCTTCAGCAGACGACATTTTCAGATGCTTTCTTTTCTTGATGCTTTAAGGGTTAAAAGTCAATATGCACAGAAATCTCATGTTTTTTTAATTTATAATTGCAGGACTGGAGACAGAGATGGAGTTTGTTCAAATTTCATGTCTTTGTTGCACTGATAGGACAAAGCATGATTGCTGCAGGCATTGTTTCAGGTAGGAATCATATGTGGCATGTGCATAGGTTTTCCCAATTTAGATATTCAAGGTGGTGTTTATAGGAGCACTGGGACTCTAAATTGGACAAATATACTGAGCCAAAGTTATAATGCAACATTGGTTTATTTTGATAATATCTATGTCCGAACGCATGCACTAGGCCAATTGGTTCGCCTAATCAAAGGTTCATTCAGTTCGGATCAAAGCTTAATTTGGTTTTATCATTATGACTCAAACTGTTTGAGATTGCCGAAGGGTTAATTGAAAAAAATTGGAAATGCATGGTAATGTCTTGGGTAATGTTTGATACATTTGATATGTGACATGCATTTCGGCATCATGAAAATTGGGTTGATTTCTGTTGGTAATCAATAACTCCTTATAGATAAATCATTTTTCTTCAATTGGGCTAAGGGTGAGAAATAAAAAGAATGATTTAGTCAGAATAGATCTTGCGTTTTTTTCAGGAAGTTGCAATTATTGTTCGAGTGAACATTAAACGGCGTCGGTAATTTTTTAGGCCATTTATGCTTCAACCATTTCTAAGCACCAAAAGTAACACATTTTCATAATGATTTGAATGACATCCACGTTTCGGAAAATTATGCGATATTGATTTTGCATCTAGTTGTAAGGACGTGTTGGCAATAAACGCTCAAATCTCAATTAACTATAATAGCTCTGGAAATCATGGAAAACCTGGAAAATCACTAAAAAAATCCATGCATGGAAAAATCATGGAATTTGCAAAAACCTCAATAATCATGGAAAAATCATGGAATTTTGTGAAATAATTTGACAAAACCACCAGTAGACGTCAGAAAACTAGTTGTCAGACACACAAAACTTGTGTCTGACAGCTAGTTTTCTGGCTACAGGTGGTTTCAAGTTTTAATTATTTCAAAATGCATGCATGGTCAACAAGCCTGCTTATTTAGATACATTACTGTTGCTGCATTCTACATTTATGCTTAGTGCGGTGAAGAAATGAAGATGCAGCTAAAACTGCGGAGGTTGGAGGCCATGCACTAAATAGTCATGGAAATTACATTGGTGATCATGGAAAATCATGAGAAAATCATTGAATTGTGTTTTTGAATTTCTGTGGGAACCCTGGAAATTCGATACTTAATTTTGTGAAATACAACAGAACAATTTTCAAGTAATACCCCTTATCTTATTGGCCTAATGTTGGAGTGTGTGCTAGTATGGACTTTTTAACATTATATATGGTCTCTCACAAGGTCCTGGGACTGTAAAAGCCTTTTTAACCAATCAAACTGAAGCTCACCAAACCATGCTGCAGGACAACGTATTGTTTGTGAACAAAAGATTCTTCATGATTAGTTGTGCAAAATTTCTACAATAAACTGTCCTACAGCAATTTGCCTTATAAAATTCTGGCCCTTAACAAGTTTCGTTATGACTTTGCCTCAGTATATATAGAGTATCTTACATGACTGCTCACGTTTTAAATTGTTAAATGAGTTGAGGAAAAGAGATAAAATACAAGGCTCACCCAGCATTTTATCTCTTTTTTGCGACAAGCTTAAAAATTCAGTAATACGTACAGGAGTGGGAATGTTTGTTTCTATATCATGTGACATTAAAATTACTTAAAAACCAAATGTTTGGCATGCAAAACGTCAAGATTGTTCCATCATTTATGCAACGTTATAATGAACAGATCACTATGTAACGTTATTAAACCTGTAAACTACTAGGTGTTTATCGATTTTATTGCACGGCGTTATATCACTCCCAGAGGCTACATCATGTGATAAAGTATGTATATAGCTAGTTTCATACCGAGTTTTCCCGACACATTCCGATTAGCTCCAAGCCCTCCCATTAGAAAAATATCTGGCCAATCAAAAAAAACTTCCCAACAGCGTGAAATATATTTAAATAAGCATTGCAGATACCCAATGTCGACAAGTGAAAATGTGCAAATTTATGTAGTTTTCTGTTATATTAGGAATTTCTATCGCTAGATTGACTTGATAGTTTGATGCCACATTACCAATGATGTTTTTGATCAGATTTTGAGTCATTCTTCAAATGGCCAAATGTTTCTCAGTCAGTGACGCCGATGCTGTGACATACTCAATACTGACGTCAGAATATAAACAACCATGGGCTGCTGTTTGAAAAACATATATTGGTTTTCGAGGTAACAATAAACGTACGAAATGGCAATAAGTGGCCCCTTACAACTAATCCTCACTTCCAATGCAATATACTTGGCCAAAAAAGAAACGCCGCATAAAAAGATTAAAAATATTACGCGTTAAATGAGTTACAAAATTTCATCTGCTATCAATGTTTCGCTACTATTCCTGCCACACATTATTCCCATTGTTTTATTGGGCTCAGTCAACCCAAACCAATGTACTGGCTTTTTATTTTCAAGCTTTTTATGTGCACATTCATTTTATTTAGATTTAAACATGTAATAACTACTGAAATCACTAGTCGAATATCCAATTTGCTTGAAAACATTTTAAAAACTTAAAATCAAAGTTACACATTGCTAATTTACGATGCCAAAACGGACACATGTTGAACGCGAAAAGGCGATAAGAAAGTTACAAGCTAACGTGACGCCATCGGTGATAGCTCAACAATTTCGATGCCATGCAAGGATGATTGAACATCTTAGGAAACGTTTCTGACAAATTGAAACAACTTCAGACCGCGAGCATTCATGACGTCATCGCCTAAAGACGCGTTGTTAAGATCGATAAAAACGTAGGTTTAAACTGATGAATCAGTTTTGTCTGGTGACAATGATAGCTAGGACAACCCCAGGAACTCATAATCCAAGAATCAGCTCTCAAACTGTGACACATCGTGTGCGAAGAGATTGGTGAAAGACCCCAATATACAATGTATGTTTTATATGCAGCGTTTCTTTTTAGGCCTAGTATATATACAAACGGTTTGCTTATAAAACAGAATTTCTTTTGGCGTTTGATACTGATCTCAAGCGCATGGCTGCTCGGTCTAGTGGTAACGGAAGTAATTTCTATTAGCTGTAGTCATGTGATATAAGTACATGTGACTTGAGTCCCGATGGAAATCCGGAAAAGTACGGAAGGCCTATGAAATCAGCTATACAATGAACCGGGCCGCGTAGCGCAGTCGGTAACGTGTCTGGCTACAAATGTGTATCTGACTGCAGATCCAGGGGTCGCGAGTTCGATCCCTGCCCGGTCCCATACTTTCGTGGAGATTGATCATGAAATAATTTCTACGGTCATTCTCCTCCCTTCCGCTGATTCATTCAAGAAGGGTTGTTGTCAGTTACAAGCGAAAGTATGTGCACAAATTACTGGTTAACCGCTTGTTCAAGCCTGCCCAGGAAAAAGTGTGGTTTGGTGAACTGCCCGCCCCGCAATGACCATAGCTGTTGACTTGGGACGTAAAGGAACAAAACCAACCAACCAAAAAGCTATACAATGATGCATTTCCAGGCTTTAAGTTAAGAGTGCGTAACAAAAATTTAATTTTCTTATTTCTCAACCAAAACATATGTTGTGGGTACTCAAAAGAAGCGTCTCAATGAGAGGGTTCTTTTGAGCACCCAAAGCATATGTTAAAATTGATTGGTAAGAAAATGTTTACAATTTTACACTGAAAATTTTTGTTTATCTAAACCTGTAATACCGTCTGCATGCAAACAGTGCAGTTAGATAGGATGCAGGACTTATAATTACCATAGCTCCAGATAAGGCTGTGTATTGCGTATTTACGCAATTTTGTGGACCGGAAAATGCAATTAAATTAATTTCAGTGCGTACAAAAACGCAATAAAAATCCTTGATACTCAATTCCGAACTTTTTCGTAGCGTATGACGCTATTGTATTCTGTTTGCGATTGTCGTTTTTCGCATCACAAGCTGTTGTTGGGTACAAATTTATACACGGCGTCGCACTGAATCTAGTTTATTAAAATGTAAACCAGTCCAGGAACACTCTTATTGCTGTTTAGCTATACCAAATATTTACACGATTACGACATTCGTCTTGCTTTACAATAACAATGGCGTATAACATGGACGAAAAAGCCCCAGAGCAATTGAATATCATATCGTAACTAACTCTAATACCGCGTTGGTGGTTTGAAGAATAAAAGATGACTTGATAGATACGTTGGATTTTCGAAGTAAGTTGGAAATAGTGATCTCAGATATACTAATATTGCCAGTGTGCTTTCCGAAAGTGAAACCGAAAGTAAGCAAAAAATCAGGAGAAACAAGGTCCGGTTTCATTGCTTATTTGCTTTCAGATGGATACCCAATACAAAAACTTTAAATACCCAATTTAAAATTTGAAATACCCAATAAGTCAAAAAGAGGTGGGTAAATACCCAATTGCCTCCAATCCTTATCTGGAGCTATGAATTACTGCTTGCTATTTAGCTTAATATAAGCCAAATTTTCAGCGTAAAATTGTAAAATTTAATTTTCATATTTCTCAACCAAAACATATGTTGTGGGTACTCAAAAGAACCATCTCAATGAGACGGTTCTTTTGAGCACTCAAAACATATGTTAAAACTGATAGGTATTTAGAAAATACATGTATTGACATTTTTACGCTGAAATTTTTTGTTTATCTAAACCTGTGATTTCTTCTTGCATCTAGATTGTGATCCCCTAGTACCACCAGACAATGGGGCTGTCGACACACCATCAGGGACCACTTTAGGCAAAGAGGCTCACTACAGCTGTAACCCTGGTTATGATCTGTCTGGCACCTCAGTTGTTGTGTGTCTCAGTACTGGCAAGTGGAGTGACGGTCCCCCTTCTTGTCTTAAAACAGGTGAGTAGAAAGAGGGGGGGTCTCTGATATTTTCATACATACATAGGCTAGGGTCATTTTTTGGGGTTCAAAATTTTGAATTTCAATACTTTTTGGGGTATGAAGAATTTTTGGATATTTCTTTGGGGTTATTCCAAATTTGGACTATATTTAAGGGTAATTTCTATGCATTTTAGGGTCCTAAATTCAAGGTACAGAATGGGGATATTTTTTTGGGTTGCTAATATTTCAAATATTATTTTGGGGTGCTTGAAATTCCTTTTTTTGGGGGGATGAAGGGTAGATGCTGGGCCCGAGCCTACATATGAAGAAAAAATGAGAGTACCCCCCTGCGGAGTAGAATTTTCATATTCTATTCTTATGCCAAAAAAGACCATTTCTTGCCTGGACTTTTATGGCGTAAAATTAGTCTAATCATAATTTTTTTATGGTGTCTGTCATGTGACCAGTTTTCATTTGTTATCATAACCTTTGCAAGTACTGGTTCAACCCAGGAAGTCCCATCCCTACATGACTCAAAAACTGTTGACTGTGGCGTTAAGAATCACATCTAACAAAAAATTGAGTTAACTTTAGTTTGGGTTAAAGTTTAGACAACTTTTTGACATTTTTTATCATTTTCAAAATGTCTTTGCAAAAGATCTATGTTGATGAACAACAAAAAAGAACCTTCTTACTTAATAAAATATATGTAAAAGTGACTTAAGTTGTCTATTGATAGCCTTTTGCAAACAATTTGGACCCAGATCAGGACCGACAGATAGTCGACTGTCAGTCCTGATCTGGAATGAAACCGTTTGATAGTCTGAGAGAATTTTTTGAAAAAGTTAATTTTGAAAAAGTTAGCAGAAGCATAAGAATGACCCAGCATGCAAAGAGTTAACACATTGTCATATACCAAGAGCAGGGTCACATTAGACGTAGACAGGCCCCCAGATAAGAGTGTGTAGCTGAAAATTTTTTTTCTTATTTCTCAACCCAAACATATGTTGTGGGTACTCAAAAGAACCGTCTCATCAAAACCGCCTCGATGAGACGGTTCTTTTGAGCACCCAAAACACATGTTTAAACTGATGGATAAGAAAATAATCGCAATTTTACGCAAATTATTTTTGCTTAACTGGCCCTATGATTAAATCAAATAGGGTTTTGGGTATATTTGGTTCAATGTGGGCCTCGGCGCAACAAAACCTGTATCTGGTGTTTTCCAACAAAGCGAGACTCAAACCAGTCTCCTCAGCTTCAGAGACTAGCTAGAAAAATTGAAATTTCGCTGGTAGCAAGTTTAGTAAAACTTTCCAAAACACTATTAGCAAAGAGGCTGATCAGCTTGTGCAGATGCCGCACATTCCGGTCTGTGCCTTTGTTATTGGCAAGCCCCGAAGAAAGTTTTTCTCGTGTTCTATATTGGGTGTTTTGTGTTTCTGTAGATTGTGGTCCTCTAGTGCCACCAGACAACGGGGCTGTAGACACACCATCAGGAACCACTTTAGGCAAGGAGGCTCACTATAGATGTAATTCTGGTCATGATCTGTCTGGCTCCTCGGTTGTTGTGTGTCTTAGTACTGGCAAGTGGAGTGATGTACCGCCCAGATGTCTTATCAAAGGTATTGTTATTATTAGAAAGAACTTTTGGTACATTTGATGCACTGGCAATCTATAGTTGCTACTACAGTAAAACTTGTCTAAAATGGCCACTCCAAAAAGTCCAAAAAATGGTTTTCAAGACCAATTATTGCTTAATGCAGGTCAAAAGTATTGCAGAATGGAGCATTCTGCAATCCTTTCGACCTTCATTAAGCTACCATTTGTCTGAGTTAGAGCTTTGATTTTCTATTTTTGACGGGCCATTTTACACAGGTTTTACAGTATCCATCTTTTTTGTTGCCTTTTTGGTCCTTGGGTATATGGTCACAAGTGGTTTTTCATCTCAATATTGTGAGGTGGATAAACCACTCCCTTGTAAACCAGAGGTCACAGTCTTGACTTGATCGCCGGCTTCTTCTCTCTGTCAGACTTTAAACTGTGACCCTGGCTCCCACAAACACATGCATCTCAATTTTTTGAATATTTATCAAATTATATATTGACTTTGTTAGTGGTAAGATCATCCACATTTTTGGCTCACTCGGATCCAGCAAGCACATGTTTTTTTTGTTTGAGTTGCTGCTTTACATAGAGGATCTTACACGAGTGCTCATGTTTTATTTAATATTAAACATGTTGGGGGGGATAGCGATAAAATGTGAGCGAGGCTTTGGTTTTTCGCAACGAGTCACTGCATGTGTTGTGTTCTTGAGCGAGACACTATATCCACTGCTTAGGTAGTGCTGATTCAACCCAGGAAGGACTGAAAATTTGTTGACTGCTACATAAAGAATCAAAGGAAACAAAAATTAGCCTTACCTTGCTGAATTATTTTTTAGAATGTGCCACATTGCCACCAACCATCGACAGTGGTTCAGTTGACACAGTTTTGACGTCTACTGGGATTTTGACAGCTGTGTACAGTTGCAATGTTGGCTATTACTCAACAGGGAACCAGACACTACTGTGTACTGCTACTGGAGAGTGGGATGGTACCCCACCTACTTGTACAATATATGGTATGTAGAAAATAGTTTTCTTGTGGATGAATGTAATTTTTGTACAAACGACCTCTTTAACAGTTTTTTGAGATTGAGAAGTTGCATGTTCTAGTCTTACCGGTTGCACTTTGTTGTGTCCTTGAGCAAGATACATTAAATTCCTGCTTAGTATTGGTTCAACCCAAGAAGACCCATCCCACCATAACTGAAAAATTGTTGACTGGGAGGTAAATAATCAAATCAAACAAAAACCTCCTTTCGCTGATTCAAGATGGTCTGTTGTCAGTTACAGTAAAACCTGTCTTAAACGGACACTTAAAAATAGACAAAACAAAGGTCTTAATGGAAAATGGTAGCTTAATGAAGGTCAAAATATTACAGAATGCTCCCCTTCAGGCTTGGAGCATGCTGCAATACTTTTGACCTGCATTAAGCAGTAATCGGTATTGAAAACCAGTTTTAATGGTCTTTTTGACTGGCCACTTAAGACAGGTTTTACTGTACAAGCAAAAGTAATGACAATGAGTAGCTAGTGGTTAAACGCTTAGTCTAAGCTTGTCCTGGAAAAGAGTGTTTACCTACCGTCTCAATATGACCTTAGCTGTTGACTGGGACGTTAAATCACACCAAACAAAGTTTATAGTACATCATCACAAATACCCATTTTGTTTAAATTTGACATTGACCTTAAGGTCATACAAAATGTTGCACAGTATCCTCTGCATCAGGTAATGTTTGAAGTTGCTATGTCTAATGGTTTAGGAGGAGATGCATTTTCAAGAAAACATGATTGACACACATACACACATACTGACAGACAATGAACCAACTTTGCTACAAAATTAGCATTTTTTCTAAAGAAAAAAGCGGGTATAACAAAACAATTTCCAGTATTCAGCTAATTCGGTAGTATAGTATCATTATGGATATAGATTTATTGTGTAGATGTAAAACTGGCTCCTGAGAAGCCAGATAATCTGGGTCTGCAGAGTTTTAAAAATTATATGAATTCAGTGTGCTTATTGGGCCAAATAAAAAATATGTGTGTTTTATGTAACGGTCTGAAAAATTTAGGTAGGGAAGGCACACATATTTATTTTTTAAATTTTTTTTTTTATGGTTTTATGCATTTTGAAAGGCAGCATTTTGAAAGGCATTTCGCCTTTCAAAATGCATAAAATTATATTTTTTCCAGAAAACTTGAAAAAAATCTTGGTTTCACCAATAAATTTAGGTAGGGTCGTACCCTAAACACAGATATTTTTTTATTTGGCCTTAGAATGAATTTGATGTATGCAAGCTCTTGTGACTTATGTTGCCTAATGAAATATGTCTACAGACTGTGGTCCTTTAACTCCACCAGAGAATGGTAAAGTGGATACATCACCTGGTACCCAGTACATGGACACAGCAGCTTACACTTGTATGGATGGCTACCAGCTTGAGGGAAGCAACACTAGGGTGTGTCAGAGCAATGGCTCATGGGAGGGCCTGGCTCCTGAATGTGTTATAAGAGGTAAAACTCCAGGCCCTGAGGTTATAAAACTTTTTCCATGCTCAACTCAGCTGAGCGCAAAATTTATCCTGCTCTTAAATGTTAAAATGCCAACAATTGTTGGCATTTTAACATTTATCAGCAGGATAAATACATCATAGGAGAGCTTAAAAGCAAGAAATACATATCTTTTTCAGCATTTTAGTTTTTAAGAGCAGTTGAAATTTTATGCTCAGTTGAGTTGAGCATGAAAAAAGTTTTATAATCTCAGGGCCAGGACCTGTTGTTCATCTATGTAGGGTTTAACGCTTTCATTACAATTGGCAACCCATGTTGTTTGGTTCGTCACCTGCTGTTGTCTTTCAGAAGCCTCCATAGCCCTTCCTTCATGAATATTCATGCTAGGCTCCACCCACTATGAATAATTATATAAATAAACTTTCATGTTGTTACATTGAACAAAGTAATTACTTGTCAGGTCCACTTGTGTAGTATCCGATATACCATATTTTCATAAGCAAATAAAGTAGGCCCTGAGCAGCCAGCTCTTATAAGAGCTGCCTGATCTGGGTCTTCTCTGTTTTCAAAAGCATTAAAAGGCGTCTCTATGAGGTAAAGGGATAGCAAGTTTTGTGAGCAGTCTGATATGCATCCATTCCGTTCGCATGCAGGTTAAAATAAACATGTTATTAGAAAAATGCAGCTGATGATATCAGCATATTACCTATTTTAATGCACTTGATTTTGTAACCCAATGTCTGATTGGATACAATAAAAAATTTGCTAAAGTATATCCTGTGATATACTGTCTGAAATTGTCTGACATCATATATTACATCACATTTCATTGGATAACATGCGGCTTGTAATGCTCTAATTTGAGTGAAATTGCAGAAGTGCATTAGAATGGGGATAACGTTATTCAAAATTTTCATTTGGAGAGGTATATTGTCAGATATACGGTTGAAAATCACATTTTACGGCTCCGCTCACGATTACCGTTAAACTAAATTTATGACCATTATACCTGACTATATACCTCCCTAGATGAAAATTTTAAATACAGTTATCCCCTAATTCAGGTACTTTAGCCTCACAGGAGGCACTGTGTTTTGTCCTTGAGCAAGACACTTTATCCTTTGCTTAGTACTGGTTTAACCCAGGAGACAGAAATCTTCCCAACATGACTGAAAATTGTTGACTGGGATGTAAAGCATTAACAGAAATAATTACAGTAAAACCTGTCTTAAGCGACCACTTATAAATAGACAAAATAAAGGTCTTAATGAAAATTGGTAGCATAATGAAGGTCAAAAGTATTACAGAATGCTCCTGTTGGAGCATTCTGCAATACTTTTGACCTGCATTAAGCAACAATTGGTAATGAAAACAATTTTTTGGTGTTCATTTTGAGTGGCCGCTTAAGACAGATTTTACTGTAAATGATAAGTTTTAAATCAAAATCTCAATTTCAGACTGTGGTCGTGACATAGAGATCTCATTTGGCACAGTGGACTTCTCCAGTGGTACCACTTACCAGTCACCTGCTATCTACAGTTGCCTTCCTGGGTACCATCTCATAGGTATTGCTACCAGGACTTAATCAAAATCTCAATTTCAGACTGTGGCCGTGATATAGAGATCTCATTTGGCACAGTGGACTTCTCCAGTGGTACCACTTACCAGTCACCTGCTATCTACAGTTGCCTTCCTGGGTACCATCTCATAGGTATTGCTACCAGGACTTAATCAAAATCTCAATTTCAGACTGTGGCCGTGATATAGAGATCTCATATGGCACAGTGGACTTCTCCAGTGGTACCGCTTACCAGTCACCTGCTATCTACAGTTGCCTTCCCGGGTACCATCTCATAGGTATTGCTACCAGAACTTAATCTCAATCTCAATTTCAGACTGTGGCCGTGACATAGAGATCTCATATGGCACAGTGGACTTCTCCAGTGGTACCACTTACCAGTCACCTGCTATCTACAGTTGCCTTCCTGGGTACCATCTCATAGGTATTGCTACCAGGACTTAATCAAAATCTCAATTTCAGACTGTGGCCGTGACATAGAGATCTCATATGGCACAGTGGACTTCTCCAGTGGTACCACTTACCAGTCACCTGCTATCTACAGTTGCCTTCCTGGGTACCATCTCATAGGTATTGCTACTAGGACTTAATCAAAATCTCAATTTCAGACTGTGGCCTTGACCTAGAGATCTCATATGGCACAGTGGACTTCTCCAGTGGTACCACTTACCAGTCACCTGCTATCTACAGTTGCCTTCCCGGGTACCATCTCATAGGTATTGCTACTAGGACTTAATCTAAATCTCAATTTCAGACTGTGGCCGTGATATAGAGATCTCATCTGGGACAGTGGACTTCTCCAGTGGTACCACTTACCAGTCACCTGCTATCTACAGTTGCCTTCCTGGGTACCATCTCATAGGTATTGCTACCAGGACTTAATCAAAATCTCAATTTAAGACTGTGGCCGTGACATAGAGATCTCATATGGCACAGTGGACTTCTCCAGTGGTACCACTTACCAGTCACCTGCTATCTACAGTTGCCTTCCGGGGTACCATCTCATAGGTATTGCTACCAGGACTTAATCTAAATCTCAATTTCAGACTGTGGCCGTGACATAGAGATCTCATCTGGGACAGTGGACTTCTCCAGTGGTACCACTTACCAGTCACCTGCTATCTACAGTTGCCTTCTGGGGTACCATCTCGTAGGTATTGCTACCATGACTTAATCAAAATCTCAATTTCAGACTGTGGCCGTCATATAGAGATCTCATCTGGGACAGTGGACTTCTCCAGTGGTACCACTTACCAGTCACCTGCTATCTACAGTTGCCTTCCGGGGTACCATCTCGTAGGTATTGCTACCATGACTTAATCTAAATCTCAATTTCAGACTGTGGCCGTCATATAGAGATCTCATATGGCACAGTGGACTTCTCCAGTGGTACCACTTACCAGTCACCTGCTATCTACAGTTGCCTTCCGGGGTACCACCTCATGGGTATTGCTACCAGGACTTAATCAAAATCTCAATTTAAGACTGTGGCCGTGACATAGAGATCTCATATGGCACAGTGGACTTCTCCAGTGGTACCACTTACCAGTCACCTGCTATCTACAGTTGCCTTCCGGGGTACCATCTCGTAGGTATTGCTACCAGGACTTAATCTCAATCTCAATTTCAGACTGTGGCCGTCATATAGAGATCTCATATGGCACAGTGGACTTCTCCAGTGGTACCACTTACCAGTCACCTGCTATCTACAGTTTCCTTCCTGGGTACCATCTCATAGGTATTGCTACCAGGACTTAATCAAAATCTCAATTTCAGACTGTGGCCGTCATATAGAGATCTCAAATGGCACAGTGGACTTCTCCAGTGGTACCACTTACCAGTCACCTGCTATCTACAGTTGCCTTCCGGGGTACCATCTCGTAGGTATTGCTACCAGGACTTGTTCAGCAGATGGAACCTGGAGTGGGGAACCACCAGCTTGTTTACCTAGTGGTAATGCTTTAATCATGATACACTATTCACCTTTAGTTAAGTACTGCATGTCGTCTCATTATAGAAGTGCACACATGTATAAGATTCAGTTCTCTTTGAAACCTAATTCTTTCAAAAAATAGGTCTTTGGCAATTTTTAATGCTTTAACTTGACTGCTTGTGATGAGTTTTGCTGTCTGCTCAAGATGACAAGAGGAAAAAACAAAACATCGGGTCTATCAAGATTGAAACTGTATTCTTAAACATTATTTAAAAGTATAGTACAACAAAACCTGTCTTAAGCGGTCACTCAAAGAAGGCCCTATAAGATGTTTTCAAGACTGATAATAGCTTAATGCAGTCCAAAAGTATTGCAGAATGCTCCCGTGGGTATACAGTCAAATCTCGGATTTCCGAACGTCGATTATCCGAAACTACTGGGTTATTCGAAGACCACGGACAGTCCCGACTTTTTTCTCTATTATCTATTGCAATAAAACTACCTATTATTCGAATTTCGATTATCCGAAAAATTCTATTTTTCGAAGTGATTCGTCGGTCCCGATTAAAGAAATTGCTATTAAATTACCCTTCAAGATTCGAAGTCCAAATGTCACGCATGGTGACCATGATTTCTTTGTTTGGTCGAGTTCAATTTACACACCTGAGTGATTTAGCAAATAAATGTGCAACAGGTAATTGACACCGGGTTAACGTTCACACTATTACGCGATGAACCGTTAAGTGAGTAAATGGAGTCTTTTATTAAGGTCGTCTGCAATGATGATTTTATTTGATGTTTTTTAAATGTCTAATTATGAGGCATAAATGAGCTAAACTTGATTTAAATTTGATCGTCTCATCCTTTGATTTATTCTTGACCACTGTTTACATTAAGCGAACACACCAAGCGCACCAACAGGTTACAACAAAAAATACCAATTTCGATAATAGACGAATTTCACGGACATGTGTTTTGGGTGCTCAAAAGAATTGTCTCATCGAAACACTTCTTTTGAATGCCTAACACAATTTTAAGATTGAGGGAAAACAACCAAAACCTAGGTTTGGATGCTTAAGAGGACCCTCTCATCAAGACGGTTCTTTTAAACACCCAAATCGGATGTTTTTGCTGAAATGAAAGAAAAGTTACCAGCCCAAAAAGCACACAATGTCGGGCCACAAACGGCCTGCCAGCGATATGCCATCGCAATGGCCTATCGCTGGTGTGCCGTTGATGGCCCGACGTTGTGTGCTAGCTGGGATGGAGACCTTATGACATTAGGGCGATAAAAAGGAGACAATATTTCGTCCGTAAATATGGTTCGTCAATTTACAGCTAACCTTTCTTTTCATTGTTGTTATCGATATTGTTACATGTATATAGCGGATTGCAATACAGATCTGATTTTCATTACTGCGTTCCTAGACCTGCAGAGCATAAGAGACGATGAGGTCACAACCAAAAGGAGCTCATTTTCATGCTTTGACAGATGCTCTGATTACTTCACGGAAAACACGAGTTGAAGTTGCAAACTCTGGCAAAACAATGACGTTCTATCAAAGTATCCGAGCTTTTCCGAAAATATCCGAACACTACCCTTTTCGATCATTCGAACTACCGATTATTCGAAAGGATTTATGTGGTCCCTGGCACTTCGAATAATCGAGGTTTGACTGTAGTTGAAGTGCCAGTCATCACTGCAGAAGACAACCCATTTTGTGATATATTTCTTGGCTTTTGAGGAAATTAAGTTTGATTATTCCAACCTAAGGCTTGACAAAAGTACCCTCATAGTGATCAACTTTAAGCTCCATAGTGGCTAACAATTAACTTCATATAGGAGTGAACACATATCCCCTTGTAGTCATATCCAGTAACAGAGAATTGCCCTTCATATAAGATAAGCAATTGTAGAAAATATTTCACAGCAGATTTTGTATTTTAAAGCTTGGCTTAAGTTCAGATGCAGCACTAAATATACATTAGCAAGGCTAAGGAATGATTGTTGAATCCTAAACAACACTTAGCCATATTATTGATTGACTGACCCTAAAATAGTGAGTATGATCAGAAAATACCACAATCACAAATTGCAGGCAAACCTGTGGCATAGTGAGGAAGAGCCACACAACAATCACGAGACACCAGGAAGCAACCAGCTCTATCTTCCCCATCAAGATGATTGCAAAACTAGTCTGGACATATGGTAACACACAACAAAGCATAGAACAATTACAGAATCCCACAATGGGAGTAACAGTCAACATCGAATCAACAACAACAGAAACACCAGCCACCTAATGCACTCATTTAGGACCGAAACTTCATGATAGAGTTTTGGGAATTTTGTGTGCAATAGAGGGAGATCACTTCCAATTTTGTTTATGTTGATGGTGATTGGCTTAACTACATATGCCACAACATGTGATTTCCAACAATGTGGCATTTTGATAAGTGTAAATTCAGGTGAGCCCGTGCAGCCTCCATTTAAATTTACAAACTCCAAATGATGTTCTGTTAGTAGCTTAGCTCATAGAATACTCAAGTGACTAGCAAAGGCTCTGATCAGACTGTGCGTATGTGCAGGCTGATCTGAGCCTTTGATGGTCGCACATACCACATTGTTGGAAATCTTGTGTTGCGGCTCATATATTGTATTGTGTATTTCAGAATGTCCACAACTAGAATCTCCACAAGATGGCTCTGTAAAGATCACTGTAGGTGCTAGTGAGATAGCCACATATAGCTGTAATGAGGGATTTACAATCAGTGGTTCAGACACAAGGTCCTGTAGTAGTGGTACATGGATGGGTCAGGCTCCACTCTGTCTTCCTAATGGTAGGTCTGTCTTGTATAATGTGGGGTTTATGATCAGTGGTTCAGACACAAGGTCCTGTAGTAGTTATGATCAGTGGTTCAGACACAAGGTCCTGTAGTAGTGGTACAGGGACGGGTCAGGCCCCAGTCTGTCTTCCTAATGGTAGGTCTGTCATGTCTAATGTGGGGTTTTACGATCAGCGGTTCAGACACAAGGTCCTGTAGTAGTGATACATGGACGGGTCAGGCCCCAGTCTGTCTTCCTAATGGTAGGTCTGTCTTGTATAATGAGGGATTTAAGATCAGTGGTTCAGACACAAGGTCCTGTAGTAGTGGTACATGGACGGGTCAGGCTCCAGTTTGTCTTCCTAATGGTAGGTCTGTCTTGTATAATGTGGGATTTACGATCAGTGGTTCGGATACAAAGTTGTATAGTAGTGGAGTAGTGGAGCATGGACAGGTACCGGGGGACAGGTCATGCTCCACTCTGTCTTCCTAATGGTGGGTCTGTGTTGTATAATGGGGGATTTATATTGCATAGAATGGACTTCGATTATGAAGTGTAAGCTATTGTATACTTCAATATTGTCCCCATTTTAAGGACACCGGGTTCAATTTCATTGTGAGAAACCTGCCCAAGAGAATTCACTCATACTGCTTCATCGTATAAAGTAAAGCCTTCCTGACCAATTAAGGCGAAAAAAACGGTACCTCACCGTGCTTGGGAAAAAGTTAGGGTCGTTTCAAAAGTACCCTGAGAAATGCTTATTTTTGCATTGAGGTTAATGGAAAAGACTAAAATTTTGACATAAATGAGGAAATTTAAGATATACCTGCCCAAGAGAAATTAATGAATTTTAGATATAAGATGAACCTAAACATAATCTGTTAAAATTTGAAATAAAAATCAAAGGTCACCGTCTCATATGAAAAAGGGGTCATCCTAAAAGTAGTATTTTTACATTAAAATTAGTACCTTGGATGGATTTTGTGTAATTTTGAATAGAAATAGTTTGATTTACTTAAGCAATAACTTAAATTATGCCCATACTGTGTTATAGATTTAGTAAGAGGCCAAACATTAATAAAAAATAAAAGAAGGGTCGTTACAAAAAGGATTTTTGATTATGAAAATGTCAATTTTGATTAATTTTGACATAAATGCACGAATTTAAGATATAACTGCCCAAGAGAAATAAATGAATTTTGGATATAAGATGAACCTTAAAATTATATGTTAAAATTTGAAATAAAAATCTAAGGTCACCATCGTGTTTGAAAAAGGGGTCATCCTTAAAGTAGTATTTTTACATTAAAATTTGTACCTTGGATGGATTTCGTGTCATTTTGAATAGAAACAGTTTGGTTTACTTAAGCAATAACTTTAATTATGCCTATACTGTGTTGAAGAATTAGTAAGAGGCCAAAAATCTATAATTTTTTTTAAAAAGGGGTCGTTACAAAGGATGTTTAATTATGAAAAAGTCAATTTTGATTTATTTTGACATAAATGCAGGAATTTAAGGTATATATGCCCAATAGAAATAAAAGACTTCCATATATTTGATGATACTTAACATAACCAGGAAAAACATGAAATAAAAATTAAAGGTCACCACAGTATATGAAAAAGGGTCGTCCAAAAAGTAATATTACTGAATCAAATCAGTACGTCTGATTGATTCTGTGTAATTCTGAATGGTACAAGTTAGATTTCGCTTGGGCAATAACCCTAATTATGCCTTTGCAGTGATGGTAAATTAGTTAGAGGCCAATGTGATACCAAACTCTAAAAGAAGGGTCATTAAAAAGGTTTTTAATTATGAAAATGTCAATTTTTATTAATTGCATATAAATGAGGAAACTTAAGATATAGCTGCCCAAGAGAAATAAATGTATTTTAGATATAAGATGAACCTAATTATCATCTGTTAAATTTGAAATTAAAACAAAAGGTCACCACAGTATATGAAAAAGGGGTCGTCCTAAAAGTATTATTTTTACAAAAAATCAGTACCTTGGATGGAATTTGTGTAATTTTGAATAGAAATAGTTAGGTTTTCTTAAGCAATAACTTTAATGATGCCTATACTGTTTTGAAGAATTATTAAGAGGCTAAAAATCAAAAAGGAAAAGAAAAGAAGAGAAAAAAGATTGCTACAAAAAGGATTTTTGATTATGAAAATGTCAATTTTGATTAATTTTGACATAAATGCTGGAGTTGAAGGTATATCTGCCCAATAGAAAAAATGACTTATATATTATATTGTATGAACCTTAACATTATCTGGATGATATGAAATAAAAATCAAAGGTCACCGCAGTATATGAAAAGGGGTCATCCCATAAGCAATATTTTTACACTATAAATTGGTACCTCGGTTGGATTTGTGAAATTCTGAATATGATGAGTTAGATTTACTGAAGCATTAGCCCTCAATATGACTCAACTATGTCGGTGAGCTAGTGAGAGACCTCATTTCTACGAAAATCTGAAGAAGCGTCGTTACAAAATGGGTTTGTAATTACGAAAATGTCAATTTTTATCAATTCTGACTTAAAATGATATCTGCCCAAGAGAAATTAATGAATTTTGGATATAAGATGAACCTAAACATAATTTGTTACAATTTGAAATAAAAACCGAAGGTCATCACAGTATACGAATAAGGGGTCATCCCAAAAGTAGTATATTCACACTAGAAATTAGTACCTCGGTTGGATTTTGTGTAGTTCTGAATGTGATGAGTAAGATTTACTGAAGCAATAGCCCTTAAAATGCATTTAAAATGATAGAGAGCTAGTAAGAGACCTAATTTCTTCGAAAATCTGAAGGGTCGTTACAAAAATAATTTGTTATTATGAAAATGTCAATTTTGACTGAAAATGAGGAAATTTAAAATATATCTGCCCAATAGAAACAAACAATTTGATGATATTTGATGAAAATTTACATGACCTGTGAAAAATTAACTTAAAAAACCCAAAGGTCACACAGTATATGAAAAAGGGGTCGCCTGAAAAGTTGTATTTTTAGATTAATATCTGTACCTCTGATGGAGTTGTGTATGTTTGAATGTGATGAGTAAGATTTACTGAAGCAATAACCCGAAGATGATCTGCTTCATTGTTAGACACAATCACTTTTTTGGTTTTGTCATAATATAATTGTCACTCAATATATAATCTGTCTTTTCTCAAGCATCTAGAGAGCCTACATGAGTGAAAGTGTGTGTGATAAAAAATAAATTTCCTTTTTATCGACCAAAACATATGATGAAGGGAACCGTCTCATTGAGATGGTTCTTTTGAGCACCAAAACCAAATGTTTAACTGATAAATAAAATATTCCTTTTCCTTTCCCCGTGATTTTTTTTGTAATCAGGGACTGTGCCATTTTTCTATGGTGGTGGTTATTGTTACTTGTTATAAAGGCTAACTTGTAAACTCAGCACAGTGTTTCTAGACAGCCTACTATGGTGATCAAAGCTTTCCCTATAAAGCATGCACAAATCCAGAGGGAACTGAAGGGTCAAAAGTCAATACCCCCCTCCCACACAAAAAAAGAAGTGATATTGCTAGATTTTCTTAAGAATCAACAAATGGACAATACCCGAGCCCCACTGTCACTAATCATGCCTGGAAAATGATTGGACCCCATCCTGAAAATGTTAGACAGTCAAACAACCTCTAACAGCTAAAATTAAATTGTACAGTAAAGTTGAGGATTGCAAAAAATCTCAATCTCAGACCTTATTTTATTGTCAGGACACCTCCTGCAGAAAAATCTGGATCTGCACATGCAAGCGTCCACACACATATTTACCTTTGAACCTACATGTACCCCTGGGCTGACTATTTATCACTATGACGTTTCAGTAAAATATGTAGGGATACCATCAACATAATTCACAATGAAAATCACTTTTTAAATCGCTGTTTTCACCAGGGCAGAGGTAGAGAAAGGGCAGAAGTAGTGGTTATTGTTTAAGTCCTCAACTTATTTTACAGATCCAGAGGGGGTCCAACATTTTCCAGGGGGTCCAACCTTTTCCAGGGGGGTCCAAATGCTAATTTCTATAGAAACCCTTATAACTTGTGCTTTTCCAGGGGAGGGATGCAGACCCCCCCCCCCCTCTGGGTCCGCACATGAGAATATCAGGTGGAATGTTTGTTTTGATTCTTTACATCCCATCAACAATCTTTCAGATATAAAGAGGCGGGTCTTCCTGGGTTGAACCAGTTCTAAGCTAGGATTAATGTTCTTGCTCAAGGACACAACGCAGTGACGCCGGTGAGGCTCGAAGTTCGAACCCTCGGTCTCGATTCAAGCACTCTACCACTGAGCCACTGCGCTCCCACATCAGGTGGAATGATGCTCCACTTGATTTGCTCGACCGAGAGCTTTTTGTCTGATTTATTTTGACATTATCGGTTAAAGAACTCACTTTTTGGACCTTCCGTATTTTGTTTTTGTTTTTGCACACAGAGTAAAATAATCAAAGGGGCACAATTGCCGACTATCCGATTTTTTTATAATCGCAACTGCAATTTAAAATCGCTGTCGACTTCGGAATGAATAAGCAGTCCGGTTTCAAGAAAATTCCTGCTTTCAATCACTTTAACCTAGTTGATATTTGTTCTCAGATTGTTAATATATGACCAGGCTGATCTATTGACATTCATTTTTTGCCAAAAATGCGTTATTTACCGCTCATTAACTTGAACTATTTGGCGTTTTTCCACGCAGAAACTGACGTGTATTAGAAGTACGACGTCAAATTGTTTACGGAAGATGCGCGCGTCGCATGCGCAGCCGTATCGAGGTCGGTGTCCTTAAATGCATTTGAGCAAGTGTTGTTCTCATTATTATACTTAGTATTGTTTCTACTACTTTAACCCTTTCCCTCATGAATATTCATGCTAAGCTCCACCAACTATGAATAATTATATAAATAATTTTTCATGTTTGTACCTCGAACAAAGACATTACTTGTCAGGTCCACTAGTATATTGTTGTCGGTTACAAGTGATAGTATGTACAAGACGTACTGGTTTTAACTGCTTAGTCAAGAAATGTGTGGTTAGGTGAACTGACTATCCCGACATGACCATAGCTGTTGACTGGGAAGATCAGAACCAAACCAAACCAATATATCTAATCATATTTCCATAAACAAACAGAGTAGACCCTGATCAGGCAGCTCTGTCTGATCTGGGTCTGCTCTGTTTGCAAAAGTGTTAAAAGGCATCTCTATGAGATAAAGTGTTAAAAAGAATATTGGAATGAATGTGAGAGTTTTAAATAAAAGTCTGTATTTTTTTCAGGTTGTCCAAGTCTTGTTATCCCTTTTGGTGATGTCACAATGGAAGGTACAGGCTATGGTGCAACTGCTACAATCACATGTCACCATGGTTACATGATCGTGGGACCATCTTCTGCTGTGTGTCTGGGTGATAGATGGAGTAATGTCCCTTCATGTCATATTGCAGGTAGGGTTAAGAAGTGAAAGGCAATTATGCAGGGCCTAGCCAAGTGTAGTGGCTCAGATGGTAGTGTTAGACTGGGGATTGAAGGGTTGCTAGTTCAAGTCTCACTGCTGGCGGAGTCTCTGTTTTGTGTCCTTGAGCAAGACACTTAATCCGCTGCTAAGTTGGTTCAACCCAGGAAGACCTGTCCCGACATGACTGAAAAACTGTTTACTGGGATGTAAAGAATGAAAACAAACAAAATATACTGAACAAAAAAAGTTAAGGAAATCTCAGAAAACCATGCAACATAAGAACTCCAAAGCAAACAATTATTCGTTTTTTATTAATTTGTTTAGATACATGTCATCGGTTGAGAAAAATGTTTACTAAAGTTTGCTAGCACTAATCCCTGGGTTGTGACACAGGGTCAAGTAACCCAGGGGTCAAAGTCATTTTTCTCAAAAATGACTGCAGAGTATTCCCTCATAAACACATGAAAAACATGTAAGCTTTCAAAACTTGAGATGCAATTCCTTTGAATGTCACATGAACTTAACTTGATAGCCTTAAACATCACATTTGAGAAGATGAAATGCCTTCACCAGAAACGAGTACGTCCCAAGTCAGCGACAAATTAGGACTAGAACTGGTTTGGCATACTCTGAATACTGGTGATTTGGCGCTCAATATCTCCTGCAACACAGCATCGAGAGGCTGGGCTGGGTCCAAAAATGTCATAGACATATTAAACTTGTAGACATGTCTGATGAGCAAACTGACCAGTCAATGCACACAACATTGCTTTTGCTGATTCTAGCGAGGTGTGATCTAGCATTGTCATCCTAGGTCTGGTACTGTCACTGGTTTTCGCACAAAAGGCAGGACAACAGACCTCAACACTTCATCCATGTACACTTCACTGATCAAGTGTCTCTATATAAACACCAGGTCTGTCGTCCTAGGTTTTAAACATCTCCATCTCCCGAGGGACCTGGCTAACGTTAACATGGTTAATGTATGAAACCTATGTTTGCCTGGTAAATTGAATTTTTGCGAAAAATGGAGTGAAGACCAGTCAACTTTGACATGGATTTGCTAAGCTGCTATGGGCGCTACGGACACAGATAAAGCGACATTATAAAGAAAAATGGTCACATTATACTATTGTGAAATTCAAAAGTCTTTAAATATCTTAGATCTTTTGGCATAGCCCCTCAAACACAAATTCCTTAACTTTTTTTGTTGAGTATACATGCAGAACCTAGTGGTTTAAATCATTAACTCTTTGCATGCTGGGTAATTTTTCATGCTTTTGTTGTCGTCTGCTAACTCTTTTCAAAATCAACTGTTCAAAATAATATTTCAGGAACACTATCAGAGTGTCAAACAGTTTGGATCCAGATCAGAACCGACATTTTGTCAGTCCTGATCTGGATCCAAACTGTTTGCAAAGGCTATTAGCAGATGACAAAAGTTGCTGCTAGCATTATGTCTTCCATGACTGGGAAGACATACTCTCTAGTGCTGTCCATCAGTTTGTTTGTCCAAGTGAACGATTATAGGGCACTAGTTTGTCAACCCTTAGTTGTGTTAGGGTTTAATAGGGCTCAGTTTATTGGTCCCAAAAAGTAGCCAATAAAAACAAAGGTTGAAGTTGGTATTTCATGAATAGCTTATAGCAAATCTTTTACCGATTTTGCAAGTGTCATCTGCTGAGGACATTAACAATTAGATCAGGCTCGACAAAACTCTGGCCTGGCCTGGATCCAAACTGTTTGAAACTCTGATGGTATTTCTGAAAGAATTTTATGAAAACGTTGATTTTGGAAAAAAAAAGGCAGATGACAAAAATAGCACGAAAGATTTCCCAGGATGGTATTCCTGTCCATCTGACAGGATGTAAGCATAACATTTGCAAAAAACTACTGGCCCAATTTCCACCAAATTTTACAGTAAAGGATCAATGGTAGGTCTAGTTGAGCATATCATCAGGATATTTCACTTCATTGATATTTGAGCCGCGACATGAGATTTCCAACAATGTGGTATGTGCGACCAGCAAAGCCTCAGATCAGCCTGCCCATACAGGCAGTCTGATCAGAGCCTTTGCTAGTTGCTTGAACATTCTTTGACTGTTAAGCTATTGACCGAACAAAATTTGGAGTTTCTAAGCTTAAAAGGAGGCTGCACAGGCTCGTCTGAGTATGCACTTGTCGAAATGCCACATTGTTGGAAATCTCATGTCGCGGCTCATTTTATGATGTACTCACTGGCCCTAAATGTGTTAAATTTTTCAGTATTCAATTTTGTCAGCACAACTCTTTATACTGTTTGGCAGATTTCCACCACACTTAACAGGAGTGATTCTTGCCAGGTCTAGTTGTGCATTTAACCCTTAAAGCGTCAAGAAAAAAATGCATCTGAAAATGTTGTCTGCTGAAGTTGTCTGCTGGAAATAATTGCCTAACATTACTGACGAATTAAGTATAGAAGAAAACAGTGTGGACCCAGAACAGGCTGCTCCTATAGGAGCAGTCTGATCTGGGTCCACACTGTTTGCCATAGTGGCTTCATAACATTTCAGCAGACGAGAAAAGCAGACGACTTTTGTTGGGATTGGCAGATTACGGGCTAAGCAGAGTGAAGGTTTTGTGTTTCTCTCTCCTAGTGCCATTTGCTGATAATTTTTGCAAACAGTTTGTACCCAGATTTAAATAGGGCTGATAAAACATCAAACCTGATCTGGATCCAAAGTTGGTATTCCTGAAAGAATTTTTTAAAATGCATGGAAAATTACCCAGGATGCAAAAAGTTAATTTTCACATAAAAGTTTGTATGTATATCTTAGAAATGGCAAAGTATATTTTCATAAATTGATTATTTTCAGAATGTCCAGCATTAGAGCCACCTCAAGATGGCTCTGTAAGCATCACTTTAGGAGCCAATGCTATTGAAGTAGCCACATATAGCTGTAACAAGGGATTTATGATCCGTGGTTTAGAAACAAGGACATGTAATAGTGGTACATGGACTGGTCTTGCTCCACTCTGTCTGGCTAATGGTAAGTATACATACATGGGCACAGCCGGGGGGCACAGGTAAGATAAAGCAATTTTTTTAGTGTAATATTGTAAATATTTTTTTACCCATCTATTTTAACATACGTTTTGGGTACTCACAAGAACCGTCTCATTGTGACGGTTCTTTTGAGTACCCACAATGTATGTTTTTGTTGAGAAATAAGAAAATCAATTTTGGGGTACACACTCAACTTAAGGCATGTATAGGTGAAGGTAATCAACTAATTTGCTAGCATATACTTTTCCTATCAAGGTAATTGGTAATGGGGGTGAGGGGGTATCTATTGCTATTCAATCTATTGTCAATACTTATATCTATATCATTTTGGGATACAATACACATTATTTTAAACAGTACACAATGATTTTAATGTTATGTGTATGGAAGATAAAGTACATGACCACAGGTTTAGATAAACAAAAATTTTCTGCGTAAAATTGTTAATATTTTCTTACCCATAATTTTTAGCATATGTTTTGGGTGCTCAAAAGAACCGTCTCATTGAGACGGTTCTTTTGAATACCCACAACATATGTTTTGGTTGAGAAATAAAAAAAAAAAAAAAAATTCTGCATGACTCTAATTTTTTGTGGGGTATATTTTGCAGGTTGTGCAAGACTTGTTGTTACTTTCGGTGATGTAATAGTGGAAGGTGTTGGCTATGGCGCAACTGCTACCATTACATGTCACCATGGTTACAGGATTGTGGGACCCTCCTCTGTTATATGTTTGGGTGATAGATGGAGTAATGTCCCTTCATGTTACATTGCAGGTATGTAAATGCAACTAACCCTTAAAGCGCCAATTGCAACAAATGTCGTCTGCTTTTCTCACCTGCTGGAATGTTTAAGAAGCCTCTATGGCAAACAGTGTGGACCCAGATCAGACTGCTCCTATAAGAGCAGTCTGTTCTGGGTCCACGCTGTTTGCTTCTATAATTAATTTGTCAGTAGTGTTAGGCAATTATTTGCAGCAGACGACTTCAGCAGACGACATTTTCAGATGCATGCTAAAGGTCTGTTGCAAGTACTATAATTCACATTAATCCTTTGTATTTTGGAAACCCCTAAATGGGTACGAGGGGGTACGAAGACCAAGATGAAATGCTGCAAAATGCGGCATTTCAGCAGGGCCTGTACTGTTAGCTAAGATAACTACAATCTTCTGGTACTAAGGCCAAATAAAAAAATGTCATAGATTCTCAGACACCGCCGCATCTGGTTGAAAGGCCCTGCATCGTGTCTTTTTATCGCTTTCTGAAAAAAAATGAAATAAACAACACATTTCCAGTTCAAACATCAAACCTTGCCATTCAAGCTTGGGTTACAAACCACCCAAAATCATGTTTGATACCAATAGAGCATTACAGGGACATATATGGTAAAGAGTTCAAATGGGTTAGTAATGTTAACAAAATGATTTCTATATTTAGATTGTGGTAGCTTGCCTCGCCCAGTGCATGGAAGTGTGTACACTGCAGCTGGCACAACATTTGGACAGACTGCTACCTTCTCTTGTGATTCTGGATATGCACTTATTGGTGATGAAACCAGATACTGTACCAGTCTGGGTTCTTGGGATGGTACCCAACCTTTCTGCAAGGCTGTTGGTATGTATTGCTAATATGCACCATCATGTTAATGTTCCCCGACAAAGTCAGAGGGATATAGTTTTGGCTGCATCCCTCCATTCTGTCCGTCTGGAATCATCTCAGTACCTTTGGGTCAGATTTGATCAATTTTTAGTATAAATAATTAGTATTATGAACTGTAGATATCCTCTAAGTTCATCAAAATCGACTTCTTAACATTTGAGTTCTTGCCCTTGACTTAGAATCACACTGGTCAATGTAAAAGCACCGGTGGTTGCTACAACGAACTGGTGGTGGCTTATTTCAGCACTGGTGGTGGCGTAAAATGGCGGAAAAGGTAAACAAAATCTATACCTGTTGACTTTATGATTTATTTATAAGCTTGCATTTATTTTATTTGTGTTGACACCAGGCGCACAGACCGTCGGCAAGATTACAGTTTATGGCGTTGCCAAGCAATTGGTGATTTAATTCTTGGTTTGAACGGCAAATCCAACACAGTTCTGGAGTTTTGCCGTGACAGGTGCTTTTTCTAGTGTAACTGCCTAAATTGAGTGAAATCTGCATGTCTAAGCGCAGCTGTTGTCATATTCCCATGAAACAATATCCAAAAATGATTACTACTTTGGTTTTTTTTCTTGGTAAACTAGCAAATGTTTTATTGAGGAATTTTTATTACAACGCACTGGGAGCATTTTTTGACGCATTGATACAACGCATTGATGGTTGCACAGAATTCCTGTGGTTGTTGGTGCAGACTCACCACATCATTCGCTGTTCACATAAACATTGCAAAAATTGCCATTTCAACCAGCAAATGATATTCCGATACTGTATAGAAGGCTCAGGCGAGCCTGTGCAAACGTGCATACTCCCAAGAGCCTTTGCTGCCAGCACAAGAGATCTTGATATTTATTACATTGTCCAGTGACTGCCTGCGCAAATGTGCAGACTCACCAGAGTATTCGCTGCTGGCGTGAATAGCACACAAATCGCCATTTAAGGCAGCACAAGAGATTTTGTACAGTGACGAAGGCTAAGGTAAGCCTGTGCAAATGTGCAGACTCGCCAGATCCTTCACTGCTCGCACAAAATGGCATTCAATCGCCATTTGAGTCACCACATGAGAATTTTAAACTGACGAAGGCTCAGACTAGACCAAGCAAATGTGGCCAAATCCATTGCTGTTCGCATGAATGACACCCAAAAATAGTGAGTATCACAATCACAAACCGCAAACAAACCCATGGCACTGAGAGGAATAGCCACACAACAATCACGAGACACCAGGAAGACAAACTAAGCAAAGCAGCCAGCTCTCTCTCTTCCCCATCAAGATGATTGCTATAAAACAAGAATGGACATAAAGTAACAAAATATAGAACAATTACAGAATCCTGTAATGGGAGTAACAATCAACAACGAATCAACAACAACAGAATCACCGCTTTAGAACAGACAGCAGCCTATTCCTCTGGGGTGCTAAAATTGCATTTTACTGGTACCAAATCTTCGCCCTAGAATCTGCTGTTGTTGAAGCACAAAATTTTAAGCTCGCATGGAGGCTTATTAACTATTGTAATGTATCATAACGGACAAACAATCTCATTAAATTAAAAGTTTTTGGGCCAATCTGAAAAATAGGCGGAAACACTCTCAAAGTGCGAACAGGGCTAGCTCTGGAGCATCTCTGGTGAGGCTTCACATTTGCAGAGTCACGCTTGAGCCTTCATCAGTGTACAAAAACCACAAAATATATGCCTATTGACTGTATATTTTCTTTATAAGCTTGCTTTTATTTTACTTTTGATGACCCAATGCGCACAAACCGTCAGAAACATTGCAGTTTATGGCTCTGCCATGCAATTGGCGTTTTAATTCATGGTTTGACTGATAAATCCGACACAGTTGTGGAGTTTGACAGTGACAGGTGCTTTTTCTATTGTGACTGCCTAACTTCAGGAAATTCTGCATGTCTAAGCACAGCTGCAGCTATGTTATCATAGTCCCATGAAATAACATCCAAAAACGATTACTACTCTCTATTTTTTCTATGCAGAGAAGGCTCTGGCGAGTCTGTACATTTGCATATGCTCACCTGAGTCTTCATCCTGGTACTGAAATATCATGTGCTGGCTCAAATAACGATTTATGTACCGTTTATAAGAACAGTGTATGCTGTGGCGAGGCTGCACCAGCAACCACAGGAATTCTGTGCAACCATCAGTGCGTTGTATCAATGCGTCAAAAAATGCTCCCAGTGCGTTGTAATAAAAATTCCTGAATAAAACATTTGCTAGTTTACCAAGAAAAAACCCCCAAAGTAGTAATCGTTTTTCGGATGTTATTTCATGAGAATATGACAACAGCTGCGCTTAGACGTGCAGATTTCACTCAATTTAGGCAGTTACACTAGAAAAAAACACCTGTCACGACAAAACTGCAGAACTTTGTTGGATTTGCAGTCCAAACCATGAATTAAATCACCAATTGCTTGGCAGAGCCATAAACTGCAATGTTACCGGTGGTCTGTGGGCCAGGTGTCATCACAAATAAAATAAATGCAAGTTTATAAATAAATAATAAAGTCAACAGGTATAGATTTTTTTACCTTTTACGCCACCACCGGTGCTGTAAAATGCAACCACCAGTTCGTTGTAGCAACCACCGGTGCGTTTACATTGACCAGTGTGAGAATAGGCAATTATAATGCAAAAGCTATTTTGCCTTTTTGTGGAATGAACTTCACATTTCCCCAAGGCTATTATATCTGACAACTTCTCACTGTGGGCCATGATTGCCCATTGCCTATAAATAAGCATT
Source organism: Loripinus fragilis (assembly GCA_964019695.1). Lineage (NCBI taxonomy): Eukaryota > Metazoa > Mollusca > Bivalvia > Lucinida > Lucinidae > Loripinus > Loripinus fragilis. The sequence goes on from OZ026526.1 coordinate 64,030,358, forward strand.
TCACTATCAAATATTTTACCCAACTTCGCTGACCCCTTAGGCAGGGTCAAAGATCAAATAATTAAATTTCTCAGTACTTTAGTCAATTATCAATATCTTTTACTGAAATTTAGCATGCAGGCAGAGGAACTATGGATATGAAATGTATCAAGCTGAATAATAGTTCTGGGTGGATTTAGAGGGTGAGGCCAAAACCAAAATTCTACTTTTTCAGAATATGATCATGTTGCATATCAAAATAAAAGGTATGAAGCATACAGCAACATGGTAGCAAATTTTTCCTGCAGACACAGCCTCGACACCAGGGTTGGGGTCAAAAGAGCAAAACAATTTTTTCTAAAAGTAGTCATGTTGCAAATCAAATTAAAGAGAATGGAGCATAGGACATTCAAGCAAATGTTCTGTCCTTAAACACACCCTCGACCCCTGGGCTGGGGTCAAAGGGTCAAAAAATATGCTGAAAGTTGTCATGTTGCAAGGAAAAGAAGTGTAGATCAATATGCTTCAAAAACTATGATCTTATACACACCCCTGACATGTTGGGTCAGGTTGAAAGGTCAGATATTGAAATTGTGCAGATATATTTTTATTGAACTAAGCACATAGTTGACAGGCTTTTGTTATGATCTGAATGATACCCAAGGTGAACTAAGTGGTTGGAGAATATATTCTATATGGACCTCGTGACGAGAAAATCTGTCCCCCTTTGCTTACTTCCAGGTTAAGCTCAAGATACTCAAGGTTAGGTTCCAGATACTGAGACTAATTGAAATATTGCATGTAAAATGTTAAGATATACAGTAAAACCTGTCATAAGTGGCTATGCAAAAATAGACAAAACAAAGGTCTCAAAGACCGATTATTGCTTAAAGCAGGTTGAAAGTATTGCAGAATGCTCTCTTGGAGCATTCTGCAATACTTTTGACCTGCATTAAGCGATAATCTGTCTTGAACACCAATTTTTGGTCTTTTTTTTTTTTTTTTTGGTGGCCCCTTAAGACAGGTTTTATTGTAATACTTCCAAATGGACCGGCTCTCTTTCTTCAGGATGTATTAGCCTGTCCAACCCTGTGTTTGGTTTAGTGAATGTGAGTGGCACCACGGTAGAAGATGTGGCTACCTACAGCTGTTTAGAGGGATACCTTCTCCAAGGAAACTCTGAGCGTGTGTGTGGCAGCAATGGTGAATGGTCAGGGGTGCCACCAACTTGTAAAATCATTGGTAATTATATATAATTATAATAATTATCATTTTAGAATATCAAAATCATTGGTTCTGCTGAATCATTCAAGAAGGGTTGTTGTCAGTTACAAGCGAAAGTATGTGCACAAAGTACTGGTTAACCGCTTGTTCAAGCTTGCCCAGGAAAAAGTGTGGTTAGGTGAACTGACCGTCCCGCCATGACCTTTGCTGTTGACATGGGACGTAAAGCAATAAAACAAACAAACAAACCATACAAAATCATTGGTAATTATATATTATTATAATAAGCATTTTAGAATATGAAAATCATAGTTAATTGTATACAGTAAAACCTATGCAAAATGGCTACTCTCAAAAAGACAAAAAAATGATTTTCAACACTAATTATCGCTTAATGCAGGTCAAAAGTATTGCAGAATGCTCCAAGGGCAGCATTCTGCAATACTTTCGACCTTCATTAAGCTACCATTTGTCATAAAGATATTTGTATTGTCTATTTTTGAGTGGCCGTTTTACACAGGTTTTACTGTATTATTATACTAATCATTTTAGAATATGGAAATTTGGATAGAATGTGTAGTATTATATGTCATTCTAATTTCAATACAGTTAATAGCTAAAGGGATCGGAGACTTCGCTGTGTGCTCGATGGGTCCATTTAGTCAAATAGACAGTAAAGACTGATTAAACTGGTCATATACCTTGGCTTACACTAGTATTCATTGGAGGCACATGCTACTTTGAGGGTTTTGTCACAAGGCAATTAATTGATAAGGGGCTAATCAAAAAATCATGCTTTAATAAGATCTTGTGACTTAGAAGAATCTGTTCAGGAGATTTTGGTCGCATATGGGTTAAGTTATCTATAACTCTTAATTTTATATCCTAGTTTTGCCTGCTGATAACTTTTGCAAACAGTTTAAGACTCAGAACAAAACATTTAAATCCTAACTGTTGGACACTCTGATGGTACTCCTGAAAATATTTTTCAAAAAAATTGATTTTTCAAAAAAAAAACGGCAGACAGCAAAAAGCATGAAAAATTTCCCATGAGGCAAACTGTAAATAACTTTTGCAAACAGTTTGGAACCTGATCAGGCCTGACAGAACACTCTAATGGTATTCACTGAAAGTTGATTTTGAAAAAAAATATCAGCAGACGTCAAATAAGCATGAAAAGTTTCCCAGGGGGCAAAGAGCTAGCATGCATGTGCAGCTGTCTAGTGGTGCTAAGGGGCTAATGTTTGGTGGGAGTCTTTACGTACAGCCTTACTTTGTATTAGAGAGCAGGTAAGATTGTGCTGATGTGCAGGCGCATCTGAGGCTTCACTGCTTGCATATGGGCCTCAACGCAACAAAACCTGTCTTTCAGGTTTCCGACAAATTAGCCTCAATCCAGTCTCCTTAGCTACTGAGATCAAAATTTCTCCTGTAGCAAGTTTAGATATGATATTTTCCAAAACATGAATAACTAAGGCGCTGATCAGTCTGAGTGTATGCGCAGGCTGGTCTGTGCCTTTGCTGTTCGCAAACCACCAAAGACAGGTTTTCTCACGTCGAGGCCCATATATGATAAGTACAAAAATTCAGCTGGTCCAAGCAGCTTTCATCCTATAACATATTTTCTGTATGTTTGTGTATGTAGATTGTAGAAGCCTGAGCCACCCAATGAATGGAACTGTTGACACAAGCCTTGGTACCACCTATAAAAAGACGGCAGTGTACAGCTGTATGACAGGATTCACACTCAAAGGATCATACAGAAGAACATGTGGGGGAACTGGACAGTGGAGTGATGATGCACCAACGTGTGACATTAAAGGTAAGGCTTGGTACCACCTACAAGAAGACAGCAGTATACAGCTGTATGACAGGGTTCACACTCAAAGGATCATACAGAAGAACATGTGGGGAAACTGGACAGTGGAGTGATGATGCACCAACATGTGACATTAAAGGTAAGGCTTGGTACCACCTACAAGAAGACAGCAGTATACAGCTGTATGACAGGGTTCACACTCAAAGGATCATACAGAAGAACATGTGGGGAAACTGGACAGTTGAGTGATGATGCACCAACATGTGACATTAAAGGTAAGGCTTGGTACAACCTACAAGAAGACAGCAGTATACAACTGTATGACAGGCTTCACACTCAAAGGATCATACAGAAGAACATGTGGAGAAACTGGACAGTGGAGTGATGATGCACCAACATGTGACATTAAAGGTAAGGCTTGGTACCACCTACAAGAAGACAGCAGTATACAACTGTATGACAGGGTTCACACTCAAAGGATCATACAGAAGAACATGTTGGGAAACTGGACAGTGGAGTGATGATGCACCAACATGTGACATTAAAGGTAAGGCTTGGTACCACCTACAAGAAGACGGCAGTATACAGCTGTATGACTGGGTTCACACTCAAAGGATCATACAGAAGAACATGCGGGGGAACTGGACAGTGGAGTGACTATCCACCAACATGTGACATTAAAGGTAAGGCTTGGTATCACCTACAAGAAGACAGCAGTATACAGCTGTATGACAGGTTTCACACTCAAAGGATCATACAGAAGAACATGTGGGGAAACTGGACAGTGGAGTGATGATGCACCAACATGTGACATTAAAGGTAAGGCTTGGTACCACCTACAAGAAGACGGCAGTATACAGCTGTATGACAGGGTTCACACTCAAAGGATCATTCAGAAGAACATGTGGGGAAACTGGACAGTGGAGTGATGATGCACCAACATGTGACATTAAAGGTAAGGCTTGGTACCACCTACAAGAAGACAGCAGTATACAACTGTATGACAGGGTTCACACTCAAAGGATAATTCAAAAGAACATGTGAGGAAACTGGACAGTGGAGTGATGATGCACCAACATGTGACATTAAAGGTAAGGCTTGGTACAACCTACAAGAAGACAGCAGTATACAGCTATATGACAGGGTTCACACTCAAAGGATCATACAGGAGAACATGTGGGGAAACTGGACAGTGGAGTGATGATGCACCAACATGTGACATTAAAGGTAAGGCTTGGTACCACCTACAAGAAGACAGTAGTATACAGCTGTATGACAGGGTTCACACTCAAAGGATCATACAGAAGAACATGTGGGAAGCTGGACACTGGAGTGATGATGCACCAACATGTGACATTAAAGGTAAGGCTTGGTACCACCTACAAGAAGACAGCAGTATACAGCTGTATGACAGGATTCACACTCAAAGGATCATACAGAAGAACATGTTGGGAAACTGGACAGTGGAGTGATGATGCACCAACATGTGACATTAAAGGTAAGGCTTGGTACCACCTACAAGAAGACAGCAGTATACAGCTGTATGACAGGGTTCACACTCAAAGGATCATACAGAAGAACATGTGAGGAAACTGGACAGTTGAGTGATGATGCACCAACATGTGACATTAAAGGTAAGGCTTGGTACCACCTACAAGAAGACAGCAGTATACAGCTGTATGACAGGGTTCACACTCAAAGGATCATACAGAAGAACATGTGGGGGAACTGGACAGTGGAGTGATGATGCACCAACATGTGACATTAAAGGTAAGGCTTGGTACCACCTACAAGAAGACGGCAGTATACAGCTGTATGACAGGGTTCACACTCAAAGGATCATACAGAAGAACATGTGGGGGAACTGGACAGTGGAGTGATGATGCACCAACATGTGACATTAAAGGTAAGGCTTGGTACCACCTACAAGAAGACGGCAGTATTCAGCTGTATGACAGGGTTCACACTCAAAGGATCATACAGAAGAACATGTGGGGGAACTGGACAGTGGAGTGATGATGCACTAACATGTGACATTAAAGGTAAGGCTTGGTATCACCTACAAGAAGACAGCAGTATACAGCTGTATGACAGGGTTCACACTCAAAGGATCATACAGAAGAACATGTGGGGGAACTGGACAGTGTAGTGATGATGCACCAACATGTGACATTAAAGGTAAGGCTAGGTACCACCTACAGGAAGACGGCAGTATACAGCTGTATGACAGGTTTCACACTTAAAGGATCATACAGAAGAACATGTGGGGGAACTGGACAGTGGAGTGATGATGCACCAACATGTGACATTAAAGGTAAGGCTTGGTACCACCTACAAGAAGACAGCAGTATACAGCTGTATGACAGGATTCACACTCAAAGGATCATACAGAAGAACATGTTGGGAAACTGGACAGTGGAGTGATGATGCACCAACATGTGACATTAAAGGTAAGGCTTGGTACCACCTACAAGAAGACAGCAGTATACAGCTGTATGACAGGGTTCACACTCAAAGGATCATACAGAAGAACATGTGAGGAAACTGGACAGTTGAGTGATGATGCACCAACATGTGACATTAAAGGTAAGGCTTGGTACCACCTACAAGAAGACAGCAGTATACAGCTGTATGACAGGGTTCACACTCAAAGGATCATACAGAAGAACATGTGGGGGAACTGGACAGTGGAGTGATGATGCACCAACATGTGACATTAAAGGTAAGGCTTGGTACCACCTACAAGAAGACGGCAGTATACAGCTGTATGACAGGGTTCACACTCAAAGGATCATACAGAAGAACATGTGGGGGAACTGGACAGTGGAGTGATGATGCACCAACATGTGACATTAAAGGTAAGGCTTGGTACCACCTACAATAAGACGGCAGTATACAGCTGTATGACAGGGTTCACACTCAAAGGATCATACAGAAGAACATGTGTGGGAACTGGACAGTGGAGTGATGATGCACTAACATGTGACATTAAAGGTAAGGCTTGGTATCACCTACAAGAAGACAGCAGTATACAGCTGTATGACAGGGTTCACACTCAAAGGATCATACAGAAGAACATGTGGGGGAACTGGACAGTGTAGTGATGATGCACCAACATGTGACATTAAAGGTAAGGCTAGGTACCACCTACAGGAAGACGGCAGTATACAGCTGTATGACAGGGTTCACACTTAAAGGATCATACAGAAGAACATGTGGGGGAACTGGACAGTGGAGTGATGATGCACCAACATGTGACATTAAAGGTAAGGCTTGGTACCACCTACAAGAAGACGGCAGTATACAGCTGTATGACAGGGTTCACACTCAAAGGATCATACAGAAGAACATGTGGGGGAACTGGACAGTGGAGTGATGATGCACCAACATGTGACATTAAAGGTAAGGCTTGGTACCACCTACAAGAAGACGGCAGTATACAGCTGTATGACAGGGTTCACACTCAAAGGATCATACAGAAGAACATGTGGGGGAACTGGACAGTGGAGTGATGATGCACTAACATGTGACATTAAAGGTAAGGCTTGGTATCACCTACAAGAAGACAGCAGTATACAGCTGTATGACAAGGTTCACACTCAAAGGATCATACAGAAGAACATGTGGGGGAACTGGACAGTTGAGTGATGATGCACCAACATGTGACATTAAAGGTAAGGCTTGGTATCACCTACAAGAAGACAGCAGTATACAGCTGTATGACAGGGTTCACACTCAAAGGATCATACAGAAGAACATGTTGGGAATCTGGACAGTGGAGTGATGATGCACCAACATGTGACATTAAAGGTAAGGTTTGGTACCTCCTACAAGAAGACAGCAGTATACAGCTGTATGACAGGGTTCACACTTAAAGGATCATACAGAAGAACATGTGGGGAAACTGGACAGTGGAGTGATGATGCACCAACATGTGACATTAAAGGTAAGGCTTGGTACCACCTATAAGAAGACAGTAGTATACAGCTGTATGACAGGGTTCACACACAAAGGATCATACAGAAGAACATGTGGGGAAACTGGACAGTGGAGTGATGATGCACCAACATGTGACATTAAAGGTAAGGCTTGGTACCACCTACAAGAAGACGGCAGTATACAGCTGTATGACAGGGTTCACACACAAAGGATCATACAGAAGAACATGTGGGGAAACTGGACAGTTGAGTGATGATGCACCAACGTGTGACATTAAAGGTAAGGCTTGGTACCACCTATAAGAAGACGGCAGTATACAGCTGTATGACAGGGTTCACACTCAAAGGATCATACAGAAGAACATGTTGGGAAACTGGACAGTTGAGTGATGATGCACCAACATGTGACATTAAAGGTAAGGCTTTGTATCACCTACAAGAAGACAGCAGTATACAGCTGTATGACAGGGTTCACACACAAAGGATCATACAGAAGAACATGTTGGGAAACTGGACAGTTGAGTGATGATGCACCAACATGTGACATTAAAGGTAAGGCTTGGTATCACCTACAAGAAGACAGCAGTATACAGCTGTATGACAGGGTTCACACACAAAGGATCATACAGAAGAACATGTGGGGAAACTGGACAGTGGAGTGATGATGCACCAACATGTGACATTAAAGGTAAGGCTTGGTACCACCTACAAGAAGACAGCAGTATACAGCTGTATGACAGGGTTCACACTCAAAGGATCATACAGGAGAACATGTGGGGAAATTGGACAGTGGAGTGATGATGCACCAACATGTGACATTAAAGGTAAGGCTTGGTATCACCTACAAGAAGACAGCAGTATACAGCTGTATGACAGGGTTCACACTCAAAGGATCATACAGAAGAACATGTTGGGAAACTGGACAGTGGAGTGATGATGCACCAACATGTGACATTAAAGATAAGGCTTGGTAAATCCTACAAGAAGACAGCAGTATACAGCTGTATGACAGGATTCACACTCAAATGATCATACAGAAGAACATGTGGGGAAACTGGACAGTGGAGTGATGATGCACCAACATGTGACATTAAAGGTAAGGCTTGGTAAATCCTACAAGAAGACAGCAGTATACAGCTGTATGACAGGATTCACACTCAAAGGATCATACAGAAGAACATGTGAGCAAACTGGACAGTGGAGTGATGATGCACCAACATGTGACATTAAAGGTATGGCTTGGTAAATCCTACAAGAAGACAGCAGTATACAGCTGTATGACAGGATTCACACTCAAAGGATCATACAGAAGAACATGTTGGGAATCTGGACAGTGGAGTGATGATGCACCAACATGTGACATTAAAGGTAAGGTTTGGTACCTCCTACAAGAAGACAGCAGTATACAGCTGTATGACAGGGTTCACACTTAAAGGATCATACAGAAGAACATGTGGGGAAACTGGACAGTGGAGTGATGATGCACCAACATGTGACATTAAAGGTAAGGCTTGGTACCACCTATAAGAAGACAGTAGTATACAGCTGTATGACAGGGTTCACACACAAAGGATCATACAGAAGAACATGTGGGGAAACTGGACAGTGGAGTGATGATGCACCAACATGTGACATTAAAGGTAAGGCTTGGTACCACCTACAAGAAGACGGCAGTATACAGCTGTATGACAGGGTTCACACACAAAGGATCATACAGAAGAACATGTGGGGAAACTGGACAGTTGAGTGATGATGCACCAACGTGTGACATTAAAGGTAAGGCTTGGTACCACCTATAAGAAGACGGCAGTATACAGCTGTATGACAGGGTTCACACTCAAAGGATCATACAGAAGAACATGTTGGGAAACTGGACAGTTGAGTGATGATGCACCAACATGTGACATTAAAGGTAAGGCTTTGTATCACCTACAAGAAGACAGCAGTATACAGCTGTATGACAGGGTTCACACACAAAGGATCATACAGAAGAACATGTTGGGAAACTGGACAGTTGAGTGATGATGCACCAACATGTGACATTAAAGGTAAGGCTTGGTATCACCTACAAGAAGACAGCAGTATACAGCTGTATGACAGGGTTCACACACAAAGGATCATACAGAAGAACATGTGGGGAAACTGGACAGTGGAGTGATGATGCACCAACATGTGACATTAAAGGTAAGGCTTGGTACCACCTACAAGAAGACAGCAGTATACAGCTGTATGACAGGGTTCACACTCAAAGGATCATACAGGAGAACATGTGGGGAAATTGGACAGTGGAGTGATGATGCACCAACATGTGACATTAAAGGTAAGGCTTGGTATCACCTACAAGAAGACAGCAGTATACAGCTGTATGACAGGGTTCACACTCAAAGGATCATACAGAAGAACATGTTGGGAAACTGGACAGTGGAGTGATGATGCACCAACATGTGACATTAAAGATAAGGCTTGGTAAATCCTACAAGAAGACAGCAGTATACAGCTGTATGACAGGATTCACACTCAAATGATCATACAGAAGAACATGTGGGGAAACTGGACAGTGGAGTGATGATGCACCAACATGTGACATTAAAGGTAAGGCTTGGTAAATCCTACAAGAAGACAGCAGTATACAGCTGTATGACAGGATTCACACTCAAAGGATCATACAGAAGAACATGTGAGCAAACTGGACAGTGGAGTGATGATGCACCAACATGTGACATTAAAGGTATGGCTTGGTAAATCCTACAAAAGACAGCAGTATACAGCTGTATGACAGGATTCACACTCAAAGGATCATACAGAAGAACATGTGAGCAAACTGGACAGTGGAGTGATGATGCACCAACATGTGACATTAGAGGTAAGGCTTGGTACCACCTACAAGAAGACAGCAGTATACAGCTGTATGACTGGATTCACACTCAAAGGATCACACAGAAGAACCTGTGGGGAAACTGGACAGTTGAGTGATGATGCACCAACATGTGACATTAAAGGTAAGGCTTGGTATCACCTACAAGAAGACAGCAGTATACAGCTGTATGAAAGGGTTCACACTCAAAGGATCATACAGAAGAATGTGTGGGGAAACTGGACAGTGGAGTGATGATGCACCAACATGTGACATTAAAAGGTAAGGCTTGGTACCACCTACAAGAAGACAGTAGTATACAGCTGTATGACAGGGTTCACACTCAAAGGATCATACAGAAGAACATGTTGGGAAACTGGACAGTGGAGTGATGATGCACCAACATGTGACATTAAAGGTAAGGCTTGGTACCACCTACAAGAAGACAGCAGTATACAGCTGTATGACAGGATTCACACTCAAAGGATCATACAGAAGAACATGTGGGGAAACTGGACAGTGGAGTGATGATGCACCAACATGTGACATTAAAGATAAGGCTTGGTAAATCCTACAAGAAGACAGCAGTATACAGCTGTATGACAGGATTCACACTCAAAGGATCATACAGAAGAACATGTGGGGAAACTGGACAGTGGAGTGATGATGCACCAACATGTGACATTAAAGGTAAGGCTTGGTAAATCCTACAAGAAGACAGCATTATACAGCTGTATGACAGGATTCACTTTCAAAGGATCATACAGAAGAACATGTGGGGAAACTGGACAGTGGAGTGATGATGCACCAACATGTGACATTAAAGGTAAGGCTTGGTACCACCTTTAAGAAGACAGCAGTATACAGCTGTATGACAGGATTCACACTCAAAGGATCATACAGAAGAACATGTTGGGAAACTGGACAGTTGAGTGATGATGCACCAACATGTGACATTAAAGGTAAGGCTTGGTACCTCCTACAAGAGGACAGTAGTATACAGCTGTATGACAGGATTCACACTCAAAGGATCATACAGGAGAACATGTGAGGAAACTGGACAGTGGAGGGATGATGCACCAACATGTGACATTAAAGGTAAGGCTTGGTACCACCTACAAGAAGACAGCAGTATACAGCTGTATGACAGGGTTCACACTCAAAGGATCATACAGGAGAACATGTGGGGAAACTGGACAGTGGAGTGATGATGCACCAACATGTGACATTAAAGGTAAGGCTTGGTACCTCCTACAAGAAGACAGCAGTATACAGCTGTATGACAGGATTCACACTCAAAGGATCATACAGAAGAACATGTGGGGAAACTGGACAGTGGAGTGATGATGCACCAACATGTGACATTAAAGGTAAGGCTTGGTACCACCTATAAGAAGACAGTAGTATACAGCTGTATGACAGGGTTCACACACAAAGGATCATACAGAAGAACATGTGGGGAAACTGGACAGTGGAGTGATGATGCACCAACATGTGACATTAAAGGTAAGGCTTGGTACCACCTACAAGAAGACGGCAGTATACAGCTGTATGACAGGGTTCACACACAAAGGATCATACAGAAGAACATGTGGGGAAACTGGACAGTTGAGTGATGATGCACCAACGTGTGACATTAAAGGTAAGGCTTGGTACCACCTATAAGAAGACGGCAGTATACAGCTGTATGACAGGGTTCACACTCAAAGGATCATACAGAAGACCATGTTGGGAAACTGGACAGTTGAGTGATGATGCACCAACATGTGACATTAAAGGTAAGGCTTGGTATCACCTACAAGAAGACAGCAGTATACAGCTGTATGACAGGGTTCACACACAAAGGATCATACAGAAGAACATGTGGGGAAACTGGACAGTGGAGTGATGATGCACCAACATGTGACATTAAAGGTAAGGCTTGGTACCACCTACAAGAAGACAGCAGTATACAGCTGTATGACAGGGTTCACACTCAAAGGATCATACAGGAGAACATGTGGGGAAATTGGACAGTGGAGTGATGATGCACCAACATGTGACATAAAAGGTAAGGCTTGGTATCACCTACAAGAAGACAGCAGTATACAGCTGTATGACATGGTTCACACTCAAAGGATCATACAGAAGAACATGTGGGGAAACTGGACAGTGGAGTGATGATGCACCAACATGTGACATTAAAGGTAAGGCTTGGTATCACCTACAAGAAGACAGCAGTATACAGCTGTATGACAGGGTTCACACTCAAAGGATCATACAGAAGAACATGTGGGGAAACTGGACAGTGGAGTGATGATGCACCAACATGTGACATTAAAGGTAAGGCTTGGTGCCACCTACAAGAAGACAGCAGTATACAACTGTATGACAGGGTTCACACTCAAATGATCATACAGAAGAACATGTGGGCAAACTGGAGAGTGGAGTGATGATGCACCAACATGTGACATTAAAGGGAAGCCTTGGTACCACCTACAAGAAGACAGCAGTATACAGCTGTATGACAGGGTTCACACTCAAATGATCATACAGAAGAACATGTGGGCAAACTGGAGAGTGGAGTGATGATGCACCAACATGTGACATTAAAGGTAAGGCTTGGTACCACCTACAAGAAGACAGCAGTAAACAGCTGTATGACAGGGTTCACACTCAAAGGATCATACAGGAGAACATGTGGGGAAACTGGACAGTGGAGTGATGATGCACCAACATGTGACATTAAAGGTAAGGCTTGGTACCACCTACAAGAAGACAGCAGTATACAGCTGTATCACAGGGTTCACACTCAAAGGATCATACAGAAGAACATGTGGGGAAACTGGACAGTGGAGTGATGATGCACCAACATGTGACATTAAAGGTAAGGCTTGGTACCACCTACAAGTAGACAGCAGTAAACAGCTGTATGACAGGGTTCACACTCAAAGGATCATACAGAAGAACATGTGGGGAAACTGGACAGTGGAGTGATGATGCACCAACATGTGACATTAAAGGTAAGGCTTGGTACCACCTATAAGAAGACAGCAGTAAACAGCTGTATGACAGGGTTCACACTCAAAGGATCATACAGAAGAACATGTGGGGAAACTGGACAGTGGAGTGATGATGCACCAACATGTGACATTAAAGGTAAGGCTTGGTACCACCTACAAGAAGACAGCAGTATACAGCTGTATGACAGGGTTCACACTCAAAGGATCATACAGAAGAACATGTGAGCAAACTGGACAGTTGAGTGATGATGCACCAACATGTGACATTAAAGGTAAGGCTAGGTACCACCTACAAGAAGACGGCAGTATACAGCTGTATGACAGGGTTCACACTCAAAGGATCATACAGAAGAACATGTGGGGAAACTGGACAGTGGAGTGATGATGCACCAACATGTGACATTAAAGGTAAGGCTTGGTACCACCTACAAGAAGACAGCAGTATACAGCTGTATGACAGGGTTCACACTCAAAGGATCATACAGAAGAACATGTGAGCAAACTGGACAGTGGAGTGATGATGCACCAACATGTGACATTAAAGGTAAGGTTTGGTACCACCTACAAGAAGACAGCAGTATACAGCTGTATGACAGGGTTCACACTCAAAGGATCATACAGAAGAACATGTGGGGGAACTGGACAGTGGAGTGATGATGCACCAACATGTGACATTAAAGGTAAGGCTTGGTACCACCTACAAGAAGACGGCAGTATACAGCTGTATGACAGGGTTCACACTCAAAGGATCATACAGAAGAACATATGGGGGAACTGGACAGTGGAGTGATGATGCACTAACATTTGACATTAAAGGTAAGGCTTGGTACCTCCTACAAGAGGACAGTAGTATACAGCTGTATGACAGGATTCACACTCAAAGGATCATACAGGAGAACATGTGAGGAAACTGGACAGTGGAGTGATGGTGCACCAACATCTGACATTAAAGGTAAGGCTTGGTACCACCTACAAGAAGACAGCAGTATACAGCTGTATGACAGGGTTCACACTCAAAGGATCATACAGGAGAACATGTGGGGAAACTGGACAGTGGAGTGATGATGCACCAACATGTGACATTAAAGGTAAGGCTTGGTACCTCCTACAAGAAGACAGCAGTATACAGCTGTATGACAGGATTCACACTCAAAGGATCAACCAGAAGAACATGTGGGGAAACTGGACAGTGGAGTGATGATGCACCAACATGTGACATTAAAGGTAAGGCTTGGTACCACCTATAAGAAGACAGTAGTATACAGCTGTATGACAGGGTTCACACACAAAGGATCATACAGAAGAACATGTGGGGAAACTGGACAGTGGAGTGATGATGCACCAACATGTGACATTAAAGGTAAGGCTTGGTACCACCTACAAAAAGACGGCAGTATACAGCTGTATGACAGGGTTCACACACAAAGGATCATACAGAAGAACATGTGGGGAAACTGGACAGTTGAGTGATGATGCACCAACGTGTGACATTAAAGGTAAGGCTTGGTACCACCTATAAGAAGACGGCAGTATACAGCTGTATGACAGGGTTCACACTCAAAGGATCATACAGAAGAACATGTTGGGAAACTGGACAGTTGAGTGATGATGCACCAACATGTGACATTAAAGGTAAGGCTTGGTATCACCTACAAGAAGACAGCAGTATACAGCTGTATGACAGGGTTCACACACAAAGGATCATACAGAAGAACATGTGGGGAAACTGGACAGTGGAGTGATGATGCACCAACATGTGACATTAAAGGTAAGGCTTGGTACCACCTACAAGAAGACAGCAGTATACAGCTGTATGACAGGGTTCACACTCAAAGGATCATACAGGAGAACATGTGGGGAAATTGGACAGTGGAGTGATGATGCACCAACATGTGACATAAAAGGTAAGGCTTGGTATCACCTACAAGAAGACAGCAGTATACAGCTGTATGACATGGTTCACACTCAAAGGATCATACAGAAGAACATGTGGGGAAACTGGACAGTGGAGTGATGATGCACCAACATGTGACATTAAAGGTAAGGCTTGGTATCACCTACAAGAAGACAGCAGTATACAGCTGTATGACAGGGTTCACACTCAAAGGATCATACAGAAGAACATGTGGGGGAACTGGACAGTGGAGTGATGATGCACCAACATGTGACATTAAAGGTAAGGCTTGGTGCCACCTACAAGAAGACAGCAGTATACAACTGTATGACAGGGTTCACACTCAAATGATCATACAGAAGAACATGTGGGCAAACTGGAGAGTGGAGTGATGATGCACCAACATGTGACATTAAAGGGAAGCCTTGGTACCACCTAAAAGAAGACAGCAGTATACAGCTGTATGACAGGGTTCACACTCAAATGATCATACAGAAGAACATGTGGGCAAACTGGAGAGTGGAGTGATGATGCACCAACATGTGACATTAAAGGTAAGGCTTGGTACCACCTACAAGAAGACAGCAGTATACAGCTGTATGACAGGGTTCACACTCAAAGGATCATACAGGAGAACATGTGGGGAAACTGGAGAGTGGAGTGATGATGCACCAACATGTGACATTAAAGGTAAGGCTTGGTACCACCTACAAGAAGACAGCAGTATACAGCTGTATGACAGGGTTCACACTCAAAGGATCATACAGAAGAACATGTGGGGAAACTGGACAGTCGAGTGATGATGCACCAACATGTGACATTAAAGGTAAGGCTTGGTACCACCTACAAGAAGACAGCAGTATACAGCTGTATGGCAGGGTTCACACTCAAAGGATCATACAGGAGAACATGTGGGGAAACTGGACAGTGGAGTGATGATGCACCAACATGTGACATTAAAGGTAAGGCTTGGTACCACCTACAAGAAGACGGCAGTATACAGCTGTATGACAGGGTTCACACTCAAAGGATCATACAGAAGAACATGTGGGGAAACTGGACAGTGGAGTGATGATGCACCAACATGTGACATTAAAGGTAAGGCTTGGTACCACCTACAAGAAGACAGCAGTATACAGCTGTATCACAGGGTTCACACTCAAAGGATCATACAGAAGAACATGTGGGGAAACTGGACAGTGGAGTGATGATGCACCAACATGTGACATTAAAGGTAAGGCTTGGTACCACCTACAAGTAGACAGCAGTAAACAGCTGTATGACAGGGTTCACACTCTAATGATCATACAGAAGAACATGTGGGGAAACTGGACAGTGGAGTGATGATGCACCAACATGTGACATTAAAGGTAAGGCTTGGTACCACCTACAAGAAGACAGCAGTATACAGCTGTATGACAGGGTTCACACTCAAAGGATCATACAGAAGAACATGTTGGGAAACTGGACAGTGGAGTGATGATGCACCAACATGTGACATTAAAGGTAAGGCTTGGTACCACCTACAAGAAGACAGCAGTATACAGCTGTATCACAGGGTTCACACTCATACAGAAGAACATGTGAGCAAACTGGACAGTGGAGTGATGATGCACCAACATGTGACATTAAAGGTAAGGCTTGGTACCACCTATAAGAAGACAGCAGTAAACAGCTGTATGACAGGGTTCACACTCAAAGGATCATACAGAAGAACATGTGGGGAAACTGGACAGTGGAGTGATGATGCACCAACATGTGACATTAAAGGTAAGGCTTGGTACCACCTACAAGAAGACAGCAGTATACAGCTGTATGACAGGGTTCACACTCAAAGGATCATACAGAAGAACATGTGGGGAAACTGGACAGTCGAGTGATGATGCACCAACATGTGACATTAAAGGTAAGGCTTGGTACCACCTACAAGAAGACAGCAGTATACAGCTGTATGACAGGGTTCACACTCAAAGGATCTTACAGAAGAACATGTGAGCAAACTGGACAGTTGAGTGATGATGCACCAACATGTGACATTAAAGGTAAGGCTAGGTACCACCTACAAGAAGACAGCAGTATACAGCTGTATGACAGGGTTCACACTCAAAGGATCATACAGAAGAACATGTGAGCAAACTGGACAGTGGAGTGATGATGCACCAACATGTGACATTAAAGGTTCCAATATTTGATATATTTTATCACTATAGTTAGAATAACCAGTCATTGTCACATGACATGACTGCTTCTACCATATTATTGTAAATGTACCAGTATTCGTGGTAGCTCCAGAAATCGTGGTATGACAGAAAAGAAGCTACCATTTATCAATCCCTAAATATTGAGCAATGGAATTCCATCAGTTACCGAAACAATTAAATTTGCTTGTCATGTAATAAACATCCTGCGACATGATGTCACCAATGACATCATTATGACGTAATTGTCATTGAATGTGACATCCGCCATTTTATATATGTCAGAAAGCTAATGATGACAACAGGTAGCTTAAATTTTTCGTCACATGAACATATTGAAAGGCTGTTACGGTAAAATATTGAGTGATGAGCCATTAGATTTGAATAAAACTATAATTTGTTGGCATTTTATGGCCAAAATTTCGGCAACTGATTATATAAACCTAGATTATGATGGTAGCCACAAAAACTGGCACTTGTTTGGAAAGTGACCCAGCCCAGAATCAATCTCAATTTAACCTGTCAGCACATCAATGGTGAGTAATGATTATCGAATATAGCCGAAGATATGCATGTTAAAATATTTTTATTCAAAAATTAATAATATGTCATAGCTTGATTTATACTTTGAAAAGTTGATACATTAATACCACGAAAACTGGGACAATCAGCATAATTGACAAAAAAAACCTTGAAATCTTCTCCAAAACCAAAAATGCCAATTACCTTGGGCCTTTGTATATAGTATGGAGGATGTGGAACTTAGCAAGTTTGTCCAAATTGTGATCTAGGTTGACGTTGACCTACTTTATGGCAAGGTTAAAGAATTTCTAGCGATAAGGCGAGCAATCTCCCTAAACCAGACGTTCGTTTTATTTTGTTGAAATAACGACTGGAGAAACTAGGCACATTCAACAAATATATATAGACGGGCTGTCGATGCACCATTGCCCCCGAATTTGTATATTTAAAACGGGATTTCCTTAATGCATGTAATAATGATACTTCTTATTAAATGAGAATTTATTTCGATCATCAACTGTACTTGTTATTCAGTAACATATTATGGAACTAGACCGTTAAACAAGGGTACCAATCGTCCTATCACGCTATGTACAGTTAAACTATTTATACAGTTGATGTACAATAAAAACGACCATCTTGCAAAGTGGTCTATTTTTTGTCAGATATTTGATGTCTTCTTTCGCTTATACAACCCCTTTGCCCCCCTAGACCCAAGACGCCCTTTACATATGTTATATATTTGTATAGCGACATTTAATTGTCCAAAGGGCATCTTGGGTCTAGGGGGGGAAAGCATCTAAAAACAAACTGAAAGACGCCAGTTTCGTCTTTTCAATGACAAACGTCACAATTTTGAGTATATTTCGTACGCATGCACAGAAGGAATACCGCAAAGTTTCGAAAATGAAGGGCACTTATATCCTTAATATTTAAGCACTTTTACTTTTGGAAAACCTGCAAAGGATTTACTAAAACTCTCGTCTAAGCGGCACCCAGTCTAAAGACGTAAAATGAGGGGTGGGAGTAGCAAGTTTTAAAGGTTTTGTAAATGATGAATCGCTTTGAAACCTATTTTGATGCTTTCTATGTAAATTTTATTACCGGAACAGACCAATTTTAAAAACATTAGGGCAATTTGAAAATTAAGGTTTTGTAAACATGTCAACTAGGGAAAATATACGCCTTATCGCTAGATCTCCTTAAACATCCTAGTGCATTAATATGGAAAAAGTCTGGAAAAGTTAATTTTTCAGAAACTTTTGAAGCCGGAATCTCTATACTTGCTATTTAGCCTTTTCCCACCAGTCACAATTTTTGCCATTTTCTCTGCTTAAAGCTGCATACTCTGTAACGATGAACATTTTTCGAAAAATTTCATTTGTAAAAGTAGAATTAAGCTATGTTTTCACATTAAAATGTTCAGTACAGCTGAAAACTGCATGGAAAGGTGAATTATTTCATCAAATAGGTGTGTTTTTCTCTTGTTGGTAATTATTTGCATCCCTCCAATAATTCTAGACCGTTGAATTTTAACATAAATGCAGTTGTTTTGATAGTGATACCTTGTTTAGATTTACGAAAATGGTAAAATGTTTACCTGAATTTGAGTATTTTTACTGTGTTCTTGAAATAAAAACATTATTTTTAAAATTAGAAGATCAAAAGTTACAGACTATGCAGCTTTAAAATTGATTTGATTTTTTACGTCCCATCAACAATCTTTCAGTTAAAAAGGGACGGGTCTTCTTGGGTTGAACCAGTACTAAGCTAGGATTAATGTGTCTTGATCAAGGACACAACACAGTGACGCCGGTGAGGCTCAAACCTGCGGTCCCTTCGGTCTCGAGTCAAGCATTCTACCACTGAGCCCTTGTGCTCCCTCACTGAGTAGTGAGTAACCACAATTGTTTATATGAAATAATTCAGTCAGATTTTATATTTATTACATCAATCAACATTCTACTTCACAATATAACTTTGGCCATGAAGAACCATCCCAGATATGATTGAACCTATGACTTATATCAAGCTCTGTAGGTCGGTATCACAATCAGGAAGACTCAGTTTAGAGCAACCCAATGCAAGAGCCATAAGTGGCTCATCTAGTCTGATTGGAACCTCCAAGCCAAGTGCTGTGCAGTTGTAGAGCCTGACATAGCGCCTACCACTAAATACTGCTTTTCACTACAAGGGTCACTACGGAAATGAAAACCAATTTGTGGTCTTTTTGAGAGTGGCCGTTTAAGACAGGTTTTACTGTATGCCCTTAACTGGATTTGTAGATTGTGGACCACTACCTCATCCTGCCAACGGTGAAGTGATGACTACATTGGGAACCACCTACCATCAGCTAGCCAAGTACCGCTGTGACACAGGTCATACTATTAAAGGAGCCTCTGTAAGGGCATGTCTTGAAACTGGTCTCTGGAGTGGAGCTCAACCCACATGTATACACAATGGTACGTTTTTCGTGAAGTTAACACTTGTCATGCTAAATATTTTATGAACAACATTCCTCCTCAATCACATTTTGTATATATATAGCAGGGATTTTCCTACTTTTCTGAAGTCGGGACCAGGGGCCTACATGTTGAATTTGGGAAAAGCATCTTGATCATCAAAATTGGGAAAATTTGATGCAGTCTAAAAGTACTGGACTACCATTTTAAATGGATAAAAAAACATGTAATAAATTAGCAATGTAAAGCATTTGTTGCTTAAATTGCCCTTCATAAAAACTCATGAAAATTTGCATAAAATGTGAATGAAAACATGTTTGCATTCACATTTTTTATGCAAATTTTCATGCATCTGGAACTTTGCTATTTTCATTCAGATTTTCACAAAATTTTCACCATTTTTGCTCATTTTTGAAATGGAAAGCCAAAATGGGGCCTATAAAAATCCCCATATAGGCTAATATATGGATATTATAAAAAAAAACTTCTTTTACAAAACTAATAGGCCTAGAGCCTTAATATTTGGTATGTAGCATCACCTACATGTAGTGGTAGTTTTCCAAGTTTGTTCAAATATGACCCTGGGGCCAGATATGGCTGCACCCCGTGGATCACATGTTTATTTATATAGGCTCATATAGAGAAAACATAAAAAAAAATCTTCTTGTTTAAGTTATTGCACCTGAGCTTTTAGTGTGTTACTTTTTGTAATCCTTACAGGGGACAAAAATATATAAATATTGCACTTGCCCTGCAGGACAAGTGACTTACAATTTTCACTGTCCTGCAAACACATGCACTTGTCCTTTAAAAGCATATGCAATAAAGAAAATAAGGAAGTAATATGACTTCCTCGAGTATTCTTTCCAAAGCACTCATCCTGTAGGACGAGTGCTTTTGGAAGAATTACTTGTCCTTTCTAGATTTCACTCGTAATTACAAGCGGACGAGTGGAATTTTATCCCCTGCCTTAAAGAGGCCAGCGAATCTCAGGTTAGCGGCTTTATGGTTCTCTGGCCCCTCTTCACATTGCATCGGCATTGGTATGGCGTTGTTTAATTAATATTTGATGCTAAAATCTGTAAATTATGGGGAAAAACTAAATGGGATGTGATATTTTTTCACAAGATTACTCAGAAGACTAAGCAGTTTTGATTCTATACTGACCCACACTTCCAACGCAAAATGTTTCAGGAATGTAACTTTAATCAATATACGAGGTCTTGCCGTAATCATTGTACCGCTCAGGGGTTATGGCAGACTTTCACCCAATTAGGTTATGATTAAAAGGGAGTGATTGACTGATGAAGTTCTACTTTCATTTTCATAAATAAGAGTTTTAATTTTTGATGAAATTGCATTACAATGGACGAGCCAAACTATATGTAATATTCAAGGTTCAGTTTGATTTTGCGTTAGAAGTGTGGTTCAGTATAGTAACCAACAATATAATTGTTGATCGGAAGTAAGAACATTTGATCCTCTTTCAGATTGTAGCCCACTAACCAACCCAAAGAATGGTGAAGTAAAATCTAATGGAACAGCTTTTGGACAGAGCGCAGAGTTTACATGTCATGTTGGTTACAGAATGATTGGAGAACCCTCTATAGTGTGTAGAAGTGATGCTCAGTGGTCTGATAGGCCACCTAACTGTCATCTTATAGGTTGGTATGTCCTATTCCTGAATAACAACTTGGTATGATGGTGTCAGTGGTCTGATAGGCCATCCAACTGTCATCTTATAGGTTGGTATGTCCTATTCCTGAATAACAACTTGGTATGATGGTGTCAGTGGTCTGATAGGCCACCTAACTGTCATCTTATAAGTTGGTATGTCCTATTCCCGAATAACAAGTTGGTATGATGGCTTTAGTGGTCAAATAGGCCACCCAACTGTCATCTTATAGGTTGGTATGTCCTATTTCAGAATAACAACTTGGTATGATGGTGTCAGTGGTCTGATAGGCCACCCGTCATCTTATAGGTTGGTATGTCCTATTCCTGAATAATAACTTGGTATGATGGCTTTAGTGGTCTGATAGGCCACCTAACTGTCATCTTATAGGTTGGAATGTCCTATTCCTGAATAACAACTTGGTATGATGGTGTATGTGGTCTGATAGGCCACCTAACTGTCATCTTATAGGTTGGTATGTCCTATTCTTGAATAACAACTTGGTATGATGGTGTCAGTGGTCTGATAGGCCACCCAACTGTCATCTTAAAGGTTGGTATGTCCTATTCCCGAATAACAACTTGGTATGATGGTGTCAGTGGTCTGATAGGCCACCTAACTGTCATCTTATAGGTTGGTATGTCCTATTCCCGAATAACAACTTGGTATGATGGTGTCAGTGGTCTGATAGGCCACCCAACTGTCATCTTATAGGTTGGTATGTCCTATTCCCGGATAACAACTTGGTATGATGGTGACAGTGGTCTGATAGGCCACCAAACTGTCATCTTATAGGTTGGTATGTCCTATTCCTGAATAACAACTTGGTATGATGGTGTCAGTGGTCTGATAGGCCACCTAACTGTCATCTTATAGGTTGGTATGTCCTATTCCCGAATAACAACTTGGTATGATGGTGTCAGTGGTCTGATAGGCCACCCAACTGTCATCTTATAGGTTGGGATGTCCTATTTCCGGATAACAACTTGGTATGATAGTGACAGTGGTCTGATAGGCCACCAAACTGTCATCTTATAGGTTGGTATGTCCTATTACTGAATAACGCGTTGGTATGATGGTGTCAGTGGTCTGATAGGCCACCAAACTGTCATCTTATAGGTTGGTATGTCCTATTCCCGAATAACAACTTGGTATGATGGTGTCAGTGGTCTGATAGGCCACCCAACTGTCATCTTATAGGTTGGTATGTCCTATTCCTGAATAACAACTTGGTATGATGGCTTTAGTGGTCTGATAGGCCACCAAACTGTCATCTTATAGGTTGGGATGTCCTATTCCTGAATAACAACTTGGTATGATGGTGTCAGTGGTCTGATAGGCCACCAAACTGTCATCTTATAGGTTGGTATGTCCTATTCCAAAATAACAACTTGGTATGATGGTGTCAGTGGTCTGATAGGCCACCTAACTGTCATCTTATAGGCTGGTATGTCCTATTCCTGAATAACAACTTGGTATGATGGTGTCAGTGGTCTGATAGGCCACCCAACTGAGATCTTATAGGTTGGTATGTCCTATTCCCGAATAACAACTTGGTATGATGGTGTCAGTGGTCTGATAGGCCACCTAACTATCATCTTATAGGTTGGTATGTCCTATTCCTGAATAACAACTTGGTATTATGGTGTCAGTGGTTTGATAGGCCACCCAACTGTGATCTTATAGGTTTGTATGTCCTACCTGAATAACAACTTGGTATGATGGTGTCAGTGGTCTGATAGGCCACCCAACTGTCATCTTATAGGTTGGTATGTCCTATTCCTGAATAACAACTTGGTATGATGGTGTCAGTGGTCTGATAGGCCACCAAACTGTCATCTTATAGGTTGGTATGTCCTATTCCTGAATAACAACTTGGTATGATGGTGTCAGTGGTCTGATAGGCCACCAAACTGTCATCTTATAGGTTGGTATGTCCTATTCCTGAATAACAACTTGGTATGATGGTGTCAGTGGTCTGATAGGCCACCAAACTGTCATCTTATAGGTTGGTATGTCCTTTTCCTGAATAACAACTTGGTATGATGGTGTCAGTGGTCTGATAGGCCACCTAACTGTCATCATATAGGCTGGTATGTCCTATTCCGGAATAACAACTTGGTATGATGGTGTCAGTGGTCTGATAGGCCACCCAACTGAGATCTTATAGGTTGGTATGTCCTATTCCCGAATAACAACTTGGTATGATGGTGTCAGTGGTCTGATAGGCCACCTAAATATCATCTTATAGGTTGGTATGTCCTATTCCTGAATAACAACTTGGTATGATGGTGTCAGTGGTCTGATAGGCCACCCAACTGTGATCTTATAGGTTTATATGTCCTATTCCCGAATAACAACTTGGTATGATGGTGTCAGTGGTCTGATAGGCCACCCAACTGTCATTTTATAGGTTGGTATGTCCTATTCCTAAATAACAACTTGGTATGATGGTGTCAGTGGTCTGATAGGCCACCTAACTGTCATCTTATAGGTTGGTATGTCCTATTCCAAAATAACAACTTGGTATGATGGTGTCAGTGGTCTGATAGGCCACCAAACTGTCATCGTATAGGTTGGTATGTCCTATTCCTGAATAACAACTTGGTATGATGGTGTCAGTGGTCTGATAGGCCACCTAACTGTCATCTTATAGGCTGGTATGTCCTTTTCCTGAATAACAACTTGGTATGATGGTGTCAGTGGTCTGATAGGCCACCCAACTGTGATCTTATAGGTTGGTATGTCCTATTCCCGAATAACAACTTGGTATGATGGTGTCAGTGGTCTGATAGGCCACCTAACTGTCATCTTATAGGTTGGTATGTCCTTTTCCTGAATAACAACTTGGTATTATGGTGTCAGTGGTCTGATAGGCCACCCAACTGTGATCTTATAGGTTGGTATGTCCTATTCCCGAATAACAACTTGGTATGATGGTGTCAGTGGTCTGATAGGCCACCTAACTGTCATCTTATAGGCTGGTATGTCCTATTCCTGAATAACAACTTGGTATGATGGTGTCAGTGGTCTGATAGGCCACCCAACTGAGATCTTATAGGTTGGTATGTCCTTTTCCTGAATAACAACTTGGTATTATGGTGTCAGTGGTCTGATAGGCCACCCAACTGTCATCTTATAGGTTGGTATGTCCTATTCCTGAATAACAACTTGGTATGATGGTGTCAGCGGTCTGATAGGCCACCTAACTGTCATCTTATAGGTTGGTATGTCCTATTCCAAAATAACAACTTGGTATGATGGTGTCAGTGGTCTGATAGGCCACCAAACTGTCATCGTATAGGTTGGTATGTCCTATTCCTGAATAACAACTTGGTATGATGGTGTCAGTGGTCTGATAGGCCACCTAACTGTCATCTTATAGGCTGGTATGTCCTTTTCCTGAATAACAACTTGGTATGATGGTGTCAGTGGTCTGATAGGCCACCCAACTGTGATCTTATAGGTTGGTATGTCCTATTCCCGAATAACAACTTGGTATGATGGTGTCAGTGGTCTGATAGGCCACCAAACTGTCATCTTATAGGTTGGTATGTCCTTTTCCTGAATAACAACTTGGTATGATGGTGTCAGTGGTCTGATAGGCCACCTAACTGTCATCTTATAGGCTGGTATGTCCTATTCCGGAATAACAACTTGGTATGATGGTGTCAGTGGTCTGATAGGCCACCCAACTGAGATCTTATAGGTTGGTATGTCCTATTCCCGAATAACAACTTGGTATGATGGTGTCAGTGGTCTGATAGGCCACCTAAATATCATCTTATAGGTTGGTATGTCCTATTCCTGAATAACAACTTGGTATGATGGTGTCAGTGGTCTGATAGGCAACCCAACTGTGATCTTATAGGTTTATATGTCCTATTCCCGAATAACAACTTGGTATGATGGTGTCAGTGGTCTGATAGGCCACCCATCTGTCATCTTATAGGTTGGTATGTCCTATTCCTGAATAACAACTTGGTATGATGGTGTCAGCGGTCTGATAGGCCACCTAACTGTCATCTTATAGGTTGGTATGTCCTATTCCAAAATAACAACTTGGTATGATGGTGTCAGTGGTCTGATAGGCCACCAAACTGTCATCGTATAGGTTGGTATGTCCTATTCCTGAATAACAACTTGGTATGATGGTGTCAGTGGTCTGATAGGCCACCTAACTGTCATCTTATAGGCTGGTATGTCCTTTTCCTGAATAACAACTTGGTATGATGGTGTCAGTGGTCTGATAGGCCACCCAACTGTGATCTTATAGGTTGTTATGTCCTTTTCCCGAATAACAACTTGGTATGATGGTGTCAGTGGTCTGATAGGCCACCTAACTGTCATCTTATAGGTTGGTATGTCCTTTTCCTGAATAACAACTTGGTATTATGGTGTCAGTGGTCTGATAGGCCACCCAACTGTGATCTTATAGGTTGGTATGTCCTATTCCCGAATAACAACTTGGTATGATGGTGTCAGTGGTCTGATAGGCCACCTAACTGTCATCTTATAGGCTGGTATGTCCTATTCCTGAATAATAACTTGGTATGATGGTGTCAGTGGTCTGATAGGCCACCCAACTGAGATCTTATAGGTTGGTATGTCCTATTCCCGAATAACAACTTTGTATGATGGTGTCAGTGGTCTGATAGGCCACCTAACTGTCATCTTATATGTTGGTATGTCCTATTCCCGGATAACAACTTGGTATGATGGTGTCAGTGGTCTGATAGGCCACCTTACTCTCTTCCTATATGTTGGTATGTCCTATTCCCGAATAACAACTTGGTATGATGGTGACAGTGGTCTGATAGGCCACCCAACTGTCATCTTATAGGTTGGTATGTCCTATTCCTGAATAACAACATGGTATGATGGTGTCAGTGGTCTGATAGGCCACCTAACTGTCATCTTATAGGTTGGTATGTCCTATTCCCGAATAACAACTTGGTATGATGATGTCAGTGGTCTGATAGGCCACCATCATGTCTTCTTATAGGTTGGTATGTCCTATTCCCGAATAACAACTTGGTATGATGGTGTCAGTGGTCTGATAGGCCACCATCATGTCTTCTTATAGGTTGGTATGTCCTATTCCCGAATAACAACTTGGTATGATGGTGTCAGTGGTCTGATAGGCCACCAAACTGTCATCTTACAGACTGGAAATATCAACTTGGTATGATAGCTTTATCAGGGCTTACCCTGGCTCAGAATTTGTTGTAGCCAATACTTTAGCCAAATCAAAAAGAGTTGGAACCACCAAATTGACTTTAGCCACGGGCTAAGCTAGAAAGTAGTATAAACAAGTTGTTCTGTATCTAACTCTTTGCCCACTTGTGGAGACTTTTGTCGTCTGCTGATAACCTCTGCAAACATTTTGGACCCAGATCAGGTCTTGATCCAAACTGTTTGACACCCTGATGGTAGCATCCAATAAGTTGAATATAGTACAATAATAAAGTGTGAAGGAATAATAAAAGCAATATTGGAAGATCGGAACATCCAAAAGCTGATCAAAATACACTTTTTCACAAATATGTAATTTTTCAACCACCTAGAGTGTACTTTTAGCCAATGACTTATTATTCTAGCCACTATTCATTTTTAGTAGCAAATGGCTACAATGGCTAATGGAAGGGTGAGCCCTGTTTACTGGTAGTCAGCCAATATGCCAACTTCAAGGTTGAATTCAGTTATTAACAGGATATATGATGGTTTCATTGGTCTGATAGTCCACCCACATGTCCTATACACCGGAACACATATAGCGTGGTAGATCTGGTCCACGATCAGTGATAACGCTATAATCAATCAGATGGTTATACCACATTGTATTTCTGCGTCATTTTTTTTGCGATTTGATAACACGGTACCCCACCCACCATCTTTAAAAGGCTTCCTTATTTGTGGTATTTACACTGTAGCATCATAAACTATGCTGCAACATACCTTGTTTGACCTATTGATAAGAATTCTGATGAATAACAGCAAGAAAATCTAAAGCATGTAATGAAAACATTTTTTCCTCAAATCAAAATTAACTGTTTCTTAGATTAGATTCCATCAACGTAACTGTTCAATAAGGGAGATAACGCTGATTGCTAACTCACTTTGAGTAGTAATGCATTTTAAAGTAAAGTAGTACTTAAAAGAAATAAGTACCTATTTGGCGACTTTGGACACTTTGTTCTTCAATGCGTTGTTTGTATATTTTACTGATAGAACAATGGTAGACTTGATTTGTTCATTTGTAGGCAATTTTTCGCACATTACCATGATAACAATAAACTAAGGATGTTTGTTGGATGCACCTTTAACAATTAGAGCAGCTCATTAAATATTTACAGTTCTAGGTAAGACCAGACACCAGTTAACCCTTAATGCGCCAATCGCAGCAAAAGTCGTCTGCTTTTCTCGTCTGCTGAAATGTTTAAGAAGCCTCTATGGAAAACAGTGTGGACCCAGATCAGACTGCTCCTATAAGAGCAGTCTGTTCTGGGTCCACACTGTTTGTTTCTATACTTAATATGTCAGTAATGCTAGGCAATTACAGTCTACTCTCGATACCTCGAATTTCAAGGGACTGAGCAAAATAGGTCGAGTTATCAGTAGTTCAAGGTAACCAAATCATGACGTATAGCCGACATTTTGGGGCGAAATAAATCACGTTCAACTCGTCCATTAATAGATCGTTATTGGTAGTTATAACATTAATGAACTGCGGGATGATCAATTGACATTGGGAATGAAAATAAAAACATAAAAAAAAGAATAAAAAGGGAAAAATATAATCGTTTTTCAGGTACCACTGCAGTCCCGACATTATGGTATTCTAAGGCAAAATAAAATTAACAATGCATTTTCAGCTCTAAGTAAGTATCGGCGACTGGTCCCGCGGTTGCAGGGTTTACCCTCTCGTACATCGTCATATGTTTAAGCCCCAACAGACAGAGTACATGCCCATTTTAGTTTTCGTCGGCTCTTCCCAATCTATTTTTGTCATGACATGACCAATGTCCGAAAATAGCCTTACACGCACAACTGACCAGTGCCTGAATCTGTTTTATGGCCCAAGAAACAATTAAATTATACTTTGGCCTTATTTAAAACGAGCAGTCAGCAGACAGGCTTAATACTCAACAGATAGCTCAAATATGACACATAAACCGTCACTTTCATGAGAGATAGACATGTACCGGCTTTGAAATTGTACACAATAGATCAAAAGAATTCGCCGACCGCGGTCAATTATGATATTTTACAACACACTATTTACAACTGCATGTGTCACACACGTGGACCAAGTGATCAAACAATTGATGGTTTTTAAATTAAATGGGGATAATTAACGTTCACAACGGCTGATTAATTGGAGACACATTCAGATAAAAAGGTAAATTAATGACTGACTTTTTCTTATGAAATGAAATTGAGTTAGGCGTTGTAAAATATACTAAAATTGATCAGCGGGACCAAATTTTCGTAACGAGTTATCAGTTTTATTGACTTAACCGTTGTCGAGATAAACGTTGTGGAAATGCAATAATATATAGGGGAAAATACCGGGACTGGGCCATCGAGTCGAGATAAGTGATAGAATTGAGTTATGCATAGTTGAGTTAACGAGAGTCACCTGTATTTGCAGCAGAAGACTTCAGCAGACTACATTTTCAGATGCATTTTTTTCTTGGCACTTTAAGGGTTAAATATTTACAGTTCTAGGGGTTAAGATTAAATATCAACTTGGTATGATAGGTACACATGACTTGTTCATTTCTACATGTGATTTCCAACAATGTGGCATTTTGACAAGTGTAGACTCAGACGAGCCTGTGCAGCCCCCTTTTAAACTTAGAAACTCCAAATGATGTTCAATCAGTAGCTTAACAGACATAGAATTGTCAAGCGACTAGCAAAGGCTCTGATCAGACTGCACGTATGCACAGGCTGATCTGAGGCTTTGCTGGTTGCACATACCACATTGTTTGAAATCTCATGCCGCGGCTCATTTTCAGACTGTGGTCTACCTGATGACCCTTCAAATGGTAATGTGACAGCTCCCCATGGAACGCTATTTGCTGCCATGCTACAGTACAGTTGTGATGTTGGCTACACTATGAAAGGACCCGCTGTGCGGATCTGCTCTCAAGATGGAAGCTGGTCAGGCGAGGAGACAGTGTGCGAAATTACAGGTGGGCCTTGCATATTGGCATAGATCCAGATTAGGAACTTTTTTTAGCACAAAATTGTAATTATTTTATACCTACCAAATGAAACATATGTTTTGGGTGCTCAAAAGAAGTCATTGGCGTAGCTCCCATTACGCAGTTACGCACGTGCGTAATAAAGATAGTAACATTCAAGGGAGGTCACTTATTGTGGTAAAACTGATTTTCAATACCATAAGGAACTATTCTTAAAGGAAAGAATTCGCCCCCTCTGGAAGCAAATTCTTTTCTTTAAGAGAAGTTCCCATTTGAAAAGGGACACAATTGAAGAGAATCACTGCTTGTTCCAGTAGTCTCCCTTTGATGTGCATAACTTTTTCAGCGTTCTTGCTATGCCATTGGAAGTACCCACAACATATGTTTTGGTTTAGAAATAAGAAAAATATTTTTTAATTACACTCTCTTATCTGTAAGCCTGTTTGATAATCAAAATGTTTGGGTTACCTAATTATATATTCTTTAACCCTTTTCTTTAACCATGGATTCTTCTTTATGGTCTTATACAATACACTTGGTACAGTCCATTTTAAATGTTAAGGGGTCACAGGTTATAATTTTATTTTATTTATTGTCTTTCTTTCTCTGGCAATTTATCAATTTTGGCTAAGCAAACAATGTAGACCCTGATGAAATGCCACTTTAAGTGGCATTTCATCTGAGTCTACACTGTGTGCAAAGTACCTATTTAGGGGTTTCTGGTCCTCAAAGGGTTAATAGGGTTCACAAGTTAAAAGTTTCAAAATTATATTGATTTCAAACAATGCAATTGAGCCAAAATATGCCTCTGATCTGGGTCTGCACTGTTTGCCAATTTAACTATTTTTTCAGTCACACTGCTTTGATATATAAATAATTTGATTTAATTTGTTAATTTTAAATTATTAATTAATTTGTTCATTCATTAGCTATTAAAGCAGATTGTTGCCAAGGAGTTCTGTTTATTTATTACAGAATGGCTGTATGTCTGCACACAGCATAGATGCATATCAACTGGCCCCCGAGGTTTTTTTCATGCTCATCTGAACTGAGCATGAAATTTCAACAGCTCATTAAAACTAAAATACTGATAAATAAAGAAGTCTCTCAGATGGTGTATTTTTCATGCAAATGCCAACAATTGTTGGCATTTTAACATTTATGAGCCTGATAAATTTCATGCTCAGCTGAGCTGAGCATGAAAAAGTTTTATAACCTGAAGGCCTGGTCTTTTAATCATTTAATTAAGATCCACACTGAAACTTGGATACAGTACTCAACCTTTTAAACATACATGCTCCTATAAGTACACATTGCCTATATAAATGCTACAATTTTATCTTTACTCTTTCCTTGCTAGCTGTAACTTTTGTTGTCTGCTGGTAACCTTTGCAAACAGTCCAGGCGCTGATCAGGACCATCAGAATGTCGGTCCTGATCTGGATCCAAACTGTTTGACACTATGATTATGATAGTATTCCTGAAACAGTATTTTTAAAAAGTCAACAGACGACAACAAAAGCATGAAAAATTACCCAGCATGCAAAAGAGTTAAAACTATGGATGAAAAGCAGTGTAGATCCATATCAGCTGGCTTCATCAGGAGCCAGCTGATCAAGATCTACACTGCTTTCAAAAGAAGATTATAGTATTTAGAAAAGCGATGCACACAGTGTGTTTATAGGTTAAATATGGTAATTGCGGATAAAAAAGTTTTTAACCTTTAAAGCGCCAATCACAACTGTAGCAGACGACAAATTTTGCGATATCTTTCCCAATTTTTGACAAAAATAAGGTATGATATTACATGAGAATTATCTGCCAGCAGATGATTCTCATGAAATATCATGCCTTATTTGATATTTTTGAAAAAGCGGCAAAATTGGCAATTGTCGTCTGCTGCAAATTATAGATGGCGCTTTAAGGGTTAAGCAGGACAAAGGAGAATATAATCTATAGATATACAGTTCTATAAATACTTTCACGGGAGATTAATCTAATAAAGTCAAGGGAGATTAGTTCTATATATTGCGATGTAGAGTTTACTAATGTGGTTGTCTTTATCAAGCAACTATTAAAATGATTCACTGACATTGCCTTAGATTAACTTAAATTAATAGATATTATTCCTTAAATATAACCAAATATTGTAAATTGATGCTAATGGGTTATTTTGCAGTTAAATGCTAATAAAAGGAGTATAAAGGAGTAAAGTTACCCTTTAACGTAAAACTAGTTAGTTTTAATAAATTTTCTGGTATAAATAGTTAGGTTAACTGATTAATGTTATCGCTTCTCGGCCTTTTGGCTAAGATCAAAGTGTAGTATCTGTTCTTATCAGCTTAATATCTCATACGTCCCCCATTGGGGGACCTCGATATTAAACTGATTTTTGGTACTAGGTGAGATGTCAGGGGCTTGCTCCGCTCTCGCCACGGGTTGGCCCGGTATTGCAGTACCTCCGGGATCGGCCCACTTCCCTCTGGGGAAGTAAAATCAAAATAATAAAGAACCTTTTTCCCACTTAACACTAAAGTACTTTTGAAGAGTTAATAAACACAGTGAGCCCATGTTTTCTCAAAAGAACTTTGTGACCAGCCTGGAGATTGATCATGAAATAATTTCTATGCATGGCCATTCTCCTCCCTTCCGCTGATTCAAGAAGGGTTGTTGCCAGTTACAAGCAAAATAAAAGTGTGCATGAAGTACTGGTTAATCCCCCAGGAAAAAAGTGTGAACTGACCGTCCCGACATGACCATAGCTGTTGACTGGGATTTTAAGTATCAAACCAAACAAACAATTGATGAAATGATCTGTCTGGGCCGTAACACTGCATGCAAACAATATATATTATATTTCCATAAGCCAACAGGGTAAACCCTCAACAGGCAGCTCTTACAAGAGCTGCCTGATCTGGGTCTGCACTGTTTACAAAAGTCTAAAAAAGGCGTATCTATGGGGTAAAGGGATAGCAAGTCTTGGGAGATTTATTCCATTAGCATGCAGTAGAAAAAATGCAGCTGACAACATCAGCCTATTAACTATTCTAATGCACTGATTTTATAACGCAACATGTGTTGGATAATGTAAAAGATTTACGACAGTATATCTTTTAATTGTGACCATTTTTTGAGTACCCACAATAGATGATTTTGATGAGAAATAAGAAAATAAATTTTTGAATAATCACTCTTATCTTATGGCTTGTGGTTAGCAGCAGAATGATGACAAAAGTCTAGCGGTGAAATGTGAAATAATTTTTTCCTGTAGATTGTGGCACACCTCCGACACCATCTAATGGCTCAGTGGTGATGGATAAGAGCACATTTGGCGGGAAGGCTAGGTTCAGATGTGAGAAAGGCTATAACATGAGTGGGTCACGAGAGCTGGAGTGTCTGGCCAATGGAGACTGGAATGGGAAATTCCCTACATGTAATATAGTTGGTGAGTTTGGCCATAAAATTACAGGTACAGATAAGGAAACTTTTGAAGAGTAAATTATGATTATTTTCCCAAACAGAAAACAATAAGGTATGAAATGCTTATACAAAATGCAACTGCGTCTGGGGATCGAAGCGTTGCCGTTGCTAGTTTGAGACTGGCCATAGTTTGAGACTCGCCACCAGCAGAGTCATTGTGTTGTTTCTTTGAGCAAAACACTACTGGTTCAACCCATGTAGACAGGAAATCATCATGGTATGACTGAGGGAGTGCAGTGGCTCAGCGGTAGAGTGATTAACACGAGACCGAAGAGTTGCAGGTTCAAGCTTCACCGGTGTGACTGCGTTGTGTCCTTGAGCAAGACACATTTAAAATCCTTGCTTAGTACTGGTTCAACCCAGGAAGACCCTACCCAACATATCTGAAAAATTGTTGACTGGGACGTAAAGAATCAAATCAAACAAATAAAATGGCATGACTGAAAAATTGTTGGCGGGGACGTAAAAGATAAAAACAAACAAAGCAAATGATACATAGTCCTTTATTAACACTCAATGCGCCAATCGCAACAAAAATCGTCTGATTCTGCTGAAATGTTTAAGAAGCCTCTATGGCAAACAGTGTGGACCCAGATCAGACTGCTCCAAGGAGCAGTCTGTCCTGGGTCCACGCTGTTTGCTTCTATGCTCAATTCGTCAGTAATGTTAGGCAATTATTTGCAGCAGACGACATTTTCAGATGCATTTTTTCTTGGCGCTTTAAGGGTTAAGCCTATATTTTCACATGCAGATAAGCTAATCATACATTATATTAAAGAAATCATCGCTCTAATCAGCCTGGTTACCACGGGGTTTATCATCACCAGGCTAACAAGAGTGATGATTTCTTTAATTAGAATTTCTTTAATTAGAATTTCAATTGAATTTCAATTATTTCTCAAACATAAAAGAGATCAAACTTCAAATTGTTTCACATTGTTCTTGTGTAGGCCTTTGGTAAGTGGATTAACACTTAAACGCCAATCATGACAGCAGCAGGTGAAAAATTTCGCAACATCTTTCAAATTTTTGAAAGCCAGCAGACAATTCTCATGAAATACCTTGCCTCATAAGCAGCCAAATTTGAAATTGACTTCTGTTGCAAATTATAAGTGGTGCGTTATAAGTTAACAGTATTTAATGTCTTCATTATTGTTTCACTTATGGTAGATGTACCAGTATTCGTGGTAGCACCAGAAATCGTGGTATGACAGAAAAGAAGCCATCGTTTACCAACTCCTAGAAATTGAGCAATAAAATTTCATCCATTACTGAATCAATTAAATTTGCTTGTCGTCTTATATGTATCCAGCGACATGAATTCACAAATGATGTCATTTATGAAATAATTATCTTTGAACGTGACAGTAGCCATTTTAAGAATGTCAGAAAGCTAATGATGACAACAGGCAGCTTGAATTGATCGCCACATGAATATATTCAATGGTTGCTTCGCTGAAAAATGACTAACGACCCATTAGATTAGTATTAAACTATAATTCAATGGCATTTTATTGACAAAAAAATCGGCAATTGTTTATATAAACCTGGATTTGCGAGGGTTACCACAAAAACTGGCGCTTGTTTGGATAGTGACCCAGCCCGGAATCAATCTGGATTTAACCTGTCAGCACAT
Source organism: Loripinus fragilis (assembly GCA_964019695.1). NCBI lineage: Eukaryota > Metazoa > Mollusca > Bivalvia > Lucinida > Lucinidae > Loripinus > Loripinus fragilis. Next base: position 64,065,254 of record OZ026526.1, read on the forward strand.
TAATGGTGAGTAATGATTATCTAATGTAGCGGAGATATGTATAACTTCAAAAAATGATGGATTTAAGTAATTGCCTTTAATGTCCTATATTGGAAGAGCTATGTATCATAATGATAAGAAACTTTTAGTTAGGAATTTAGGATAACACCTGTCCACTTCATAACTTGTGATGGTTTAGGTAGGCATTCCTATTAAATTTATCCCATTGCACAGGACATACTATTTCTCATGATTGAGACTTTGTGCCCGGAAGTCTTGGTTACTTAAGAGTTTTCCTATTTGTCTTCTTTCGTGGATAATTAATCAATCATTTGATAGGAACCTGATAACTGTCAATTCCATGTAAAATTAACTGTTTGTGGTTAATGTATTCCCAATATGACCCGTTTCACGGAAACCTATCCTATGATAGGAAATTTTTATGTGGGAAACCAAATCCATGTCTTCTGAGCTATTTCTGCATATTAAAGTATTCCCTATTTAAGCCGTTTCACGGAAATCTATCACGTAATAGGAAATTTATATATGGGAAACCTGTTATAAACAATTAGCTGTCATTTCCTTGTCCACTAAGGCGGTAACATATCATTTGATAGGAAATATTAATATGGGAAACTTGAACAAATTTGATTCAATGTCCACAGAACTGTTTATAAGTGAAATCTATAAACAACCCTCAATAACAAGTGAATGACTGTGTAAATTTATCTTGCACATATATGTTGAAAATCGTTATAAAGCAAATATCATAGTAAAAAGCCATCAGATTAACCAAAATGTTATCATGCTTATATCCCACATAAAAAAACTGTGGACAAAATTAAAAGACTTCTGCAAAGTCCATGCAAATCAACATCAAAGTATAATCAGTTCCATAAAGCAATCACAATGTCTTAAAAGTTGGATCAGTCAGGATTCGAACCCATACCTTACGTATCATGAGCTTTGTTGACTAACCAAATGACTACGGTGGAAAGTGCTATAAAGAGTTTACATAAAAAAAATAGACCAAAAATGAACAACACAATTTACACATTCTCATGATTCAAGGCAAGACGTATGGTTTTATCTCTACTGTTTCGATGAATTTCAATGAAAATGTTTCTACCTTGGTTATGATGCTAATAAAGATGTTTACAGGTAAGTAAGATTAGAATAACTTATCATTGAAGTCCAGGCTAGTCCTACTCAATCCAGTCCGATCCTATTTGAAACTTGTACCTCAACACTATTAAACAGTAATATAGACTTATGAAATAAATAAAATCCATAAAATATAAATCCATATTATTCTGTAAACACACAAATTAAGAAAAAGTGCAGTTTCTACATAAAATTAAATAAAACAATTACTGCCCTAAAACAAATGATTAATCTGGTCGCTAGACACCTTGGTTATGATAAACTGGGACAATGCTAGATGCTGGGTCATCTCTGTGAGGCCCTTAGGGGGAAATATGCAGGAGATGAAATCAATAGTATGGCATATCTAGAATGACTTTAAAATGCTTAAACCACAAAACTGGTACAACCAGCGTACTACTTGAATCAGGAGTAGGACGAGAATAATGCTTTTTTCATGCTCAACTCAGCTGAGCATGAAATTTAACATGCTCATAAATGTAAAAATGGCAAACGCTGTTGGCATTCTAACATAAACATGATAAATAAAGACATTTCTTGCTAGTCGTATTTATAATGCTCATAAATGTTAAAATGCCAGCAATGGTTGACATTTTAACATGAGCACGATAAATTTCATGTTCAGTTGAGTTAAGCATGAAAAATTATAGAGCCATTGTGCCTGATTTCAGATTGTGGCCTCCCTGATCTACCTGCTAACATTTTTTATGATTCAAATTCTACAACCTATGAGACGACGCTAAAGTTGAGTTGCTTGCCTGGTTATATACTGAAGGGCCATGCCACATTGAGCTGTACAGAGAAAGGAACATGGAATAGGAAACCGCCCAGATGTGAAAGTGTAGGTGAGTAGCGCTAGAGGATAAACTGGGCTCCGTAGGGCAGTCTGTAGTGAGTCCGACTGCAGATCCAGAGGTCGCGAGTTTGATCCCAGCCCGGTCCCATACTTTCGTGGAGATTGATCATAAAATAATTTCTACGGTTATTTTCCTCATTCCGCTGATTCAAGAAGGGTTGTTGTTAGTTATTAGCGAAAGTATGTGCATGGAGTAATGGTTTACAGCTTAGTCAAGCTTGCCCAGTAAAAAATATGGCTCGGTGAACTGACTGTCTCGATATGACCCTAGCTGATGACTGGGACGTAAATCCCCAATAATAAAAAAAAAACAACTAGAGCATAATAGATAAATCTATCATAAGTGTGAGGGTGGGATAGAACAATTGGCCTGAGGATCACCGTTTGACACCATGACGCTTGTCGAGTGATTCCAAACGGAGATCGCAAGGGACAGATTTTTCTATCCCATCCTTACATAAACATTGGATTCTTTTTCTTGCTCTCCATAAAATGCCACATTTTTTTTACTTTATGAAAAATGTCCCTAGAAGTTCCTGAATATGCTCAGATGCAACATAACATGCCTGTCTGGCCGGACTAGAACACATGGGTGAGACTATAAGAATCTATCATGAGTGTGAGGGTGGGATAGAAAAATCCATGCATTGGCATCACGAGGCTTGCTGAGTGAAGACAAACGGTGATCTCGAGGGACGGATTTTTCTATCTCCTCATCACAGGAATAATGGATTCTTTTTTTGCTCACCACTAAATACCTCTTTTAACATTGGAAAAACATGAAAAAGACGTCCAGAAAATCCTTAATACCCTGAGATGCGACATGAAGACGTCATTTTAACATTACAATGTTGGCTCAGACGAGCCAGTGCAGCCTTCTTTTAGACTTAGAAACTCCAAATGCTATTCAGTCAGTTGTTTAACACTCATAGAATATGCAAGCGACTAGGGAAGGCTCTGATCAGACTGCGCGTATGCGCAGGCTGGTTTGAGCCTATGCTGTTCGTAGATACCACATAGTTGGAAATTTCATGTTGTGGCTCATTTATCCTGGTTAACAGTGCAGGACATGAGAAACCAGATTCAGCAACGTCTTATGGATCTACCAGGTGTGTTCCTGAGGCATCTTATAGAGTATGCACGCTTGAATGGGTATGGGGGCACTCCCCCCTGTACTGGGCCAGGGGTGAAGCGCTGTGACAGAAGATGGCATTTCAAAGGGCTAAAATGAGTCCCCAAGACACGCAACTAAACACTTAGTTGCATTTTTCTTCAAAAATCAAATCAAATACTGTAAAACCTGTCTTAAGTGGCCACTAAAAAAGACCAAGAATTGGTTTTCAAGACCTATTATCACATAATGCAGGTCAAAAGTATTGCAGAATGCCCCAAGGCATTCTGAAATACTTTGACCTTCATGAAGCTACCATTTGTCATTAAAATCGTTTTTTATGTCTATTTATGAGTGGCAACTTAAGAAAGGTTTTGCTGTAACTGAAAACCCTATATTTGCAGCGTCAAGTTGTATGCACATTCATACTTGCGTACACGCAGGTACGCCCCTGTCTACTTTGGTTGTCAGTGTATGGTTTTGCAGTGAAGAAATGGTTGAGCATTTGAGCCTACTGCATTACAAGATCAACAAAATGTGTTGTGCAACAGCCAAGGCTCGGATAATCCTGGGCACCAACCCATGCAGTCAGATCAGTTTTTGCATTGCACTCATTGGTATTCTTTGGAACTAAATGCATAATAGTAAAGCGCCTGAAAACAACATGCATTCAGCACAAACAGTAACTCTGGTTCACCTGCTTTTTGAGTTACTGCCCTTTGAATATTGAAAAAAGCTATTTCTAATATACTGCTGTCTGCTCTGTAACTTGAAAACCTTTTGAGATTTTTCATGATTTTTTACATCCATGAGATTATTAGCTGCATGAATACAAGAACTGTAACTTGATCAAGGTTCATAGTTTAAAAGGAGTAAGCAATGCATTTGATTACATGTATTATTCAATTATCAGGTCACTAAGGGAGCGCAGTGGCTCAGTGGTAGAGTACTTGAGACCGAAGGGCCGCGGGTTCGAGCCTCACCGGCGTCACTGCATTGTGTCCTTGAGCAAGAACATTAATCCTAGCTTAGTACTGGTTTAATCCAGGAAGACCCGTCCCTTTATAACTGAAAGATTGTTGATGGGACGTTAAGAATCAAATCAAACAAACAAACAAAAATCAGGTCACTGTCTAGCCTGTACCCAACTGGTTCCAATTCTGTTAGCTTTACAAGAAACCGGGACATTGCATACTACTTGGCGATACAAAGATCAAATTGCTGAATAATATATGCAACAGATATATTAATCAGAACCCATTTTCATGACAAAATATTAGCTGATTAAGGCTTATGTTTTTTCTTTAAAGGATTTGTAATTTGCAATTCCCACCTTAAGATAGTACAGTAAAACATGTCTTAAGCGGCCACTCAAAAAGAGACAAAACAAAGGTCTTAAAGACAAATGGTAGCTTAATGAAGGTCGAAAGTATTGCAGAATGCTCCCCTTGGAGCATTCTGCAATACTTTTGACCTGCATTAAGCAATAATCGGTCTTTAAAACCAATTTTGGTCTTCTTTTTAATGGCCGCTTTAGACAGGTTTTACTGTATCATACTTTGTTGGACGATATTACAGACTGTGGTGGATTAAGGAAGCCAGTCCATGGCCTGGTGAATGTGAGTGGGGAGACAACTCTGGGGAACATAGCAACCTACTACTGTGAGCCAGGGTTTGACCTAATAGGTCACCAGAACAGAGCTTGTGGTACTAATGGCACCTGGAGTGGAGTTCCACCAATTTGTCAGCCTAAAGGTAGGTAATGTACCAGGCCTCACAGTGGGGAGACAACTCTAGGGAACATAGCAAGCTACTACTGTTAGCCAGGATTTGACCTGATAGGTCACCATAACAGAGCTTGTGGTACAGATGGCATCTGGAGTGGAGTTCCACCAATATGTCAGCCTAAAGGTAGGTAATGTACCAGGCCTCACAGTGGGTAACAACTCTGGGGAACATAGCAACCTACTACTGTGAGCCAGGATTTGACCTGATAGGTCACCAGAATAGAGCTTGTGGTACTAATGGCACCTGGAGTGGAGTTCCACCAATATGTCAGCCTAAAGGTAGGTATTGTAGAAGAGTGTGTATTGGAAAACTAGTTTCTTTATTTCTCATCCAAAACATATCTTGAGGGTACTTAAAAGAACCGTCTCAATGAGATGGTTCTTTTGAGTGCCCAAAACACTTGTACCGGTCGCGTAATGCAGTCCCTAACATGTCTATCTACAGATATGTGTCTGACTGCAGATCCAGGGGTCGCGAGTTTGATCCTGGCCCAGTCCCATACATTTGTGGAGATTTATCTTGAAAAAAAATCTACTTTCATTCTCCTCCCTTCCACTAATTCAAGAAGAGTTAGTTCATACAACAAGGATGTATATATGTCACATATACCTGTGGCACCCATTACCACTACACTCCATTAAAGTGAACGTGGACAGGTCCTGATAACCAAAGTAAACTGGTCAAAATAAATTAAGCCCCACCAGAAATTTTCCCATAGACTTAATGTAAATACATTCATGTTTAATTTATCATAACATTTTATTGAATATAGATTTTTCCATAACATTTTTCCATAACATTTTCAGCGAAGTAGCAACAATATTTCCTCTCACCATACGCTAGGTTTCAGATTTATTGATAAGTTTTCCATAGAGCTCCACACATTTTAGTAAATGTCCCATTTCGTTCCCTATCATTCCTATAGTAAAATTGGCCAAAAATTGGATACTCTTGGAAAATTTAGCACACACCCAAAGAAATTCGGTATTGTCAATTCAAACTTTGTGTAATTACACCCAAGACATTGTTATCTAACAAAGATGGAATAAGAAATTTCAACTACCATCGATATTTTTGAAATAAACAACTAAACTTTAGGAATTTAACATTATGGCTATGGGAAAAAGTGACATGGGGCTTAACTTATTTTGACGAGTTTATGATGTACAGCCTATGAATTGGCTGATTTTGTAAGCTATACTATATTCGAATGCACTTGCAAATGCAACGCCATGTCTGATTGGAAAACGTCATAAATTTGCGACAGTATATCCTGCGATATTCTGTCGCAAAACCCAATGTCATTACGTAACGTCGCTTTTCATTGGTTGACAAGTGAATATATGCAGCTGGCAAGCGGTTTTATGCAGCTGGCAGCCGCTGGACGTAAGCGCAACAAAGTACATTTTCACTGCCTTTTGGAAGGGAAAATGTTAATAATGCATTATAATGGGGATAACCATATTCAAAATTTTCATTTGGGGAGGTATATCGTCAGATATATGTTCGGAAATCAAGTTCTACAGCTCTGCTTATGTGTTGCCGTAAAACTAAATTTTCGAACGTATATCCGACGATATACTTCCCTGAATGAAAAATTTGAATACAGTTATCCCCTAAATATTTACATTTTCAATGCCAGCATTTAATAAATCTTTATGTTTTTGCAACCATTCATAGCTTCATGAATGACATAAATTTGACAGCTGCCAAGCTCACGTTCCTATGCAATACATTTCCAACACTGAATCCATTCGCCAGAAGTGACACTGGTGTTGTGATTGACAGCGAGCCACACCTGAGTCGCGCGTGCAAAGCAAGCCTCTTGTTTGCTCCATTGGCTGTCTGTGTTTACACTGGCTGTTCAGCTTTTCCGTTTTACACTCCAACAAAATAGTTAATAGGATTACATATTAAATACAAACTGTTTTTAGCTTAATTATAAATAATTTCAATATTCTAAATATTTATAATAAAATGTAAATATAAGCATTGAATTATAATAAATTCAATTTTTTGGAATGTTCATGGAATCATGAATACTTCGGGTTTCTTGCAAAGTTAAGGTGAAGCCTTTGGTGTTCACTTACTTTGCAAGAGACCTGAAGTTTTCATGATTCCATGAACATTCCAAAAATTGAACTCCTTTCTTAAATATTTTCGTATTACCACTTAATGCAGGTCAAAAGAGAGCATTAGAGAGCATTCTGCAATACAGACATGTTAAGATTAACAGATCTTCCGTGTCACTAACGGAAAACTCTGCCGTTTTCCGCAAAACAGATTTTTAAAAAAAAAATCACCGTAGTCTTACATTTTTTTTTTGTTAAAAGCCATTTCTTGTGATAATTTGGCGGAAGTCACCGAGAAAAATCAATATTGATATCATAAGGAAGCTTGGTAGTTTTGAATAGCTGTCATCGCCAGGGATTAGCTCAGCAAAAAAATGAATACGGTATAGAAGCGGGTCAAATTTTAATGCAGAATATACAAGAACGTTTGACTGGGTTATGGCCAGCGACCGGGGCAAGCAGTAGGCGTACTACAAGGTTTGCAGTAAGCATTTCAGCGTCTCTCACGGCGGGATTGACGACGTCCTTAGACATGAGGAAGGCAAAAAGCATTTAGAACTGTTCAACGCTAGAAAGAGCACTAACCAAGTGACAAAGTATTACGTTTCATCAAATTCTAAACTTCATGTGATATTTTATTTTGTGTGCATGTTTGTTTAAATTTTGCATTGTATAGAATGATAAAGTATGTAGTTTTAAAATTCATATAAATGTATTACAAAAATAAAATTCATAAAACAACAAAGGTGATGGCTTCTTTAAGAATCCTTAACATTATCTTGAATAGATTCCAATCTTGCTTTATACATATTTTGGCAAATGGCCCGCGCGCAAACTTTGAGGTAAAAAACAAGTCGTTCCGCGCGTTGTCCCACATTTTTTTTCAGAAACTTAACATGTCTGGCAATACTTCGACCTTCATTAAGCTGCCATTTGTCTTTAAGACCTTCGTTTTGTCTATTTTGGAGTGGCCGCTTAAGACAGGTTTAACTGTACTATAATATTTTCATATTGTAGACTGTGGAAGCCCTCCACCACCTAGATTGGGATTGGTGGATATATCCTCGGGTACCATATATGGTAAGGTGGCAAAATATTCATGTGAGAAAGGCTACTACGTGGATGGTTTGTCGGAGAGGCCATGTGGTGAAGATGGTCGCTGGAATGGTTCTAATCCAGTTTGTAGGATACATGGTGAGTCGACAAATGGGCTGTGACATACAAAACCTGTCTTTGGAGTTTCTGACAAAACCAGATTCAAACCAGTCTCCTCCTCGTCAGAGACTAACTAAAAAATTGAAATTTCGCTTGTAGAAAGTTAAGATATGATTCTTTCCAATAAGCCAATAATAAAGGCGCTGATAAATCTGCGCAGATGTGCAGGCTTGTCTGCGCCTTTGTTGTTCGCAAACCCCGAAGACATGTTTTCGTGGCCCAAATAAGATCATACCATATTTTTTCTTGATGATGTATTTATCTTAATTAATATTAAAATGCCAACAACGCATATAGGAGTCTGACTATAGCCTATACAAAGGATTAGGGAAATGTGAGAAAGAACAGAAGAATAACATAAGCTTTCAGTTTTCCTACTAATCCTTTTACATACTATAATTTGTATATATTTGTATGTGTATTTTATCAAGTTGAAATAAAATATGCTTTAACCAAAAATACCAGAATAAAAATCACATGAAAGCATCAGTAAATTTAGTATTTTGTTTACTCTTCTGAAAAGGGTCATTCAGCGTCCTAGATAAGCTTTTTGGTCAATTGGGGATTTATGTAACCTGGTTATCATCAAGTGCGTACTTGCAAAAACAATTGCGCCCTTTTTTTTTTAAAGTGAGTACACATGTTTTCTTACTGAATGAAGCCATTGAGAATGTGCCTGTATATTCACTCCCATCGTCTGCCTTTCTAGAGTATCAAACTTTATTCACCTGAAGCAAATCTCGTCCCCTTGTTGACATTAGTCCCCCGCAAACACTTTGCAAAGTTTCATTCCACGAAATGCTTGACTGGAAGCGGATATTTTATTCATAAAATTGGAATAATACTGTACACTCGCTTGTAAAAAATCAATATCCAACTGGCATTTTTTTATTACCCAAATGGAAACGAATTGGACCAAATGGTACGCTGACATCACATGTGATTGTATACCAAACGGCAGAATTGCTTTTCGATAGGCACACATTTAATTTTAATTGCTTTTTTGATGATTTTAATTGCGTATTTACGCAAATACGCTGCTTATCTAGACTGCTGGTCATTTATCCTACTCACCCTCAAATGTGCATGTTTCAGTGTCAACAAGTTGAATCCAGGTCAGGCTTGATGTTTTATTGATCCTTATCTGGGTCTAAACTGTTTGCGAAGGTTATCAGGAGTCCCCACCACTAGTGGGGACAGGTTAATGTGTATCATACAATTTCATGAAAAATCACAGAGTATATATTTATTTACAGATTGTGGTAAACCATCTAGCCCTTCCAATGGAAGCGTAAGAGTAACGTCTCGTACTATTGTGGGAAGAAGTGTACAGTTCTCCTGTGATGTTGGCTATGACCTTATCGGATCAGAGATTGTAACTTGCGAGGAACATGGAAATTGGAGTGACTCCCCACCACTGTGTATATTGACAGGTTTGTAGATGGATCAGCTCCTCCCCTCCCCTATTTATATTGACAGGTTCATAGATGGACCTTGCCTCAATGTTATAAAACGTTATAAAACTTTTCAATTGTTTATAGAAGGTAAAATATTAAAAGGTAAAAAGATTTTTCTTGGTGATGTATTTATCCTAATAAATATTAAAATGCCAACAACTCGTTTAGGAGTCAATCGAAACTGCCTCGGCCAATTCAGTGGAGTTCCGTGGAATCAGACCTTGGATGTACATCGAGGATCTACTTTGATGAAGTGATGCTAATGTTACATAATGTGACGCTGACGTCACAGAAACCATGCCAACACCATAACAAGTGTGATTGCAGCAAAACAAAAACGGTTATAAATGAAGTTATGTTTTTTCAATAAAATATGGCTAAAGCAATAATTTATTGAAAAATACATAAACTTCATTTATTCTGCTGATTAAACTTTTCGGTAATCAGAAAAATGTATTTTAAAAGGGCTGAACCCACATGCTGCAGAGCTAATTTTCCTTACACCAGTTCTGGCTAACAAAATGGAACTTTATCATACATAGTGCGGTAAATGTTCTAAAATTTCGAACACTCTAAAATTACGAACACATAAAATTATCGCCGAAAATAATTTTTAAAACATTCTAAAAAATGGAACACTGACCTTTTTGGGAAAAGTGAATTTCTAAAATTACGAACACAAGTTATTTTCGACGGAAAATCGATGTCCGTTTATCTGTTTGTCCCATCTGTGCTCGGTTTACTCATGGACGTATATATTCAAGTATACATCCGTGGTTTACTTCGTGAGCGGTAGGGACATTTAGAAGGTTCCATTCCACTTAAATGGGTAATCTGGTATGCGACGTTCGTTTTCGCATGCCGAGCACAAGACTATACTTTTTGTCTGCTAATTGTGCGATACATGTTTTCAGATAAGATCAAAGGCAAGAGCGCATTAAAAGCACGGACTTTCCTACATGTAGTACGTGACAAAGTTCATGTGTGTTATTGGTATAAGCTGTCCGCTACCTGCAGCGTGTTCAAATATTTTTAAAACCTTTCATTGGCGAATTTTTTATCTATAAGAAGCATCCGATCAGCAATGGTCATTAACATGGATTTCCTTTGTCAGTATATTGTCACAGACATTAAACAGACATTCCTCGGGCAAGGATTAGGAGTTACAGTTACCGCGAGAAAACGCACATCTTAGCTTGTGTTCACCATGAAGGACTTGGGTCATACCAGTGACCCATATATATAGGTCACTGGTCACTGGTCATACGCTGCCTGGTCGTCAAAATTGAACATTTGCAAGTAACAGTAGATGTTGTTACTTTAAAATTGCCATGCAAACCACAGCGTTAAACAACTGAGTAAACTTGCTAAAACTTATATACAAAAGGGCCTTTTTTCCAAGTGGTGGTTTCAGTCGTGAGACACAAAATTAATCCATTCAACATAAAAGCGGTGATGCTTGACCATTAATGCTGTATTGAGAATGCACACTTGCGCAGGCTTGTCTGAGTCTTTGACTCACGTTGTAAGTACCAAAATATCATGAAATTACATGTGCGGATCCAGGTCCGGACCCCCCTGAAAAATCACAAAATATAGGGTTTTCTAGCAATACATGTCCGGATCCGCTGAAAAATCGCAGCTGCGAAGCCAGCATTCAATGTTGGGCATTCATTGGCATGCATGGCGTTTCGCTGGGGGGCCGATGATGGCCCGCTTAAAGTGGGACTTGGATCCTCCCTCCCCTCATCAACCTTAAAAACAAACGTTGTCAAAGTTGGATCCCCTCTGACAAAACATTCTGGATCCGCGCATGAATCATGTCCGTCTACAGTTAAATTTCAATCCAGCCGGTTCACGCGCACTGCATGCATGTGCGGATCCAGAACATTTGTCAGAGGGGGTAGTGAGAGAAGACCGAAATGCCACTAGAAGTGGACCACCATCGGCCCATCAGCGAAACGCCATTGTCGATAATGGCCCACCAATGAATGCTGGCTTGGTAGCTTTGTGATGTTTAGGGGATCCGGATCAATATTGCTAGGAAACCCTATATTTTTGTGATTTTCAGGGGGGTCCGGACCCCCTGTCCCCCCTCTGGATCCGCCCATGGCATGCATCTGAAAGAAGGTACTTGTCTGAAATGTTCCTTATAGCGTGTGGTGATCATCGGAGGCAAAGTCGGACTAGATTATAACTCTTGGTATGCATGTTTGCCCCTGATCAGGCACGACGGAGGATCTTCTGGATCCAAACGGTTTGCAAACTTTGAAGTAGAGAGACTGCACGGTGTTTGCACACGAATCTTTTGTTTTGGCTGGGTTTCTTAAAATATCGAAAAACAATGTTTGGGTCAGTCAATCAATCTTGTTACAACTGCTTCCGATGAGGACCCAAAACTCAAACTTACCGTGCGCATCGGCTTTTGTACGGCAAAGTCAGACATTCCACAGTATTAACGCTGTGCGTACTTTCTAACGCATGCACACATTTTTAAATTGACGAAACGTTCTATCCTGAATACCATTCGGGTCTGATCTGGATCCAAACCGTGTTTGCAAATAGAGAGAGAGAGAGAGAGAGAGAGAGAGACTGGTGCAGGCACATCAAAGTAAACATATCATCGGCGGATCGACAATTAGAGAGAGAGAGAGAGTGAGATGTGTGTGTTCTTTTTGAATTTTGTCAGTTTTTTTTTTACTCTTGGAACTCGTCTACGTATAGATCTTTGCAAAAAATCTGATCATACGAGATGTCTAGCGGTTTCAATTCTTGAGTACAATATTAACTTGAATTCGAAGTCAGCAGAGCGAGCGAAAGCGTTTTGGTTTTCTGAAGGAAGAACGAAATAGTGTAGTGATTCGGCGAGTGAACATAGGAGACCCGGCTTATCGAATTTTTTAAATCAGTGGACTTTTATGACTTGTAAGTAAATTGAGTGACATAATATGCACGTGCCTGGCTCTTGACTTGGCGAATACCGCACGCGCTGGACATTTAACTGACTCAGTCCGCATGAATTTAGCGGCGGTTTTAATAAGAAAAACGAGGAGATAGCACAGAATCATATCGCCGTTTTTTCAACACGTTTCTACTACATTTTGACATGCACATATACCGTTTTTCTCATGATAAAGTCCACATTCTAAAATTACGAACACTGACATTTTTTCATAAACGTAATTTCTAAAATTACGAACAGCAGAAAAAATAATTATTTTTTAGTGTTCGTTATTTTAGAACATTTACCGTACTACGCGTAATGCCTTAAGTACATTCGAGGCTTGAAGAAGTGTACAGTTCACCTGTAATGTTGGATAACTTGAAAACCACTTAAGCTATACTCAGGAAACTTTATACAAATATCAATCAGCATGAGATGACGTGCAGAGTGCAAGAATGGTAACTCTGCCTTTTATACTTCTTGAGTTATTTACCTTGGAACTTTGTGCATCACACAAATCGTGTACGCTCTATAACTTGAAAACAGCTTAAGCTATATTCACGAAACTTTATAGAAATATCAATCAGCATGAGATGACGTGCAGAGTGCAAGAATGGTAACTCTGGCTTTTATACTTTTTGAGTTATTTTCCTTGAAACTTTGTCTATCACAAAAACCGTGTCCGCTCTATAACTTGAAAACAGCTTAAGCTATATTCACGAAACTTTATACAAGTATCAACTAACATGAGTCGACGTGCAGAGTGCAAGATTAGTAACTCTGTCATTTATACTCTTTTGAGTTATTTCCCTTGGACTTTTGTCCATCAGAAAAACAATTATCTATGACTATTTTATACCAGGTTATGATTGTGCAATAGTTAACTACATTGACAGATATCTTTACTAGATACGAGCTGATTGTCTGCATGAAATGACTAGAATTTCCGTTAAAAATTGTTTTTAATGTTTCTGTTTGAAATTGTATTTAATGACTCATGCTTTTGACATCAAAAGAGGGGAGACATCTGTTTTTTCGTAGAAAAACGATTCTAGTATTGACAGGCATGTAGATGGATCAACTTCCCACCCCTATTTATATTGACAGGTTTGTAGATGGATGTGGAATGCAGTGGCTCATTTGGTAGAATGTAAGACTAGGGATCGAAGAGTTGCTAGTTTGTGACTCCCCACCGTCAGTCACTGTTGCATCCTTAAGCAAGAAACTTATCTGCTGTTTAGTACTGGTTCAACCCTTGACATGACTGAAAAACTTTTGATTGGGATTTAAAGCATTAAAACAAACATACAAACAAACAAAAGGTTTGTAGATGGAGTGACTCCGCACTACTCTATTTATTGACATGTTTGAAGATCAGAGTGGCTCCCTCCACCCCTCTTTATAATTACAGGTTTTTATGTAATGTTTGGCACACAAAACCTGTGATGGAAAATTAGTTGAAATACTTATACAGTTTATGCCCTGTTTTACAATTGCAATATCTCAAACTTAATTGAAATTAGCGGGTATTTGGAACTATATCAGAGTTTGAATTATTAATTTTATTAAAGTTAGAAGATTTGAGGAGCACTGTGATTACGCTGGTAGAGTGATAGACTTGGGATTTAAGAGAATACTAGTTCGAAACTGACCAGAGACACTGTGTTGTGTTCTTAAAGCTGCATAATCTGCAACTTTTGATATTTTCAATTTAAAAATAATGTTTCTGTTTTTCAAGAACAAAGTAAAAATACTAAAATTCAGGTATACATTTTACCGTTTTCGTAATAATTAACAAATTATTAGTGCCAAAACAACAGCATTTATGTTAAAAATTAACTGTCTAGAATTATTGGAGGGACACAAATAATTACAAACAAGAGAAAATACACCTGTTTTTATAAGATAATTCACTTTTCCATGCAGTTTTCAGCTGTAGAAATTAGATTTATTGTGACATCATAACTTTATTCTACCTTTACAAATGATTTAAAAAGAAAATATTTTTTTTCGAAAAATGTTCATAGTTACAGAGTATGCAGCTTTAAACAAGTCACTTTAACCTCTACTCAACCCAGAAAGACAGGAAAATGTCCCAATATGACAGAAAAATTGTTGACTTGAACATAAAGTATCAACCCAACCAGGACTTTAGTTAAGGGTGCGTAACAGAAAAATAATTTTCTTGTTTCTCAACCAAAACATATGTTGTGGGTATTCAAAAGAACCGTCTCAATGAGACAGTTCTTTTGAGCACCCAAAACATATGCTAAAAATTATGGGTAAGAAAATAATAACAATAATAATAATAATAATAATAATAATGATAATAATGATAATAATAATAATAGACTTTATTTAAAGAGGGTAACACATTTAGTATCAAAACTAATCTTCCATGAGGCCTTCTAATAAATACATATATACAGTTTTACATACGGTAAATGTTCTAAAATTTCGAACACTAAAAAATAATTATTTTTTCCGCTGTTCGTAATTTTAGACATTACGTTTCAGAAAAAGTGCTTGTGTTTGTAATTTTAGAATGTGGTCTTTAGCATGAGCAAAAACGGTATATATGCATGTAAAAATGTGGTAGAAACGACGGTTACGTGTTGAAAACACGGCGATATGATTCTGCGCTATCTTCTCATTTTTCTTTTCAACCGCGGACTGAGTCAGTAAAATGTCCAGCACGTGCGGTAATTGCCAAGTCGAGAGCCAGGCGCGTGCATGTTATGTCACTCAATTTACTTACAAGTCGTTAAAGTCCACTTATTTAACCTGGGACACTACCGATGAATCGCTACACTTTCGTTTTTCCTTCAGAAAACAAAAACGCTTTCGCTTGCTCTCCATCTGCGCAAATGCCATTTATAATGTAATACAGTCACTCAAGGACATCTCGTCGATCAGAATCTTTTGCAAAGATATACAAGAAGCTTTGAAATACGTAGACGAGTTATCAGAGTTAAAAAAATGACGAAATTCAAAAAGAACACACATCCCTCTCTCTCTCTCTCTCTCTCTCTCTCTCTCTCTCTCTCTCTCTCTCTCTCTCTCTCTCTCTCTCTCTCTACTTGTCGATCTGTCGATGCACTTTGATTTTCCCGAAATGATGTGCATGTACCAATCTCTCTTTCTCTCTCTATTTACATTTGCAAAACGTTTTGGATCCAGATCAGACCCGAATGGAATGTTTCATCAATTTAAAAATTTGTGCATGCGATAGAAAGTATGCGAAGTGTCGTACAAAAGCCGATGCGCACGATAAAATGGATTTTCAGTATATCTCAATAAGTGTATACATTGTCCGGTCCCATGCCGGATCCAGAGGGGGGCAGGGGGTCCGGACCGCTTAGCAATACTAGATCGAATCCCCTGAAATTCTCAGAACAACCAAGCCAGCATTCAACGTTGGGCCATCATCGGAACCCCAGCGAAACGCCATTAAAAGGCGTTTCGCTGGTGGGCCGATGATGGCCCGCTTTTAGTGATATTTGGATCCTCTCTCCCTTAAAAAAGAAAAAAAAAACGTTGTCAGAGTTCGGATCCAGATCAGATCTGAATGGAATTCTGGAAAGAATGTTTCGTCAATTTAAACATTTGGGAATGCGATAGAAAGCATACAAAGCATCACTTACTGTCGAATATCCGACTTTGTCGTGCAAAAGCCGATGCGCACGAGAAGCTTTTCAGCACCCATTCATGATATTTTTCGAGATTACAAGAGATTCGTATGCAAGCGATAGTCTCTCTCTCTCTCTCTCTCTCTCTCTCTCTCTCTCTCTCTCTCTCTCTCTCTCTCTCTCTCACTCTCTCTCTCTCTCTCCTGCTTTCAAAGTTTGAAAATAGTTTGGAAACCAAATCAGGGGCAAGAATCTCGGACCCAATAAACATACTTGGTCCGAGCAAGAATTAATGTCCGACTTTGCGTCCGATGCCTCGAAAGAATATAATTGAGCCGTGACATGAGATTTCCAACAATCAGCAAAGCCCCAGATCAGCCTGCATATATGCACAGTCTGATAAGAGCATTTGCTAGTCGCTTGAATATTCTATGAGTGTTAAGCTACTGACTGAACATCGTTTGGAGTTTTTGAGCTTAAAAGGAGGCTGCACAGACTCGTCTGAGTCTACACTCGTCAGAATGCCACACTGTGTCGCGGCTCAATTCATGATATATTGGCTTCGAGCCGCTGGGTACTTTCATATCTCAAAGAAAAGGAAAAATACAGACAAGTACCACAAATCTTGTTTTTCATGCAAGCAGTGTGCCGTTATGCTCGAGTTCATTGTAATTGGGTTTTTTTTCATGCAAAGCCCATGAACACAGCTAGGCAATTATGTTTGGTGTGCTAAGTCCGTTTTCGTGCACCAATTCCCACCGCGTGCTACCCGAGTCTTAAAACAACAACAACGCGTGGTCTGATAGTCGGCTTCTTTGATCTCAAACCATGTCCGTGAACCATTACCCTGTCCCTTTGTCTGCGGCTGATACTATTAGCAGTACCGGGCCCAGCCCCCCCCCCACCCCCCCCCCCAAAGAGGCTGTGACAAACTAATTTAGCAGACAGTTGGGCCCAGATCTGGCCCGACAAAATGTTTAATGTTTTGTTCTAGAAACAAAGGTGCTGATAAGGCTGTGCGGTACGCAGACTGATCTTCGCATGTAACAAAGTCGGGGTACATACATCTACAGACGTGTGGTAAACAAAGCGAATTCCGAGATGTCCCCATCATCTCAAGGGCTTTACTGATTTTAAATTCACAGCCACGGCATGCATTTCTTCTATGTGTTTGTGGGCAGTTAAGGCGCTGGCGATTTTCAGTGGGTGCGCAGGCTCGTCTGAGCCTTCGCTGCTCGCATAGCTGGCTTATTTCATGAAAATAAATATGTAAATATTAAATTCATCAAGATGCAGAATCATGCTACAATCAATTTATTTCTTGGTAAATGTATGTGCGTCTGTGCGTACATTATACCGGTAATGCACTCGTAGAACATTCCATGTGCAGTTTCATGAGGACAAACAGACGCCGCGATCGGCTCAACAGTTTGTTAAAACGTTTCATTTTGAGGAATTTGATTAAAACCGCTGACAAGTAGTTTAAAGATAATGTACGTAGATGTCTTGAATTCTTATTTGGCTAGTCTTCATCCACTTTAAACTTTGTTAGTGAGCGAGACCCTGACAAGATTGTGCAAACACACATGCTCTCCTGAGCCTTCGCTGATCACATCTGTCATAAGTACCAGCAGGGTCTTTACAAGCTCATATGGGGCTCCGCGCAAATTGATTTCATGCTCGGGTCCAAGCTGTGTTCAAGAAAAGAGCACACGCATAGAATTAGAATGATAGAAGTGCCCTGCTTGGACATATTGCTGAACTGGGAAATCCTGGGAGGGGAGGGCGTGTCCGTCGGATAACCTGAGAATCACACATATTTAAGCCTTAAGTTAACGGTAATGTACCGTGAATAAAAATGAGATGATGACCATGTGCGAGTTCTTGCAGGCATGTCGGTAAATATTAAATATGTGAGATGGCTTTATTTTCCGCATTGGATGTCTCGGTGAGAAAAAAAAACATGCGACTTGCACGATTTTCTCTGCATTTTGCACGTAACCGAATGACCCCTTGTGTTCCAAACGTCCACGGCAATCACTATACATCAACTTATTTCATTCTCCTAAGTGATCGTCTCATTTTCCGCAACTCTCTCTCTCTATAGAAAAAAAACGATTACGTGTCACAGCACACAATGCGTGTGTCAACGTGCATATTTCACGTACATTTAGCTGAATCGCGACCTCTGGTCATAAATAATGATCTCAGCCATTTGCTCAATAGGGTTAGTCAAAGCAGTTTCAGAATCGTTGCAGGAACTTGTCCTTGCATCAAGTTCGTCAATGCTGGTGACCTTGAATAATGTATAACGTCGCGCGCTGGCATGCGAAATAGAACGTCACGTGCCAGATTACCCATCTAAGTAGAATGGAATCTTCCAAATGTCGATACCGCTCACGTGCTGTACGGTAGAAGTATACCGAACACAGATGGGACAAACAGATACACGGCCATCGATTTCTGCCGAAAATAACGTGTGTTCGTAATTTTAGAAATTCACTTTTCCGAAAAAAGGGCAGTGTTCGATTTTTTAGGATGTTTTAAAAATTATTTTCGGTGATAATTTTAGGTGTTCGTAATTTTAGAGTGTTCGAAATTTTAGAACATTTACCGTAGTGTCTGAAGGTGGTAAAGCAAAAGCGGTTCCAAAATAGTTTTTAATTAAAGTGCTCCTTAAATATTTACAATTTTACCCTGAAAAGTTTTATTTATCTAAATTAACCTGTGAACCCAACATAAGAAGGTGAAATATTGTATTACAGATTGTGGTGGTCTGTCAAGTCCAGGAAATGGCAGTGTATACACAGAGGAGCAGACGACCACATATGGTCAGGTAGCTAACTATACCTGTAATCCTGGATATACACTGATAGGCGAACAATCTAGGACTTGTCTACAAGATGGAAACTGGTCAGGCTCACCCCCAGTCTGTGAAGTCAAAGGTAAATTTGACAGAGTTATGGCCCCTTTATGACTTAGGTTTTGCCTCACATTTGGTTTCCAATCAATTAATTTTAAAGGGTTCCACCAATTCCATTCAGAGAAGGTAAACCTTATTAAATACCGCTCATGTTTTGTATTTGGAGATCATTGGTCAAATTTTGACGGAGATTTTGCAAGGCGACACATCCCATTGTCGGAATTCTAGTTTTTCAAGGTTTTCAAAGCAACATCTTTCAGAAATACCATCAGAGTGTCAAACATTTTGGATCCGGCATCCGACAAGATCTGGGGCCAATTGTTTGCAAAGATTATCAGCGCCACTAGCAGGTAAGTAATCTTTTTTGGATAGGTTTAGTTTACACCGAAAAGCAGGGTAGACCAAGATAAGATACTCTCAGATTGAGGAGGAATGCAGTAACTCTGACTTGCGATCAAAGGGTTGCTAGTTTAAGATTCACGCATGAAATTTGTCTGGCATTTTGAAATTGATTTATGGACAGGACAAATGACATAGCTCGCTGTTCTGATCAACAGTATTACCTTGTTTGTTTGTATGATTTTGAGGATTGTAAATTTAATGCTCAACTTTGTTACCTGGTCCTGAGGTTATAAAACTTTTTCATTCTCAACTCAACTGAGCATGAAGTATCATTTGCTCATAAAAATCAAATACTTACAAGTAAAGAAGTTTCTTGTTTTAAGTTTATCAGATGTATTTTATCATGCTAATAAATGTTAAAATGCAAACAATTGTTGGCATTTTAACATTTATGAGCAGGATAAATTTTGTGCTCAGCTGAGTTGAGCATGAAAAAGTTTTATAACCTCGGGCCTGAGGTTATAAAACTCAACTCAACTGAGCATGACATCTGTTCTGCTCATAAATGTTAAAATAAATGCCTTTTAACATTTATTTGCAGAATAAGTGCAACATTGATTGTTTAAAGCAGGAAAGGAATCTGTTTTTCAGCATTTAGATTTTTTATGAACAGTACAAATTTCATGCTAGCGTGCTTTTTTTTTGTAATATCAGGGCTTGATCAATTATTAGAGCTTCAGTCGTAAATTTTAGTAAAGCTTGCTGATACTGCACTGTATTTTCAAGTCTCATGTTATCAATCTTTTACACTTGTAGACTGTGGACCTCTTGAAGCACCTCTACTGGGTTCTGTGGTACTACCCTGGGGCAGCACTTACAACCAGAGGGCCCTGTATACCTGTGATATGGAGGGATACTACTTGTCAGGTCCCAAGATCAGGGTTTGTGATCACAATGGAACTTGGAGTGGGGACGACCCAGAATGCAAAATTTATGGTAAGTTTTTGCATATTATTTTGCTTGCTTTTCTGCAGATTTTTTTTTTCAATCCAAAATCTTTCAGGAATGTCATCAGACTGTCATATGGTTGAAATAAATCTGCCATTCCATATTTGAATTGTCCATTGCTATTGTCTAAATATAGTATTGAACCATATAAACAATGAAGAACACTCAAAATAAACAAACAAACAAAGGAAGCATGTGATAATTCACCATTCAGAAAACCATGCCTACTTTTGAACAGGTATACATCCATCCATTGACTGTATGGTAAACTTCAGATTAATTGTGGGAGATTGAACATTTGTGATTTTGTTATTGGAAATAAGTAGCATACTAAGATGTTGTTGCATTGGTAAGTTATTCACCATCAGATAACTTTTGAGTGGAATTCTGGGTGTGGTTCCGAAACGTCTATTACCGTAATATCAGTTCTGCTAGCTCATATTAATTGTCATTTGTATTTTTGTAGACTGTGGCAGACCAAAGATACCTACCAATGGAAGTGCTAATGTGCCAAATGTAACAACCCATGGTGCTGTTGCCACATTCTCCTGTAACTATGGTTACACATTGACTGGTTCTGAGACTAGAATTTGCATTGATGGATCCTGGACTGGTTTTGAAACCGGCTGTCCTCTTCAAGGTATGGTTTAATTTCTGAAACCTGCTGAAGGCTACTTGATAAGAAAGTTGTTTGAAATGTTTATATTAGCTACATGATGATTCAAGCTTTTGGCATTGTCATTGAGATAGTTTGCTAGCTGTTTTGTTTTGCTTTGACACTCAGCAGGGTAAAAATGAGCAAATCTTTTGTTTGAAAACATTTTTGTATTGTCTAACTGCATATTATATATTTTGGAAGCTCAAAAAAGTGCATTCAAGTGATATGGCTATCTTATGTCAATATTACAGGCTTTATGAAATAGTTGACATCATAAAAAACAATCTGGCAGCCAAATGGTGCCTAGTCCACCAAGTGATGTTACTCAATATATCACTAGCCTTTACCATTGGGTATATAGGCATGGATACACTGTAGTCTCCTGGCCTCGAGGTTATAAAACTTGAGCTCATTCTCAGACTCAAAATAAAGTGCAATGATTGGCTGCTTGCAGACATGTGTCTGCAAGCAGCCAATCATTGCACTTTATTTTGAGTCTGAGACTGTACTCAAGTTTTATAACCTCAAAGCCTGAACTGCTAGACAAATGTACATCATGTACCAGTCCGGATGGTGTTGTGTGAGTGTTAGGCATATGCTTCTCTGAAAACACAGTTTTACTACTTCTTTTATATTTGTAGATTGTGGCAGTCTAGAGGAGCCTTTACTTGGCTCTGTAAATGTCAAAGAAACAACCTTTAACTCAACAGCGACATATACATGTAGTGCTGGCTATGAAATCCTGGGCTTTTCTAACAGAACTTGTCTGGGGAATGGATCTTGGAGTCAAGTAGCACCTACATGTGTACCAGTTGGTAAGCAGGTTTTGTATAGGCTTGAAAAGTACTTAAATTTGAAAAGATTTCTTCAAAAGTTGTTGAAATTTAATCTGCCTTGAAAAGTACTGGAAAACCACTTGAACGCATCAAAAAGCCCTTATATTCTATAATTTTCTGTATGATTTTAAAATGTTTAGATAGAGACCTAAATCAGTATAAAATTGTTACGTCCTTGAATTTTACTATTTTCTGTTGTTATAGCAGTGTTAATAGATACCTAAATGAGTATGAATTGTTTAGCATTTATTTGATACATCAATATGCTGCATCAAATAAAGGCTAAATAATTTTATACAAGTTTTCTTGTACTAATTACTCCCATTATCTCAGTCTAGCATTTCTATAGTAGAATTTAGAATTTTATCATTCAAATCAACATTTTTCATAAACTTTGATTTCTTGAAAAGCAAATGAGAGTCTTAGAAGTCCTTAAAAAATCCTTGAATTTTGCACAAACTTGCCTGTATGAACCCTGGTAATGTATCTTACCCTTTCTCACGATTCATGTCAATTGTCATCTGCTCTCTCATCTTCTTATGAACTTTGATAGCCTTTATTGAAAAAATAATACAGACTCAGATCAGACTCCTCCCTTAAGAGCAGTCTGATCAGGCATCTGTTTGTTTGTTCTTTGTCATAAGATTGTTGTCATCTTTGTTGTAGCAATAGATCTGCAATATCTTCATGTAGTTCATAAGTTTGGCAAGAAAATCTATATGATGAAAAATTATTTATAGTCCCATTTTTTGCATATTGAAACAAGCATTTGTAGATTACTTCAGTGTTTGCTTTTACGGCGTACTAATATCTTATACGCAACGGAAATTGTTGGTACGCAAAACAGACAAGTAGCTTGTGTCCATGGGACACAAGATCAAAAGCAGTCAACATTCAGCAAATTTAAGCCGGCTCAATGGTAAAGGGAGTTAAAACCCTTGAAAAACTGTCATTTGTACTTTGCAACTCTTCAAAATCACAAAAAGACTGCTATAGATAGTATCTAGTTGCGGTTTTCCGGGATCCGTTGTAGTTGAAATCAGAACGAGGCTCTGGTATAAATAAAGATTTACGGTTTTCCCAAAATCAATTTGTTGGGTAGAAAATGGTGTCTGCCTCGAGGAGTATGCTAGAAACTTAATAAAGTTAATTCTGAAGCCAAAACTATCACAATTCGATGCTTTGTCTGTTCAAAAATGCCTTCACAGATGGGTTCAGCGATTTCCAACAGGCACATGTCAAAGGGTGAGTCTAAATACCACAGACCACCACAGACCACCACAGATCACCACAGACCACCACAGACCACACTACAGACCACCACAGACCACAATATAAATTATTTAAAAGAAAAATAATAAATTTTAAAGTAGTAAAATGTGAAAATTATGAAATTTAAGAGTTTTAGACCAAGATTGCCAAACATCGTAACACCACAGACCGTTAGTTCTATAATATATAATGTTTGCACTCCTATTTAATATCTCATATTTTTAGTTTTAGTTTTTGATCTGACTTTTTTCCTTTATTATTTATTATTATTATTTTCTTTTATTGCTGACTATTCAACAATAACAAAAAAATAAATGTCAGTATAAAAATG
Organism: Loripinus fragilis; assembly: GCA_964019695.1. Taxonomy (NCBI): domain Eukaryota; kingdom Metazoa; phylum Mollusca; class Bivalvia; order Lucinida; family Lucinidae; genus Loripinus; species Loripinus fragilis. Next base: position 64,088,839 of record OZ026526.1, read on the forward strand.
TAAAAAATAAATGTCAGAATACCTGATCTCTCGTGTTATGGGAGTACACAGACCTCTCCTCAGATCAAAACATATCTTTCCACAGACCAACAAAGATCACAAAAAATATTAACTATAAAATTAAATAAAATTTAAAAAATAGAATATACATAAAAAATAATTACAACTTTTTTTGTATATTTTGTTTTAGTTATATTGAGACCTTTATTGCCAAATTTAAAAGGCGAAAATAATGAAACAAGTTGCATTTTTTTTATATTTTTAACAAATGATTTGGAAGTTTTTGAAATTGACATTGTTTTGTTATAAAACGTAACAGTAATTAACAAAAGTAATCTAAAAATCATTATGCAGAGTTTGTGCAGAGAATAAGTTCACCTCCAGAAAAAAAGCATTACATTTCCTAATCTTTTGAATTTTGAAACTTTAAGGCAGATTTTTTTCAGCATGAATTTGCCCCTTTCATTTATTTTATTGTCATCCCAAAGAATGATATTTCTTTAAACTCATATTGGTCAAAATGGCATCAAATCTGTATTTTCAATTGCAGTTAAGTAATTTTACAATGGGTTGATAGAGCATATCAAAGGATATATATTACAGATCATAAAACATTTTTATTTATGATCTGTAAAAGACATTTTCATGTGTAGAAGAAATAAACTTCTTCTGGACATACTTGTAAACCAATGAAATATTTGTAAATTTCCCATTGCCCAAACAACAGCAAAAATCATAGCAGTTTTCCATAAATGTTATATTCACTTGTGTTGTGAAAAAGCAAACTAACATATATTATATTTCACCAGTGAAAGTATATGCATAATGTTCAACTTACAATTTTTCCTGTAAGATTTAATAATGTGTATGAAATAAATCTGTTATTCTAGCTGAAATTATACCATATATTTGTGACCCATATGTATTTATAAGATTTGAATTAGGAACCAGTTTCAGCAAATCAAATGTTAAGGGAAAGGAATTCAAAAATCATTGAATTTTAGAAATTGATGGTTACAAATTTCAAAATTTATAAGAGATGCAAATACTGTTTGATTATCATACTCCTAGGAAACAAAAGAGGAAAAAATATTTGAAATGCAATAAGAATAAGATTAAAAGGATCAATTTACTAATTAACCAGAAATTTTATGCCAATGCCATGGACACCTGCACTTAGTAGGATTCTAATTTACACCTAGATATTAATACCACTTGGTTTAATTTATTCACCTGCAGATTATATAGCCACAGCCTTTTATTAGCTGCACAGTTATGATCTTGGGTGCAAAATGCAGACCTTGATTCTTAGTATGAGTTCCTGTCTATGATATTATCTAAAAAGATTCAAACATATTTTTTAATTTATTTTGAACTTCAAAGACACCATTCTTTACCAGACAACTTATCAACTTTTAGACAGTACATGTATAAGAGATTTTATCACAGTATCAAACAACAAATGCTCAGGCATACTGCGTATGGATGTAGATAAAGACTCAGTTCAAAATTTAGACCTCTAGCCCACTTAAGATAGCTGAGCATGCATATTTAAAGCATCACTTTATGCATAAGCAATATGTATCAAAAACTCATGAGCTGGCCCATATATTTCGCTTGTGTTGTCTTTTAAGTTACTTTCCATGTGAGATAAGAATTTTTGAGATATCAATGACCTGTCTCACATGGAATGGCTAAAATAGGGTTGATTTAGACCCATTTCGCCAACTTTCATTTTGCCAATGATTTGTCCCATTTTGCCTACTCTCAATTTTTTTCAATTTTCCTGTCTCACTCATTTAAAATGGATAGAGAACAAGACATGTTATTGTTTTTAAAGTACTATTATTTCAATTCAATATATAACTTTGATTTTACATAAAAATAAAATAATTTGACAATGAGAAATAATTACCCTGATTACTTAAAGCACACAAAACACAGCTAGAGCAGGCGAAAAGGGAGCAGTGTAAAACTTCAGAGCAGGCAACATGGGAATGGATGAAAAGGGAGTAGGCATAGGGTTCACTTGCCGTGTGTGTGTGTTTAACATCCTACCAACAGCTAAGGTCATATTGTGAAGAGGCAAAGGTTTAGTCTCATCCAACAGACTGGAGAAGCCAGGGATTGAACCTGCAGCCCCTGGTTTACAAGGCAAGTTGTATCCTCTACACCACAGCCTCAAAAGTAACCAACCTTTCTGAAAATGGTTTGAAAGGTACAATGCTTATAGATTAGACCTTTAGAATATTGAACGATCCATCTTAAAATGATGGAAAAATGTTAAAAACCAGTTGGCAAAAATTACTGAAAGGCTTATGATTCATGTGAGATGTGACAATAAACTTTCTATTCTGTTCTGTTTCATGCAAGTTGTTTCTGAAAATCAATTAACCCTTTTCAGACCAACGGAATTTTCCATAAAGTTTGATACAGTTATATCAGGATGGTCCATTGTATATATTGGTGGGTCACAGATTATAATTTAAAAAAAAAAGTGAATTTCAATCTCTAAGGTAAGCAGAGAGCCCATTATGCAACATTTCATCTGGGTCTTCACTGTTTGCCTATTTACCTGTTTATGGGTTTCCGATTTACAATGAGTTAATGGCTAGATAATCTGCTGATAGGCATGCTGTGCTTATCAGTTATAGACCATTTGGACAATTATCTCAAGGATCTTTATATAATTAGCACCTCACTGATGTTACCATGCTTACAATTAAATTTTATGATAATATAACTAACAGCCCATAATTAATACCTACAAGTATTTAATGAGGATGAAATGGGCCAGAAAAAAGGGAAAAATTAAATAATATTTGTATAAGTTGTTGCTAAAACCATAAGAGCAATTAACTGATTACAGCATAAAAAATATTTTATTTCAGTTTTAACAGATCAAATCAATTTAAGCTAATTTGGTAGCCAATGCAATTTCAAAGGAAAGCTTATGTCATTTCATTTCTATTTGTTTGAAAAATTATAGCAAATTTTCTTATTCAGATAAGTAAGGAACTACTTTTTGTCACAGTGCAGTTATTGAGTTTACATTTAGAAAAAATATTATATGTTTCTCTTGAAATATGTGATACTTCCCAGAGATAATTATTATGTTACAGCATATCTGGACGTTTAGTGGATTATCACAGCACAGAGCAAATTTCCTAACCTAAGTGTAGGTGTGTGGGGGTTGGGGAGGATAGGGGGTTATAAGGCTATGTACATGGTATGAAAAGTTATCTAGAACTGGGCATTTAATTGATCCTTTGGTGTCATACTACCTTTGTTGACAGCACTAAGAAACAAATGCATCTTTTCAGAATATAAAAAAAATATTACCTTACAAAATCAAATCGAAATGAACATAGGCTACAAGTATTTGATAAGGATGAAAAGGGCCAGAAGAAAAACTTGAAAAATTAAATAATATTGATGATACAGGGGTATAGGAACCCGCATCACAGCACAGATATTAGAAGCATTCAATCAACAATCCATATTTGTATAATTATATGTGTCACGCATATGAAAATGCATGCTCTCTTTTTAGTTTTTTACATCTCACGTCTCTGTTTGAGTATACATAGAGGATCTTACATGAGTGATCACTTCATATGAAATTTATTAAACAAGCCTTTGGGGAGGTAATAAATTTAATATGAAATGATCATGAGTGTAAGATTCTGTTTATCATATGACCTTTCAAAGAGAAGAGGTGATTTTAAGAGACTTCTAAAATTTGTTTATTTCCATGAAAATTTGTATTAATGTAACGGACGTCATCATGACATTACTTATTCCCGCCGGAAATGCTATGTAACATGTGGTCATAACATTATTTATAACATGACATTATCCACTGAGTAACAGTAACGTCATATGATAAATAATTTTTGTATAAACATATGATTTACCAACGACAAAAAATTGTGCAACGCTTCACTTATATTATTTTCTAATTATTTTTTCTCAGAAAAACTTTGGTAAACTCAAATTACATTTTAAGTTTTTATCCTGTCATTCTGAATATTTCTACATACTACACTCCTGCAATTTTTATCCTGTTGACCTGCAACATTCAAATTGTAAGCATGTATTTTCAATCAGAGAATCAATCTGGATCTACAGCATTTACAATAAAAGATAATTCTGTGCTCAGCAGGACAAGGGTTAAGACCAAAAAAATGCACTAAAATTTCAATGTCCTTTAAACATGGCGGGGTATTTATTCATCTTTTTCCAGTAATAAAAGTTAGAGGGAGGGGGAGGGGGCATTTTTTTTAGAAAAAAAATAAATAACTTGAGGTGATTCCCTTACATTGAAAGTTTGATCATAATTAAATTAAGACATTACAATGGGTAAATATTGATCATAATTTCAACAGAAGCTTGATGATCATGCAATTTTTTACTTTCAAACAGCGCCCTAGTTAAGCTTTTGGGTCAATTGGGTATTTAGTAATGTGGTTATCCTCAATTGCGTACTTGCAAAAACAATTGCGTATTTTCATATTTTTTTATGCCACGTTTTTTTCTTCTGAGATTACACGTTTTCTTATTCCATGAAGCCATCGGGAATGTGCTTGCATATTTATTCACTCCCATCGTCTGCCTTTCTAAAGTATCAAACTAGCGGATTTTATTGTATCTGAAGCAAATCTCCTTGTTGACAGAGCGTGTACACTTTGCAAAAGTTTCACTTTCATCATAGTGTTTTTCCGCGAAATACTGGACTGGGCACACATATTTTCATAAAACTGGAGTTATATTGAGCGCTCGCTGGTAAAAAAAATCAATACTGGACTGGCATTTGTTTATTACCCAAATGGAAACGAAATGGACCAAATGGTACGCAATGACATTCCATGCAATTGCATACTGATCGTTAGAATTGCTTTTCGGTACGCAGATATTTCATTTTAATTGCTTTTTTGAGGATTTTAATTGCGTATTTACGCAAATACGCTGCTTATCTAAGGTGCTGTTCAAACAACATATACATTTGATAAATTGTACTTATAATTTTTTATATCATCTTAAATCTTCTAAAATGGAAATCTCTCACTTGAATTGTGAACATTGTAACATTTTACTAATATTAAATCTATTCTGAATCTGATGAATTGCGTTTAATGTCTTCAGTAGTTTGTGATGATTTGAATTTGTTGGATATGGATTCTTCAATGTTTTATTTTGTTAATTACTTTTAAGTTTTATAACATAACAATGTCAATTTCATATATTTCCCAATCATTTGTTAGGAAATAACAAAATGCAACTTGTTTCATCATTTTCGCCTTTTAAATTTGGCAATAAAGGTCTCAATATAACTAAAAAAAATAAAATTGTAATTATTTTTAATGTATATTCTATTTTTTAAATTTTATTTAATTTTAATAGTAACTATTTTTGTATGTTCTATGTTGGTCTGTGGAAAGATATGTTTTGATCTGAGGTGAGGTCTGTGTACTCCCATAATACGAGAGATCAGGTATTCTGACATTTATTTTTTACATTTTTATACTGACATTTATTTTTTTGTTATTGTTGAATATTCAGCAATAACAGAAAATAATAATAATAAATGAAAAAAGTCAGATCAAAAACTAAAAATATGAGATATTAAATAGGAGTGCAAACATTTTATTTTATAGAACTAGTGGTCTGTGGTGTTACGATGTTTGGCAATCTTGGTCTTAAACTCTTAAATTTCATAATTTTTCACATTTTACTACTTTAAAATTTATTTTTTTCATTCTAAATAATTTGTATTGTGGTCTGTGGTGGTCTGTGGTGTGGTCTGTGGTGGTCTGTGGTGGTCTGTGGTATTTAGACTCACCCCATGTCAAATAACCTTGGGGAGAATTTACAATCTAGAGTGTCATCCCCGCCAAGCAAAGACTTTTTATAAGCATCAATGACTCCATCAATGACTTCATCACTGCTTCTTTCTTGTTTTTACTATTGATAGTCAATCACTCAGTGTCAACTGAAAATGTTTGAGTTAAGTTAAATGATAGTTTACCTAACTTCTTAGGTGTTTAACATTGCAAAAAAATAAATAAATAAAATAAACAAATAAAAAATTATCAGTCGGGAAACTTTCTGGGACTCAGTAAAACTTGCATGGGACTCAACTTTTGCTGATGCCCTCGGTTCCAGGGACGCAGTAAAAACCAAGTCTCAATCTAACACTGTACTTGATTAGGTTTTTAACAATATCTTAACAACATGTCATACTTCATAAAGTGAAATCAGACAGATAACCTGGCTAATTTCACATCTGCAAGTTCACTTTGCTCATTTATTACACACAGGCAAAGGAAACAATGTACAGGTTTCGTGATTTTAACATATAAATAGAGGATCTTACATGAGTGCTCAAGTTTTATTGAATTTATTTAACGAGTTGGGGAAAAGCGAAAAATGCGAGGCTTGCCGAGCATTTTATCTCTTTTTTGCAACGAGTTTAATAAATTCAATAAAACAAGAGCACGAATGTTAGATTCTATTTATCATATGACATTAAGATTACTTTGAAATCTCATTTCTGCCGTAAAAATGTTATAATTTTGTCATTATGTACGCAACGTTTATATGGACGTCATAACGTTTCCCGAAAATCGATAAACCACTAGTTGTTTACAGATTTTATTGCATGGCGTTATTTGACTCCTAGACGCGACGTCATATGATAATTACAAATAAAATGACAGAAAAAAGTCTGGCGAATCAGTTTGTGCACATTCAATTATTAATCTACACTAAATGCTAAGGTTTTCAATTATGCAAGTATTCTTTTAGGACACTGCAAATTAGAATAGATTTTATTTGGAATATCTAGAAACCTCCTTTATGAGGCATACAGGACAAATGCAACATCCAGTGGGACCAGTCAAAGCTGATAACTAGCTACACATAAAATAATGAAATTGAAGGATAAAGAGGATTAAAGTAAACTTGTCGAAAAGAAAAAAATGCATTGTAAATACGATCATATGGAAGTTTTCATGTTATACCCTATATCAATACTTATGCATATCAGCCCTCTCTCAGGTTGATAAAGGGTATGATATGAAAAATTGCCTTGTAGTAATCTATTTATCACATGTGTCATCATGTCCTTAAAAGTAATATGACCACATACGGTAAATCTTGTATTAGTTCGTACACTCGAATAGTTCGTACACCATAAATTATTCATGACCGGTCAGCTCAAAATGTCATGTATTAGTTCGTACAGTGGTCATTTTTCATATTTGTAATTTTTAATAGTTCGTACACAACGTTTTTTCCGTTCATTTGTCTGTCTACGATGCTTTCGTTTTTCGTCGAGCACGTCAGTTAACAAACATATCAGCGGAACAGGAGTGTTTCGCCTGTCAGTGCGATCGTCAGTGTCGCTTATGCGCGTGCATCCAGATTGATGCATGCCAAACTTTTATTCAATGATAAACGCTAGGTTCAATGAACGTCGGACTGATGCAAATCGCGGAGATATTTTGTCCAGTCATGACAAAAATCAAATACATGTACACAGCCACGCGCGCGTGCACACAGTGTCCTACGTGTCTGATCATTGAGCCTTTCTGGTCTTTCTGTGTCATAAATATGCCTAAGCGTCTTTTTTTTGAATCACTGGATCCGAGCATGATGAAACCATATCGGCTGGTGTTTATCACAAATGTTATCAGCGAAGGCTCAGAGGAGCCTGTGCTTATGTGCAATCTCGTCGGGTAACTCAAAGTTTTGGAGTGGATGAAGAATCTAGACACCTACGTACTCCCACTAATTAGCTGTGCTTTGAATGTGCGTGCATCAATTTCATTTCTAAGTTTCATCAAAACGCGCACGCAATAAAATAACTATATACATTGTATATCGGATGGAACTTTTTATCAAACAAAGACGACACTGATGAGCCTAGCGCGGCGTCCTCATGAAATTGTATTATGGGTCTTACACATTAAATGATTCCTGTGGATCATCACACGTACGCACAGACGCACAAACCAAGATGAAAAGTGATTTATGCATGCTTCTGCATCATGCTTTACATTGGGCTGTCTATGAAACGAGCATGGTACCTCACGCACATGCAACCAGCGAAGGCTCAGACGAGCCTGCACATCCGCACAGTCTTGCCAGGGGCATAAATGCTCACATACAAGGAATGCAGATGAAGGTGCATGTCTAAAGTTAGGCTAACCGCAACAATTGCTTGCTTTCAGATAAGAAAAAAATGGTCGAAAAGGCCTCTCGTTTACCGTCCGTGTATATTTAAATTTGCAACTTCGCGTTTTTACCCAATTCCGCGAGAAACTTTTTAGTATGCAAACAACAAAGGCGCAGATCAGCCAGCGCACCTACGCAGTTCTACCAATTATCTCTAGAAAGTATGATAGCTAAACCTGCTACATGCAAAAATAAAAAATAAAATTCCTGTCAAGACATGCGTGCGCGAATCCAGACAATTCCAAAGGGGGGAGGGGGTCGAATTGCTTCTCGAGGGAGGTTCGCACCAGTTTTTCTTCTAGGAAACAAATGGCAACTTATGATTTTCATGGGGAGGTCCGGACCCCCTGCCCCCTCTGTCTCCGCCTCGGGCCCAATAAACATACTGGGTCCGAGGTCTCCGCCCATATCAGAGTTTCAAACAGTTTGAATTCACATTTTATTTATTTATTTTTTTGCTGGGCCTGGTCAATTCACAAAACGTCTGCTAATTATATCAGCTGACGCCAAGGGCAAAGACCGCATGATCCTTTTTAAGATCAAAGAGACCGCGCACATCAATTCCGGCCACGTGTTGTTTTAAAGTTTGGGGTCGCACGTGATGATGGTGAAAATGTACATTACACATTAAACAGTGGCCCAGGCCTTATGAACAGACAAGTCGAACAGGGTTCATGCGCGGATCCAGGAATTTTTGTCAGGCGGGGGGGGGGGGGGGGGGGGGGGGTGGGGGGGGGGGTGTCCAAAGAAACCCATATAACATGTGATTTTCCAGGGAGGGGGTCCGGACCTGCTAACCCCCCTCTGGATCCGCACGTGGGGTCGCCTGACGCCACTGTTTGCTTACAGAATCATGGTCTATCAAAATTTAAATAAAACTGAAAAATACCACCCAACGACGACTAAACGGAAAAAAGCTATCTCCTGCTGATCGAGATAGCAAGTGCGGATCCAGAGGGGGGTCAGGGGGTCCGGACCCCCCTGGAAAATCACAAGTTATATGGGTTTCTATAGGGTATAAGCAATTGGACCCCCTTGGAAAAAGTTGGAACCCCCTGGAAAATGTTGGACCCCCTCTGGAGCCTTGAAAAATGAGTTTTCTTCGAAATTAACCATTTGACTTCAGTAAAATAAGCTGAGGACTAAAAAAAAACGTTGTCAGGGCTTTTTTTGTCAGATTGACCCGGACCCCCCCCCCCCCCCCACCCCCTGACGAAAAATCCTGGATCCGCGCATGGAAAGCAAGGTGTACACGGGATAGCATGGTGTTCAAATAGCAGTGCAAAGACTATCATGTGCATCCAACCCTGTTTCTGGCTGTAAAAGAGTCAGTCAGCCTCAAATCACGAAAGACAGATTTTCTCGTGTAATGGCTTTTCCATGGTCAAGCGACCAAAGATGACAAGTACGGGAATCTGGTTCTACATTGATTGCCATTTTCATAATCTTCGAATGCTAACAGCCTAACACCGAGCTATATTGGGTCCGAGCTAACACGTAAGGGGGTGTGCGAACAAGCTGAGCATGTTATGTCGCCACAAGGAATACGACGTATGATGAAGACTCGAACCAACCAACCTATGCAGAAATATGTGTTCATACAAAGCCTTTAAATGGAGTATGCATTCGCAAAAACGTAAGTTTTGGGTCTTTTTACAAAATGAAGGCAGAGAAATGTACTACTCTGATTCATGAGAGTTCTGCATTCCAGTTGTTCATATTTCATATTTAGAAGTCGCCATTTTCATTTTCAGTTTTCATTCCAAATCGATGAGTGTACGCATAGGTCTAACCTGTAGGACTGAATGTACGTACATGTATTGTCTACTTCTATGCTGCATTTTCGAGGGTTCTAAGAAAATAAGAATCTACATCATGGCCAAAAACGAAAGCTGCGATATACATTGCTCTGTTACGTTGTAGAGCTAGCCGTCGGTAGTGAACAGAAGTTGTATTTTTGTTATGATTCCTCGGACCCAGTGGGTCCGAGTATGATTACAACCAAGACAATCGTCATAGAACAAGTCGGACGTGACATCTCTTCCGTAAAGCAGGCCTATGTAAAGTTGGCCTGTAACCGGGTGATATCGCCGGGTATATCGCACATTACATGTGAGTCGGTTGAAACGGCTATCCGGACTTTTATGTTTGGTTGTTTATTTTCAATCTTTCACCATGCTATTAAGTATGTTAGTTTAATTGAAAATACTGATCAGACATTCAGCCTGTAATTAGGCTAAATGGAAAAACAGAACTTCCTCCCTCTTTGGCAATTTTCGCACGTTTTTGTCCCGTTTTTCGATCTTCTGAATTTCATTTTATTAGTTCGTACAGTCCCGTTTCTCAGAAAAATATTTTTTATTAGTTCGTACACAGCGGAAAATAATTATTTTTTACTGTACGAACTAATACAATATTTACCGTATTTTTTAAAAAAAATCAACACTTTCTGTATTCATGTCACATTGATGTCAGTGGCAAAGATTTGTTTTGTATTGAAATAATTATCTTTATCAAAAGTATAAAAACCTGGTTAAAACAATAAATCAGATATATGAAAGGTTAATGCACATGGGCAGATCCAGAGGGGGAGGGTGGAGAAGTGGGCCCAGATTCCACACCTTTCCTGGAAAATCAAAAGTGGTTATAAGTTTCCTTAGAAATACTGGTTCCCACCCCCCTTGAGAAGCAACTGACTCCTTACTAATCGTCATATTTAACAGGGCCATACAAACCTCTCTCAACAAGCAAATCACAAGTGGTTATAGGTTTCTTTAGAAATACTGGTTCCAACCCTCCTTGAGAAGCAACTGACCCCTTACTAATCATCATATTTAACAGGGCCGTACAAACTTCCCTCAACAAGCAATTGCTTGTTGAGGGAGGTTTGTACGGCCCTGTTAAATATGATGATTAGTAATTAAAGAAAAGTTGTCAGGGCTCCCTTCTGGATCTGTCTCATGAATTTCATATGAAATGACCACTTGTGTAAGATCCTCTATTTATATGGGCAGATTGTGGTGAACCTTATCAACAGCCTCGTGGTAGTGCATCCGCACCCAACGGCACCACCTACAATGAGACCGCCTACTATCAGTGTGATGTGGGGTATTATCTTCACAACAATATAAGTAGCAGTGTCTGTGGGAAAACTGGCAAATGGAGACCAAGTCGAACATACTGTGTAATACATGGTAAGTGAAGATCAACATACTTAATTCTTTGCAAAGGTTATCAGCAGATGACACCAGGGGTCAAAGAATTAAAAATTATGCCTCCTCCAAAATTGATCATTCTTCAGGTCTTCAGCTCCTCATAGTAAACACTTAGTTTGGTTTTGTTGTCTGTCTTGCTTCCAAATATATCTCCTAAACTAGCAGTTCGGTTTTGTTGTCTGCCTTGCTTCCAAATATATCTCCTAATCTAGCTCACTGATATTCATCAAATTTTATATATAGCATGGTTATGTTTGGGGATGGACTGTATTAAGTTTTGGGACTGTGGTAACCATGGCAACTAAAATGTCTCCTTAACTTAAAATGGGAAAAATGTTTTCAGTTTTGATCGGAACTTCTTCAAACTTGCAGGTATTCAGAACATGCATAAAATCTCAATCAAATTTGACTTGAGTCCAGAATTATTTGCCCTTGAGCATTGAAATTTTCCTCATTGACTTACAATGGGGAAAACTGTCCCTCGCATATCAACTTCATCTCTTATAGAAACTTAATCCATAGAATAGATCAAATATTAGCCATATTAGGCGATAACTTTTTTATTTTTAACTTTATCAAACTGAGTTTATCATGAAAGTTGTAGAGAAAAATTATTTAGAGAAGCATAACTTCGCCAAATGGTTCCAAAATCCAAGATGCTGCATTTAACTCTGCCCATAGATGCACTGTTTGAGCCTTTAATATTAGCAACATTCAAATAAACTAATTCAAATATGTAAGGCAAAAAATTTCATTGAACCAACCCCTTAAACTCTGTTCATAACTTAAGTGGACCTGCTTTAATACCTCATTTTAGGTCCTACATTGCTGTGAGAAAGTTATCATGAAGACCCCTTATTTCTCCAGCAGGGTCTGTGCCTGTGCGAGTTTTTGGTAAAGCAGGGATATCCAGGGAAAATTCCAAGAAATTGAGAAATACGCAAGCAGACTTAGACAATTTGACAGGTTTGAAACTCCCTTGGTGAATGAATATCTAAATGATGATACTTTCATCATAATATTTTGGAGTGGTTATTTCAAGTGGCCAGAAGTTCGTGGGATACTATTAAGCGTGACTACACACCGTATATCTGGAAAACTGAACACTGATCTGGCGCTTTATGATTTTGCTATAGTTGAGTGTCCAAGTTGTCAATGATACTATATGAAAAGGCAAGCGAGCATTATTTTAATCATGTCCAACCATCACTGAGTTAAAGTGGGTATAACAAAAAAAGATAATATTTGCCCCTCGTGGAGATAAAATTTATTATTGAAAAGGCAACGAAAACGGTTCAAACAAGATACAAATTCTGGATCTAACATGTAAGGGCCATTTCACATATACACAGAAACCGAACCCAAACTGTAACCGCAACCGAATTGCATTGTTTTGTTTTTTCGGCAGAGCTTTCACTTATGAACCAAACCCGCAGACGAAATCTAAGAAAATGCATGTATAATTTTTGCACAGACCTGGTAATCTATAGACTTCCTATTGTTCCATGACTCTTCCATGTCACTGCCTTTAGTTCGTGGTCCTTATAGTCGACCTGTGCTTTGTCCCACAAAAGTCTGTAGGCTTGTACTTGTAAAATAATCACACTATTGTCACGCTGGAAAATCAATCAATGGCTTCCATGATTGCTAAGTTATATACAGGGCATGTGGTTGTGTATGTGCATGTGTAATTAAAATTACCTTTCGTATTTGCTGAAATTCGGCCGCCAAAACTGAAAAAAAAAATAAAATCCAATTCAAGCACGTTTTCGGTTTATGTGAAAGCACTCATAGGTTTTAAAGCACTTTATTTTTTCTTTCTGTTCGGTTTCGGTGTATACAGTCAAATCTCGGTTATCCGAACGCCGATTATCCGAAACTACTGGGTTATTCGAAGACGATGGACAGTCCCGAATTTTTTCTCTATTATCTATTGCAATAAAACTACCAATTATTCGAATTTCGATTATCCGAAAAATTCAATTTTCCGAAGTGATTTGTCGGTCCCGATTGAAGAAAGTGCTATTAAATTACCCTTCAAGATTCGAAGTCCAAAAGTCACGCATGGTGATCATGATTTCTTTGTTTGGTCGAGTTCGATTTACACACCTGAGTGAATTAGCAAACAAAGTTGCAACAGGTAATTGACACCGGATTAACGTTCACACTATTACGTGATGAACCGTTAAGTGAGTAAATGGTGTCTTTTATTAAGGTCGTCTGCAATGATGGTTTTGTTTGATGTTTTTTAAATGTCTAATTAGGGGCATAAATGAGCTAAAATTGATTTTAATTTGATCGTCTCGCATCCTTTGATTTATTCTTGACCAGTGTATATTAAGCGAACACACCAAGCGCACCAACTTTGAACAACAAAAATAACAATTTCGATAATAGACGAATATCACGGACATGCGTTTTGGGTGCTCAAAAGAACCGTCTCATCGAAACATTTCTTTTGAATACCTAAAACAATTTTATGATTGAGGGAAAACAACCAAAACCTTGGTTTGGATGCTTAGCGAGACGGTTCTTTTAAACACCCAAATCGTATGTTTTCACTGAAATAAAAGAGAATTTCGCAGCCCAAAAAGCACACAACGTCGGGCCACCAACGGCCTGCCAGCGATATGCCATCTCAATGGCCTATCCGTGGTGGGCCGTTGATGGCCCGACACTGTGTGCTAGCTGGAATGGAGACCTTATGACATTAGGGCGATTTAAAAGGAGACAGTATTTCGCCAGTAAATGGTTCGTCAATCTACATTTAACCGTTATTTTCATTGCTCCTATCGATGTTGTTACATGTATATACATGCAGTAGATGTCAATAAAGATCGGATTTTCTTTCTTTTCGGCGTTCTTAGATCTGCAAAGCATACGAGACGATGAGACCACAACCTCCAAGAAGCTCATTTTCTTTAATGCTTTGACAGATGTTCGGATTATATAATTACTTCACGGAAAACACGAGTTGAAGGTGCGAACTCTGGCAAAACAATGACGTTCTATGAAAGGTCCGAGCTTTTCCGAAAATATCCGAAAACTCCTGTTTTCGATCATTCGAACTACCGATTATTCGAAAGGATTCATGCGGTCCCTGGCACTTCGAATAATCGAGGTTTGACTGTATGTTAAATGACATAGCTCTTGGCTGCTATATGGTAAGAAAAATAGAAATACTAAATGTATACTCACAATCCCTATTTGAGCTACGACCATGAAAGCTGAGATAGAGCCCATGCTTTGTAAGAAAACGTATCATTTTAAATCAAAATGTTTACCTAGTGAACAAATAAATTACATATAGCTCAGTTAATTATCCATGATTGGTGGGTTTATTACATGATGCACTAGCTGGGGACATACTATGGAAATATAACAGAACTATAGCATGGGACATCTAACAGCATTAACAACTTACAGAGGCTGTAAACATGATTCCTTTGAAAGAAGTTGTTGTTTAAAAGAGGAGCATGATAAAAAAATATTTTTATTCCAAATGTTTAGCTCACCTGAGCCGAAGGCTCCCGGTGAGCTTATAGGATGGGAGTCAAGCCGGCGCCCGTGTGTCCGTCCGTGGGTCCACACCTTCAAACATGAGTATCTCTGAGACCAGTTGGCAGATCATAATCAAATTTCATTTGGAGCATCATTGAGGTCGGGGATTGGCTGCATTAGGTTTTGGGCCAGATCTAATTAGAACTCTGGTTTCCATGGCAACAGATAGCTCCCATAGGGTTATAATGGGGGAAAAGCTTGTGACCACTCTAGCTCCTTCACTTTTGATTTGTTCTTACAGGTATTGAGAACAACCATAATATCTGGAATGGGTTTGAAATTCGGCAAGATCGGACCAGGGACTTATGAGTTAGCTGCCCTTGAGTGTCTTGGAAAATCCCCATAGACTTATAATGGGAGAGATGTTGTGACCAATCTAGTGCCTTCATTTTTGGATGGATCTTCTTCATTCTTGCAGGTAACAGGACGAACCATAAAAGCTTGGATGAGTTTGAATTTCAGCAAGATTCCATAACTGACTTCGGAGTCAGCTGTCCTTGAGCGTCTGGAAAATCAATGAATTATGTTGTGACCACTCTAGCGCCTTCATTCTTGATTGGATCTTCTTCATTCTTGCAGGCAACAAGGACATCTATAAAATCTTGAATGGTTTTGAAATTCGGCCAGATCAGACTTTGAAATTATGAGTTAGCTGCCCTTAAGTGTTTGAAAAAATCCCCATAGACTTATAATGGGAGAAATATTGTGACCACTCAAGTGCCTTCATTTTTGGATGAATCATATTCATTCTTACAGGTAACAAGGACAACCATAAAAGCTTGATTGAGTTTGAATTTCGTCAAGATCCCATCACAGAATACTAAGTTAGATGCCCTTGAGCGGTTGAGAAATTAATGATTAGACTTGTGACCACTCTAGAACCTTCATTTTTTATTTGATCTTCCTCATTCTTGCAGGTAACAAGGTCAACCATAAAATCTTGGATGGGTTAGAAATTCTGCAGGACTAGACCCCTAGCTGCAGAGTTAGCTCCCCTTTAGTGCCAGGAAAAATCCCCATAGACTTATAATGAGAGAAATGTTGTGACCACTCTAGTACCTTCATTTTTGGATGAATCTTCTTCATACTTACAGGTAACAAGGACAACCATAAAAGCTTGAATGAGTTTGAATTCTTCAAGATCCCATCACTGACTACTGAGTTAGATGCCCTTGAGCGTTTGAAAAATTAATGATAGACTTGTGACCAATACAGCACCTCAATTTTGATTGGATCTTCTTCATTCTTGCAGGTAACAAGGACAATCATAAAAGCTTGGATGAGTTTGAATCTTTAGTAGAACCAACCTCAGACTATGTAGTTAACTGCCCTTGAGCGTCATAAAAATCTGCATAGACTTACAATGAGAGATCTGTTGTGACCACTCTAGCATCTTCATTTTTGAATGGATCTTCCTCATTCTTGCAGGTACTAAGGACACCCATAAAAGGAAGGAGTTTTGGCCACACCCAATAACCAGCTATAGAGTTAGCTGCCCTTGAGCGTCTAAAATATAGCTTTATAATGTTGTGACCACCCCAGCACCTTCATTTTTCATTTGATTTACTTCACCCATGTTGGTTACCAGGACATACATAAAAGTATGAATGAGTTTGAATTTCGTACAGATCCCATCTCTGACTACGTAGTAAGCTGCCCTTGAGCATCTGAAAACTATACTTTCACCAGGTTTCCTCTTCAATTTCTATTCAGATCATTTTAATACTTGCAGATAACTAGAACTGTCATAATAT